>JAWWEV010000083.1:98546399-98617288 GCA_035583235.1 Hafferia zeledoni
ACTTTCTAGGGATTTAGTAAAGGGAAACTGTATTGATTATGGCATTTACAGACAGAACTCTCTGTAAGACTTCAACACTGACAGTTTACCTCTAAGTGGCTACCAAAGTATGATCTGCTTACAGTTGCTTCCAGGAGGACACCAGTATTATTATTGAGCATACGACCCTGCATCAGAACCAAGGGCTCATCCTATCATTGCAAGGTAAGACAGACAGATGTCTCTGAAGACAGATAGACCATGAACTTCAAAAGTAATAGGTGTGACTGAGAAACACTCTTTTTAGAGGAGTTCTATGAAATATTACACTATTTGTGTTGCAAAAAAAGTGTGGTAACTTTATTGGAACAGCTGAGCTGTTGTACAATTGCTCTTGTGCTATACAAATGTGGGACTCTAAAAGTTGTGTGTGAAACTAAAAGGAAGATGGTCAACCCAAGTTAAGAAAACAGCAACTCAAGGGTTTTCCGAAAAGCATTTCAAGGATATTCACAGAGAACTTTTCCCAGAAATGCTGGCTTATATATCACTGCTGTGAAGGAGCAATAGTAACTTCCAATTGCATGTTGTTGGCACAGTTTTAATGTATTCTGATCTTGTAATGATATGCACAATACATTATATCTTCATTTTGAAAACCCATTATATGCCCACTGAAAGAGAGAGTCAGGACAAGTGAAAAATGAGATAGTGGTTTTCCATTATACGTGTAAGTATACTTTGAAACAAAGCACTCAAAAACTTTCATCATTTTCTTACAATAAAAGTAAAAACATTTCTACTTTAAACTTGCCAGAAAAAATGTGGACAGCAAGTGCTCTCATCAGTGCCAAAACCTGAAGTGTCCACATTTGTGATGTACCTCAGTGCTCATGACATGAAATGTGGCACAAGGGCACAGACCTATAAAAGCAATAGCTAAGTTTCTCAGGTAGAAGATAATGAATTTCCTGAAATGGGTGAAGTTAACAGCTAGAAAGGTACTTGGTCTGTGTCTGACAGGGACAGAATTAATTTTGTTCATAGCAGCATCTATGCTGCTGTGTTTTGGGTTTGTGACCATACCAGTGTTGATAACACACCGGTGTTTTGGCTATTGCTGAACATTACATAGCACCAAGCCTTTCTCCTTTCCCCACTCTTTTCCTCAAGAGAGTAGTTTATGGATGAGAGAGAAATTGAGCAGTAACACAGCTGGGACAGCTGACCTGAACAGGCTGAAAACCTATTTCAGGTCATATAACACCATGATCAGTGATAAAAACTCAGGGGAAAAGGCTCTGGGGGAAGGAGCCATTACTTTGAGACTGGCTGAGCACTGGTCTGGTTGTGGGAGGTGGTGAGTGCCTTTGCATCTTTTTCTTTTTCCTTTTATCTTTCCTTTATTTATTGAACTGTCTTTATCTTTTCCCATGAGTTATCTCACGTTTGCTATTGCTGTTTTCTTCTCTACCCTGCTGAGGGACTGAACTACTGTACTTCCTCTATGATCTTAATTGTTCTGAATGTGAAAATGAGCCTTCCAGGAGAAAACACTAGCCCTCATAGCATTTTTGTTCTTATGTAAAGGATGAAATTTGCCAGGAACATCATATGTCCTGAACTGTTGGTTACTGAATTGAATAAGGCCTTCCAGGTATGGGTAGGCTGTATGTCCTCCTTTCAGAAATGAGTTTTAATATGTAGTTTCCCTACTGCCTTGCTAGGTCTCACTAGCAAATTTAAACTAGTCCAACTGTATTCAAGACACATTCCATTTACACAGGCTCTGGAGCCACCTCTGCAACTGAAATACCAGCACAGGTTCCCTGGGTGGATTACTGCATGCCCATCACGCGGTTTTAGTGGTCTAACTTTCCCTTAGGCCAGACGTGGGTGCAGCACTTGCAGTGCTTTGTTTTGGCTCATGTTCAATGTCAGAATATGTCAGGCAATGCCCAGCTCTGTACTTGTTTCACGTACACTCAGTATAGCATTTTCAGCTTATCTGTTTGCCTGAGACAGCTGTATGGAAACCCTATCTCTAATCAGCCAGGGAAAGTTATGTTATATGAATTATTATAAAAATACACAATCTGCTAAGATTCTGTTCTGCTGGATTACTTTCAAACCAAAGCCAATTAAATCCAACTTTTTAAAAAAATCCCTATTTACTAAACCTGCCATGACTACTTTGAATCTGTGAACATCTTATAGTCAATGTCTCAGATTTGATTTCTTTATGACTAATATGACTAATATCACATTGAATCACACTTCTGCCCCTTTTTTGACCACTGAACCTGGGGCTTCTGATTCAGTTCTATTGTGAACTATACAGGCAATACTTATTTCACCACTGGTGTTTTTTTAAATGTTTTTTTAACAGAGTCATTAAAAAGGTGAACCACTTTTTTATGGAAAAAGCCATCAAACAGCTTATATATTGTAAAGAAACAGTAATATTACATTATGCCTGCATGTTCCACATGTAATAATCTATCTCTTCAAAAGAAAACACAGAGGCACCAAATTTTTTTATGTTCAAATGATTGTCTTATGAATACTAGAAATAATAAGTTTTCTAATAACTTTTTCGCTATCACATTTTAACCCAGCCATGGTAAACTTTTGTAGTTTTACTACATCGTAAAATCAGAAAATCAGACAAAAAGCCTTATTTACATTGCATTTTGTTGCCAGGTCCTGATTTGAGATGCACATTAACTTACATCCTGGTCCATGCTTCTCATCAGACAACTTATCCTGTCTCTCTTAGTCATAGACTTTTTGTAGATTTTTTTACCAATACAGGAGTTTTCCAGATATTCTATAACAGCCTCGTTTCTGGCATTAAGAACATAATCCTTGAAAATAATTGCTTGGGTATGGAACTGAATGAATGGATTTTTTATGGAAGGAAGAACAAATGCCACAATAATAAATAAAAAGTAATCATTTTTTGTGCAATGTTTGAGGCATTTTGGAAACATAAATACTATTTTGTCTTTGAAAAGTGCAAATATAATTCAGCTTGCCAGCAGAGTGTCCAAGTGTCCACATTCTTTATTCACTTTATTCCCCCTGGGATACAGTATGTAACAACAAAACAATTACAACCTCAAAACCAGAAGTGAACTTGGGTTTGAGCTTCAAATTCTAATTTTTCAATTTTCAGTGTGATTTTGGACAGAAAGATACATGTTGACTGACAGAACCTCATTCTCTGTGAGAAACACAGAGAATCCTCCTGCTATCACATCCTGCTGCTCCCAGTCATGACTAGCTGTGATCAGTGCATCTGTAGGGCTTTCTCTTTGCATGCTTTCCACATCAAATTGGAAGTCCTGTCCTGAAACAAATCTTATCTTTTGAATGTTCTTTAGTGAGATTTTCTTTTCCATTCACATGTGAAGGTTGCCAGACAATGAAATGCTTTGCCTTCTTCTGTGTTATATTTAGGCATGGTCAATCACTATTGGCCAAGAACTACTTCAACTAGTTCATCTTCCACCAAATACTCTGAAGATTTTGCTCCTCAAATTTAATGTTCCTCCTATTTAACACAAAATAAAAGTAGTATTTTATCAATATAGTCTTTTTTGAGGCCTGCCTCTCAAATGGCTGCTTTCTGTGGGAAAAGCTGAGTGGCTCAACATGTTGCCCTGGTCCTTTCAGCTGCATCACTGAAATTGATTTTTCTACTCATGAAGAGCCCCAGAAACAAGATGTGTTATGCTGATAACATTCTGTAACATTCAGTTTCTTCTAGTGCCTGTCACTGTACCTTGTGGCAAAGGCTTGTCTCTATATTCTGAATAGTTTGGAAACTTCAATATAAATACTTTTTGCTAGGAAGACATAATGGTCATGATAGTCCAAATAGTTCAAGTAATATGTGAAGATAATTGCAGTGAATGTCTGCACGTATAAAATATATACCAATAATGGAGGCATCTCCTGAATTCATACAAAAATTTGTTACTTTTATTAGCATTTGAGTCCTCTCCTTTTTAGCAAAATTAAGTTTCTTTGTCCTTTGAAAGAACTTTCATTAACATCCTTTACAACTATTCATTATTTATCATTTGAATCCAAACTAGCCTTTGTGAATGTGCTTGTTACATTACTAAAATATGGAACTCCAAGAAGTAAAAATGCAAGAACCTGGCAAAGATAAGGACAATGCTGGGAGGTAGAATTAAAAAATTATCTCTCCATGACATCAAAGTACAACAAGGTATGTCAATGAAGACAACTGAGTTATGGGACACAGAGTTTGGAAGGACCTCTTTATCTGACTGAGACAGTTTATATGCCTGTATAAATACACATCAGTGAGAAGAACTTGAAAGTCACTTCACCCTGTTGTATTTATATCAGCTAATATTATGTTGGAACCTCTCTTAGTCTCAGTTTAATGAAACAGTTTCCCTATAATAATTGTGCCTCATTATCATGCTATCCATATGATGCCTAACACACTTTGAAAAATTTGAAGGATTCAGCATTGTTCACCTATCAGGGGCTGGCAGCATTTTCTGGGGCAGCAGAAATTTTACAGAAGTATTTCATATAATCGTTGGTTATTTTTTTCCAAGGCTGAAGAGTCCTCATCTCATTTTGTTTAAAAGTTGTCAGTTCACATTGTTCTTCACCAAATTTTCTATTTCTACTATCCACTACATGCTTCCTTAGAGTAAATGTGAGAGGTATTCAGGAAGTGGGTACAATTGGTTTTTTGAGTAGCATAAAGAGGTTTTCTGTTTCCTTTTCTAATACCTTATTGAATGTTCTTGACCACTGCTGGGAAGGGAGGTGCAGTTTTCAGTTTACTCCAAAATTTTTATTCCTGAGTCATAATACTAATTTAAAACTCATTGACTTTATTTAGAAACACTTGTCTCATATGCAATACTTTGGAATTGTCAACACTGAATTCCACCTGCCTTTTTATCTCCCAGCCCCTCATTACAATGGCCCCTCCTCGCCTCGCAGTCAGTTTTTGACTATCCTGAATAAGTTTGTATCAATCAACAGGAAATTGTCACTTTTCTATTCATCTTCTTATTCAGGGCATTCAGCAAAACTGAACCCTCAATATAGGAAAATGCATTTGGTAATTGTACACTGAACTATTTTTGGTCAAGAGCATTTATTGTTGAATCTACAACTTATTGGAAGTCAGCTGCTTTTGGAATACAGAGATACAGTAAGAATCACAGAGTATAGTCAGATCCTTTCCCTTCCTGGATTTTTTGGATTATGGGAGAAGAACTGGAACATAGTATGCCTGCTGATCGGGAAATGTACTAAGATTTCTCCTACAGACTTAGATTCTAACTTCATTTCTAATTTGGAATGGCTCCCAGTACTCTGCAAGGCCTGTCTAAATGACTAGAAGGTAAGTCTTTAAAATAATAAACAAAATTGGAGGTTTAATAGTCTAAGATGTTAACTTTGAAATGACAGCTGTGATTTCCCCTTAGTGGCACTGCATGGGATACTGTCTGCATCACAGTGAAAAGGAAATTGCTAAGATAACTCACTGAATTCCTGGAAGCATTAATGAATACTTAGCCAATTTGGTCTTCAAGCTGTGGACAAGCAATCTTTGAAGCAGATCCTCAAACAAATAATAATGATATGTGGCTATGACTGGAAAAGACTGAATGTTTCATATCTGAAGAAGGCTTTCGGAGTGAATATATTGTGTTCCAGCAATCAATAATTTTTTTAGTTGTTTAGAGCTAGTTTGATGTAAAATATCTTAAATATGTATGGAGTAGGTGTTGGGTACTCAGCACCAGGCATTTCACCTTACAGTTCTGCCTCTGTTACACTGCACTACTTGCTTATATAGCCATATACCTACTGTTCAAAAGTTAAAAGGCATTGTTATGAAATTGGTCTATTGTACAAGTCCCTTTCTGGTTTTTAGAGTAGTTGTGAAGAGAACAGAGAAGTTAGGTCTGACTATAACACAAATTAATCAATTTGCTTTCTCAGTGAAAGGGACTGCTTCTAGATACTTACTATAGATGTGCACTAAACCCCCCTTTAGAGTAGGTAGGCATACTGTACCTTCTGTTCAAAACGTCAATGAGTTAAATTTGAAATATAATGGAAGGTCAGTGAAAATCATATCTCTGTTCAGTAACACTCTGTATTATATCTCTTTTCTCCCCTTTCATCCCCTTTCCTATGATTTACTTTCTGAAATACATTCAAAATGTATTTTCCAGTTTAGCTTGGAAGGACTGTGAGATATGAGTTTGGAAGTTGGCTCAGCCATGTGTTTCTTCTGTGATTTGGTCATTCATCTGTGAAATGAGACTGTTACTTTCTAAGGGGGTCATAAAGATAAATTTATTAGTGTGAAATCCTCAGATGTAGAGCCCCTGGCTAGATTGTTGCACTTATCTTCTGCCTCTCCATATCTGCTTTTCCTATCGATTCCCCCTTGGGAATATTAAGCAGCTACCTTTTTTGTTTCTAATAGTGCAGCTTACCCTAATTCAAATAATGTAAAATATGGTTTATTTGTATATCTTGTTTATTCATTTGTCAGATGGCCTGGTCTATCTTGTAGTATTTCCTTCAATGTGGATATTGTTCTAATAAGTTTCTGTTGTCTCTGCTGTCTGCCTGAATTTCTTTTGTGAAATGGCATATCCGACACATCTGACACATTGTCCTTGACTGATCAATGAATTTGAGGAGTAGAGATCATTATACAACATAGTAAGAACTGGATTTTCAAGCTGAGGTCATCTCTGCATCCAAGTTTTTTGTCCTGAATGCTTCATGTACTCTAAAATACACAGGTACAAACTTGTTCTAGTCTTACTTTTTACTGGGCTCACTGATCTGTTTGGAGTCTTACTTTGCAGACAGCTGAATCCTCAAAATTGGAAGAGCAGCAAACTGCATGTGTCTGGAGCTAGTTTTGCCCCCAGAGAAGTCACAAAGTGCTGTTGTGTCTCCTGTCAGATTGGCAGCTTTAAATCTGCATTCAGACTATTTTAGGGCTGACAGTGGTATGTAGGGTAAGCGTTTGCCTCCCTTCAATGGTACAAAAGAAACCGCAGTGTGTCTTCATGTAAGACAAAAGCAAGAAAACACCATCAGCTGTTTCTGTAGCAAGATTCTGTGTAAGAAAAGTGACAGGAAAAGGGCAAGGTGGAGAGTAAAGCAATTTGGAATGCATAACTTAACATACTTATTGGGGTATCTTCCCCAGTGCACCAGGACATGGTGTGAAAAGACTCTGTGGAGTCTGAGGATAGAATAAAAACAACTCTTATATAAGGTGCAGAAATAAAAACAATACTTCCTGTATTTAATGCTTAACATTTAAGGCCTCTCTCAATGTTTATTTGGTAGCTTAATTTTGCTTTTCACACCTATTTTAAACACCTATTAAGTCCCACTTAATCCCTGAAAATTAATGAGGTATGTTGCAAAAAAGCAAAATATTTACTAATAGGATCCCAAGTTAATAATTGTATTTGTTAAGTCTCACATTTTCATATAAAGTTCTATACTCCTAGGAATAAAAATATTTTTTAGTCTCTAAAACTTAGAAATGTTCTAAAGAAAAAATTCTTAAATGAAAAAGATACCTACTTAGTTGAAAATATTTCATGTATTTAGAGGCATATATATTTATAGAGTTCTAAATCTACATTTATTTCATAGCTTTTGGGATCATTTTATGATTGTGTATCTGCCTTTTATAGTACATGTCTTGTGACTTCAGTTGTCCTCTAGAATGAGTTATGCAGCATTCATGTAACAGCTTCCCTTGATGTGCAGTGCATAGTACAACAATGAATCACTCAATGGTGTATGCTTCAGCAATCTGAAGGCTCAAACACATAAATCAGAGACTAGAAGCTCTGATGTTGGCCCAGATTTTTTGAGAGAGATTATATTGTACTTGTTTTTTAGTGACTTCTGTCTCTCAAAGATTATGTGTCTGAGAACAGAGCTGCGTATTACTCCTTGGATTGCTCTGTTGCCTACTGGGGTTGCCATATTTGTTCCAACATCCTCAAAATTAAAACCCTCCTTTTCCAGATGTGCTTTCTGTCACTCTGGAACATCTTGCAGAGCATTGGTGATTGCTGGAAGGCATTCAGTTCTCCAAGAAGGGATCCACATTCTGGGTTGATAAAGTCAAGAACATTCATTAGAGGATAACAAGAGGCAGTCTTGCAGTGAATGCCCCACTCCTCATTTCTTCTGCCTTTTTTTATATGTCTGGTAAAATGTGCCTTTTTTGTGTGTGTTAGGTATGTGTCCTAGTTGTCTCAATAAATATAGTTGTCCTAAACTTATATTTTCCCATTCAACCTTCTGGTTAGCCACCCTGGACCTATTATGTGAGCTCTCAGACCACACCTTAGTTCAATTTCTTATATTTTTGGAATATGCTCTACAAAACTTTAGAGCAACAAAGCAGTCTTGTGTGATCCTTTCTCTTTTTCTAGGCTGTGATAATCCTGTCCAGAAGCTCCTAATCTGGAGGCAATCTGGGTTTCAAAAGAGGAACTCAAAATCTATCTAATTACTAAAAGAAAAGGAGTGTCAAAGGAGGGAGAGAAGCTGCCCATAACTGTTCATGTGCCTCATTTACTGAAGAAGTGTGGGATGCTCAGATATAAAGGTGGGCGAGCTCTAATGATTTTTTTCAGTGGTCCTGTCTTTTTGGTCCATCTATCTCATATGTGAGTGAGCATGGCAGGCAGTTGGCAGGAAGTAGAAAGGGGTAGATTTTGAACTAGGCTGTTGCAAAGCTGCCTCCAGATTTAACCAAACTTGGATAACATTCCAGAAAAGATCTCCAGAGCTGGAAAACTCAACATATTTTAAGGCTTTTGCAGAAGTTTCAGAAAAGGGATTGCCTCTCCTGCTGCTGGGAAGCCAAACTGTCTAGTAAAACTGAAGTTTGTTACAACTATCATGTAGCACTGGTGACTGAGAATATGGCCATGGTAAGAGAGCTCAGCTGTAGTAATTAATTTTGTATATTCTAAAGTGGATTGTGCTTTCTAGCATTAAATAGAAACTTCCAATAGATTTTTTAGCAATATGAAAGCATAAAAAGGTTGCTGGGCTAGCCAGAAAGAAATTATATTCTCAGAGGTTGCTTAGCTTTCTATATAGGACAAATTTTTATGTAACTTATTCTCCAGAGTGTGAAATATGACCAGTTTTCCTAATGAAATAGAAATGTGGAAATAAAAGAAGGGAATAAAGCAAATAATATTGTGCATTGATTACTTTGAGCGTGGCTGAAAACAGAAGTAAGTACAGACTGTAAAAGTCATAAATAGATACTTGAAAAATCCCACTGTTACATATGAGAACAAAACAAAGAGCTCTTTCACTTAGTGTTTTCAAATAAATTTTAGAAGCAATAGGCCTTTTCTGTATTGACATTATGAGTTTTGTTTTCAAAGCTGAGTCACAAAAGAATTGTGAAACTCTCACGGTAGCTTACCTTCCATAAAGTTTAAATGTTTTTTTTCTCAGGCGTGTGTTTTCTACTGGCAAGATCCTGTGGTTTAGCAGAGGCATAGTCAAGCATCTGTGAAGCCTTTTGGTTTCTCTTAGCCAAGCTTTTAAAGACACAGAGAATTAACTCTATTCCACTGCTCACACTTTTGCTTTCTGAAGGAACCATCCCCCTGAAATGTCTGCTGTTGTCTCCTTCATTCTGTTGTTTCCTCAGAGAAAGATGACATCTGTCATGAATAAATTTTGGCCTTAGCAAAGGATACTTAAAATTCACAAAGATTCTGTACTAAAACACTGTTTTACATGAAACAGTAAATAAGTATAATCCCTGTAGCCAAGGTCAACATTCAAATACAAAGGTTAGGACAGTTTAAAGGGTTTGATTGTTAATAAAATATTCAGTCATTAATATTTTACTCTTAGCACAATGGAAAATTTTTCAAAATGTATCTTCTATTTCTTCTCAGCTCTTTGCCTTTCTAGTTTCTCCAGTGAAGGACTAGTATTTCAGTAGGATCAAAGAGACTGCTTATTCCTGTGCTAGGAAAATTTAGTGATGTACATATGCAAATAGTTTTATGCAATCTTTGTTAAAGTCCTTTGTTTCAAGCTTTTTGTTTTCAAGCCTTTTCTTTTTGGAATAAGACCAAACCACATTCATTAAAATTTTTTCTTAAAACCTGCTAATGTTTTTGGGGCAACAATGATAATGGTTTCTTCTGCCACAACTTCATTGTGATTAAGTGAGCTCCCTCATTATTCCTTGCACAGTATGTATAAACATTATTCTTGATTGCCAGCTGAAAACTATGTACAATCACATGGCGCACATAAAAGTTGATTATTTTAGTATAGATATTTGCTGCAAGCAAAATCTTTTATTAAAGTCAAAGTTGAGAAGAATCACCTTATTTTTACTCACAAGTCACTCAGTTTTACCTGTACAGAGTTTAGGCAGAAAATTTGAGTTAAACCAGGAATTGAGAAATTTTGTATTTGTCCAAGGAAACACAGCAAAAAATACATTTCTTTCTAGTGACAGCTGTTTTTCTACAATGTGAAAATTAATGCTGCACAGCAGGGTGCCCTTTCAGGTAAGACATAGTGTATGAATAATGTATTTAATGCAGAATAAACAATTCAAAAAGAATGGAACTTGTTTAATCACTCCTGATTGCATAAGACACAACAAATTCCATGTAAATAAGAGATTATTTGTAGTCATAAGTTTTACTGTGGAGAGATAATTTAAAATACATTTTCATAGCTAATTATCCTGTTTATGTGTTTCTTGTCCAAGATAGTTGAACTCCTACTAACATCTGAATTTTTGTATCATTAATTTTTGTGCAGAGGGCTCAAGAACTAGTATTAAAGAAGTAGAATATAAAATTTATAGGAAAAAACAACAGGATTTTGTGGTTCACAGATCAAATAGCTATGATAAATACCTGAACACCTTTGCTGTTATTTACTAAGGTTTAAATTCTACAACCTAGCATTCATATTCCTATATGCTCAACAACTTCCACAAAGACAAATCACCCACTGAGCTGTATCAAAACTGTTGCCTTGAAACCACAATGCTTTTACACCTGTTTTGGTTACAAAGTGAAATTAATTTTTGTTAATATTTTCTGGTTTGAATATCTGAATAAGATTTTATTTCAAATCTTACTGGGGAAATTAAATAAATAAACTATTTTCTTCTAGTTTTAAGGTGAATTTAAATGTTTCCTCAAATACTTCATCACCAGTTTCTTGGACAAGTAGTTGCTGCATTCAATCTACACTTTTAAACAAAGCCACTCCAGCAAACTTGCACTTTTAAGTGCGTGAAGACTCAGGAGACCAAATCCTTTGCCCTTCTTTTACCTTTACACCTATTTTATACCAATAATTGTATCCTATTTATACCAATAATCCTTTAACTGTTAGGAGCTGTCCTTTAACTTTTAGGAGTAAGTGCAGTGTGGTGCGAGGATGTGTGGCCAGTGTTCTCTAATTTTAATGGAAATAGAGCAGTTTGAGTAAACATTTACAGATCGATAGCCCTTCCATTGCCACTGTATGGGATCCATGTGTGTCTTTAGTGAATGTCACTCTCATTCCCAGCGAGCCTTTATGTGACATCTGTCAATGCCTCTCACAAAAACGGTCATCTTGTCTGAATGCAGTCTGTTTTTCTTTTTTAACCAAGGTTGGCTAAAAAATGAAATGCTACAAGCTTCTAGGTTGAAAACTTGTAGTGTGTGTTCATTATTCTTAGGTGCATCATTTTCTTCTAACTTTGCTCAAATGTTTCTTCAGTTATCCTTTCTAAAATCAGTCTTCCAAACTCACCCTACAGGCCTAACTGTGAAACAACTGATATGAGCAGTAAATGTTCAAGCTGCTGAGACTGAAGGAGGTAAAACCAACTTAAACTCGCTCTCCAAACTGCATGCTGAGTTACAGCCCTCCAAACAGCTTGTACACATAGTTAACACTCCTTGTTTCATATATTTCAATATTGAACAGTGAAGGATTTTATATTACTGTTGCAGTGTGGCAGAAATTAGATGAAAGACATTAAGAAATCTTATACAGCATGATGCTGGGCTGATGAGTCTAGTCTGAGCTTTGTGATTTATGATTTGAGTCACTTAGTTCGTGGTCGCACTTCATACTGCATTGATAAAATAAGTGGTTGTTCTGCATTACCATCAGGCACTTAAATATCGAGACATTTTTGAATGCTTCCAGGCTTCTCCTCAGTGCCCTGTCAAACTGAAAGTCTGATAGCGTAATGCCTCTTAATGCAGTTGAAAATGTTCACAGTAAACTGCAGTAAAAGGAATTCTAGTTTTGGCCCCTTTTTGGGTGTAAGGCTGGGCTGTGCAGACACACTGGCAGGGGCAGGCATGCTGGCTGCGCTCGGTAGCTGTGTCCTCCCATGAGGTCACTCTCCCTAGCCCAGAGCTGTCATCCGCAGCTCTTGAGGGTTTTTTTCGGCTCGCTTCCTGCTTTCTCATTTTCTAATTGCACCACTAGATGTGCACATGCAAGGTGTGGTGTGTAAAATTCCCACCAGTCTTTTCAAAGAAGTGGAGGGAGAGAGCAGTAAAGGAAGGGAGTGAGCTAAATGAAGGAGTGAGCTCTGACTGTCGCTCTGGGCTGCAGAGGGTCTCTCCTTTAGCAGAGGAACATCTCTTCTCCTTCTCCTCTGCCTTTGGTGTCTGCATGGCTGTTTGCAACACCTTTTTTCCCCTATTCGTGTCTCCCAGGCAGTGTTTTGCCCTTTCTTTAGCTATGTTTTCCAGTGGTCTCCCTCTTGGCTGTGGGGCTCAGTTGTGTCCTGCAGTGGCTCCACTGGAGCCAACTGGAATGGGCTGTAGCAGCACGGGGCAGCCCTGCCCTCTGCACACAGAGCTGCCCTTGCAGCCTTGGCTGCCAGCAGCTGGGCACCTGTGCCCGGTACAAAAAAGGAGAACAAACTTGTGAATTAAGATTCTGTCACTGTGAACTGTAAGTAAAAAGAAAAAAAAAACTGGTTTGCTCTGTTTCTGCTACCAGAGCCCTGGGGGTTTTCTGCTACTATTGTTTTGTTCAGCACTGTGATTAAAACCCCCCAAAACTAAAGGATGTAGTTAGGCACTAAAAGCTCTACAGTAAATGTGCTTTACAATGATAAAGGCCCTTTCAAACACTGCAAGATTCCCCCTTTTTGCAGAGGAATTATTACTGTCTTTTTATACTGATGGATCTTGTAGATGCAAAGGATCTTGCACAGAACTCTTACTTTACTTTTGTCCAGAGTGAGACCTGAACCACACATGGGATAATGCCATGTTCTCTGCTGGAATATATAGCTGGGTTTTTTGCCAACATTGGTATCTGGCTACTTAGCAGATCCTGTTTAGCTTGTTCCTCCAGCAGCTCAGAAGCAAGGACAGCGAATGGATAGCATGTCCAGGCAATCTACAATGATAAGCTTAAAAAGAATTTGGAAAAGGCAAAATTTTACTCCTATGACTATGTCCAAAATATTCACATAGTGTGCTCATTGGTGCAGAACTGACTGCAAGAAATGTGAAATGCACCTAAGAGTGCCTGGTACTGTTGTATCAGTCCTGTATTTTTAAATCATCATTCCTAATTGTGTAATATTTAGGGATGGGTGAGCTGGCTAAGACCACATAAGCATCTATCCTAAACATTTGAGGTTTGAAATAGTTTGATTAGCTTCCAAGCTCCACTCCCAGTTTTCATGTGCTCCAACACTTCCCTGTTGGGACAGATCCAGAAGGGGAAATATCAAAATACCACGAGAGAAGCTGTTCTCTGAAATTTGGTGGCTCCGTGCCAGTGACCTGCTAACCTAGCAGCCAGATGAGCCATGGTCATAGGTAATGCATCAGTACAATCCACAATGCACACCTTGTTTTATGGCTCTGCCTGGTTTTTCTACAGTGTGCAACAGTTGGAACTTAGAGATGGGGCTTTACTTGGAAAATATTCCTGAAATTGCAAAGAGCAAAATGTGTACTTTAAAATAGGTGTGCTATTGATTATTATAGAAAAATCCGAAGTTGAAAACTAGAGAGAATGAATATATCTATGTCAGAGACAAGCACTTGATACACCAAGACATGCATATCTCATTCTTCAAAACCAAACATTTTTTATTAAAGACACATGGTGGAAAATTGAAGTATTTTCTTAGCCATTTAGGGAAGTTGTAACACTAGTGGAACAAACTAAGATGACTTAGAGACTGTTTTCCAATAATTCCTGATTTTAAAAAAATCATAAATTAGCATTGCAATGAAGAGAATTATTAGAAGAATTATTTACTTTATATGTTAAAAAACAGAACACCCCTGAAATACCTTGCTTAATCTTGGATTTCAAATAAGTAAGTTAGAATAAACACTATTCCTAATTGAGAACTTCATCATGAGTCATCTGTATTTTTGTTTCTCTATCTCTGTATAAATACTACATGAAAATACAGAGAACGTTAACTACTGAATAAAATTTTATACCATTTTAAATAACAAGTGATGAACTTATCACAGTTTTGGTGCTCTTGGGACATCAGGTAGGGGCTTGCTGACACTTTTTTCTTTTGGTAGAAATAGTTTTCCATTGTGCCAGTAAAAGGTTGTACCAATGAACTTTTTCTTAAGGACTGATCTGATCTTAAAGCCAATGAACTCCTTGTTGCTGTCTTCAGGACCTCAAAAGTTTTTGGGGTTTTGCTCAGCAGAAAGTCTCTAGATCTCCTGCTAAAGTTATGCATCCTCATATGCCTGATTTTGTGTGTGATATTGCTGTTAATTGGCTAGGTTGGATATAACAGAAGGTCTGGAGTAGCTCTTCTCATATCCACATCTCAGTGCAACAGCTGAATTTCCTAACATGATGAGGATAAGAAACTGTAGGATCTTATGAGACTCATTAACTAAGAACAGAACGTGCTTCCACTGCATTTAAGAGGTGATTCTCACTTGTCACTTGCTGTGGTTATTTCTCTTATCATTGTCTTTCATTTTTCATTGCAAGGCCAGGCTTCGCGAAGGAGGATTTGGGAAGGGCTCGGTCCACGTGGGTGTGCCCTTCCAGCCTGCACAGCGGATAATTTAGGTGAGGCACAGCATGCGCAGAACTGGCCTCACCCTTTAACTCCTAAGGTTCATCTGCCATGGCGAAGCAAGCTTGGATGGTGACAGTGAAGTCCTCAGGACTAGAATCTACAGTCCCAAGAGGTCTCCCATCCAAGTACTAACCAGGGCTGACCCTGCTGAGCTTCTGAGATCTGACGTGATTGGGTGTCAGGGTGGCATTTAACTGCCTTTATCATAGTCTATAGTCTTGTTTATTTACTTAGAAATTCTCTTTCACTTCTTCTAAAGTGTATGTCTTGCTTTTCTAGCGAAGGTGCATGTTCTGTAATTAACATACTTGTAGCATACCTCTATAGCAATGCAGGATCATGAATGATCACACCTTGGTTTTTCAGAGAACAAGGTAGGAACTGGGAGCAGATTGTCTTTAAATGATATGATGGATGGGAGAGGAAAATGGAGAAGATGAGGAATGCATTGCAAACAAGCACCCTTGTCTTCACTCAACCTCAGAGCAGAAAATCATGTTTTAAAAAGTCAGAGGTTTAAAAACTGAAAAATGTTCTGTTGTTTCTATTGAATATTCAAAGCAGAACTGAAAAATCTGATGCTATTTTTCATATGGTCCAATGCTGATATTTTCTAACCCCATGTGTTTAAAATTAGGCATCTAAATGCATGAATAAATAACAGATTACATTGAAGTGGGAAATACTCATCACTTGCAAGAGTCAGTCCCTTTGGAAAGAATATAAATGAAAGATATTGTGTAGAAAAAAAGTAATTCTGAACAGGTCTATCTTGGGTCCAAATTTCAAACTTTTTTTTTTTTAATCCTGTCTTCATGAATCTGCTGTCCTAGATGGGGAGATGGTTATGATTACTTTCTACTTTTCCTTTCTGATTCTTCTTTCATAACTAAGAACTCATTATGTCTGGACACTTCTGTTTATACTTTCTAGTCCCTCTGAAACTAAACACCTAGCTGCAGGTGAAAGCAAAAATGCAAACCGTCTTAGTACTTGTTTATGTTTTCTTTTGCTTTTATCTGTTCCTTCTGCCTCCATCTACTGTACTGAAGTTTACAAATACTTATATGAGTTCATCTGTCAAGTATTATCCTTGTTCCTGTTCTACAGGCCTCACATTTGATCTAAAGTCATGGCTCAGTTCATGAAAAACTTGTTGTTTGCTATGAAAAATAAATAAATACTGAGGCTGTGGTTATAGGATTTTCATTACTTTCTGAGGGTGCATATTTGGAACAGATGTGAATGGGCAGTGAGCCAGGTCTTGTCATCTGAGACATGGCACATGGGCACTTTTTGGTATAAACTCTTTTAAATGTTAAATCATTCTGGCAGCAAGCCAGGTTGACTCATGCTACAAAATTACTTTCTAAAAAGACTCTTCACTGTTACAAAACTATACCGTTGTTATGGGTTAATCCCAGTAGGCAACTAAGCACCACACAGCCACTTGCTTGCTCCCCACACCCCTGCAGTGGGGCAAGGGAAGAGAAAAGAAAGAGTAAAACCAAGAAAACTCACGGCTCAAGATAAAAATCGTTCAATAAGTAAACAAGAAATTGAAGGAGAGAGAAAGAAAGGAAAACAAGTTATACAAAGGTAATCACACACCAACTCTCATGCTTAGACTGTTGCCCATCCAGTTCCTGAACAAAGCATGGCAAACCTGCCAAAATCCTACTCCTCTCCATTTTATTACAGAGCATGATGTCATCAGTTGGAGTCAGTTGTCCTGCCTGTGTCACCTCCCAGCCCCCTTGGGCATCCCCAGCCTACTTGCTGGTGGGGTAGTGTGAGAAAGAGAGAAGGGCTTGACACTGTTCAGAAGCAGCCAACACACTGGTTTTGATCACAAATTCAAACCACAGGACCATATCAGCAACTATGAAGAAAATTAGCTCCTTCCCAGCAACACCCAGGACCATTGTTTTGTACATCTCTACAGCCTACAAATGTTTCCTTTGCTATTTACTTGAGAAACATGGCATATAGGGCCATTTTAGGCCACTGCTCTTTTAATATCATTTCTAACCTATACTGATTCTGAAGACCACTATTTTCAATTTTCTACCCCTGGGTAAAATTCCATGAGGATTTAAAATTTCTTGCTGATTTCCTGACATGTTTTTAATTTTTTTCAGAAAAGTGATCTACTGCTACTGAAATAAAAAGATTCACCATATTATACTGTCTAACATACATTGCATTGTTAATGAGGCTTCAGAGATGTCTTTCAGGCAGTGGTGTGCAACCAAGGCTTGATAATATGTTCCCACAGTGAATACATAATTAGTCAAGGCAGGTTGTCTATATATTAGTGGTTTATGTGCCACAGGAAAGGTAGATGATAGATTAAAAAAAAAAGGCAATTTTTAAAAAGTTGCCCAGTATTTTCTACTAATTTTGATAGAAATTGATTAATTAATGCTTTCCTGTCAATATAAGAGAATTCTGAAAAGCATGTCATACTGGAAACTGTAATTCTTCATTTCAAAAACAACCCATCCCCTGACTTCTTTTTAAATAAATCAGTTCAATACTCAGCTTTGTTTGTAACAAAACAGTAAGGGATATCCCAAAATGTAGTATTGAAATATATCCTAAGACTTCATTGGAATGGTAGGTTCCTGTTCTTTATATTCATGTAATCATTTATATGTGTCATTTCTTTCTTAAATATTGGAAGTAGAATTCATTCCACAAAACCCTCAAACAATCCAAAAACAAACACCCCCCCCCTCCCAACCAGAAAATTGCCTAATTTTGGTACTCTTGTCTTTAACATTTATTTTGCAGTACCACACATTTTTACTTGTGTATGTTTATCCTTCCATTCATTTTTGAGCACTTTTACTATCATTCTAAGTTCCCTTAACTGTTCTGTCTAATTAGCTAAATAGATAGGAATTAATTGTTTTGATGATTGTGTGTAGAATGTGAGCCTCTTATCTTCCTGTATGATTGTACTCACAGCATAAAGAAGCTCAATCCTGAGACCTTAAACTTTGCTTAATTTCTTAGTCCTTTTAAGTAAGACTTTCAAGAATGCAAATTTCAATTAATCATTAAGCTAATTCAATCCTTCTGGCAGCTCATAAGCCTTTTACAGTAAATTTTCTGCAGTTTTCTCATCCAGAGGGAAGAGACTGACTCTCCACTTAATTTGCCCTCATTCAACCACACTTTTTTTTTTAATCATAACTTCTCATTGTTCCTTTGGGTCTTCTTAATAATTGCACTATTCTTTTTTGTTGGTATTACATTGCTTCTTTTCTTAAGCAAGTCATGAAAAGGAAGGTATTTTCAGTATTTTCTTCTCTCTTTTTCTACCCTCACCTGTTTCCCATCAAAGTCACAGTGCAGGGTTCATGATGTAATTGTCTTTGCTGTTCACCACCAGAACTCAACTTTTTATGCTTTTGTAGTACTAAGATGTTTTTCCTTCTACTCCCACCCTTCCTTGAAGTCCATATTCTTGTGCATTTAGACAGAGCTATGTCTTCCTCTCTTACTCCTCACATTTACATGGGACTTAGTTCATCTGCCGTTAATTGCAATGGGGGTTGCATGACTTGAAGTGCTGTAGAAATGCTGAGATTAATGGCAATCAGGCAATGAGAAGATGCCTCCAGCCAAGCATGACATTATAAACATTCAAGCTCCCCTTAATGCAGCATTGTGAATGAGCACTAACACAAAACAAACTTATTTAAATCAGTTTAGCAACTGGAAAAGCTTAGCAGTTGGCAAATCAGCAGTGTTTGTCTCAGTGCTCTGGTGCCAGGGCCCTCACACACCCTGGCCCCTTCTCTCTCACATGTCATGTAGCCTCTCTCCTAGTTTCAAGAACCTTGTCTCCCTTTAGTGTGGTCCTATTACCTCCAAATTCCTGCAGGGATTAGTGGAAGTGGGTTTGTTCAGTTAGAAGGGACTAGAACCCTCTTGGACTTGGCCGTTTGCTGATTGTATTTTTTTTTCTCTTTGCCTTTTTCCTGGTAGTCTGCAACCTGGATTCCAGTAAAACTTGTACTTCAAATAAAAAGTTGACTTAAAAGTGCTGTCTGCCTGTTTCAGTTTAAAAGAAAACTAAGATGTCTATCTGGACTAGGAAGGGGCCTCTTCCCGAAAACCAACACAACCTTCAAAATTAAGAGACTTTAATCAGAAAATGTATGGAAAAGGATAACACTTCTTTACTACAAATCAATCTATCTATCTATCTATCTATCTATCTATCTATCTATCTATCTATCTATCTATCTATCTATCTATCACACAAAAAACCCCCGGAACAGAACAAACAGCAACACTGTAACCAAAAAAACCTTTCAAACAGATCAAGTCCTGTCTCTGCCCCTTTGGTGCAGTTGTATTTCAAGGCAGTGGCCATGAAAGTCACTCACAGACTCTGGTGAGGTGGAAGCAGTGACCAGGGAGAGATGCTGGTTCCAAAAAACTCACATGGGAATGGCAGCCACAAGGGATGGGCTGAAACCTTTCCCGTGAGCAGTGTAAAGACCCTCTCCTCATCCTTTGTCTGAAAGTGTTTGGCGGGTGGGAGGTTAGCAAGTCTTCCAGTGATGGCGTTGGCCCTCAAAGAGTCTGTAGAAAATCCAGGTAGCAGTGACTGCTCTGTCTCTGAAGGACAGCACAGGGCATGTGGAGTTGGGGGCCAAGCCAAGGGAGCTCCCTGCAAGCACTTCCACCAGCCCAGCAAATGGTGGCTCACACCCACACAGCAACTGGAGGAGAGAAGTATGGCAAAACCCCAAAAAAACTTCTTTCCATCTTCCCTGCCTCCCTCAGTCTTCTCGAGCCATTAAGTTGGAATGCAAAGCTATCAGCCATCCTTTTGTTAGCTGGTTCTAGGAACAGATAGTGGGGGCTGGGGTCCAGCTCCCAAACCTCTGTGTTGGGAAGGGAGAGAAAAAAAAATGCCATGAAAAATTTTTAAACTATAACACTGCCATAAATGCTATATAGGTTTTCTGGAAACAATGAAGAAAAATAAGTACAGGGACCTACTACATTACCTAATATACAGAGAAAAAAAGAGGCATGATCTTGATAATGGCCTGATTAAAGATACTTCCTTTAATAGTACAATTCATTAATTAATAACAATTACATGCCATTGTGGTGTAGGCTTGTACAGGCTTGTAGATCAAACAAAACCTTGATGACCAGCTGAAGGAAATTTTACATGTTATATGGTGAAGTGATAGTTTGTGCCAGGTGTTGATTACAGTCTGATGTTGCTTCCAAGATTAATGGTATATACAAGTATATATCCGTTTTTGTCATATAAATTAAATAGGACATAAACCTTGGCAGTAGAAACAAAGCATTAGTAGCACAGCAAAACATTCATCTGACAGGAGCAGGGGTGGTGGGACAATGGTGAAACACAAGAGCTTCCCTCTGAATGTCAGGAAATGTTTTTTTTCACTTGGAGGGTGACCTAGCACTGGCATAGGTTGCTCAGGGAGGTTGTGGACTCTTTGTGACTCCATCCTTGAAGATATTCAAAAGCCATCTGGAGATGGTGCTGAGCCACCAGCTGTGGGTGGTCCTGCTGGGAGCCGGAGGGCTGGACAAGATGACCTCCGCAGGTCCTATGCAACATCAGCCATTCTGTGGTCTTCTGTAAAGGAATAAATAGCTTATAGCAGTAGCACAAACTGCATGTGTATGGTTTATATAGTCCTGGTGAGGCATACTGATGCATTCATTGTTTTTGCAAAGTGTATTTTCTGATAAATAAAGAATTATTTATTCAATTAATGAATAGAGCAAAAGCTAATTTAATTCTTTAAAAGAGAAGATTCCAACATTGGTTTCACATATCTATTTCTGAAGACATTTTCTTGTTTGGAAGCCTTTTAAGTTTTTCATATATCTCAAAGTGACTATAAGATGGTTCAAAAGAAAAAAGTTTAAGAGACAAAAATTTAACACAGGAGGGCACTGAGGTACTCAGTTTATTATTTTGTAAATTAGGTGTAACACTGGAATTTGGATCCCTCTTGCATTAGCTTTGTCATGGTAACATACACTTACATTTATGTCTAACATGGTAGTACCTTACAACGCAGGACCCTTCACTTGTCCTGTTTGTTGTGGATTATTATGACCTTTCAGAGTGTCGCAGGTCAAGGAGTGCTTTTCTTCTCCCCTGAAATGGAAAGTACAAGATCTGCTGAGGCAGGTGACATGGATATTTTAAGTCTGAATTTGAATTTTGCTGGTGTAGTTTTTGTCTACACTAAAACAGGCATTGCAGGCACTGGGCAGGATACCTTGGAGAGATGTTGAAAGAGTAAATACCCTCTTACAAAGTCGTTGATGTTGTCTAGTTTCTGTGCTTCCACTAATTGTTTTGCACACAGATGGCTGAGTGCAAAGAATCAGTCATCATGGAAGGGGACAATATGGATGGCAAGGGGCAGACTTTCTTTGTGGGAGTATTAGCCTTCTTTTTTTTATTCATGTAAATAATCAGTTTCATTAGAATGTACCCAGTATGGATTTTGGGCACAGATGAGATGCTTTGCAAAGCAGCTAGTGAGCAGTGGTTAGGTAAAAGATTCAAGGCCAAATAGCAAATGCTGTTTATAAGTAGGTAGCAGAGAAAATTTACACAAGCTTCTTATTCTCACTAGATTTGCTCCAAGGACTGTGAGAAGCCTGACCTGGATGCTTTAATTCAGCTTTTGGAAGAAAGTAGCACCCTATGCTATTACACTGTAAGTTGTAGTCTAGCACCTGACACCAATGTTCTTTATATTTAGTGTTTGTATTTCCTGTAGGACAAGACTTTATCTCATTTTAATTTTCCCTGAAGGATTAGTTTAAATGTGGATAGTAGTGTTTCATTTTCATCAGGCAACAAAGACCCTGAATTTTGGATCAAGATCTAATATTATGTCATGTCATATGGGCATTAGAAAAAGTATTTTAGTATTTATTTTAGTTCTTAAGTCCATTGTCTTTTCCTGTTGTCCTAGGCCATCAGGTGGGACCAGTTTATCACTGCATGGGGGTGACCAAAGCTATGTATTCTACCCCCTCTATTCATTTCCCAAGAACTGTTAACAGTGGACCATTTGCAGCAGCTGCTCAGGGCACACCTGATCCCTCAGGACAGAAACTGGGTGTGAAAGACACCTGTGAGATAAGAGCTGTGATAACTCCCCTCTGGGGAGTCGTTAGCACCTTCACACCCAGCCTGAGGGGGCGTGTCTGCTAACGGGCCATCAATGATTCCAAAATAGCCCATGACTCCCAGAGTCAGATCACCCATTGTGTGATTCCCTGCCCTGGGGGAGGTACTGGCTGCTCCCACCTGGACCTGAGGGTACATAATCTGGGGGTTTGAAGACCTTGAGGCACCCCTTGTCGGATCCAGAGGAGGATCAGAACCTTGATAGGAGGAGACCACCGCTCTTGACTAGACTGCAACCATCAGCTGCATCAACAGGTTTTTCATTTCCTTTTCTTTTAGACTTGGGGGAACCACTTGGGGTTTGTGCCCTAGGGTGCTGGGTTATACTTCTGGGTTTTGTGAGTTAAAAGCAATTTCTCTCTGTGCCATTGCATTTATTGTAATATTGTTATTAAATTGTAATTCTGATTTATAATCTCTTTTGTGTTGGGTTCATTTCTCCTGCCAGCTTACCTTTAAACCAGCACACCTGTGTGCTAGTATAAAGGATGTTAAACTAACAGAATTCCTGTTTGGAGCATTCATCCCCCTTTCACTGATTTTGTACCAATGTTAAATCAGGGTTTGAGTATACCTCACTCAGACACCTAATAATCCTGACAGCATATTTTGAATCTATGTGCAGGAGAAATGGGCTTAAATGGGTTGGAGGGTGGGTTGTCACACCTGTCCATAATCTTTTGGTTAATTTGCATTGTGCTATAGTGCTAAATACCAAATTCCCTCTCACTTTCCATTACTGACTCCAACTTGGTGCAGGTTGCTTAATCCAGACTTCATTATCCCTGACTCTTTGAACTCTTGTCAGCAATCAAGTCATCCGCTAATAAACGATGTAGAGTTTCTGTTGCAGCAAATGTAAGGTATTTTCATTTTCTAGGTACTTGCAAATCCCTTTACAACTCAATATATACGGTGGATTCCCTTCAGTCTGTCTCTGGATGAAAAAATGTTTGAACTTGTGAGACCACCTAGAATAGAAAACGGTTGTTTCAGCTGGTCGTCACATATGCAGTGTAAACTCACACAGTGAGGCAGATTCCTTCATACAATGTAAGAGTTATCAGGCTCTGCCCAGACACCAGCCAGACTAGACCACATTTCCAAGCAATACTTCTTTTATCATTCTTGAGGGTAAAGTATTTCAGCAGGTTTGTGCCCCAAGCCAAAAAAGATTTTGTAGGGTAGTTCCACCTGCTATTCACTGGGAAAACTTATTTTTAAACTGTTTCCATGAAGTATGCCTGGAATGGGATCAGACTTTACAAGCTGAATGAGGGTTCTGCTGGATACATATGCAGTACAGTGCCTTAGTGTATGCACCGGAAAAGGTTCAATGCTGGACTCCCTCCCTCCACACCTCATTTTTAAACTGTTAACTATAAGCTCTCATGGTAGCAATGCTACATCTGTACCTCAGGGGCCACTTTCAGGTGCCAGTAACTTCCTAAAAGGTACCCTTTGAGTGCATTCCTTATATAGAAGTTCTCAGGCCAGAAGTGAAACAGCGTTGATGGTTCTTGATACTATTCTTCTAGATTGCCTGCACTATGAAAGTGTTAAATTACTATGGAGTCATTTTATAAAAAGCAAAATCCTTCTTTTTTGATCAGATCCCTTAACAATGATGTTCCAAGTATTTTCAAATTATCTCTGTCTTATTTGTGAATAACGATAGGTGATCTTTTACTGGACAAATTGATACATTTAAAAAATAAATTACAATACGGCATGTGATCATTTACAGAGAACAGGCCTTCTGTATTATGAACTGAGTTAGGAAAGAACTGTGAAAGGCACTTCTATTTTTATTCTTGGAAAAAGACTTATTTACAGGGATTTGCACAAAGGTTTCACCAATGGTTTTGGAAAAGTAAATGTCTCTATTCTCTATCTTCACAATAAGGTGATGTACTAAAAACCCCAAATGTTTAAATCGATCTCAAATTTTTGCCTTTGGTAACATTATTTTCACTATTTTTTCCTGCTGAAGTCATGCACAATTTGGCAGAAAATATTTTTCTAATATAAACAGCCTATTTTGCATAATAGTAAAAAAATCTTTCCTCTATTTCTGTTCATTTTCCGTTTTTTTGACTTTGATTTTCAGTGTGCTCCATCACCCCATTAAATAAGTATATTGCCTTTGCATGTTTCATAATGGGAAAAAAATCTGCTAAGCAAATGATTATCTGAAATAATCCCTGAAACTGCAGTCTAAATTGTATAGGGTTCTTGTTTGCACTTTATAGAAAACAGCATACTTTTTTTTTTTACAAATTTATTCAGCAGTTTGTATTGGAGT
Organism: Hafferia zeledoni; assembly: GCA_035583235.1. Taxonomy (NCBI): domain Eukaryota; kingdom Metazoa; phylum Chordata; class Aves; order Passeriformes; family Thamnophilidae; genus Hafferia; species Hafferia zeledoni. Next base: position 98,571,072 of record JAWWEV010000083.1, read on the forward strand.
TATTAGTCCTACAGCCTGCATCCAACACAAGCTACGAAGTGAATGGTGTGGTTTATGTTTTCAAGTTTATTGCTCTATGCTTTTGTTAATAAAAACACAAAGGATATTAAAAGCTGCTACCTAATGCAGTGGGGCTCTCAAATCTATCCTAATGTAATTTGACTTACAGAAGAAATTATTTTCTTGTTTGAAAATCAGCAGACATTTGCAGTGCCTTCCTGTATGCATCAGTGTCGGGGGTTTTGGCATACATTCCGTTATTGTGGCTGCAAGCAGACATTGCCTGTTTGCAAAAATATGAATTTCTTTGGACTTGCTCTTTTTTTAGTATAGTCTGAAGTTATTGTAAGGTCTAAGACTTCACAGTTATATCATACTGCTGAAAGAATAGTATTATTCAAGTGCTGAACCTGTAGCATATATTCTTACAGTCTGAAAGCCTCCTCTCATTCCAGGCAAAACATGGATGTGGTATCACATCTGCTCAAACTTGGGTGGCCCTTAGGATTTCAGATTGTATTGTTTGGGCAAGTGCTGAAAGTACTGGGGCATATTCCAGAGGGTTCTGTGGCATAAAATCTTAAGTGTGAGAAAAATGTAATGGAAAATTGTAATGCAATACAGTGCTCATATGTATATCTGGAGTTCTGCATGTGTACATCTGGAGCTCTGCTCTCTGGAATAAACACAGCTGCATTTATTTGAATGTGTGAAGCAGATTTACATACACAGGAGAATAAATCTTGTGTTGCACATTCAAAACCACTACACAACAAAAATTTTAGTTGATTGGGTATCACTGTTGTGAATTTTCACTCTTTCTTTAAAAAAATTACTTTTAATTACATAAGAATTGCTTCAAAATCTATGATTTTAAGTTCAGAATTTAATAAATCAAAATCCATATAGCTGTATACCTTTTGAAGCTGTTTTCCTAAGGCCACTGCCTTAATAAAATCCCAGAGACTAATGGCACTTATTCATAGGTTTAGCCACTGCTGTGCATGTGAAGGAAAATACTGCGATGGTAAAGATCAGATTGAGATGTAAATTTAAATTAAAAAATGTTGACAATTTTAATCAATTCTAATCTGCTGCAATCAGAACTGAGTTGCAGATGTTACATCTGCCTCTGTTTCCCCTTACTCATCTTAAAACTGTATTTCCAAGTATAGGCATTTATCTGTTTACTGTTACTTTGTAAGAGCAGCTTAGTGGTGGAATTAGGTCTGCATTTGAATAGAGTATTAGATGTAGATGAGTTTTATCTGCACTTCCTTCCTATCAGAGCTCTTTGTTATGAGGTCAGCCAGGAAGGCAAAGGATGAATGCCTGTCTTTCCTCCCAGACAGGATCATGGAGACAGGATGAGTATTCCCTACAGGGACAGAGTACAGATGTGGGTTTGCTGTCACTGCAGAGGAAGCAGCTGGTGACAGTAGTTCTGTCAAGAACTACTTAAGAAGTAGTTGTTCTTGTTAAAACTCTTCAACATTTCATTTAATAAGGCAATGCGAAGAAAAGACAGCAGAGAACCCAATCTACACATTTATTTTCTAGGAGACACCCAGCCTGAATCACATTTCTTAAATGTGGCTGTGGATCCATGATGAAAGACAAACATCATTCTTTAAACAGATTACAACATCATCCTTTAAATAGATTACAACTTCCTATGTAAAACCCAGTGCTGTGTCCTGCCTGAAAACAGATAGACGTGTGTTAGAGGGTTAAGGTCTAGTGTAGTGGATATAACGGAAGTACACTCTTTTCCTAAGACCTCTTTCTTTCCTTTCTTGGACAATTAATCTACAATGTAATAGCCCATATGCCGGAAGGTGACTTTCCGCTTCACTGATGCTGTTTCCTTAGGATGTGCCAGCCCTGCCTTGCTTCACCTCCTCTTGGGCAGCCCCTGCTACACTAGAGCAAACCTTTCTCCTGAAGGAGAGGAGGGCTCCCTTTCTCAGGGACTCCGCTATTCCACGTGTAACTTTTAAGTTACTCTGACCAAAAGGCTCCCAAACAGGCATGCCAGTCACCTTTAGTATTGTCCTTGTAAAGCAGCATCAGACACCTTTGTTGCTGACCCAGGAGACTGGTTAACACTCCCACTTTTTGCAAGCCTGCAGGCATTCAGCTCTCACATGCTCAGGTAGTTGGAGGATACAGCTACTACTGATGCCACATATTCGTTGTAGTTGTGAAGTGGTGAACCCCAGCCATACTTGGGCTGACTTACTCTTTGACATCAGTCAGTCAGATATTAAGGTCAGGCAATAACCTCAAGAGTACCTGATTCTTGCACACATTCACATGATTTCAGCTTCACCAGAAGATCACAGGTGTAGGAGTGATGTTACCAGAAGTATTCCATCTTAAGGCTTCTCTGGAGAAAATGTCATAGGAAAATGGAAATGCAGGATGGTGCCCAGCACTGGCAGGGGTACTCTGCACAGGCCTAGCAGATGAAAGACCCAGGTAATACAGTTACAGCACCTGTAGTCTGCACTGAACTGATAAATGTATACTTTGGTATAAGGAATCAGAATTTGTTAGTAACTGAACTGCAAGGAACTGAAAAACTCCAGCCCAGAACTGATGTTTTTAGGCAGTTACATAAATGCTTTTCTAAAGGTAGCCTGTTCAGTCTGAGAGAAGGGAAAGAACTGGGAAAAAATATTTTGCTATCAGATTTGCACTTTATTAAATATTATGTATACGAGCTTAGTAGCTTGGCTCTTTAGCTCACACGCTGTTCCTTTCCACATTAAAAGAAATATGTATAACTGTATGACATAAAAAAAAAAAGGAGAGATAAAATGGTCTAAAGAACTGATACTTCTGAGGAAAGGAGAGAGACCATTCACAGAAAGAAATAAGGTGGATTTTCTGGCATTTAAAGAACATAATGTTTTCTCTTGGACAGACTGTCCTTGTATCAAGCTAGTATTAGCTCTCTGGGACTTACTGGAAGCACTCAGGTGCCATATGCACCATTAGGTCTGAGTTAATAGGGAGGAGATTCTGCAGCACAGCATACAGAACCAGTGAGAGATATATTTAGTGGATGATGATTAATTGAAAAAAAAAAAGTTCCAAATTCATATTTGTTGCAATTATTGGATGACCAAACTGATACTCCACAGACCATAGAGAAGGGAATTCCTCCATCCATTGGGAGTGTCTGTAAATTACCCGGCCTTATTTTTTTCTGGTCTAAACTTTGTCACTGGAATAGGAACGCTTCGTTACTGTACTTGCCAAAGCAAAGCACTTTACCTTTTCAGAATTCTCTATAGCAAAATAGATTGCAAGCTGTTGAGATGATGATACCTGGCCTTTTAGGCTGACCAGACTTTTACAGACCAGCTTACAAATGACTGTAGCAAAATCGTGGAAGACCTTTCTAATATTCATTTACTTTCTACATTCATTTACTCATTACTGTCTTGCTGAGGTAGAGACTTTCTTGGGAAGTCCTTGTTGTTCTGCTGCCTGTGAACTATAGTCTGTGCTAGAAGAGTTCTGAAGCTACTCAGTGAATAAAATCACATCTGACAACGTGTTTTACCTGTACGTATGATACATATTATTATGGTATTTGAGAATGTCTAAGTATGTATTTTCAGCAGAATGCCTAATATAAACTGAGTCAAAAGATGTTTGTATTAAAATCTCTAGAAACTGTTGTTGACTAGATCTGAAATTAATTATTAGAGCACAATATTATTTAGTAAAAAATTTTTTTCTTCTTTCCTCATCAGGGATACAAAGAGAATTCAAAATTTTTCTGTATATGTTGATTTAGAAACAAAGTTTACTTTTTTGTGTGCTTGTATTTCTCTTGGGTTTCTTACTTCAGAAAGTACTGGCAAATAGATAGTTGCCTGGAAAGCTGCCACCTCAGTTTACTTTATTCTGCCCTGTTTCTGTTAATTTCATCTATGTACTCAAAATACAGTCTGGTGTTCTTTTTTAAAAAAAGAAAGAAATCTATTAACTATCTTTGTACTAGTTACATTCATGTTTCAGTTATAAATTATTTCAAGTGAGCCAAAATACTTGCATTTAGAGCAGCATTTTACCTTGTAAGTCCACCAGAAAGATAAAATAGTCTCTCTCCTTTCCATTAGCGATTGACCAATATATTTTTTGCTTCCTTGGTTGTGTTCTTCTGTGGCCTGTAATCTGGGAAAGTATAGATTAGCCACAGCTATTTTTCTGCTTGGTGGGTAAGATCTATGACTGATTTAAAACATATGAATACATTTCTATTCCTCAATATCTGGCCCATTAGGTGATGCTTAGGAAAAAAAAATCTTCTTGGAGGCTTTAGGGCAGTTTTCCTAACTGGAAATACAGGAAATGTTGCAGAGAGATCAGTTTTGTTTACTTATATGCTATCACAGAATGGATTGTGTTGAAAGGGTCCGTAAGATAACCTGGTTCTAGCCCCCCTGCCATGGGTCGGAACACTTTCCACCAGACCAGTTTGCTCAGACCCTCACCCAATCCACTTTCAGGAAGGGGACATCCACAACTTTTCTGGACTGTATATTCCAGTGCTTTACCACTCTCATAGTGAAGAATTTCTTCCTTGCATCTAATCTAAATCTACCCTTTTTCAGTTTAAAGCCATTCCCCCTTGTAAAAAGTCCCTCTCCAGCTCTCTTGCATGCCCTCTTAGGTACTCAAAGGCTACTATAAGGTCCCAGTATGGGCTCTTGAAGGACACCACTTGTCACTTGTCTATACTGTAACAGTGAACCACTGACTGCAACTCTTTGAATGTAACTAATGCTAGTTATAAAGCCCCTTCAAATGAACACATCTTGTATCCTTTCTAGTTTGAATCTACAGGACTCACAAACCCCATGTTTGTCCTCAAGGTGGTCGAGAAAATGATTTCAGCATGATGGACAGGCAAATGTAGAGTAATTGTGGAGATGCTATTCTCCTTTACTGTACTCAGTCAGAGCAACAGTAGGTCTCTCTTGGTTCTTTTGCAGGCTGGAAAGGTTAAAAGGTCAAACCGCCCTTTTCCCAGTGCTTTTTCAGTCTTTTCACCCAAGAAGGCAAAGGAATGTACAATGCTGTGAGTCCCCAGGGTGTAAAATGCATCGGCACTGGATGAAGGCTGAATAGGTTGGCTATGTGTATGGAAGTAAACACTTAGCAACTTCTCAGGGGATAGTGGAAAGCATTCCAGTCTGTCAGACAGCTTCACACACATGTGCACAGTGTCCCCCTACGCTCTTTTTACAATGGTATAACTCCATATAGCAAATAAACACCACAGATTTTCAAGTACCTGGAAGCCATCAAAGCATTTTAACGAGGGCCTCCCTTCCTAAGAGACTACATGGTTTCCTGATAAATTTCAACTTCTTTGTCTCTAGGTTGCAACATCTACCAATGTGTCTCTAAGATGTTATTTCCTAGATTCCAGGAGTAGCTTAATACATGATTATCATGTATCTTATAGCTAACTTTGGCATTTGATGGCACTTCACATTTAGTAACAAAACATGATGAAAGATACTGAAAAAAAATTATCTGTTGAATTTTTATATTTGTTTTGACAGGGGTTTTTTTGTGTGAGAAACTATATAAGAATGTCAAGACAATGCCCTTTGCTTTTAGTAGCTGTTTCTCATGCATTCTGAGTAGCTTTTTAGTTCTCCACAATATTTAATGACAACATGTTCTCTAGAAGCCTTAAAAACAGGAATTTAAAATTTTTAATTTGGCCTCTCTTACTGAACTTACAAACAGGACAAATAATAGGATTTCATTTGACCAATGAATTAGGTGAAAATTTCAGTGTTTTGATTTGAATAATTTGCAACATACCTTGATGTTTTGCTTGCTATGAAAAGTATAATTTGTTAGAATGGATTTTTTTTTAATGTCTAAACTGACCTAGTAAATGCTTTTTTTTTTTGTGTTGGTTCCTTTAAACATCAAAAGCCACAGGTACAAGTGTATAGCTGTCATACAAATCATTGCAGCTTGGGTAGTTTTTTTCATTATTTTTTAATACCAAAAGCAGTTTTTATTACAGAATAATCAATATTCCTCAAGTGTAATTCTTAGATACATAAAGGAAATAGAAGTTTTTTTTTAAAGTTTAATTTGCTTTGCATCATTCCTATAAACTATTTTAAAAATCTGAAGCAAGAGAAGCATGTGTATTTTGTATTTCTGCGTATACTAGAAAAGCAGGTGTTCTGATCTGAGAGCTGAATATTTTAGAATATACAACAATTGTCTAAAAGTCCTATTACAAAAATGCTTCAAACTTCATTGTTTGAATAAAAATAGTACCACAAACTTGATTCTCTCAAAGTATAATTTTGAATTTATAGCATAGGTTTATAGAAAAGATGCTATCGACAAGCTGTGTTTCCTAAAAACAGCTAGCACTTTGTTAATAAACAATACTAAAATTATAAATATATGTATCGTTAAAAAGATAAAATAAACATATACAGTATGGCCTCTTTTATCCAAAACATGCTATTTTTTGCCTCAGAAACATTTGCCTTGAGTAAGTTCTCAGAATAAAATAAATGAGCTTTTTACCACAGTCTTATTCATGACTTTTTAAGTGTCTGAAATTGGTGTGAATGTAAGACGCTGATGGACTTGAGTAATGAGAAGAATAAGAGAAGAAGTGAATAGGAGAATAACAAAAAGACTCAACCTTAAGCATGGAAAGTTGCTTTACAGTATGGTTATCGCTGTGCACTTGTGTTTACATGCTACTTGAAATGAATGAGGGAGCTCACTGTGAACCTGATAGTCTGACATTAACCGGTGAACATGTACCTGAGCTAAAGGTGCAAGAATTGCCTGTGGGCATCAAGCATACAGAACGGCAGGGAAGCTGATGGCAGTGAAGTCTCTGTAGACACAGAAATTCAGCTGTTGATAAAATGTATTCCAACTTTTGAGTGTCCTTCCTGTCTTCTTTCCATCAGATGGACAGTGAAGTTCGTTCACAGGGCCTGGCTGGAGGAAGACTCTAAATAAAGGAGTGTTTTCTGTGCTTTTATTAAAAAAAAAAAAAAAAAAAAAAAAAAAAAAAAAAATTAAAAAATACTAGACCATGTGCATTACAGCAAAACTTCACATATCTTTACAGCTCCAGAGCTTTAAAGCATTTTAGTACCTAAAGACTATTTCTAAAGACCACTCCTTAGGACTGTGTTTGTGTGCTAACCACTGTGCACTTCTACTTGCAACACAGCTTAACAAAACATGTTATCCTCCCTCTTAATTCTGCCCTATGTGTCACACAATGGCATATCTCGGCCTCTTGAAAGTGAGAAGCTTGAGAGTTGTTTGAAATCTGAATTAAGGAAATGAGGTGTAAATCTGATTCTTACTTTTTCATCAAAATGGTTTATCAGTTTTTTCAGATCTTGTTGTGTTTTAGGAATGCCAGTCAGTGGAAAATTCAGAGTGCTCCAAATACGAACATAGTTCTAGCTAAGTGGGAGGCAGGGTAGGAAGAAGGAGAGGGGTTGCTATTTCAGATAAAAAGCTCTGCTCTTCAACGGACTAACCCAAAGACATTCTAGAAATCAGCAGCAGATCTAGAAGTAGAATGCAATTGTATTGCTTCCCAGTCTCAATAGTACCCTTACTTACTCCAGTCACAGTAAATATTTCACTTGGAAATATGCAAATGTTTGTGCTCAGTGTTTGTGTACAATGGATTAATTTTGTTTTTGCAAAGTTATTCCTGTTCTATTTGGTATTTTAATGCAGGAAATTTGGGTCACGTTTTATTAATACCAGAATTGTTCATGCTGTGGTGTAATTTTGAACAGCTCTAGAACAAGTTATATTTTAACAGTGTATATACATTTTTCTAGCACAGATTGTGAGATAAGCAGGCAACAATTACTCTGCCAGGGCTTTGCCTCTGTTTAAAATTATGAAAGAAAAATATCAGTCGTTTTCTATCCCATCTCCTTTTCCTTTTATCTGAACCTGTTTCACTTATTAACATTTGCAATATGCAGATATTTCCTGCATATGAAAGAAAACTGGTAAGTATTATACATTGGCTAATGACACAAAAAACACATTGAGAGCAACTTAAGAGAAATCTGTGAATCCATCACAGCAGATGAACAATTAGTGAAAGCTGGTGAACTCAGTTAGCCAACACAGTTGAATTTGGGGGAAAGCAACTAATTTATTATACCCACCTGCTGGAGGACCTCAGCTGATCTAGAAGTGTGACTAGAAAAAACAGAAGGTCAGCAACTCAGGTCCAATAGGATTAAAGCCAGGAGTTTTTACTCTCTTTAAAAATCCAGAAATATGAGAGGAGGAGAAAGTCACGTCCACAAAAAGTTCAAGTTGAATATTTTTCTGACCCCATGGGGAAGGTTCCTGTGGAGAAGTCCTTGGTCATGGGACACTGAGAGAAGAAATATCTTGGAAGAGATGTTCAAATGTCACACTGTGAAACAATGCTTAGCATGGTAATGTTTTAGACTGTGTGGTTTGGCCTCTGATGAACAATTCTTGCTACTAAACGGGAAGTGCTAAATGAGTTGTGCTCAGGGCACTGGGCTGAAGTTAATGGCAATACTCGTTTATGTCAGACTTCTGTTGCCCTGCTCTTAACCCAAGGAACTGTTCCACTAGGGCAGCTGTTATGGATGTGCTTTGTGTTGCATTTCCAGCCACTGTAGATTAATGGTGTATCTAACAATAGTGATATGTCAAGAGTGTAAGTCAGGCAGTAGGTAATGGTATAGAGCTAGAAAGAAACTTATTTTGGAGGATGGTGTTATGATATTGTGTCCTGTGGAGTTTTGCTTCTTCTCCTCAAATGTCTGGTACTGGTCATAGCTGGAGGGCAGCAGGCTATTGATCTGATCCAGTTTAGTGATTCTGTAGTCCTATAGAGATTAAACTGATGCACTATAAGCAACTTACTGTAATGTTGTTTTTATATTATTCCTAACTTCATAACTATATCCATTGTACTTAAAACACTGATCTTTTTAGTACTGCTGTTCAAATGAAGCCCAACTAAAAATACACAGAGGCTCAACAGCATTATGGAGAGAGCTTGTTATACATTAGGGAGTTCAGTCAGATTCTTAAATTCTTAAACTGTATTGATTGACTTTATGGAATTATATTCATGCTCTGTGCTCCTGAAAACTAACTCTCTCCAGAAAGGAAGTTCTGTTTAGTAATAGGAATTCTTCAATACTGCAGCATAATCAACATTGTTTCAACTGCAATACCTTTTTCATTTCCCAAAGCAGATTTTTCTTTTCAAGTGATGCATTCTTTTCTTGATGTCTGTGCACCCATCTCTCTTCTACTACTGGCTCGTTTGCATGTTCCTGATGCTAATTTTGGTTCTCATCTAACCTCTACTCTATCTCCAGGATTTTTTCAGTCTTAGCTGTTATGTCAAAACACAGGCATTGTAATGGAGGTCTTGTGCAAATTGCACGCTGGGGATTAAGGAGCATATTTCACTTCTGAAAAGGTATTTAGAATAGTGACTATCCTCCTTTGTAGCTGTAAGTTCATGTATTCTCCTGTTGGTTGGACCTAAAGGCCTCCAAATTTGTTCCACATGGGCTTGGAGAGTGTCCTAGTTCTGCAGTTGAAACCAGCACAGGGAGTTTAGGGTCACTGAGGTAAGAGACAGTGCAGCTTTCTTGCTGGATCTCAATAAGAAAGTCTGAACAAAAAAATTGTCTTAACTGCTTTAATGAGACAGAATAAGAATATAAATATAGATAGCAAATTAATCTTAGATCCCTTCAGACACCGAACATTCTACATTTTTGCAGTATCAGTTGGCGTACAGATGGATTTTCCCCTCATGTGCTGCACAGAGCAAATCCAACCCTGCCCATGGAGACAACCTCCCTCTTTTGGTCCTTCAAGGTAATACGAAATCTCCTTACAAGAAAACATCTATATTGCTAAAGGATGTTATCATGAGAACTTGCCTCACTTTCAGATAAGGCAAGACTGCCCAGGTAGTGTAATTGCTGGTATCGAATGGGAGCTACCTGCAGGCTCCTCTGTTACTGTCAGCTGAGTGAGTTTATCCTGCAGCTAAGAATTTGTACAGGGTGGCACAGACCCACATCCCCTCAGGTTAACTGTTCTGTGGATTGCTGACTCCTGAAAGGGCAACAGTTTCTCAGTCAGGACCAAAACAAAAGACCTAGAGTGAGAATCAAAGAAAGAGATTCTGGGTTTTTTGGTTGTTCAGTTGCTCAGTACTAAGCATACCAGTTCTCTGTGACAGCTTCCACATCAGTAACTTATCAGTGCCAGCTTGTAAGCTGAAACCGGCAGGTGAGAGCACTGATGGCCAGTCTTTCACTGGCCTAGAACCTCAACTGGCTTTCCTATCTCTGGGCTGCAATTTCATCTCCACAATTTATCAGTATCCCATACTTCTGTCTTCCGACAACAGTGCAGGAATATTTGTTACAGCTGCCCTCCCTTTGTTTTTCTCCCTACTTCATGTCTTGTGCTTTAGGACACTCTGAGCAGATTCTTACTTTTATCTCAGTGTTAAAATTTATGTAGAAAACAATGGCAAGGGAAGTTCGTTGTTTCAGCGTCTTGCTGTCTCAAGAAACCAAGTCTTTTCTCCATAGACCAGGAAAATCATGACCAAATATATTCCTTGGAATGTCATGGCAACAGGATTGTCACATTGGGAATCTAATAATGCCTGTACCTGCCAAGAGTATGTAATGGGTCAAGAGAGAGCACACAGACAAGTAAGATGCATGTGTCTCCTGCTGCCCTATGCCTCAGTTCTGGTGGAGGCACTTCTGCCAGATGATTATCACTTAACTTGGCTAAAAACAAGCAGGGAGAAAGATAGCTCAGGCTGGGAGTTCTCACTGTGTACCTGGAAGAGTAAGCATGAAGTAGTAATGTTACTTGTAAATGAATGCAGAACATGAGGTTATATCCACTGAGAGTAATCTTTGAGATTGTTCATTTCCTTAGTTCATAAAAGCAGAGGGTGGCAGAAAGGGCTCCCCTTTATTTGTAAATGAAGGAAAGGGGATCTAAGACTATTTGAGATAAGGTGAGCTCACTTCTCAGTAACTCAGATAAGTTAAGGACTACTGAAGTGCCATGTGCCTGGCAAAGATTACACATTCTTGCACTATTGAGGAGACAGTCATGACTACTTCTTGTGGTTTTGACTGAAAATGACTTTAAATAGAAAATATGTCTGTGTTTAACATGGTTTTACACTGTTAGACTCGACATACAAACAATGAAATGAGAGGAGTGTTAAATATAACTGCGCTTGGAATGCCATGCTTATGCAAGAAACCACACCAAACTGTGAGGGAAACAAGGAGAAAAAAACTCCATCACAAGTATTAGTGGGAAACAAATGTTCTTTGGGGTTGCCAGGCAAAGCATACAGAGGTAATAAAACAAAAGGGATTTTGGAAAAGCAAAAAAGGCAGAGCTGCAACTGAGAGTCTATTCTCTTGTTTTGCCCAGATCTCATTTTAGGTGTAGAACAATGTAACATTTACATCTGAAATGTTTCACAGATGTTCTTCTGGTGGATTGGGATGGGCATGTGTCAAGAGCAAAGTCCACATCCTGTTTATGCTCTGACTGTTGTTTTAAAGGCTTTCTGTGGGCTTTTAGACAATAACAAGACTCACCTCCAAGTTGAGTTATTGCTAAATTTTTTATATCAGCATAATGTTGCCTAATTGGGAATAGAAGTGCCCTAAATGTTTCACTACAGCACATAAACCTCATCACAAATACTTACCTAGCTATTGAGGACTTTAGGAGGATCACTTTTTATCTTTTCCCTCTGCTGTGTACAAAGAAGTCATAACTTTTTATAGTGGGTATGGTGATAATCTAGGTTTTGTCATTGTGAACTCACCTCTGTAGTGAAGGTCCTTCTAACCAGAGGCAGCTCTCACCATGGGAATAGTGCCTACAGAATAGCTCTCAGTGCATCTTTTCCCAGCTGTTCCCAAAGCTGTGAAGCTGCACAAGGCTTAGGGTGATAAATGATGCATAGAGGAATGTTACATAGCCCCAGCGCTCCTGGATTTTGTCCATGAGACAAATGGTGATATTTTATTGTATAGTTCTATGTTTCAGCCTTCCATTTTAAAAGGATCTTGAACTAAAATGTTGTTGCTCACAACAAGAGTCCTCTTGGGTTTGTATATGGGCACAGAAGTGCCCTTCAGTGGGGCTCTCATAGGCTACATGCAAGCTATCATGTAGCAACTCAGGCTAGGTGTGAAAGGGGACACACAGGAGAAAGATGTAAGGTAATGGATATTTATCTTGTTTATCACTGCATAAACAGCTAGTATTCTTGTCTCATTAGTGTTATCTTGACAATGCATACCTGTACCATTCTGGCTTTTAAAGGTATTTTCCTCAAATTTCTATTGATTACGTGTCTGCAGAGAGGAACATGTCTACTGTAAAGTTTCTGAGAAGACATCCACCAGCTGCAAAGCATTATACTGCCACTGCTTTTAACTATGTATTTAGCAGCATTTAATTGGTAGAAAACAATTTCCCTGATTGCACTTAACAATAATGAAACACTTTCTGGATTCCCTCTAATAACATTTTAAAAAGGGAAGAAACCACTGCCCACACATATTCTAATCAGGAGCTTCCACCAAGTTTAATTAAATCACATAAATAAAAGTCCTATTGTTCTTACCATACTCAGCCTCCTGGTTCTTAAGTACCAGGAAAAGAGCTTATTTTAAAAGAACATCTTGCAAGTTAGTAAATCTAGGCTGTGATGGCTGGAGTTGAGAAAAGTGTCAGGAACTTTGAGAGAAACTGTCCTGGCAGTAAATTATTTTCTTTAGATTCAAGTGGCTGCATACGATGATGGGTGGTGAACTCATTTGGCTGCAGTCAATGAATGGTACCAAAAGCAACTACAAATAATAATGAGGGTGAAGGTTGTTCTGGTTTTTTATTCCGTTCCATTGTGCCATGACTTCTGAGGAAGAGGGATGCTGTACCCCTTCTGTCCCCCACAACAGATGGAGTATGGAGATATTAATGAAGGAAACAACTAGACTGCCACTGAACATGGGTAGTGGGAGCCTGTTTTATTTTATCCTGTTCTGTGCTTCTGTAATATTGGAAGAGGAATAATGAGGCTTTTGTTTCTTTGAATGATATGTATTAGAGAAAAGGTGAAATGACACAAGGTTTTACTGGTTTCTGGACAGCAACTGCTATGTGGAAAAGAAAAAAATTAGTGAAGACACCCTCAAGACATGAAGCATTACTCCAGTGCTTCACTTTTGTGCCTTTGCAGACCTGTAAGACGTTGTATTCCAGAAAACCAGGTACAGCTAGATCCTTGTCTTTAGTGAGCAAGTGTTTGTGTAAAGGCCTGTCCTTTCTGGTAAGATTTAGAGATCTTTCTCTCTATGACCTTTTATCTGGGCTAGTGGAAGCCATAGCCACCCATCGATGGTATTCAGGAGAGAAATTTTGTCATTGGTATTTGTATCTTTCTTTTTTTCATTATTTACCCTGTTTTCTACTCATAAGTTTATCTTTCTGAGTCAAGTAATAATCTGCACAATTCTGTTAACAGAGAAATGTCAAAAACAGGCCTTACCAAGTAAGATATATAAAGAACACGGAGCTGACAGCTATGCACACAGTTTTAGGGCTTTGTTACTGTGGCCAGAAACGGTAAGTACCTGTACCTAGAAAAAAATAAAATACCCACTTTTTTCCAACTTTATCCTTGTAAAGGATTATTTGGGATAGAAAAAATACCCATCTAATTCAACACACCTGCTTCAATTACAGTAGGGCCTTCTCCAGTTTGATTTTGATTATATTGAAGGATGGAGACTCCACAACCTCTCTATGTAACCTTTTCCAGTCATCAACCATCCTTGAAGTAAAAAACATTCTGTTATACTTAGGTTTAATTTTCTGGAATTTTATGTTTGCCCATTGCCTCTTGTCCTGCTACTGGTCCCCATGAAGAAGAGTATGGCTCTGTCTGCTATAATGTCTCTCATCAGGTGTTTATATACATTGATAAGTCTGCCCCTGAGCCTTCTGCTCCCCAGGCTAAGCAATCCCAGGTGTCTTCTTGTATGTCAGTTCCTCCGTGTCCTTTAACCATCTTCATGACCCTTTGCTGGACTAACTGCTCTGTATGACCATCTCTCTCTTGCACTGGGGAGCCCAGAACTGCACCCACCACTCCAGGTGCAGGCTCACCAAGGACTGAGTAGAGTAGAAGGAACACCTTTCTCAACCTTCTGGCAATCCTGCTTCTACTGCAGCCTAAGATGTCATTGAGCTGCTTTGCTGCAACAAGTACTTTGCAGGCTTGTTGACCACCAGGACTCACAGTCCTTTTCCACAAAACTGGTCTACAACCAGTCAGCCTCCTGCTTGTACTGGTGTATGATGTTATATCTCCAAAGGTATAGGACTTTCTATTTTGTTGAACTTCATGATATTCCTGTTGGCCTATTTTCCAGCCTGTCAAGGACACTTTGAATGGCAGCACAATCTTAGAGTGTATCAGGCAATCCTACTAGTTTGGTATCATCTGCAAATTTGCTGATCATACGCTGTGTCACATTTGTCATAGAATCATAGAATCAGCTGAGTTGGAGGAGACCTCTGAGATCATTAAGTCCAACCTTTGATGCAACCCCACTTTGATTACTAGATCATGGCACTCAGTGCCATGTCCAGTCTCACCCTAAAAACCTCCAGGGACAGTGAGTCCACCACTGTAGGAATTGATTTACAATACTTGGAATGGAGAAAATCCTGCCAGCAGTGGATTTGTGAAGAAGATCAACAAGCCACTGATAATGCTTTAACAACTTATGTTTTTAATGTTGTTTGAATGTACAAAATGTCTGTTAAAATGTCTTTTTGCAAAGTCACTGCTTCTCCTTCCCAGAATACCTTGAGGTACCCTGTTATCTCAGGGCTCTGGAGGAAGGTTGCGACATGCCTGCTACCTGAACCCCCTCCTATTGAGTGTAAATCCCCTTACTCCCATTGGCCCAGAGCCAAACCCCCTTTTGTTTTCTCTTGGTGTGTTTTGAATCCCTCCAAGGTCCATATAAACCCCTGAACAGCAGCAATAAACTTTCTTCTTCTCCCTCTCCAGTGTTCTCTGTGTGTCCTTCCCAGGGGCTCTCAGGGACCACATGGTCAGGGAAAGTGGGGAGCACATTTTCTCCTAGGTAATGAAATAACCTCCAGGACCAGGAGAATCATCATACCATTACAGATTGCATCCTTACAACAGACAGCACCAATGAGGCAGAAAGAATCCCCAAGGGGACACACCACCACCCTGGGTAGGCCATTCCAATGCCTGACCACTCCCTCTGTAAAGAATTTCTTTCTGATATCCAACCTAAACCTCCCCTGGCAGAGCTTAAGCCCATGCCCTCTTGTTCTGCTACTAGTTGCCTGAGAGAAGAAACATTGTCTAAGACATTAACAAAGTTAAACAGTACTGACCCCAATACTGATCCCTTGGAGTACCACCAGTGACTGACAGGCCTGCTGGTCTTTGTGTTGCCAATCACAACTTTGTAAGTAAGGCAGTTCTGCCAGTGTTCACTGTCACTGTCTGCTTAGCTAGTTGGTGTTTTATGGATTTGTCTATGGAGATGTTACAGGAGAAAGTGTCAAAAGCTTTTTAGAGTTGGGATAAGAAATGTCCACTGCTCTCCCCTCATCCTCAAAACTACTCATCACACCTGACAGAACACTATCAGTTTTCTCAACATGGTTTGCCTTTCATAAATCCATGCTGACTAGTCTCAATTGCCTTCTTGTCCATAGCATATTTCAAAATTTTTTTCAGAATTACTTATTCAATCACCTTTCTGGGCAATTAGGTGATGCTGGCCAGCTTATTGCTCCTCCCATCCTGCTGCTTGCCTTGCTTTAAGGTAAAAGTGATGCTTGTATTCTGCCAATCCTCAGGAACATTCCCCACGTTGCTACGACCTTTCGAAAATAATCGAGAGTGACCTTGATAAACAGGGGGAAGTATGAACATGAATCTAGCTGCTCTGGTTATGACTTGCCTATCTGCCTGCTTTTCTTGAACTTAAATAAACCATTTCAAACACTATCTTTTAGATTGGAAAGTGACATAACTTTTATATGCAGTTTTCAAGATGTTATTTGCTTGTGTTAAAACTTCAAGTGGTAGAGTTTGATTCTACTTCTAAGATGGGATTCTTGCTGGTGCTGGTCAGTATTGTCTTTAATGGCTTTACCCAAATATGAACATGTCAGAGGGAACAGCTATTTATGTGATTAAAACTATTCACTGTAGAAGTTTTTGATTCTCTGGCAACAGCAAAACTAATCATCTATTTCTTTCAGTGCAGTTATATAAACAGGGAACATCTTCATCCTTGGTGAGAAGAGTGATGTAATGAAATTCCCCATCTGTAGTATTAATGCTTAGCAGCTGTGATCTTTTTGTGCATAAATAAGAGTTCATGTGCCCATCTGTGGTATCTGATATTTTTGATACCTGGTTCTTTCAACAGGACTGCAACATTGGAATCTACTTAAGAAATGCAGTTGCTACCCAGTCAACAAGACATCATGTTTATAACTTTAATTGTCTGATTTTTCCCCCTTAATAACCCTGCCTTTCCCCACCCGGGAAGTTATATAATTAAAAAAAGAGTGCACAAGACTTCTATTTTTTGTTGTCTTATAAGATTTTAAGCCCGTGATACTTCATTACAAACTTATAAATTGCTTTTGGGACTGTTTAATGTCTACAACTTCAGATAATACTTTTTTGTGATTAAAATGCCTTTAAACTAAGCCTGAAGATCTCTGATTTTATAGGAAATTAGAAATATTTCAGCAGCTTTTTGTTGAAACTTTATTGTGTCTCATTTCCTAAGCTGTGGACTTAGCCCAAAAATATTTTATTCATTAGGCAGTATTGCAAACTGAATGAGTCAGCAGTGCCCTGGCAGCCAGGAGGGCCAGCTGTGTCCTGGGGGGCATCAGGCACAGCATCACCAGCCAGGCAAGGACGGGGATTGTCCTGCTCTGTTCTGCACTGGGACGGCCTCACCTGGAATATTGTGTGCAGTTTTGCGTGCCACAATATAAGAAAGACATTAAGCTGTTAGAGAGTGTCCAAAGGGGAGCAACAAAGATGGTGAAGGGCCTTGAAGGGAAACCGTATGAGGAGTGGCTGAGGTCACTTGGTCTGTTCAGGCTGGAGAAGAGGAGCCTGAGGGGAGACCTCACTGCAGTTACAACTTCATTGTGGGGGGGAAGAGGAGGGGCAGGCACTGATCTCTTCTCTGTGGTGACCAGTGACAGGACCCAAGGGAATGGCCTAAAGGTGTGTCAGGGAAGGTTTAGGTGAGACATTTGGAAAAGGTTCTTGACCCAGAGGGTGTTTGGGAAGTGGTTATGGCATGAAACCTGCCAGAGTTCAAGAAGCATTTGGACAACAATGTCCCAAAATCAGACCCCATCTTTTAGATGTCTGTGTTTTGCAAAATTACTTCTCTAGAATCACAGTCATAGAATATCCTGAGTTGGCAGATACCCACGAGGATCAAGCCCAGCTCCCAGCCCTGCACAGGACAACCCCCAGAATCGTGTCTGAGAGCATTGCCAGATGCTTTTTGAACTCTCTCTCAACTATCATTAAAATCTGAATGTGCTGCTCAATTTTCACTTACTTTGGCCAAAATACTTTTTTAACTCATAATTTTGTATGAAGGACAGCTATGGGGTGTATTTCTGTGTCTTAGATTTAACATAAATAATGTTTGCCTAACTGTTCTTGATTTCATTTGTCTTATGTCCATTAGAGTTAAGATTTTTTAATTTTATTTGAATTTCCATAAAAAGAAAAGCTAAAAACCGATCCATCTACCTGCTGTCCTTCTCTACAACAGAGAGGTTTTATTAGAATTTCTGAGGTTATCCAGCCTGAAGCTCTTCAGAAATTTCATCAAGTTATTTTCTGAGTCCAAACAGTGATAAGAATATCTTAAAAATGGTTGTTACTCTGAAAACTCTGAATTATGGTAGGTGAGATTTCCTTTGGAAACAGACATTTATTTATTAGGCCATGAACCTGCTCTACTATCTATTTTAAAGGAGCTGTAGTTTCAAGTGTTTGAATCACCTCTGAGCGTAAGCAAATATTCACAAACATTTCTGTCAAATGCAATTTCAGTGCATAGTGGTTAGGCTGGTTAAACTCTGCTAATGGTCAACTTACACTCAAATTTAGCTTCCTCCTGAGATCTCATGCACAAGTAACATACATTCAAGATAAACTGCTGAAACAAAGCAATGAAGCATGAGTTTTAAAAATGTGAAGTTTAAGCCAGAGCTGTAACTTGAATGATCTGGTTTTGCCAAATCTTCTGGTCTTGCTCCAGTAAAGAAGAGGAGTATGGATGAATTTCTGGATAACAGCAAAGTAGCTACATTACTGGGATGAAAATTATGAGGAGCAATAGAAGAAAGAATAAGAACCTGTATGAGTACAATGAATATGAAGAATGCTGGAGTCATGGTCTAGATAGTTGGAGATTTGATGATTTAGGATGGAGTATGGTGAGTAGGCAGACTGCAAAATGCCCCTGGCAGGATGCAGTGAGGCAAGCCAGAGTGCATGTTGTCAGCTGCCTATCTCCCTTCTTTGTCAGACTGGTAAGTTATAGAAAAGGCCAGCATTTCTTGTTTGTTATTCATAGACTTCTTGATGAATACAAGTGAGTCAATTGGCCCTGCTTGACCAGGGGGGGAATGAACCTCCAGAGGTGCCTTCCAACGTAAACCATTCTGTGATTCTGAGAACAATGGATTTTGCAAGGTCAGAAAAAAAGATGTTGCAATAAGAACTCTGAATGTTAGTCTGCTAAAGTCACAGACTTTCTTGTAAATCTGAGATTTCATTTTCAGATGCTGTATGGGAATAACCCTATATGATGTCTAAGAATTGTATTCACAACTCTCCAAGACGAGATCACAGTTAATTACCACCAGTGAGTGGCAAGATGGTGCTGCTGCTTTTTCTCAGTCAAAACAGATGTGTTCTAGACAGGAGCTGATGGTACATAAGACAGCAACACTGCAGAAAGTACTAAGTGGTTAATGTACTGTTGATAAACTATGTAGGATAATGTTCATGGCATCAGATTACATTATTAATGCTACACTGAAAGGGATATCAAGGGGATTTTGTGGTTTATGAAGTAAACTGTTTTCACTTGGTAGTAAATACATGATGGTGATGCAGGCAAATAGTGATCATGAAACCACAGCAAAGCTTTAAAAATTCCGATGCATTTTAAAATTAAATTAGACTGAAATTATAGTCATTTTCAGAATCTTTTATTTTATTTTTCAGGTGAAATAAAGCTTTGATCAGAGGTGTGTCTGGGTAGGAGATAGGGAGACTAATGCCCTGAATGATCAGTCACTTGTGGCTATTCTGTCTTGGGAGAAGCAGCCCTGTTAGAATGATGTCACTAGCAGCAATGAATAGGTAAATTGCAGCTGTTAGTCTCTGCCCACATGGGACAAAGGGCATACTTTTCCCCAGGAAATGAGAGCTAGCACTTACTCCTTATGACTACTAATCAAAACCCTTTTAAGCAAAGAAAAGGAGGATAAAACACAGACACATACATTCTCTGTCTTGCTCCTGTGGTCTAGGTAAGAACTTGATAGTAGTCCAAATGCTATTTCTGAGAAAGATTTGATGATAGAAGTTCATCTGCTTTGATTGTCTGTTTCCATGTTGGAAGATTCAAAGGAAAACTTTTTTTAGTGGTTTTGTAAAACTTCTTTTCTAGAAATAAAAAGGAATTATCTTTATAGTAGAGAGATCTATTCTTTTATCCCTAAACCCTAGTGCTGGTGTTTCTGCATATGAAAGCCAAAGGATTTCTTGGAACACATTCAGACTTGCTCCTTTGAGTGTCTTTAGTGTCCTTTGCACAGACTTTTCCATCTAAAATGTTAAGATTATCTTGATTTGTGAGGAAACCCCTTCAAAGCTGTGTCTTTATCACTCTGCTAATTTTATCAATGATGTTAAAAATAATAAGAAAAATAAACTCCTTAACTTCAAATCATTTAGACTTGAAACTCAAAACTCAATTAGAAAGACAAAGTATCATCACTTCACTTTCCTTGGAGGTTGTTCCTGCAAGGTACTTTTATTTATAAGGGAAAAACTTGATACTTTCTGCTCTGCAGCTCTGGAAACTTTCACATTTTGCTTCATGTCTAAACTTCCCAATAGGTTTCTAAAATGCCTAAAAAGAATGAATCATGTAAAGGATTTTGAATATGCTGATTATTTAGGAGCTAGATTAATAGTCTAATTTTCAAGGATTGTTCCCTACTAAGATGCTACACTTTTACATATAGTCTAGATGGACCACATACATACTTTCTACATACTTTATCTGCTTAGTCCAAATAATTTCTTGGTTTCTTGTCTTATTTTTTCTCAATGTTAATTCAAATCACTCATCTTTCTTTCTACAGAAAGGATAACCAGTTCCTAGGTCTTGCTTTACTTGAAAGTATTCCAGATCAAGCTGTTATAGTGATATTTCTGGATGCCCAGAAGTCTGCAGCTCACTGGACTAGAGAGCTTTTGACATGTTCCCTGCCACTCCACATGGCACATCTCCTCATTTGTAGTAAACTAGCAGTCTTCCTTGTGCAACTATATCCCAGGAGCACCTTGTCTGTATACTTATTAAAAAGTTTTCTACAACTCATAAACCCTTTTGCATCTCTCTTTGTACCACATGCTCTGGAACAGGAAGGGAATCCTGCTCCTGCTGTATGTACTGAAAGAAAGTGACTGTAGCTCCACAAGAGATGGTGCTATCAGCTACAGATGGTTGAACTGATGGGGCCAGGACCTTGCATCCAATTAACTTGTATTTGTCTGCCAGTGTATGCCTTCTGAGAAGGCACAGATATACCATAGGTCACACTCTTGTCTGCCACATTACATGCCAAAGGAGAAATCCAGGTGTAGAGATTGCTGTAGAGCAGTCCTGTTGGAAAATGTAAGAGAAACTGCAGTAAAATCCAGTAGGTGCATGTACTAAGCTAGTTTCAAATGGTGGCCAAACATTTCTGCTGTGTTGGTCTATATGCCTCTTTATGCACATAATTTCTTAACAATGCCAGATGCTTAATGTTTGCTTAATAAAACTAGAACATCAACTGTGTAGCTGTACCAAATATGCTTGCTGCTCATTCCTCTTCCTGTTGGAAGGCTTCTTTCTTTCTGTTTGGCTGGCTGCTTACCCCAAGGCAAAGGAAACCATCAGTATTAAATGCAATGGATGGCATCATAGCTTGATTTCTAGAACTGCTTTTACAACAGAGAAGAAAGCAAGGGAGGAAAAGTACTTTGGCACAGCGTTTGATCAGTGTTTTGAGCTCTTAGTTATGCTGTGTGCTTAATTTTGGCAGTTTGCCTTGAGACGGTGAATAAAACTCTCTGCATGTTACAGCATAATATTAACCATTAATTTTGTTTGCTAAAGCAGAATCCTATGGAAAAAAAAAGATAAGGCAAGATGTTTATTACTGCTTGTCTCCTTCCCTTCCTTGTTTTCTGTTCTCACTTTCCTACTTGTCAGACAGAGTGAGGGTAAAGTATAGCTATTTTTATTGATTAACACCTGCATGACATATCTTACTGTGCAGGTACTGCAAGCATCAGGATCCTTGGGCATGCTAGTCTAACAGCAAAACAGCTGATTTTTCTATATTTTCAAACTTAGTTTTATTGAAAGAATTGTAATTTCTTAGATGAAAAAAGTGCTGAGACATCTTCTCTGCCCCTGAAACAGCCAATAGTCCAAAGGACTTGCCTCGTACCCTGAGCAGGGTGGTACTGAGTAATATCTCTTACACCAGGTGTGTCTCTTAGCAATGGACTCTTCCATGAAGAGGGGAATGTTTTTGGCTTTTTATGATGCCTCACAACATCTCTTGTTTCTTTTGATAAAGGCAGGGAGGGGAAGGAATGGGGTAAAAAGGATGAAGTTAGGTAACAATGTTTTGTGAGATTAAACTTATTCTCCCTTTAATTTATCAGCTCTCAGTGGCTACTTAATTTTGTAATTAATCCAAAGAGCAAACTTTTATTAGAGCATTCAGAATAAGAGATAGAATAAGGGCTTCTTGGAAAAAGTAGAGAGCTGTTAGGAGAATATTCACATTTAGGGGTAGTAATTTTAACTGGCATGGAAGGAAGCAGCTCTACTTGTGAACCTTGAGACACTATTTGTGTGTTCCCCACAGCATAAGATGAGACATAATGCCAGCTGCCCTCTTTTCCCTTCTCCTGAATGGTTAGCTGATGATGCTGTAAAATGCCTCTTCTGGAAAAAGAAGAGCCTCCTAAGGTTTTCTCAATGCATCCTTTGTGAACACAGTGACTTGGGTATGTCAGTGTCATGCACTGGGTACATATGTGTACTCATCTTGTTGGACCTCTTCAGTTTTCTGTGTTTTAAACCCATCCTGTTGTATCTCAGCCCAAACCAACAGTAATTAATAAATGTTTATACAAATACAGTTAATTTACTTCTTCAAAGAGTGTTTTCTGTCTTCTTATACCCAGCACTTAAGGTGTGAGAACACCTTCTCATCAGTTTTGGAGAATTTTAGACTCATTTTCATGTGACTGGTATGTCTATAAACCTCCTTTCTTTCCTACATCCAACCAATTGGATTGGAAGTACCATGGCAAGAATTTCTTTTTTCAGGGAAGACAAAATTCTCAACAACTCCTTTATAGGAGGATAATTTCCCTTCCTCAAAAAAGAATTTGTGCAAAACAGAAGCTATTCTTCAAGAAGCAGGTCCTTTTGTGTTTTTTGTTTTTTTTTTTTTTTTTTTTTTTTTTTTTTTTTTTGATCTCCTCAGTGGGACACCCTCATTTGCTTTCAATTCACAGGATAATTTTCAGCTTGTTTAGTTGGGTTTTGGATAAACTTCTCTTATCTTCCATCTAGAAAAATGAAGGCTATGCTAAGCCTCTTGGAATGGCAAAAATACCTTCACAATCCTTAGTGACCACTGTGGATCTGGGAGCAAAATTCTCTTCCACTGCTATCAAGCAGTCCTTTCTTTATTCATTACTCTTACTATTCAGCACTATTGAGTATGCTTACTGTTCAAGAACTTTCCGAAGCTGTCAAATTGTCCTTAAAATAACCAGAAATGCCCTGTAGGATATGTATCTTGATGAAAGAGAAAGATTAGGGGCTAGATATATCAGATACCTTTTCTAAATGTAGTTCAAATTTCAGAGACTGAGTTACCTATACACTTTGCAGAGAGAGGTAGGTCTCTGAAAAAAAAGAAAGCAATTCTGAGTGCTTCTACTGTATATCTGAAGCACAGAGTTTGAATAGCACTTCTACTAAAGCCTAGTATCTAAGTGTTGCCTGCTTCCAGAAGAACAGCTTGAAGACTGTTCTAGTACACAAAACTGGCTAGCTGTCAATAAGAGGAGGCTGTGATAGTGACCTTCCAGAGTGTAATGGCCCCGTTTTTCACCCTGCTAAAGAAACTTGCTCAGAGTGAGTTTGCAGTCGTTTCTAGAAAAATGACTCTGTCATCACACCATTCCCTGAAGGTCATGCCAAGCCTGCATTACTATTGTGTCCAAGCTGAAACCAGACATAGTGCTCCACTGAGTAATACTGCTCTGAAAAAAAAGTTATGTGGCTTTTGCTTGGCCTTCTTTTCTTCTGCTATCTCACTTTTGAAGTCCATCAACTCATCTGCAGTCAGATGGACTCATGGCTGCTAAGACCTATAAACCTGATGATGATAATGAATTTTAATACCCAATAGCATCTTCCACATGTTGCTTTGCTACTATCTAAAACCTGGACTGCACTTTTGAAGCAGACGTTTATGGGATACTGGAATATTTGAGTGAGAGAATTGTTTTCTTCATCCATTTTTTAAATACTAGAATCCAATTAGGCCTTGTACAGTGGGCTGCAAAATAATTACAGAGTGCATGCTGTTCACTGGAATACTTCGGATCATGCAATTTCTCACCTCCCCCAAATGCCATGCAGCTGTTCTGAAAGAGCACTGAGCTGTGTGGGAACATGGAGATTCTTCACACATGGAGATTAGCTTAGGCCAAGATGCAGTCAGACACATCTGTAGCAGAGAAATATGGTCTTAGAGGTAAGACATTTGTAGAGCTAGGTTACTTTTTGCTGCTAGGTTGCATTTTGTTGTTCTTACGCTAAGGAGATATTTCAACATCTGAATAACTGTTGAGGAATTTGGTCAAAGTTAATTGCAAATCAATTCATTAACTTCTAAACATTTCTGAAAGAAAAGAAAAGAACAAGAAGAACTAAATATTCCAAGCTTGAAGTTTAATGCAATCCTGCACGTATATATAGCAGCAGTTCCTGGAAGGCACAATGGACCCAAAATATAGTCAGTGCTGTAACTTTTGAAAAGATGTCTCTGTCTTAAGCCACATAAACTGCAAACAGAATTTGGTATATTTGTCCTTCTGGCTTTTGGTCTAGGCATTTGTTTGCAAACTATACCTCTGTAGTCAGAGCAGATGTAGCAGTAAAGTTGTAACCCAGTAAATCTTGGTCTATTCTTCTTCCACTCTTTATAACACAGAGGCAGAGGATTTGGCCCAGGAAGAAGTATTGCAAAGCCTGGCACATATGCTGAGAGAAGAAACACTGAAGCTGTTGGATGGACAGTACTAGACATTTTTATTTTTACTGCCAATGCTATAGCGTTTTTTAATCCAAATGGATTGGATGTGGCATGGCAAGAATTACTTTTTTCAGAGAAGATAAAATTCTCAAAACTCCTCAATGGCAGTGTCAGGCAGGGCAATCCAGAGAGCACCCCTGAGAGGTGCAGAAAATACTAGACAGGCACATCTTGGAGGTCATAAAATTTCTTAGTGACAAAAGGAAACTGAGAGGAGGTTGCTGGACCAATCACTGATTCTAAGCCTGGAAATAAGACAGGAATAAAAAGATACAATGACAGGGGAAAAGCTGTGATTTGGTATTTCTTAGATTCTGGTGTGGCTCATCCATGCCATCCTCTCTTTTCATTCTTTAGTTGCTTTTCACGCTTAAAATTCTATTATTTTTCTTTGGGAAAGTCACTGAGAGAAGATCAAGGCAAACCTACCTCCCTGCTCTGGCTGGCTTGTTACCTCATCACGGATATCTGGCAGGAATGGAAAGTCATTATACCTTCTGAGAATACTGTTTTTTATGCCAGGAATCAACTTCCAGAGTTTTGCTTACATGGGGTGTTTTTATTTTATGACCTTTTTCTTCTTGTGCTGTTGTGAGTTGTTTGTTTTTGGCATGCATAACAGTGAATGGTAGCTCCAATTTTCTTGACCCAGCCCTATGATAATACCTAAATTCCAATATGAGGACAACTGGCTAATTTCAGGGCTCAGCTGGAATTTCACACAGCATGCTGATAGATGCTGCTGAGCTTTTGATACATCTGTGCCTGTCCCTGAAATATACACAAGAAGTTCTTTACACAGAGAATCATGTTGTGATTCAAATTCAAGTAAATAAACAAAAAATTATTAAAATATAGAAGTCCAGCACAAATATATATATTCCATTTTTCTCTGTCTTGTCCTTTGGCCTCTTCACAGTAGCATTAGTTAGATTGCTTTAGGTTGAGGGTATTTTTCAGTAATTATCTCATCTGAATGGTGATTACAAAGAATTTTAGTAGTCATCCCAGTTAAGCAAGAAGTATGTGAAAGACCTTTGAATACATTCATCTGAAAACACTTCAGTTTCACAGTGTGGCTTTTTTTCATGTGGTTTTTCTGGTACTTTGTGCTGCAGTGTATCCTCCTTGGGAAGTAGTTGCATGCTCTCTGAAAAACATATTCCAGCTCCTGCTTTAAACCAGAAAACTATGTATGTGAAACTAGATCCTTATTATTTTTATTCATTTTTTTATTTTTATTCAATTATAATAATTATGATAGAAAAACTTTTTACAATGACTTCTGGGGAATATATGTTATGTGAACAAGACATTTCCTGATATGGATTGTACATTACACTTGTATATGTCAAATATTGAGTAAAGTTATTCTATGGTGTCCCATTTCTCCTGAAAAATAAATAACACTCGGAAAATATTTCTAGTAGATGAATCTGAATTGGCACGTGATTCAAATCCAAATAATTTGCTCATGGCTATCACTTTCTTCCTTTTCTTCCTCTCCCTGTGAAAAGTAGTCCTCAAGGATCTGTCTAAGAAAAGACTCATTTGCAGTGCTGTGCAGAAGGCTGCAGAAACTTACAGCAAACATAAGATTATGATCTGAAGAACTTCACTTGGTATGCTCCTCACTTTTCTCTTGTTTGTGTTCCCTTGATGATTATTGAGTAATTAATTATATCCAGTGGAGGGGAATAATCATCTGAGATTTCCCGTCACTGGATTTCCCTTTATGTGTATAACTGGTCCTTTGGAAGCATTTATTTAATGGCTTTGCTCAGAAGTGGGTTTTCTATACAAACATGGCATGAGATTTTTTTTTTCTCCTCAATATTCCCTTGAAGATCAAGACTAGAACATGGCAAATTGGAAGAATGCATTTTCTTTCCTTTCCATGTAGACATTCTATAATCAAAGTTTTTATCTGTTGGTATGCCACCTGTGGACAATATTTTTGCTTCATTCTGCAGAAGTTCAGCGCACTTGCAAATCGGTAATTTTAATTTATAGCTGATTTAATCAATTGGATTATTTTTAAGGAAAACAAGTTAACAAGTGGACTGGAAATTTGATAATGTCACTTTATTCTCTTTGTTGACCTACATCTGTAGCAAATGTATCATTTTCAAAATGATAAACATACACATTGAAAGTAGAAAAGTTCAAGTGCTCTGGCTTCATCTCAAGATATTTGCAGCTCATTGCATATTCAACTTGTCATCTTTCACAATTTTTTATTTATTTATATGCAGTGAGTTGCCTTATTTTCAGAACTCCTCATAATGAGAAGGACTGGAGTGTTGGTGCTGAATGGGAATGGTCCCTCTGCTTTCATTCATAAAATCCAATACACCCACTGCTGTTTTAACTAAACACATTTCTTCCATTTTCTTTCCACTGTTCATTGTGAAGCTGGGAAATCAGTGCTTGATAGGATAATGATTTCTTAGAACTCCCCTTCTTCAGAGGAAATAATGAGTGTTGTTGCCAGCTATAGCATTATTAGCATGATAGTGTGGTTACAGCTTACTGCTTCCTACTGGGAAATCTCCCCTTTGATTTCTGAAGGATCCTGCTGGGGATCTGCAAAATTTCCCTTGTAGACATGGTCTGAGACCTCCACAGGTTTTGTGGAAGGTAAAATAGAGGTTCATCAGGGTCTGAACCCTTCCTGAATGCTGCTTACTAATGAGATACAATAATATGCACCTTTTTTTTTGCTTTGCAAGCCTGTTTAGATGAGTTTCTGAATCCTACTTCTACATTGGAGTATCCTATTTTTCAGCATTGATGAAACTAAATATTGCACCTTTACCCCCTCAGTCTTCATTTTTGTCCTAATGTGTTTACAGAAAGAAAAATCAAACCATAAACAAGAATATTGCATTTTTTTTTTGTACAGAAAAAGCCCTTGGATGAGAACTCGGGCAAAACTCCCCATATTTTGCTACTTATTGTGCTGTTATTCTTCATCCCTTCTCTCTTCCCAACTACTTCTTTTTTATGTGTTTTACTCTGAAGGCTCTGGAGGGGTGCATAATGACATCATCTCCAGCAAATTATTTTATCCAAATTAAATGGAATATTACAGCACTATGCTTTAAATCTCTCGGTCCCTAAAGTGAATGCACTTGCAGATTTCTTCATGGTTATCCAAAAAAATCTTTATCTAAATGATTGGTAAGGTCATGCTCCCACAGGTTAATGTGTAAGATTTTGATGTCCATCTACATGTTATATGTTTTTTACAGGACTGGCCACCAAATTAGGAAATGAAACTTTTAGAGGTTCTCAGGAACATTTTCCAGATATGAAAGGGACACTGAAATGAAAAGTAGAGTTTGTAGATTGAACTTCAAATTCTTTCTTTCCTTTGACATGGCTGTAATTATACCTGGGGGGATTGTTTGTATGTGTGCATTTGTAAATTTCTTTCAAAAAGAGTTGTAATGATAAAATTACAAAGTTGATCAGAAGCAGAATTACAAAGGCCCAAAACTCATTGCCAGAAGTTATACTAAAACCAGCTGTTGTAATATTGATACGGGACAGAACAGAATGGCTTGTTCATAGCAGGCAAAGTCTCACTGCTTAATAAGGGCTACTTTGGATTCAGTCCAGTGAATAGTTTATAAATAATGCAATCTTGCTAAAATTCCCTTTCTCAAGATTTGGTCTCCTTAGTGATTTCAAACCTGCTCTGTTCCATGGTGTTTTTATACTGCTTTAAATGGCTGTGAATTGCTGACTTCTGGTAGCTATGTGAATTTTTTTTCCTCTCTCTTTCAAATTCACCCCTCAGTTAAAAGGAAATTATCAAAAAAGAAAAGAAAAAAGAGTCATACTATCCCAATATGGTTTATTCTAGTGGGGACAACCACAAAATGAACCTTCATTTGAGTTGCAGAATTACTTCATTAATTTCACTTGGGAATTACTTATTTAACTTGGGTAACTTGCTTAATTTCAGTGTCTTTCAATGCCAGGGGAATGTGCATTTCTATTTCACACAGTTAAGAGAGTGGAGAAGGTGGGCAGATGACTGGCTGCACATCCCTGGTTGTTGAAGGATCTCAGCTTCTGTATGTGCACCTTCATGCCGGGTATTGCCCATAGTAGTGTCTCCCTACTTGTGAAGTTTCTGAACATTCTGCTGTAAAAAGTGGATGTCTTTTTCTGTGCTCATACTTGGCCTTTTCTGTGCAAAACACTCCCCATATCCTCAGAGCCTACAGTTACAAATCAGGAATCATAACCTTCCAGTTCCTTAGGGTTTTAGAAAAAATAATGACCCTACTTTTGAATTTGAATCTGTGTCTTCTTTTCTGGTGGTTCAGATTTTTCTGTGTGATTGTGGTGGCAGTGTTCATCAGCACAGATCAGCATCTGTGTGAGCATGTTTATAAAGTGGAGTTGAGACTTTGGAGCACCTGCCACAGTAGTGGATCCCACTTCATCCCCTTTCCAGTTAAATATATGATTCTGGAAAGGGTGTGTGAAGAGTGAAAGGGGAATTAATGCAGAGTGGGGCAGAACTTTCACCATGGGATGAGTCATCTCAGAGTTAATATTTGTGTGTGCATGCTTTTGTGCATGCTTGGGTTTTGATTTTGTTACTTTCACTTACCTATGGATGGCTAAGCAGGAATCAGATGTCACCTTGGTCTGACTCCTACACCATACAAATGTATCTTGAGACAAGTTTTCTGTGTGTTCTGAGTTCATTCCACATAATTTCTGTTCACTTGTATAAATAAAGCTGCTAACAAGTATTGTAATTTCTTAAAGTATTAAGAGGATTGAGTAGAGACTTAAAGTCTGTGGCAGACTGCACCATCTGTCATTCTCTAAACCTATAGACAAGATTTTGGAAACTTGAGGCAATGGAACTGGATTTCAAAAGTGCTGGAAAGTAACTTGCTCTAGCAACCTCCATCTGGAATCAGTGGTGAAGTTAGGGATCTAAGATCTTCAGGAGGACAGACAATGGGCAGTGCATTTATTCTGTATCACTGCCAGATGTGTGGACATTTGAGTAGAAAATATAGAGGAAATAGTGACTGCATTAGGTCTGCCAGCTTTCCTGATCTTATTGCAAGGCTTGCTGCTGTTTTTCTTAATTCATCCCAACAACTGTAGTTAGATGATTGCACAAGAATTTTGGACTTTATTTATTAAGGAAGAATTTCTAAACCGCAGGTTAGGGAGGGCGTGAGAAAGTGAGACTACATATGTGCATGAGGAATAGGTAAAAATGAATTTTAAATTCAATCTTCCTGTAACTTCATTGGTTTTTTGCAGCTACTCACTAATTTTGGAAGCTTCCTCAGACTTTTGCCATGCTTGAGTTTGGCAGGAGTGATGTGTTTCCTTTTCAAGGCATATCCTCCACAATGCAAACAGCTGAAAGAGGCTCCTACAGGATGTGAGTTCTCTTCCCAGTGGGATGATTTGGAAGGACACAGCACAATGTCCGTCTCCTCCTCTTTTTAGTTCTTCTGAAGTAGAAACCATATGGCTGAAACCATAACACAAGCCCACAGTTCAGCAAAAGTCTCACAAACAAGATGTTTGGTGTCTGGCTACTGCTCTGGTGTCTAACCTAGGTAAAAGGAAATGTGAGCTATCAGGAATTCTGTGCGTTACATAATTAATTATCTATGTAATAAATGCAATGGCATTTTGTCTGGACTAACTTTCTTGTAAGAATATCTTCTGAACTATTTCTCAGAGGAGAGAAACAAAAATTTTTTTCCAGAATGGGTAAATAAACTTATAATGATTTTCAGTAGTATTACCTCTAACTATCCAGGCCTATCTTACTGCCATGTCTCCACTTAAATGGTTAGCAAATGGTGGTGTTGCAAGATGTCATACAGTCATCATGCAAGCAAAGATCTTTATTTGAATTTATGCTTTGTGAAAAATTGTGTAATTATATGTACTATGAAAAGAAAGAGTAGGAATGAAAGAACACAGTAAAAAAGTTACCAGAAGTGATGCAAAAACCATGTGTGTAGCAAACAGAAAAAAATTCTGTAATTAAAGAAAAATTTTCCCCATTTTCCTTCCCTAATTTGCTTGCAAATCTCAGAGTGTAAAGCCAATTCAAAAATTACAAATTTACTATAGTTCCTACCTATAATCATAACTAATTGTAACACGGATTCTATCATCTACCTTACAAATTTAATTTAAAAGTTCCTAATCTGCCTCACTCTCTAGATAACATATTAGAAAATTAAGGTTCAGTGATATATTTTCCCCCAACTATCCTTAATTAAGGTACACCATGGACCTTCTATCATGCTCTGTCTCACTGTTGAGATAGAATCGATTTTAATTATAAATGAACTCTCTGTAGAATCCACAATAGACATGACAGGGAATAAGAATTTAACTGAAATAATGAAGATAAACCATGAAGTTTTACTGTTTCTTTTAGTCCCAACAGTAGAAAATGTGAGTGAAAAAAAACAACTAATCACCATGGAAGAACTCTTGATCCTTTTTATAACTTCATTGTTTCTCTATGATTTACATTCTTCAGATGCTGAATTCAGAAACATAAATTATTAAGCCCAGATTTTTCTCTTGAATACCAACACAAACAGTTTCACTGGGTTTTTAGAGTAAATCCTTTCAAAAATGCATAGATATCTGCTTCATATCAAAGCAACAATCTCACACCTATATTTAAAATTTTTTTATGTTTGTGATTGATTTACTGAAAGATGCAACATTATTTTACAGGCAGTACTGCTTTTTTTTTTTACCATTTCTTCCCATCTCAACCGATCCCAGTCTCTCATCTTCTTCTGTCCCTAAATGAAACATGATTTATTAAAAAAAACCAGGAAGCATTCTAAAGCCGAAGTTCAGCACATTAAATTTTCCAGTTTTCATAAGCGCTGTATCAAATCTGTTGAAAACATTTATTAACTTGAAGTAATTATTTTAAAGTCCACAAACAAGTTGTTTACAGTTTTTAAACTTTTTTTCCTGTGCTAACTTTTATCATTATTCTCAAACGTGTACACATGATTCTTTTAAAAAAGCTGGGGGTTTTTCCTCATCTCTTTGTACATTATAGTAACATAAGGTTATTGAAGCAGAATTGAACTCCTGCCCTACCAGCTAGTTCAAAGAAATACTGTTTTTTAAATTGCTCATTCTTTTGTCTTTCTCAGGAATTCATGGGAGATGTGGCAAGCTGTGTTAGAACTAAAGCACAACTAAACAACTAAAACCCCCAATGACTATGTAAGCTAATAGATGAATCCAGAAGTAATTTAGAGGGTGTAGATAAGTTTTTTAGATTAATAATTTGAATTACGTTACCAATAACTGGAGAAAGTGGTTCAAGTGTTTCCATTTGTATTTGAGTGAGTAAGGCCAGCAACAGTCACTTACCAGCACTGGGGATATGGCTTTGGAATTTAAAATGTGGCTTTCCAGTGTTAAAAAAGCAAGAGGGAAGACTGGGGTTTGCACTGCTGCATGGCTGACAAAAAAGATATTTATCCAGATGTTATCCAGGGGGTCTAAGCTTAAAAGCTGTTCTTATGTGAAGACTGGGAATCATGCACTGGGTGCCATGAGACTCTAATGCATCACATACTTTATCTCTTATTGCAGTGCTTTCAACACCACTTAAGATTGCACTTAGGAACCAGACTACAGAGACTCCATAAAAATTAAGTATTCCCATCAATGAATGTCCTCTTCAAATGTTTCCCAACATACATGAAGTAAGATTTTTCTTCTTTTCAGTAGCCTTTTCCCAAGCAATAGCTCTTGTCCTAATTAGTTGTAATTTATATCCTTATTATTAGGAGATCCAGGGAATGAAAGCTAAGAGACAACACAAGATCTGCTAAATCTGGGTCCCACATGTAACGGTGGATAAATGCATGCACATTTCTGCAGAGCTGTGCTCACATGCTTGGCCTCCTGGCTGTAGGCATAAAGGATTTGGCTTTAAAAGACCTGAGTCTGGGAGTAGCAGGTGCATTGCAGAAGAATTCTGAATGCCTCCTGCTTGGCACCACGGTAATACTTGTGATAACAAAAATGCTCTTCATAGGAATTTGTTCTTCCCCAGACAAAAAGAAAACAGAACAAGAGTTGCCAAAATGCAACTCCCTTTCAGGAGAACTTGTTTAAAGGAGCTTTCCAGAAATGCTAAAGAGTTTGAAGATAAGACTGTCACTGGAGAAGAGATAACTACATGAATACTAAGAAGAAGCAATGTCCAGCCACTGCTGCTCCAAGAAAAATCTGAATTATTCTGAAAGAAGCTTAAAAGGAAGGTCTTTCTAAAACGTAAGAAAACAGGAAAATATATGTAAAGATGGTATGAGGGCAAAGGAATCAGTGAGGGAGATGTGCGAGGAGATTTGGTCAAAAGAAGGTTTTTAGTAATTAATGTGAAAAATTCAGTTATAGGTAATCTGCAGGTTGACAGTGGGTATTTCCACATATGTGCATACAGAAAAATGATAAAATTTAGTAAAATGTGGCACTTCAGCCTTTTGGTATTTTAGGCAAGAACATTCTTGGTTTTGAGAACCAGGTCTCAGACATGAGCTGGAATAGCCTTCCAAGAGATCCATAGTTATGTAACCCTGAAAATCTGTTGCATACATTATTGGGTCAAAAGAGACCATCTGCAGTTTTTTCTTCTGGATCATATGCTATTACACTGTTTAGAGCCATGATTTTTTACTTTCTCTTTAGGCACTTCCCCTTCATGATTGTCTTTTGTTTCCCATATCTAGATGATATTTAAGCTATTATGAAAATATTTTAACCGGGATTATAAACCATTAACTTCCCATGATGGAGCTGTATATATGAGAATGCATCATCTTATAAGAATTATCAGGTACTGCACTAATTTCCCCTTCAACTAGTAGATCATAGCTAGAGTGCTCTGAACTTCTTGCCTTGTCATGTTCCATCATCAACCAGCTCTTGCTTTGTTCATAAATGTCATGCTGCTACTGCTGGATGCGCTTGACATCAGCAAGTGAGTCTGTAGAATTATTTAGAATGTACAATAAAGGTCCTTATTAATCTGAGATGCTTACAGGTACTTCTAGATTTAAAAAAAAAACCCTCAAAACAAACACAGAAGAGTAGATGCATTTAAAACACTGGTGCAGTTAACTAAGTGTAGTTCTGTTACTCTTGTCTGCATTTCAGGCTGTTGTTGAGCACTGTGATTTTACAAGATGTGGGTGTAAGTTTTTAACTCTGGGCCAAAAGTTGGAGCTAACATAACCAACTGGTATCCTTGAGCCTTACTGTAACTATGGAGACTGGGAAAGGAAAGAGATATCTTCAAGGGCTTCTGAGCAGGAGAAAGGTCATAGCTGGAGAAAAAGGCCAAGCAACCCTGCACTCAATAAACTGAAGCAGGAAACCACAGCATGACTCATTTCTTATGTGCAATGTATCATCAGAGCACTCCCGTTACAGTTCACTGGTGGAAATGAAGCTCATCTTTCTCTGGCTTTCAGGAAACTGCTGAGAGAAAATTCCTTTAGGGAAGCCACAGCTCCAGTGCTGGATGTTTTGCAAGCAGAAAGGCAATGCTGATACCAGACTGCTGTTAGATCCAACTGATATTTCAGATTATCTTACCCCCAAATGAAGTTTGAAGTTCTCTTCAAACCACCTTTGCTTGGTGAGAACTTTGGTAGCCTGGTATATATAGCCTCAATGAGGCAGCACCAGCATTGTAGGCTGGGGAGAACAAACAAGCAAGCAAACTAACTTTGATAATGAAAATAAGCTAAAACAGTGAAGTGTTTTTATTGAAGGGTGTGTGTGTGTGGGGGGGTGCTGCTCTTTGTTTTGATTTTGTATTTGTTTTTGGGTTTTTTACTATGATTAGCAGTTAAACCAAATCTTGAATGGTAACTAAGTTAGATTCTGTTCCTTTTCTGATTTAATAACTCTTTTTGAGGGACTGTGATATGGGGCTCCTACTGAAGTTCACAACAAAAGCAAGTTCCAAGTTCCCTACAGGATTTTAGATTGAGGATGGAAAGCACCAAGGATGTATTGACAGTGCTTGGTGATTTGGGGAGATAAAAGAGTGTGTAGAGAGACACATGGACATGGGTAGTGCTGACCTAGAGCCATCTTGCTTTTTGTTCTGAAACAGTATGGCCATAACAGAAGATTCTCCTCCTGAAACATTAAACCATGGCCCCATGAGCTACAGGCTGTATTTTAAAACTGTTTTTGTTTTCACAAGAAGAAAAAAGCTACATTAATAATATCTTGGCATGGTACTGAGCACCATCAATTGTGTAAAATTCTGTTGCCTGCTATTCTCTTCTGTCATTAATAATACATCCTAAGATGGGAGTGAGAACAGAGTCTTGCAAGGCTAGCTGATAAGATAGCTGAAAATGCTTCTTTCATTCCAACTAAGATTAAAAAAAATAAGAAGGAATCTTTCATATCATAGATGACACATTCAAAGCTAAAGTCAGAGCATCCCATCCTGCTTAAAGTCATGGAACTTCACTTCCTTGGAGGAAAAAAATCCTGAACAGAGAGTTAAAAAAAAAAGGAAAAACAATCCACCCTGGAGTCAGATATATTCCCCAAGGCCTAAGTTTAGCCTTGAAAATATCAGCATGATTTTCTCCATGCTCTGATGATCCACCAGTGTATTGTAAATTAAGCCTGTCTAATTGAAAAAAAATCTAATTTTTTAATCTGCTTTTTTCATCCCAATGTTTGAAGACTTTATTCTTCCCACCTCCCTAAAATGTTGCCTTTAATCTGACCTGAAAATTTAAAAAAATTGTTCTTAGAAACCCTATTGTTCTTCCAGACATGTTTTTTTGAGAGTGGTGCCTATCAAAACAATAGTGTTGAGCTGTATATTAGGAGGTTGTTCAAGAAATATGAACTTGACCCCATGAACAAGACCCCAGAATTGTTCCTTTCTGAATCAATATCTTGGAAACCTGTTTTTCATCTAAATTTATGTTGTGCAGATGCAGCACTGGACTTTTGTTCCATCTTTCTGTAGTGAAAACCTGTGTGGGTTTTTTTAGTGATGAAATTTATTGTTTGCTTGCTCTTGTTCTGCTTTTGTCTTGCAGAGGACAGTTCAGGTAGGTCTGGAAGGACTGGTATGCCATTTTTCATGTTGTGGTAGCAGAGAGGGAGTAGCTGCCTCAATTTTGAATGCAGTTCTGCATCTGTCCCTTGCATGTCCCTTTATAGTTAGGGAGGCCAGCAATCTACTTTGAAAGTAAATAAGGATATGTTGTTTCAACCCCTTAACCTGCAGAATAATTTGGCTCAAGGAATACATCTGGACTGGTTATGAACAAAAGAATGTAAAAAATTTGGAAAGGGCTTCCAGTCACAGAAACACTAAGGTTCTGAAACAGCCTTCCTATACAACTGGTTAGATTTGCTGGGGACTTCTTTTGCATTATCTTGTTTTCAGATTTTAGTTTGATAATTCTGAATGGGATTATACAGTATATACCCAACTTCTGCAGATAAGCAGAATTATTTACTTTGAAGCAGAATTATTTACCTATTCCTAACATATTTGGTAATCATATTTCAAAAGAGAGGAAAACAGATTCCTTCTCTGATTATGTTTTATTTCTTTAGTCCAGAAAATTTCTTGTTGAAGTATTAATAGACAGAAATTATATTTTCTTGGTAACTAAATACTTTTCATGAACTTTTTGACACTAACAACTAATGCTACGGAACCAAATATAATTTATGAAATTCAGATTTGAAAGGGATTTTTGGACAGCAGTTTGCTGTTTTGACTAGAAAATATTTTGCCTATGTGTCACTGTCAAATAGATCTGCTTGTATGGTAAAGGTTAAGAAGTCACTGAAAAGTCTTGTCAAAGTGTACAGTAAAATAAAGAACTTCTTCTTCTGGGAAAGAAAAATGGGTGGCAAGAGTGAGAGTGTGGGGTCACAAGCAATGTGAGCCAAACTAAATGCAGGTTGCCACCCAAAGGGGCTTTCCAGTTCTCCTTGGGACTGTTTATTACCCACCTTCTCCCTAGTGTTTTAAGTCCTTTTTTTTTTTAAGTTGAATTGGGAATTTAAGGCAAAACTTGGCATTTTAAGACAAGGAGAATCTTTGAAAAGATAGCAAGACCCTGAGACAGCACTTTCTTGTTTTCTGACAGATAATTAAGTGCCAATATTAACTGTAAACTGAATGTGGTGGTAGCTGTAGCTGTGGGGGCCCATACAGCGCCAGCAGCACACAGGGAGAGAGTGTGGTGGGAAGCATTCCTTCATGTCAGACAACAAGCGGAGCACTTGCTGCAGTGACACACCTATTTCCCTTTTATTTCTCAGCTGTACTTTATCCTCCTTGACAGAATATGCATTGCTGACTGACAACATGTCACTTTGAGTGTTGCTATGTTCAAATAAAATCTGGATACCCACTTTCCTTCTTCATCTGCTGTACCATAATCTCACAGGTTTGATTTTTCCAGGTAGGGAGGAAGAGGACGACACTAGGAAAGAGGCCAAGATAGTGTTGTGTGTCATTTTCGAAGGTGACTGCTAGACCAGTATAAGATGAAGAGAAATAGTGCTCTGTGATTCTAATAAAATCTTCCTTCCTGATCTCTTCATACTGCCATGATTTTGGGACTCGTTTAGTTTCTGTTGGCTCCTCTGTGTTGCTGTGAATGCTGTTCTCAGCATTTTCTGCCTCCTAAGATGGAGTCATTTCCCTCAGCCCTCTCATTTCATCAGCCCTCAACTTTTAAGGATCTTTTCAACTTCTCTGAAAAGCTGAACTGTAAACCAAACATACATAGTCTTCATATGGCAGAAGATTTCCTGGATAAATCTCCTTCTTTTTAAGTATAAAAGCTCCCAATGACCTAATGAATATATTTCTCTAGTGCCCTTGATCGTTTTGAAAGATGAACATTCCAGTTAATTTTCTCTCTGGTCAGTAAATTCCACTCTCTAGTTTTGTCTGATATTATCTTGTAGGGGTGACAGTGTGTGTCTGGATCTCCTAATGTCTGAGGTAATTAATAAGTGCACCCTTAAGGACCAGAGAGCCACCTGTAGAATGTGTGATACCTTGTAACCAGTAGGATCTTTCCATGTATGCTTAGTGAACTAAGTAACCAATAGTTTGCTGGCATGTTATATACAGGAGTAGATAAAAGTAAAGCTGTAACTAAAGTCCTTTGTCTTCGGTGTAAGCCTTCTGATCAGACTATTGCCTGAGTTTGTCTCTGCCTCCTCTGACCGCTGCACATCAACCTTACCCTGACATTATCTGATACTACAGTAAAACTCCATTACCGGCATTCTTAAATCTTTGTCACTTTTCCACTTCATCTGCATTCCACTGCATTTTTAAAATGCTCATTTTATTCTTCTGACTCTATGGGCTACACTGAAAGGTGTTTTACAGAGGGATAATTTTCTGTAATAAGTTCAAAACCCCCCAGTCTTGTATGCAGTACCTTGAGTGGTGGATAAATTTTCTGTGTCATTGCATATTTATTTCACTGTTCTTCTAGGAGATATGACACTTGACAACTCCATGTCTTTGGACAGTTTGCTATACAC
The DNA here is from genome assembly GCA_035583235.1 of Hafferia zeledoni. Classification (NCBI taxonomy): domain Eukaryota; kingdom Metazoa; phylum Chordata; class Aves; order Passeriformes; family Thamnophilidae; genus Hafferia; species Hafferia zeledoni. Next base: position 98,609,565 of record JAWWEV010000083.1, read on the forward strand.
TGAGAGCTAGCTAGATGATTGATTATACAGTCAGAACTAGACAGTGGAGCAAGCTCAGCAGAGGGCCATCAAGGCAGTTATGGGGTGGAGCACATGACATTTAAGCAGAGGTGGAGAGAATAGGTTTGTTGTGTCTGGAAAAGACTAAGAGAGAATCTTATGACACTCTTCCACATCAATTAAGTGGATGATGAGAAAATGTAGTTACATGCTTCTAGTACTCACAATAGGATAAGGCACGACAGGAAAAATTTGCAATTCAAGAAATTTGTAGTAGAGTTTTTTTACACTCTGGAACATATTGCCTGAAGAGGCTGTGAAATCTCCATGATTTGAGATATTAAAAATGCAACTGAACAAAGGCCCGAGCAACATGACATATCTTCAAAGGTGGATTTGATTCTGAAATAGTCTCTTTTGAATAGCAGATTGGACCTGGACCTGATGACCTCCGGAGGTCCCTTCCAGCCTGAATAATTCTCCATTTCTGTTATTACCATGCTATTATAAATAGCAGACTACACACCAATAGATCATCTCTTTGATATAAATGCTTTAACATGGTACTTCTTATCTTAAATTTTGGAGAGTTCTGGTTCAACAAGATTCAACATACAGGTAATTTACATATCATGTTGAATACGGCCCTGAACCATTAAAGCTATTTAGCGTTTTATTTTCTTCTTTCTTGAGCTTTCTCAGTAGGGAAGTCTGAAAGCATTATTTTCATAATAGATACAAAAGGGAAAATTATATAAATTGAAAAATGTAATCACTTCTTTCTGGCTGTATTAGAAGAGTACATACAAGTCTTAATTTCAACTATTATGTACTCTCTGTCTATAGTTATTGTAGTGGCTCTTCAACTTGCTACATAATTCTGGAAGTATGGATGGATACCAGCTGGAGGTTTTTATTCCATTATTTGCTAGCATATTCCATGTTGGTGACCTAGTAGGCTCCCTTCCTGAAGTTTCCCAGATTTTGTAAAATTTTAAATTTTTATCTGAAACGATTTCATGTCTTTTAGTTTGTTATGCTCAAAATATTATTTATGGGCAAAGTATATTGTATGTTAGTAAAGCTGAGAATTTATTGTTAGTATTATTGAAATCTTAAGGGTCAAGTCATTATGATTGCAAATCTAATTGTTATGGGAAAAGAATAAAAATGCAGTTAAAATTCGTATATGCACACTTCATGGTCTCTATCTCCTTTGCTAGTCTCATGTTCACCCTTTCACTGCTCCTTTGGGTTTCACTGCTGGAGTGTTACAGACAGTTGTCAGTGTCTGAAGTTTTTTGTCAGAAGAATTGTGATCTATTTGTTGGTGATTTCTTCTTTCCCCAAGTGTAGTGTATTGGGGTAATTTTTGTATAGTTACTAAAATGCATTCACAACTTTCTTCAGTGGCCTGCAGCTTCATGTTACATCTCAGTTCACGGTATATGGTACCTTTTACATGATAGATATTATGTCTTTTTTTCTCTTTGTTAACTGTTAACCAAATTTTGTGCAGGTCTAGGAATTTTTTGACTGATCTTTGGTGGGGGATTTACAGCCACGGACTCTCCAGTGTCAAGTCTGTGCCCCATCTCTCATCTTACATGGACTTCTCTAATTGCACCCTTGTCTCCCCTTCTCAAAACCTTTGTTACTGTACCAGATTTATATTTGTCTACACTACATCTTTGATTTAGTCATAAAATATCTCATGCTACAGAGAATAACTCTTTATTACTGCTACCTGTATAAAACTGTCATTCTACCACACACAGTTAAAAAACAATAAACCAAATAAACCTGGTTGATTACACAAATGGCGGGCACAGCTAAACCAAATAGCACAAAGCAACAGGTAAACCAAGAAAATTTCAGCACTAGACTGAAGAGCCTCAGCCCAGAGGCCTTGCAAACTCAGATAAAACTTAGAGCTTGTTGCTAGAAGTGGTGACACTTACTAGGGGACTATATGTCAGGTTCTACATGAAAAATATCTACCTGGTAGCTCCCATTCACAGTTTTCAGGACAGCAACTCCAGTGTACCTTCATCACGTGAATTTTGCAATTTCATCTCAAAATTCTGTCAGTTTGGTTTGTCAAGAATTGCTTTACATGTTTTAATGCTAGTGTCCATTAATTAGATTATTGTTCTGTGGTTTGCTACCAACTTCCATGTAAATAATTTTTGCTGCTTTCGTTTGTAGTCAGTGCTTTTCTTACAAGCTTATTGTTACTTGAATTATATCTGAATTATCCTTTTAAAACACTCCAGCTTCCTCCCAGTTCTTCAAGACTCCCTTACTTTAAAAAAACCTTTTAAAAAAATCAATGTTATTTGTTGATAGAATGTGAATAATTTTTCAATTTCCGATTCAAAACATCCAGATCAGGTTTTGACATATATGATTTTAGTAGAGGAGAGATGTATGTCATCTACCAGATACTAGATTTTCATTTTATTTATAGTGTACCCCTCCAAGCCCCCTACCACCCCCCTCGAACAAACACCCCCTGCCCCCCCAAAAAAAAACCCCAAAAAACCCCCAAAACCAAACCCAGCTTCCAACCGATACTATGAATTTCCATGGTGGCACTGGCAAACCTGGAAAACATTGTTTGTGAAAAGGCCAAAACCTTAACACTGATGAGTTTATTCATGGGATGACCTGACCATTCTGACTCCAAACGAAAAGATAGATGACTCTCTGAAGTGGTTTGTTGGTAGACTGCATAGTTAGAGATTTCTCATGAAGTTAGCCTGGGAAAGTGACAAGAATGATAAAGAAGAATGACCCTGTGAGGAGAGAAAATGGAGTGTTAGAAACTGACCCTGGTAAACCCTACAGCAATCTATGCAGACACCCTCTCCCCCTGCAGACTTTTTTGCAAGGGTGCAGAGTGAATCTGTATTCTGTTTTTCAGTCGTACAGAGGTCGTAGGGAATGCAGTCTAAATCAGCAAATATTTAGGAAACTGTGAGGCTGAAATTGGAATTTATTCTGGTCAAGTCTACAGAAATTAATGACCATGAAAGCCAAGACAGGTAAATAGAAGAAGTTTTCTCATGGGCAAGGAGCTTTCAGAAGGAATAAATGTTGTTAAAAGCAAAACGTGTAAATCTGGACTCATGGGCATAAAAAGCAGGATTGAATATTTTGCTCAAACCAACAAACATTTCTTCACAGTAAGCTTCTTTATTTAGCAATTAGAACCTCTTCTTTTGCTTCCTAAATGAGGCAGCACTTTTAAAAGAGTATTTTTTATCTTGTATGAATATGCATAACTTTTTAAAAATGGAATTTAAGAATGTTATTTTCTTCTGTGATTTACATTGAACTGCAACCAATTATTAGCCTTAGAAGTGTTAATTTTAAGCTTTCATTTGATATTTGTATGTTTTCTAAGATGGAATCACTCCATTTATTTGATTTTGTCTCATCGGTGGTTTCTTTCTTTTTTGCATCTGGATAGACTTTTACCAACTCATGTTATTTGATTCTTTCATATAATTATGTTTATTGAATATCTCGTTGATATATTTTCCAGAGATTGTGTTAAGTTTTAGTTCCCAATGAACTAGCAAAGAAACTAAGTTTATTAAAGTCTATCCAGAACCTTTCATCTAGGACCAACTAGTTGTTGATTTGAAATCATGGGTCCAGCTTTTGCTCTTGTTTATATTTGTTCAACTGTGCTAAAGTTGATATGGTTGTGCCAGTATAATTAAGGAGAACATTTGCCCAGAGAACCTCTGCCCAAAGAACATTCCTGAGAAAAGTGACTTGACTTATAAAAACAGCTTATTGAGCTAAGTTCTATGTCAAAAGGGCCTCAAGAAAAACTGGTAATCCAGAAGAGTCCAGTATTGAAGGGGCATCCAGTGTCTGCAGAGCGTGAGAGGATGGCCATTGTCAATTTTACATATAAATGGATAAATGTCGGCTCTGAACACACTTACTAATCAACAGTGGAATGCTGCAGGAGTCTGCAGTCTGGTGTGAAACCATGAACTTTCTGACTTGATCATGTGTCATGGAAGTAATGTGTGCCTAAACTCCACTATTGTTCTGACTGCAGAGTTGGTGAAATCTGTACAACACAAGCCAGGAAAATGATGTACTTCAGTCTGATAGGGACATAACTCCCAACTGTGTCATGTGTCGCAGTCTGGTTGGTTGACTATTTTATTATGAGTCCTCCCAGTTTCTTTCATCTGATCCTAAAATTACACATCTCCTGGAAAAGAGAAGGGACATTCTTACACTTCAAAGCAGACATTCATGCCAATGAATGGTATTCATCTTGCATTGACATGCATTAAGCAAATTGCTTTATAATTTGGCCCTGACTTCAGTTTTTAGCAGACAGCAAAGTTCTCTTTTACAGAGGCTGAGGCTACTTTCTTGCACTCATCCCTGCCATACTGTAGAGCTGGAATAAGCAATCTTTCTGCTGTTAGTGTGGGTTTATAATGCTACATTCAGATCTATGATAAATGCAACTTTAATTGAATATGCTGTTACTGTTAATGGATTTACTACTGCTTACAGCACATCTCAATTTGGCTTCTTTGTAAGGAAGGACATTTTAATCCTGTTGGTACAGTTAGGTTTAACTTTATTGTGCCAAGCATCAGTAACTTTTTTCCCTGTTTCACTGCAAAACCTGAAACTGATGTTTTTGTGGAAAAGCAGCCTTGTAGTTGTTGCTGCCTCAAATGGTGCTCTTTCACCCAAATAAAAATATAAATTATTAAATGAGAATTCTCCTTATTGATCTATTTATTCACATAGATTCATTCAAGGTACTTACCTTGGTAACTTACCAAAAGTTTTGATTGAAACTCAGTTCCTAAATTGCCAAGGAAAACCCTGGAGGCAGATTATACTCTGTCCAATGACAGTACTGAGTACTATTCAAGTACCAGAAGAGGCTTAAAATGCTCTTGCAAAAGTTACTTTACGAATTGTGTTCAGTAAGTTTTACTTTGTTGTAATTGTTACATCCTTTCCCAGTATCAATCCCCGAGAATGTTCATGTTTTATTCCAATATGCTCTGTAAAATCACCGAAAGTATTGAAAATTTTCAGGGAAATGCTACAATTCTAATAAAATTATGTAAAGAGGAGGACTTAGGTAAAAGAAAGAAACTGGAAGCTTTGAAAAGTGATGTATTCAATGAGAAACTGCTATAGTAATCTAGAAACAAAGTTGGTACATCACATGATGTTTGAAAAAGCTATAGCATGTATTGCTATCATCTTCTTAATACTACCTTTACAGGGGTTATATAGATGGTACCTGGCAGTGGAATCAATAATTAATGTCTCTGTCATTGCCATGTAGCTTTCTTTAAACAGTTCATGTTTGCTGATCAGAAGGTGGGTTTCCTCTTGTTGAAGCCTGAAATGTCACCTGTGCTCACTCCTGAAGTCCTTCGTTCCCATCAACTGCAGAAGGAATTCTAGATGCAAGAATTTGCTAGACAAAGCCTAAACTTCTGCCAAAAACATGCCAGAGTAAGTTTTCAAAACTCTGTGTAATGTTTTATGCCTTCTGGTATAGTTTTGGTATTCAGCTTAGGAAGTAGATGGATGTGTGGGATTTCCCCCATGATCCTCTTATTGCTGTGGGTTTTTTTAGTTAGAAGTAAAAATTAAAAAAAGACTACATTTGACTCATTCATAAATTGCCTGAGCTTTAGTCCCCATAGATGGGAGTTTTGCTTCTCTTAAACAACCCTATGGTTTGTGATTCCAAGAGATAGTGCAATTAACTGTTTTGCTAAATGTCTCATCGTTTACATGATCTTTCTTTTTTATTTTTTTTTCCATGACTTTTCCCCCTTTCATTTAAACTGAAATGGCTCTGTTTATGAGTTGAGAGTAAGTTTTGATGGCAGCATAACAGCAGCCCCCAGCATATTAGCTGGAGTGGGCACGCCCTTCCTTCCCATAAATAGGAACCATTTTATAAATGGAAGCTCTTTTGCCTTCTGCTTTAACTGTGCCTTTGAATGCATTTACTTCTAAGACATTTATATGGATCAAGTGTTCCTGAAATAATTGAAAATTTATTCCTTTAAATGTTCTGATAATTTTTTTTTTCAAGTGGCAGTTTCTCTTGTATAGCTGTGAATAACATGGTATTTCAGTTGAAGACAATAACATGTTTTTAGTTTTGTGCCATTAACTAGTTGTGAAAGAAATTCAAATTGATGAATGAATTTCTAGGCAATTTACATACTGAGTATATGAAAGGGAAAACAGAAACTATGCTGAAGTGTGAGATGTCACAATATAAGCTGTCCCAACACCAGAAGTTGAGGAAAGTCTCTCTTCATAAAAATCTGTCATTTTGATGTGAATCTTTCGCCATGAAAACTTTGTAGTGAATTGAATGGACTGCAGTTAAAATTCTTAGTTGATTTCAGAGTTCTCAGTGGCCTAAACAGTGAACATGTGTTTTGTGTTAAATATTCACAGAAGTACATGCTCCAATAAAATGAGACTTTGAGCCAGCTAGTGAAAAAATGAAAAACTGAATGAGGAAATTAGGAAAATAAGGTGAAATAGTTTGGATGCATGATATCAACTACTCTGAACCACAAAAATTTTAATCACTCTAAAAACATAAAAGAGTTCTTAGCTGGAAGGCACGTAACCGAAGACTTAGTTAGCTATGTTTACTTGAGATAGTCTTGCAATTAAAATTGCCATGTATAAGAACAGGAACCAAGGAATCTTAAATTAATGGTTTTTATCCCAATGGCTTTTCTCCTTGGCTCGAAGCAGAAATAGGAGTTGGTTGTTGGACTTCATCTGTCTGCTTGGCTTTCTATTGTTGAGGAATCAGTTAATGGCTTATTTTGGTATGGTTCTTGCATTAAAATGCATCAATAATTTAAATATGAAAAAAATATGACATCAGACTGCCCTATTCCTAACTTCTCTGTTATTGACTGTCACATATACTTTCACCGTGAGGATACAGAATTTTTTTGCCTATGAGAAAAGAGGTGTTGTTGAAACCACCTGTAAATGATGTTATGCTTTTGTCCTTTAATCAGGAACTTAATGGTAGAGCAGCATAACAACTAACTTTTCTTCTTGGAAAAAAACAACCGAAACCCATTTACTTTTTCTATTGAATATTCATAGAATCTAATAATACATATTTACTGTTTAGTCTCGCCTTTGATTGCATTGTATGCATTCTTCTTGGTCCTTTTTCCAGACGACTAATATGTGTGGAAGAAAATTCTTTGTGTCAGAAGGTTTCAAATTGTGGCTGTAGTGCCCCATGTGACCCATTAAATCAATTTATTCAGCTTATTTCCAGAAGCATCCTGCAAGCCAAATGAATTGTTCTAAAGAGGACAATGGCAGCAAACTGCTCCAAGTCACCATCTTTCTTGGCAGTTTGGTGCTGTTGCCTGCACTGGCTTTCTGTACAATGTGATGGCATACTGAGCAGCAGGTTCTAAGCAACTGCCCTTTGTGCCCTCCAGTTCCTGTTTTTCAGTTTGTGACCATCTGACTCTCCTGTTTTGTTCTTGTTTTCATTTGTTGACTTCTGAAACCATATGACTTAGAATCATAGAATCATAGAATTGATTGGGTTGGAAAAGACCTCCGAGATCGTCGAGTCCAACCCTTGGTCCATCTCTAGTCCATTTACTAGATCATGGCACTCAGTGCCACGTCCAATCTGCATTTAA
>JAWWEV010000083.1:98617933-98651844 GCA_035583235.1 Hafferia zeledoni
TCTCTTTGTTAACTACTGGCATGGACAGTTAATGGCAGGGGAGAGAATTTACATAATAATTCCAAACTACAACACTATCATTGAAGAAAGAGTGATTGATGCTTCCTACATAGCTTGATAAATAGCCACCACAATATTTGCTTCTATCTTAATCTGTGACTTCTGAATTAAAACTGCTGTATTTGAAGATGACAGAATACACTTTTTAAAATGTAACACCCTACCTGTGTTTTCAAAGTGCAGTCAGAGTAGCTGGTTTTCACTAATTTTTGTACAGTGCTGAATTTTGGAAATATGATTATCTTAGACTAGTATCACAAGTGGTTTTTGTTCTTTCATCATTATATCATCTGGTCCCTGTGTCATAAAAACCAACAAAGACATGAACATCTTAGAATGCTGTTACCAAAAGGCTGATAGATGATAAAACAGAGGCAGAAAGACCAGATAAAGAAAAATGTACTCCCTGGAGGTCAATGGGGAGATCCATGAGTCAGCTAGTGCTTTACAGAAAAGTAGACAAAAATTCCAAGATTCAGCCATCTGCAATGTCTGTAAAAATTAAAGAAACAATATCATAATTTTCCCTCATATTCTGACATAAAGCTATCCCTGTCTGAGTGATAAGCTGTGGCATGTTGTGGCTGGTGCTGTTTGACTGGTACAGAGAAAAGCTGAGGCACTCTTACATGATTCTCTTCTCTTTTTGTATAAGTCATAAATTTGTTGTTTAACTGTTCACTTTAAGTTTCTCCAAACTTGTGTACTGTATGTAGCATCCCACATACACTCTTCCTCCAAAACCTGAGTAGAACTGCAGTTGTTTTTAATTAGGAATTATTGAATACAGGGATTAAAATTGTTCTTAAAAATTGTGTTACTTCTAAATGTAACAATAAGACAGTAAGAATTTGCTGACTCTGATTCCAAGCTGTCCTTTTAACCATATTCAGCATTATTCAGCAGTGTCACTATTGACATTAAAGGTCTAATTGGTTCTGCGTTGTTTTTTAGTGCAGTATTTCTGGCTATTCACTACTGTCATAGCTGACACCTACTCTTGCTGTTGCTTCTCTCTCTACTATTTTCAGGAGGTGTGGAAACCCCAAAGAGTTTATTTTTGATAATAGAACATGATTTCTCTTTACAAAAAGGGGGAAACATCTGATGCAGAAATTACCATAAGACACACTCACACCAGCCGTGGCACTGGATATTCATTTAAACTATTTATGATATTTTTCTGCTTTTATGAACTTCTTACATGCTTGGGAAAAGAATGCATAAAGACCTGAGTGTTGCAAATCTACTCAAGCCTGGAAGAGCATCAGAATTTGAGGAATACATGAATGCAGACCACGCATAGATCAATTTAATAGCACTTGCAGTTTGAAATGGCTCTCTAGAAAAAACACCAAAACCTGTTACCCTAGAACAAGTAATACTGGAGCACTATTTTCCCTAAAAATAGTTGAAAGTATGAGGAAGGGAATAGAGCCATAGATAAAGATGAATTGTCTCATAGTCACACTTCTCACCTTCTTTTCATTCTGAAAAGCTGCCCACTTTTGCAAATCATCTGTCCCTTACAGTTTATTTTTCATTTGCTGGTATAAGATACAGACCAAGAATTGGTCTGTTTGACACTGCACGATGCTGGTCACCTGCATTGTTTACTGTGCTAATTCCTATAACAGCTTTCAGTTTAGTAAGCAGTGTTCTGCCCCAGGTCACAGGTTGAGTAACTGCTGAGTACTAAAAGGGGAAAAAACCCGTTGTTTTATTGCTACTCTTATGGTAAAATAAGGACTGGGTTCCTTCTTAAGAACTGAGGGTGCTTTAATAGTTGTGCATGGCACAGGACTCTACTTGGATGGGCTGAGATCAAAGGGAAATAAATGCCCCCTACATACACCTTGATTATCTTCTGTGCTTGGTTCTGAACTCATCCTACATTGCTGCAGTCTGACATACAGTTCTTTTGTCTCTGCTGGAGGAAATGTAAGTCCTGGACTTGAACACAATATCTGCTTCTCAGATGAGACCTCAAAAGAAGTCTGCAAAACTAAGAATTTTGGCTTTCTTTGTATCAGGACTTTTCTTTGTATCCTGAGATGAGAGTTCAAAAGTTTTCCTAAAAGGTGACTACAATATTTGCAATCTTAGCTTGGGTCAATATCTTCTATTTTGAATGACTTTACAAAATTATTAAGTAATGTTGATCAGTTAGGAGAAGTAGTCAGTTGATGACAAATTACACTGAATGTTGAAGATATTAAAGCATACACATTTTCTTGAACTTCTTTCTTTAATGTTGTTTAACAAAGGCTCATTTTAAAATGTTCCATAGTAAATCTCAATTCTCTCTTTATTATTAGGAAAAATCTCTTCCCCCAGAATCAGGAAACGTCTGATACAGCAGTCTGTACTGTCAGAGGAAACCTAACAAAACCCCAACTTTACTTGAGAAAAATATTATTTAAATATTGATTTTAGATGTCTTCTAAGTCCTTATTAAAAGTAGACAAAATAGGCATGTAGGATGGCAGAACACATACTTTAAAATCTGTCATCATGCAAGGACGTGAAGAGTAGGTGTCCACTTAAACAATTGTTTGGAGTACTAGAAAGTTATTAATCTTATAGTGCACTAAGCAAAGCTTTATAATCTAGAAAACTGTCTAAATTTGAACCTAGTTTCAATATTGTCGGAACAGGATTCCAAGTTAGGGAATGATTGTCTGTCATATTCATAAATAAAATGGTATCATCCATTACGGAGCAGTATCCATTATCCATGATGAAATGTTTCTGCAAGAACGGAACAATTTAAACAGATAATCCCTGGATTTCTCTATGAATACTATTTTTCTAGATTTGTCTGGTTTGACTTTTGTGTTCTTGATATCCGGACAGTATTTTGTCTACCAGCCAAGCACACCATCACTAATAAACTGAAGATCCCACCAGATAAAAAGTTACATTCTTTCCAGAGCATTTGGCTCAACAGATGTGGAGTGAATAGATCCAATTTATCAGTCACAAAATAAAAACTACTCTGAAAACTTGTTTATGTGACAAAGGCTGACTCAGAAGCTCTAAATAATAGCACAATTGTCTTATAGATTTAAATTCTTAATATTATTGGCATCAGTGGATGGATGACTTACACACATCAGAGACTATTTCTCATTCCATAGGAAGAGTGGGGATGGTAACCATGTATTTGCTCTCTTTTGGAGCTGTGTATGACACAGTAGCACCTTGACTGGCACCTGATGCCAGCGGGCAATCCTGTTGGACAAATAGAGAAATTGGCTGGTTGTATGGAGAGGACTAAGAGACTTTGAGTGCAATAAGAAACAGTGAGAGCTATGAATACTGTTTAAAATCTGATTCTTTACAACCTGTTGTAGTTATACTTCTTATGGCAGATTTGAAATTTCTCATTTTAAATATAGGGAATAGCAGGAATACCTTGTTTAAAGGTAAATACAACTTTTCCACAAAAGTCCACTTTATGAGGATTTTTACATGTGAGCTTTCCACCAAACCTATAAGAATACCAACCTGAAAATAGTGTCACACGTACCTTAGTTGTGGGAAAGCTGTTATTTGTCCACTGTTATTTGTCCATAGAATGCCAATTGGATTGCTGGAAAATAGACAAACTGCAAATTGGCCTTTTTGCTCCTATCTAAATAGCTGTCATAGAAGAGACAGATGATATTCCAGAACATGCAAAACAGGAAGAAGGACCAAAAAAATACTCTTAATCTATTAAAGATGAATAAAAGCTGACCAGTAAAAGTAACTCAAGTAATACAATACAATTAAGAATCTTTTTACAATAATTACAATAGTAATACCTATAATCTATTGACACAATTATAAGGACAAGACTGTTTTCCCAGTGCAAGATATTATTTCTTAAATCTCTTTTTTTGAACATTTTTCTAATTGAAAAACATTTTAAAATTTGAATTTAAGTTGAAGTTTCCATTTTCTTACTCTTACTCTTATTTTCAGGGTTAAATTATTTTAATTCCTTGCCATTTTTTGAGGGGGTGTGTGGAGATTCTACTGTATTGGTGAACTTTACTTACCACATTAGTATGTCTTTCCTTTTAAATTTAACATGATTTACGGCAGTGCTTCCCTTTGAACCTGGACTTGATGCACTTTACAAAGTGTGACATCATTGGCTGCTCTTATTACTTAGAGTTAAAACACAAGGAGGGGCAGGACAAGTAATTAACAGCATATTGAAACTAGATTCTCAGGAGGTTTCAGCATTGCTACGGCCATTCTTGGACACTGTCAACCTTTTTGAGTTTGCACAAACCCAATTGTTTGTTACTGGAAGGAGAAGAGCCTTGTCTCCCTGTGCACACACTTCATTATCTGTTCTGCTTCATTCCATTTTGAGGGGACCATGAGATTGGACACACGCTCTTTAAACTGTTTATTAATTAGGCAGTCATTTACAACATGCTGTGTACCCTGCTTTAGCCAGCTGAGCCAGTGATCTTTTCACAAAGCAGCTTGTTACCTAGTCCATGCTAGCTAATGTTCTCTGCTGCACTTGCCCAAACAGTGCTGAATGGGGGATCTCTAAATGTTTAAGTGCTGGAGTTCCTTCAGATCTCTGTGTGCTTTCTCAGTTGCTAGGACAATGTTGAGTTAACATCTGTATCAGTTGACAATGAAGGGGTCAGCCAACTGTGAAACCTATAAAACTGGGTCAAGAACAGTTCTGCCCAGCCCAGCAAGAGTGAGGCCTGAGCCAAAGGAAATAACCTTTCCCCTTGGCTATTCATTTTCTTATAAATGTAGAGGTTATTGTACCAGATTCATGAAAGAGCATGTATGAGCAAACATAATGATTATTAAAACAGGGAAATACTATTGATATTGGAACAGCCTTTGCTGCTTTTAGGGTAAGAGCTGAACTGATCTTGAAGTTATCTGGCAACATGCAAAAGCTGATCTACTTCTTTGTATTCAAGCTCTGGGTTCAATAGTAAGAATATTTTTTGAGAAATACAATGGAAAATATTACAGATATTTTGAAACTACATCAACTCATATGTTCTGAAATATTAACTTGGCAAGTTCCCTCCTGATTGCTTTGTAAAATATTTCCTTCTTCTTACGACTGTCTGTACATTGGTACATAAGGACCCTTGTACTATTGACATGCATGGCTAATTTCTTATTTTTTATAAAGCTGATCAGAGTAGTTCTTGATGTTGGCCTCTGTGTGTTCAGGATGCACCACAATGAGTCTCTGTTTTGGGTTTGTTCACAGAGATACTGAAATAAAAATGACTAGTAAAAATGGGAGTGAGGGTGTAAACATGAAGGAAGATGTATTCTTAGAGGAAGAAGGATTCTTTTTTAGTTCAAAAGAGATGACCAGCAAGTGAAGTTGTTATTTGGAATCAACTCAACGTTTGTATTATTACTCTTCATTAATAAATGGTGTAGATTTCCATAACATAGAAAACACTTTGCGTTCTTTAAAAAAAATTTTTTTTTTCAACGCTCTTCTAATCCTAGATAAAAGTAGTACTTTTAGTTTGTGTTCACATGTCTGGAGAGGGTCTATCCTGAGCCCTGCCAGTCAGGGTACTTTAAAAAATTTTATTTTTAAGTATCAAAGTTCTTAAGTATTGTTTGTAAATACTTGTTTCTAGCTGACTTCATAAAGTCTTCCTATTTCAAACTGGTTAATTGATGCCAGAGCAGAAGTGGTTTTAATATTTTCCTTGCAAATTTTAAATTTTTACCTTGAAAACATTATTAACCTCTAACATTGATTTGTGTGAATATTGCCATAAATACTGTAGGGGTCTATCCTAATTATTAAAAGTTTACAGCACTAGAATTTCTCCACTTGTCTCATGAGTTTGGGAAGATAAAAGATCTAAAAATGAGGCTGAAGGCCCCATTTGGAGATTTACATCTGAGAATTTCCTGCCTTCCTTAACTTGTTCAAAATATAAGACAATAAATACCTACAGCCAGTTTTAGTCTAAATACTGGATTGTTAGAGAATGCGTTACATTCTGGAAGGCAAAAGGTGGCAGGGAAAAAAAGTCAGAAGTTCTTTGGCATCCTTGCTGCTGCATGTGAATATACACACACTAGTCTCAGCTCTGCAGAGTGAGCAGGACTCATGCACAGTGGAAAATAGATCCCTGGTGTCTAACACTATCCCAACACTTTTGATATGAATGTGAATCTAATGCACTTATTATTGCCTTTAACATCAGAGAGTAATTGCTTTTCTTTCTTAAGGAGTGTGTTTTTCTGGATCCTTTGACTTCAGTGAAAAATTTATCTACAGTCTGCCATCATCTATCACAGGTACCCCACTATTCCTTGCTTCATTTCATTTAGTCCACAAATCTTCCTTTTCACTTTATTTTCCCTATAAATCAGAGACTAACCCATTCTACAGCAAAGTATGAAGGGGTTTTTATGAAAGTTGGTAGGAAGAGTACCTTACAGCTTCAATAGCCACATCCAACTAGCATGAGTAGTCACAAGATGTGCCTCAGTGAGTGATGGATAAGAGGGCCACATAGTGCTCCACTTGCATGATTAAGAAAGGAGCATTGTGCAGTCCTTTGGAGCTTGCTGCCAAATCCCACAAGTATTATGTGGATCTGGCTGTGTCCCCAAACCAGTTGGCTACATTTCTTCAAGGGCAGGGTAGGCTGCTGGGCCTTTTAACCAGCTCCTGTGCTGGAGAGTTCCAGTCACTGAGAAGGGCAGGATGCAATTGTTTGCTTCCAGTTGTTCTTGGTACATCGTTTGCTTACTTCTGTAGCCAGAATGTCTTTTAAAGTTTTGGCACTAATGAATGTGAAATAGGGTTTTATTTTTGCATAAACAAGATTAGTTTTCTTGTGATCAGTAAAGGGCAAAAGCTTTATTCTTTTTTTATCTCATTTCCGCATGTTCTTTAAAGCTCCTCTTATTTCCTTCTGTGAGTTACATATCTGATGTTTCTTGGTGAGGGCTGGTCCCCAAGTCAATAAATGTGGGTTTGGAGGCGTTTTCTCTCCAAAATGAGCATATACTTGTCTTGAAAATAATGAATTATTCACACCATTGAGTAAGCAACAGTAAATCTTCATCTGAACACCTCCAAAAATTGATATGTTTAAACAAACTGCCCTTATAAATAACCTTCTACCCAAAGGTGGAATTACTTTACATCTCAACAGCTGCAGGAACCTAAACGTCATAAACAATATGAATAACCCTTCCTCTTTGGTACTCATGGGAACTTTTTATCTTTCTCCAAATAATAGAAGGTTTATAAAATACTGATAGTAATAGACTCATTAAGATAGGAACTGGTTATGTTATCTAGTCTTTTATAGACCAGCAGACAAGGGTCCAGTCTTTTCTCCTTTCAAAAATTTTTTGCGTTATTTCCAGGTTTGAATTTGTTGAATGTGCCGCTATGTAGAACTTTGTTATTCAGGGAAGCTGCATTTTTCCATGGTACTCTCATGTATATGTATTGTGGAAATATAAAGGAAAGCACATATATTTTTCATACAGCTTTATAAATCTCTAGTTCACACCTCTCTGGAGACAGAATAAAGCTGGGAAGCATAATTATAGGCTTTGGTTGAAGCCATGCCACCCCGACAAAAGAAAGTAGGAAAACTAAAGGGAAACATACACCCCATGAATTTAAGGCTACCACAAGTCAGAAGATAGGTATTTTTTCTTGGGTTTGTTTTTCTTTTTGAGAGTGTGTGTGGTTTTGTAGTTTTGTTCTGTTTCACTTTGTTTTGCTTGTCATTTTTATCTTCTCAGAAAATTTGTCTGAGTGGAGAAAAAAAACTTTGGGGGAACCTCCTTAGGACTAGTAGTTGTCTTGCAGCTACTTGCAGAAGCAGTAACAGTAATGGTATCTGTGAAAAGAATTAAGGTCTAACACATCCTCTGTGTCCTGTAGTAAATATTACAAGCATTTTTATCACAAGCATGATGTGGTCAGACTTCATGTGCACTGGTTTGCAGGTCATTTATACAGTGCTAATATTTTTGTCAGGGAAATTCTCTAGAGAAATCTGGGAACCCTCTTCGAGAGGCCAAAAGGCTGAATAATCCTGGGCATTAGACTGTTACTCAGGAGATCCTGCCAGCTCTGGAATGTTAGAAAAGTCACTTTACTATCAGGTGTATTAACGTCTCTATTTTGGTAATAGGAGTAACAATAGTTACTTTTCCCCCCACTCAGCTGCTTCTTATCTGTTAAAGCTAAATATGCCTGCTGGGTATAACATGCTTTCCCCTGCAAATTAACTGTAATCCCATTAGAAGCGGAAAGCAGTATTGACTGAGTTGCAGTTGTGGCATAAAGAAGGAAATAATATCCAGGATGGTGAAAACAATTTAAAAGAGTTTTGATTGATGTATATTGCAAAACTGTAGTAAATCTGCTGATTTCGATAGATTTAGTAAAGGGTGAGGAATGAACT
This sequence comes from Hafferia zeledoni, assembly GCA_035583235.1. Lineage (NCBI taxonomy): Eukaryota > Metazoa > Chordata > Aves > Passeriformes > Thamnophilidae > Hafferia > Hafferia zeledoni. Next base: position 98,626,444 of record JAWWEV010000083.1, read on the forward strand.
ACTGGGAAAATAACCTAGCATGGAAGTTCTTATTTTAATTGCAGAAAATGGAAACTGATACCTTTAAAGAAAAGGGAGTCAGACTGGCATTCAGTTGATGGTACTTTCAGACAGAGGCACAAGACGGAGATTTGTGTTTTCCATTAGATCCTAATGCCGTCAGTTGCTCAGGTATGCTAAGGAAGCAAATTTACACCTTAAGTTAACGCACTGTGTTATCCTGTTTCTGTGAGTGCTTGCTTTGTGCATGCAAACACATTTCTTCCAGGCTGACATGTCAGGAGAGTGGAAAGACACGGACCTGATGGGTGGTCAACAGCTAAATGTCTAGATGGAGATCAGTGATGAGTGGTGTCCCCCAGGGACCCATACTGGGACCAGTTTAATGTCCTCATCAGTGACATAGAATGTGGAATTGAGTGCTGCCTCAGCAAATTTGAAGATGACACCAAGAAGAGAGGCTGTTGATTTACTTGAGGGAAGGAATGGCATCCAGAGTGGCATTGATAGGCTTGAGGAGAGGGCCCATGCAAACCTCATGAAGTTCAACAAATCCAAGTGCAAGGTGCTGTACCTGGGTGAGGGCAATCCCAGATATGAGTACAGTCTGGGAGAGAAGCGGTTGAAAGCAGCCCTGTGGAGAAGGACTTAGTAGTTCTTGTGGATGAAAAGCTGGACACGCCTGCTCGTTACTGTTATTTGCAAATGTTTTTCTAGTTATTACATTGTAATTGTATGCCGTATAAGATGCTATGTGCAATACAGGCAAATTAATTGTATGGCTTACAATCAGACTGTCTTGCACCATCAGACTTTACAAGCTCATGATTATTAACTGCTTCAAGAATTTGAAGTCACAGCATCTCCAAGAACTTGCAGCAACATATGGAGTTGATTTGAAAGGGTTGTCTTTCTGTAACACTCAACTAATAGATGATTCAGAGGAGCATCACATAGCTAAAAGTTTAAACTGAAACATGGAAAGAAAATTGGGGTATAGCACTGTTCCAAGTGCTCTTTACTCTGACACAGGTGACTATTTTATTTAAAGATTGCTCCACTGTTTCAGTTAGTTATAATGCATTTTTCTTAGCAGGATTGCAAAGAATGGATGTAGACACTGTATTCCTAACTTGGTACTCTCGTGCAACATTACATTCACCAGCTTCTTCCCTTCTTTAGCAAGCCAGTTTATTTTGCTGAATCAGAATAAAGGGGTTTATAGAAGCCTGACATAAGCAGTGTGCCAATACTTGTAAAAATGCAGTGTTAGTGTCCAGTATCTGGAGAGCTCCTTTTTGCACAGCTTGCTTCTAGACTTTTAAAAAGCTTTGGTAGGTATATCAAATCATATTGAAGATGTAAAGAAGCCTTTGTAGACATCCAGTAACTCCATACACTTGGAGTTTCATCAACATTTAAAACATCATCTTTTAAAACATAAGGAGAGGAATTGGCCTCTGGAGTTCCCACAATTCAATACTGCTAACATTTAAATTTTTTTCTGCTGTATCTAGTGCTCTCCTGGTTTTACATATTTTTAGAATAAATATTTCTAGATTTGACACTGCCTGGTTTTATTTGTATCTGGGAAGCCTTACAAACATTGACAAATAGGCAATAACAGAAAATAATTTGGACAATCTGCTGTTTGAATGTACTTCTCAGCTAGCACAGGACTCTTGAATACATTTAGGCTAGACATATCTGTCAGTCATTGCAGTCTAAAAGATTAACACTGATTGCTTACAGTCCGTTTTTGTCCTTCCATTTTTGAGAGATCTCATATTCCATTGACTGGCTTTTAGTAACCACTATAAGCCAATTAATCTCTTTATCTCCATTACTGTAAATGGGTATTTTCTACTAGGCAAGTTTTTCTATCACATTAATATGTTTTTATTTTCTTTTGAAAGATACTCCTAGTCAGTTTTTAAATGGCTTAGATACAGTGAATTTTTGTAAATGAGAAATTTTGGGCTTCCTTGAGAAATCCATAACAAACAGAAATCATGAGTTTGGGTTTGGTGGTTTGGTTTTTTTTTTTTTGTTTGTTTGTTTGTTTTTATAATGCAGCTGTGCATGAATTAGTACCGTTTGTTGTTTTACAGTATAATGCAATATTTATGCTGAAACAGTGATGAAGACTGAAATGTTAAACTCATAGAGAGACAGAAAATTGAGGACTAAAGTCCTGACTTGTGTTTAAGAAAGAAGAATTAGAACAACCTTTCATGTCTAAAGGTTTGAAAAGAACAATGAATTTGGGAATGTGCTATAACTGAATCCTGGATCAAAATAGGAATTTCGAATATGGATTTCTGTATGAGATATTGATGTGCTCCTTACATGTATTCTTTTATTCCTGTTACTTTCTTTTATCTTTTGCAAGAAGGGTATGTCATCTCCATGAATTATGTGGCTATAGGAAGTAATATCTGCAGAGTTTTTTGATTTAAAACATAGGGTTATGTAAATTAAACTTTTGTTTGCAGTTTTGATTCTCAGAATATTACATTTTTTAAGTGTTATATTTTCATATTAGACCAATGGCATCTCTAGTCCCCTGTGTCTTGTTTGCAGTATCACCATACACCTCCCCCATCCAGATGTCTGGTTGTGTTTTCCTTTCACTTTGGGTTTTTTTGGTGGGGTTTTTTGCCTTTTTTTTTTTTAATCTCTACTTAATTTCAAAGAATTACATTACTTTCACCAAGATGACTATTTGGTTTGATTGTACAGTATTTCATAATAATTAATGACATGTCTCTAGTCATTTAGATACCTCTAGGAAGGTGACTAAACCACTTCCCTGGGCAGCCTGTTCCAGTGCTTGACAACCCTTCCACTGAAAAATTTTCCCAAATATCCAATCTCAACATCTCTTGGCAGAATTTGAACCTCCTCTTGTCCTGTCACTTGGGAAAAGAGGCCAACCCCCAACTCTTTCAGGTAGTTGTAGAGAGTGACAAGGTCTGCTGTCACACTTTTTTTCCCCAGGCTAAACAACCCCAGCTCCCTCAGCCTCTCTTCATAAGGCTTGTGGTCCAGACCCTTCACCAGCTTTGTTGCCCTTTCCTGGTCACTCTCTAGCACCTCAATGTCTTTTTTTGTAGTAAGGGATCCAAAACTGAACACAGGATTTGAGGTGCATCCTCACCAGTGCTAAGTACTCGTGAATACTAAGGAGGGTGATCCCTTCCCTAGGCCTGTACAGTCAGTCAATAGAACTGAATTGATTAAATAGTGAAAAATATCCCCAGATGTTACATATTTTCTGATTATTTCTATTATACTTGGACTTAGCAGCCTTTAAATTTTTGTGCATTTGTTTTGTTTTGCTTCGATTTTTTAATGAGTAATCTAATGGGTTACAGTGAATTTCATGCACATATTTTATCAAATTTTAAGGTATTTATGTAGTATATGGACACACTTTTCAGAAACTTCAGTCAGGACCTGTAATGTTAGTGTCTATCATTATGAAGCTTCAGTATTTGCATTGGAAATTTGCTTTTGTGTCATTCATACTTACATCACAAAAGGTTCTAGATGCTCAATTCACAATGTAAACCATTCAGCTAGATAATATTTTGTTGCTGAGAGTATGCTATGATGCCAGCTGCCTTTAGAAAGGATTTTGCTTTCTGGAGATCTAGCTTTGATGTTAATGGGAAATTAACATTTTCCAGAAAACATTTGGGCAGCTTTTCCTTTAAATAAAGTTGTGGGAAGGCAGATTTAGCAGCTGTGTTAAAAGTATGGATTGATAAATAAACAAGAATATGTGCTTTGAGAAAGAATGAGCTCAAGATGCAAAGTTCTCTGAAGTAACACTGAGTTTAGAAGAAGTTTAGTCCCTGTTGTCTCTTTCAAGCTCATCTCCCCTCTCAAATGACACACGCTCTACTTTCATTCAGGACATACTCAAAGCAAAGTCACTGTTTTATCTAGAGGTCACATAGGTTAAGAAAAATTGTTAAAAATTGTTCTGTCAGGCTTTCAAAATATACGTACATGTTTCATACCTGGCGTCACCTCAACAATCTTTAGTTGCTTTAGTGAATATTCAACAGCTTTTCTCTGGTTAATAAAGGTTGAAAACACAGTTCTCATCCCATTTCTGTCAATGGTAAAATTCTGCAAATGCAATTCTTTCTACTGAGGGAGGAAACAAGGAAAGCTCAGCAGTGTTTGTGGTTTATCTCCAGCTCCTACAGCTAAGATGGGCTGGAGCCACAGGCCCTGTTCCTTGCCTGAAAGCAAACTCTCCTCCATGGAGTTACTCAGCTCGTAGCTCTGCCAACTTCCCAGCCAGGCTGAACTCATACAGTGGCGAAAGAAAGTGTTTGAGGGGGGAATTTACACACAGAGACTTTTGTTTTGCACAGTAAGCTGTCTCAGGTGCAGAGGCTGGATCTAGGTGTAGTCTGTATTACTGACCAAAGAAAGTTCTTCCTCTGCCAGTTCTGCTTACTGATGGCTTCCTCACTGCGTCTGTCAGAAAACAGGCAGTGCACAAAGGGAGCAAATCTGCTTCCACTCTGCTGCTGAGGGGCAGAAAGAGAGAAAATGGTCTTCTCTAATTTCTGTGCTCAGGTCTCTTGATGGATGCAGGTTTTCAAGGCTGTAGAAATGCCCACTAATAACTAAGAATGTAGAAATCTACACATAGGAAGTCACTGAATGAGGAATTTTAAAGTACTTAATTTGAAGAATGCTCGTGTTTCCAAAAATGAATGAGAGATCTCCATTATGTGACGTTCACAGTAGAGAATACTTTCCTCATTCCATATGTTTTCTGTAAAAATCCATAGTCCTGTATGGATATATATGAATATATGAATTTTCATATGAACCTTTTGCTTTGGTACAACACTGTAATTCCAAAGTGCTCAATTTGCATGCTTTATAGGAATATGTAGAGTTAATGTAAATATATTTTTGCATGACTTGTTTTTTAACTGGAAATAAGCTCTTATTAACCATTGCTGAATATGGACTAGAGTTCGAAGTCAATAGAAGTGTTTCCGTAGACCAAAATAGGCTTTGAATCAGATCCTCTGTTTTTATAATTAGATGTCTTCATAAAGCTCTTTAATTGGTACAGAATGTTCCTTTCATACAACAAGGAAACGTGAAATTTTGTGTAGTAGCAGATATTGATTGATTAGAAGGATGGAACATTTTCTTATTTAAATATCACAGGAAATGTGATGTGTAGTTGGAAAAGGAAGTGGGCAATAGGGTATGAAAGCCAAGACAAAGGAAAAAACAGTGGATGATAAAATAAATAGGTAACTTGTTTACTTTGGTGTAAAGAGCAAGAATTTTTCTTCATCCTGGGATGAGAATTAATGTAACTATCTCAGTGTTTATGCATTTCTAGGAGCTAAAGGATGTGTTTTTGTATTTTTATATGCTCAGACTGGCCAAGGAGGTAAATGATGCAATGAAAGTAATTGTCCCTAGGGGGAAAAAAAAGATCACCTACCAAGTAGTAGCAATCCAAACATTCAGAAACGGTAGCTGTAGTCAAAAAATCATGCCAGAAAAACACAATTTTAACCCTACTTCATCTAATACATGTTGAAGGCTGTGTAAATTAATGAGATTCTAAGAATTAATTAGCTTGCATTTCTTTAAGCGATCCTATAGATTGAGCCTTTGTAGTACATGCTTAGAAGCCTTTTTCTGTAGACCTGCATACTGGAGTCTTAAGAAAATAAACAGATTGAAAATTGATAGCCTATGTAACTATTACCGTAGGAACTGGGATTAAAAAAACCTAAAAATTTATGTGACTTGCAATATAGTCAGGTACATGAAAAGGAAATTTTCCAATATTCCCTAAAGTTAACCAAAATCTGGGGTTGTCCTGTGTTCTTTGAAAGTTTGTTATATAACTGCCAGTAAGTAATTTCAGTATAGAGGCTTCAAATCTTATTTGCTTTGTTTGGCTTTTATTACAAGGCCATGGTTAAGTGGGCTGAATTTACAGCTGAGTTGTGTAAGTTATAATCTAGAAAATGATCTATGAAATACTTTGGAAAGCAAAGCTTAGAACTTAAGGTGGATTTTGGAAGTGTGTCTGCAGCATCTAAAAGTTTCTTGCCCTACCTAGACACTTAGAACAAATGTTCCAATTTACCAGTGGTGACCACTCTTTCCTTTAAACACAAGGAAAGCAGATATCAACTCTCTTGTAATATAAATTAGCTGCCAGTTTTGTTGCTGGGTGAAAGAATCTTCACTGATGGCATGTTGTTCCACACTTCTTAATTATTGCACAGTTCTCTGAGGTTTCTAATGCAGAAACCCCATCCTACCAAAGGGGATGCTGCTTTCCATGGACTATTAGACTAATTCAGGGTTGCAGTTCATATGTTCCTTAGGGGAAAGCACATGAGCTGAGAAAAACTACAAAATCCATATGCTTCTCATGGGAGCAACTCTTTCCAGTTAACTATGTGCCCAAGAAATTTCACAACATTGTACTACTAACTTGTTCATGAATCTCCATGTCATACCAGATGTTGTAATAGTGAGTAAAAACCAAATCAAGCTGAATGTGATAGCACATAGGGGTAGGCCCACCTTTGGTTGCTACAATTAGGTGATTATCTATGTGTTCGCTGCTTTGAAGAGGACTGAGGATTTCTTATGGCTTCCTATAGAAAAGAGAGAACCCAACAACTGCAACTGCCTGAGGCTGTTTCACAAAAATTGCTAAAAGTTTGTTCCGAGTGACTAGAATCTGATAATTCTGCACTAGGTTCTGGTCCCAGTCATCTCTGCTGGGATTTCTGGTGTAAAAATACAGGAATTTCAGACAGTATGACTCTTCTTAAAAAGCAGTTCAAAGAACACTGTGTGAAAGGTGCTAAATACGAGCAGAATATGTTGAGTTTTTGTCCTAGTTCAGCAGGTGGGACCAGTTTATCACTATGTGAGTGTGACCAAAGCTATGTATTCTACACCGTCTATTCATTTCCCATGAACTGTTAACAATGGACCATTTGCAGCAGCTGTCCAGGGCACACCCAGGCTGCAAGCTGGGTGTTAAAGAAGCCTGTGAGATAAGAGCTGTGATAACTCCCTCCAGGGAGTCGTTGGCACCTTCACACCTGTCCTGAGGGGGCGTGTCTGCTAATGGGCCAGCAACAATTCCAAAATACCCCATGACTCACAGAGTCAGATCACCCACTGTGGAGCTCCCCTCCCTGGGAGAGGGACTGGGTGTTCCCATCTGGACCTGAGGGTATATAATCTTGGGTTTTGAAGACCTCAGGGTCCATTTGTCAGATCCAGAGGAGGGCCAGAACCTTGACAGGACTGTGACTGTCATCTGTACCAACAGGTTTTTCCCTTCCTTTTATTTTGGGCTCGGGGGCTCAGCGCAGGGGCTAACAAACACCATTGTGTTTGTGCCCCAGGGTGCTGGGTTATACTTCCAGGTTTTATGGGTTAAAACCAATTTATCTTTGTGCCATTTTATTTATTGTAATATTTTTATTAAATTGTAACTCTGACTTATAATCTCTTTTGTGTTGGGTTCATTTCTCCTGCCGATTTACCTTTAAAGCAGCGCAGTTTGTTTATAAAAGAATCACACTGGGATATAGCTTTCTGCAAGTCTTCTTCCTGTGACCTCTAATTGCTGTGTGAAAGCCTTGGGAATGGGAACGTGAAGACAGTTTTCTGAACAAGCATGAAGGAAACAGCAAGGCACAGGAGAAAACCTGGTATTGTGGGTAAGAGAGAACATAGCTGGAGAAGTAATAGAGAGGAAAGCTGGCAGCAATGTAAAGCCATTTTTTGTTAGATAGCAGTGAACCTACCAAAACAAATAATTTCTCATAAGTGAACACTGCAAAGTGGTAGATTTAAAAGAATGATTATACATAGCCAGGTCACATGACAGTTTGATGTTGAGTAGTTTCTCAGTTTATCCACTCTTAATTTTACTTTAAATTCAGGGATAATCCTAATACTTTTAATTTAGTTTCAAATGTAGAACAAATGTGCAATGCTAACTCCCCTCCCTGCCCTGTATTAAGTGGAGCCAATGGCAGCCACAGTGGCATAACAAGGCTTGGCAAAATGCCTGGGCAGGGCTTACACACTGCTTAGCAGGTACACTGGCTGGCAACTCTAAACATCTGTAGCCTGATGTCAACTCAAGCATGGGCAACATTTTAAAATGAAACACAAAAAAGCGTCTTTGAAATCTGTAAACTAAAAGAAAGAGAAATTACCAGCCACACTGCTAAAAGAAAAAAATAACCTGCACCATATATTCTTGACATTACAAAATAAATTAGAAAGTGTGTTATAGTTATTGGCACAGACACTGAGCTCTTCCCTCCTGCATGTGGGAAAAGCTGCTTTAATCCATCCAGCTTGAACACTGGTCTCCCACACCCCAGTTGAGTGCTCTGACTGTAGGCCATAAATCAAGCTACTCTGTTGCTGCCTCTACCTGTTCCAGATTAATATCTAAACATATATAAAACCCAGAAAATGTCCAAAGGGGACCTAGAGGGGAAGGTGCTGAATTCTGTCTGCTTTATTTTCAGGGAGATGGGAGACTGGGGCAGAGCAGGCTTGCATATCAGCAGTCAGCATTTGACTGTGTGCTTTGCCAGCTGCTCTGCTGTGGGGCTGGGGGTGCTGCTGAGGAAAGAGTTCTGTGCCTGTGAAACCACTTCAACAGAAATGTGACTGGAGTGGAGCCAACTCTGCAAAACATCTCATTTTATAAAAAGCAAATAAAAAGAGTCTCAGGCAACCTTTGTTGTATAGTACCTAAAAACTTGCTGGAAAGTGCTCGAAAAATCAAAATTTAAATACTTGCATTAGAGAAACTCAGGAACCAATTATTGACAATTAATCCAGGTTGGCGGATGGGAGATCTGTAACATGAACTGATATAAATTTCTAATACTTCAGCTTGGTCCAACGAGATAAGAGTCCTGTTAAGCAGAGAGAGCAAATCATGGGAGTATTGGGTAGGAGAACTGGCATTAGAAATCAGCAGTGACTTGACTGACAGCTTTCCAACATTTCCCCACACCTCAGGCAAAGTCTCACAAAGCAATGCAACATCTGAGACTAAAATTTGATTGAAATTAGAAGATGAGTTGCTTGAACTAACTCCAGTCTTGGCACATAATTCAGTTTCAGCAGATGTAGGAAAATGGGGCTTAGATGTGCTAAAAGACTGAAAAGCAACCCTTGATGCTTTCTAAGCAAACAAAACTGTACAAAGATCAGGGAATTGTAGAGCACATAAAATGTTTCATTTATTCATTTTGCTATGTGGTATGTTGCACATTTGTAGTTTAAGTTGAAGCAAGGTCTATAACACTCTTGCTTCTTGGACCTGGCATACAGAAAAACGTATTTGTGTGTAAACAACTTAGAAATTTTGATGATACTATAACTGAAATGAAAACTTAATTTGATACGATGCCCAAACCAATCACTGTTTTTTAATAGAGTCCTTTACATTAAGTTGTAACAGGGAAGATAACCTGGGGAAACAAGTAGCTTTGAACTTTATAGGTTGCAGTATCTGCTCCCATATCAATTCACAGTATCATTACTCTCATCTGTTAAGCATGGAGCTTTCTCACCATTAACATCACTGTGAATGCACAAATAATTAGCCTTGATAACTTGTATCTAAGACCGTTTCTTCAAGTACAAACCACTCTGCTGCTATAGCTGATGTAGATGTAGAAATTGTTAGTTATAGGCTGTTAGTTTTCATGAAATCATTCTTAGCTGCAGACCTCATTACACAGGAGTCATAAACCAAGAATTTGATTATCGTAAATTTAAAAATTTCACTTTCTATATTTTCTCTATGCATATATTTGTATGCCTTTTTTAAGTCATAACAAAACAGAAACAAGGACTAAAAAGAAGTTAAGAGGGCAAAAGAGAGAGAAAAGGCAGAATCTCTCTGACTTTGCTTCCCACTTCAGATTCAAAGTAGGACTGTCCTTAAAAAGATAGGTCTTTTGGTGGATGAATAAAAAAATGAATTTCTGATGATGTGGAAATAAATAGAAAGTGTGTCCTGGGGTTACAAGAGGATGGTGGAAACCTCTTGAGAATGAGTGGAGGAGCAAAAGACAGCATGGAAGGCATAAAAATTGAAAGGCAGCCAAAGATACATGAGACACAAAGTACAAAAGAGGCACAAAATGAAGTTGTGAGAAAACCAGACTAGAATAAAAGTTAAACTAAGTTTTTTCTGAGACCATTCCTCATGAATATTGCTGCTTCTAGCATGGATCTACCCCTTTGGGTATAGTTTGCATTTTGTCGAGAGAGTGGGGTCAGAATTTTGCTCTGATATTTATTTAAAATATCTCCAGTGAAGTCTGAGACTGAGTTATATAAGTGTTTGGGGTGAAATTATTTTTTGCTAGCATAGTTTTGTAACTCCATACTCCCTAGATATTTTGAGCATAAGCAGTAAGCTTCCTTGGAAACCATGAACTATTTGTGTCAGAAGTCCCTGCTCTGAAACTGGAATGGCAGTCAGCGTGTCTGCTGAAGGACTGGACTTGCACTCACTTGGAACCACAGCCTGCCCCATATGATCAAAAATATAAAATACAAAAGAACTATGTCTACACAGTATGGAGACACTGAACTAATTGCTTGATACCAAGATTAGATTGTCTGATGAATCTGTGGCTTCAGAAACAGTTTAGGATAGAGAGTCCGGAAAGTTATCAAAAACATTGCATGTTTCCAAATACTTTTAAAGACATCTTCCTATCAAGCAAACCTTCTTTTGGAAAGGTCTCAAAAGAACTCTTGAGTCTAAGCCCTACATTCACTTTTTAAGTGGATGTAGTGTTACACTTCCATGTTTCAAGTCCGAGTAATATTTCTTCAATATGACTGTGCTACACAGTCACCAGTCCCAGGAGTGAGAGATTTCTGTACACTAGAAACCTACAAATTTTGAAAATGCTGGGTTGAAATATCGTCTTTTAAAAAGGACAAATACATTTTTTCACTTCCTTCCTGAAAATACAGCACATTTGGTGGATACAAAAGTCAATTTCTGTGTTTGTGTCTATTGAATCATTTGTCCCATAATGTGGACAACTGTAAATAGTCTTGTTACTCCTGACTCTTTGCTCTTTCAAACTAAAACAGTTCCTACAAACTAAGCCAGCATCATCTCTTCCTTTTAGTCATATCCAAGTGCAAAAATACACCACCTGCCTTGGGTAGATGGAAGGTTTTTGAGCATTTGTAGTGCTATAGTATGATTCTGCATCTAAAATGGATTCCCTGATTGGGAAAGGACTCTTGATCTTCCTGTTGTAATTTGTGTATTAATAAAATTAACATCGATGATTCAGGTGATATTTGCACATTGCGACAATTTCATTTGTAAGGCCATCCTACAAAACACCTCAAAGGCAAGATTTAACTGTCAGACATCTCCTCTTATTTAGGCAAGTTTCCCATACAAGACTTAATTATGTGTAGTCAATTAGGAATCAAGCTATCCCCGGGAAACAACCTCTATTGACGGTGGGAAGAAAGTGGTCAACTAGTTCACCTACCCTTATTCTACACATAAAGAAATTATAACTTAGCTCTATTTAGACCTGTTTCTGTTTTAAATATTAGAACAGATGGTGTTCTACAAAGGAGTGTTACTCAGCCTCTTTAAAACCCTTGAGCTGCCCATGACTCAAGCATGAAAATATGAATAGTGCCAGGTAAACTGTATGGCCTTGTCTATGAAACTCAAGCACAGACTCAGTAATGTAACCTTTCATTATGCAAATAGAACTGTCCTTACCTTAGGAAGTAGGTTGACCAGTGAGAAAGCAGACAGGCTTTAATGACTTTTAAATTAGACAGATTAGTAACCATTAAACAAAATTTACCTGCCAAATAGTTCACAAGTGAAACAGTCATATGTACCAATTTAATCCAGGAAAAGAATTTCTGATATACCACAGAGAACGTTAAGTTCTTTCTCTATTATATACCTATTAGTTTGTGACATTTCTGAAATACCAGAAACTGTAATTACTGAGCTTGAATGAACAATTTGATTGCTTGAAAGATCTGTAATGTAACCTGTAATCTCTAACATAAACTTAAAAGATGCTTCTGAGCTGCGTTTTTGTGTTGTTTTCCAAATAAGCATATCTTGTTTTACTTATAAGCTGGTTTATATTGTAGACTAATGCCCATACTTTTCTGCCTTAATGTCATGTGCCAGCCGTAAAAAAGGTTGCTGCTAAAGGTGATACATCATGTGAAGTTGTACCTGTGTAGAGCACGGCACTATTACACAGAAAACACATGGTGACAAGAGCTGTGTTCGACATTGGATATGTTTGAAGGTATATCTCTTGAATGTGTTAATTTAGAACTCTACAGAATCCAAAATTATTTCATGATATAATTAAGAAAGGTAAGGGCTATGTGCTGACTTGACCTGATGTTTTTTGTGGTATATGCTTATGATTAAAAAAAATTAGTCAATCTTATCTCCTGATCTTAATCCAAAAGCTGTGTAGCCATCTAGTGTGTCATTTGATATCCTACTTCCCAAAAATGCTTCCACCTTTCACTTAGATTGATTTTAACTGTTTGCTTCTCTAGGACATCCATCAGCATCTTATTCCATTAATTTAAATGGATTCCTCTGAGTTACTGATACGATAATCTCCCCCTTCAATTTAATGTGGTGTGACTTTGAATGACCAAGTAGCCTGTGTTAATAGTTACATTTATGGTTCTGTGCTTGCATTTTTTTTTTCCTAAATGATGTATTCCAGGCCACACCAAGACAAGCTCCTTACTTGTATTTTCTCCTTCACCTGAGATCAGCCAATTAGTGTTTTAATATGTGTTTCTGCATCAAGAGAATGTAAGTCCTGCCATACCTAAGCAAACATACAGCTCTTCTAGCCCAGTGTCCTGCCTCTGACAAGGACCAATTGCAGAATTCCCCTCAGTTCAGGTTTCTGGATTCTGTGTCTTCTAAGGGGACTGTAGGGACGTGACAGAGAATTAGAGCAGCAAGGTTCAGGGCTGGGCACAATTGTTTCAAATCTTCTTTCTATAAATCTGTGCTTTGCTCTTTTTTTCTTTTTCCTTGGTCGTCCACCTCCTCTGTATGCTCTACACTCTGCAGTTTAGCAGTGGGACTGGAAATAGTTATCCCATCTTAGTGGCAACATAAGTATCTGATATCCACATGACTTGCCCAATTTCTTTTGATCGAAGTGTGAAGAATGTTCAGATGTTCTGATTCCTACTTCAAATTAGCTTCTGTTTCATGAAGAGGCCATGAACATTGTCTCATGCATTGAAATTCACAACTGCTCTTCCTAAATCCTTGTCTTTTCAGAGCTGAATAGCTGTCCCTTTTTCCTGACAACCTTCACTTTACCCCGAGCTGATAAATTATCTTAGCTTGGCATTATTGCTTTTTACATTATTTCTTTAGTTATAACTGCCTTACCTATTACTAAGACTGATGTGATTTTTCTCCTTTTTGGTGGTTGCACATATTGAATTATAAAGCTATCACTACCACATACAAATGCATACCATCAGCTTGATTTCCTTTGCCTACTACAGTATAATCTCTCCATAGCCAAGTGAAGCTTCCATTTACCATCACTTTGGCCTCTGCACAATATTCTCATTTTAACTGTGATGTTATTCGTTCTGATTGGATGGCCAAAGACCCACTTTATCCACTGAAACCCTGAAAAACCTTTAGCAATAGTCAGATGAGTTCATACAGATACTGTTTTTCTCATATGCTTCTCAGACTCTTTAGTGAAGGGAAGCACAATTAGACTATTAGGTTGTTTGTTTTGGTTTGGGTTTTTTCCCTTTCTAGAAAAACAACATTTATTATTGTTGTTAAAAGACTTTAAAAAGTAAAGTAATACTAAAGGAACAAATTTCATTTGGTAAAGTTTTTCTTTTTAACAATTTGTTATATTAAAAAAAAAAGGCGGATTTCATACTACACTGAATTTCTGTCACCTGAATTTTTTCTATCAAAAGTCCAGAGAGCAGGGGCTTTGGTAGCACTGGTTTGGTTTAATTGATAATGCAGCTCTTGATGACTTTGATACAAGTTTCAAACATAAGAAATATTTAAGGAAGTCATGATCTATAGGGAAGAAACAACACAAATAATATCAAACCCAGTAATACCATATAGTTTTAAATTGCCTAAAAGTCCCCTTAGGATTTCCAAGTTTTATTTGCCTTTTAATTCCCTCATGTTTCTCTGGCATTCTAAAACTCTAAAAATTTATGACAATACTTTTCTACACAACAAAACAAAACTGCTTTTTTATTATCCAACATTCTTATCTAGAGACCCAGAACACAGTTTTCCCTTTATAAGGAATTTTAATATTTTTGTCAACTCAGTCTTTGAATAGGATTTGAAAATTTTTAGAATGATGGAGCATAACATCTACAAAGTCCAATACCTTCCTCAAAACGTCTTGAGTTTGAGAGCAATAGTGGTTGGATTCATATAAGGTGTCTGGAATACTATTTTGATCTTTTTTAAACTGAATACTTCTTGCATTTAGGGACTGTAGCAGGATAGCATTTTTAATATTTCCATTTCCATATTTACTCCTTCTTTTTAACTAGCAGTAATGAATTGCTGATACTTCTTGTGAAAGTAATAATATACACATATTTTAATGCTGAACATCGTCAAGCATGTGAAAGATGAGAAGCTGACACAAGGCATAGAGAAAAGTGGACAACATTGCAGGCTTCATACTCTGGGATTGTGAAATGCTTATTTTTTGATCAAACAAAAGATTTTTAAAATATGCCTGGCAGTAGCTTTAAACCCTATAGATAAACATAAACACACAAAAATTTGATAAACACATGATTGAAGAAATATGTAACAGTGTATTGCTCATTAAATGGATTTTTTCCCACTTTTTCTGCCATGTATGAGTTCAAAATGTAGGACAAGTCTATCTGGCAAATCTTTAAACAGAATCACAAACACAATCTGTTTTCCCCCTTTCTTCTCTGCTTCTCTTTTCTTTTGTTATCCATTTTGTTTTAATGGCATCTGACAACTCACACGTACGTTTTTATTTCCCTTATCAGATGGTTTGCTCATGTTTTGAATACAGATGTGATGGTACAAGAGCAAACTGCCTGTACACACAACTATTTGTTTGGCAGAAAAATTTAAAAAAACATTGTTGATGATGGCAGCTTTGAACTTTCCTTTCAGGAATTCAAACAACAGCTAATCACTTGTTCACCTGAAATAAAGTCATGCATACCCATGTCCAACTCATTTATCAACTGTGGGAACATTTTCTCCACTGCCTAGCCATACACTGGCTGTGCAGCACAATCATTTTCCTGTTATGGCAATTAATATTCAAGACAAATATAAAGTATTCATAGATCCCATGGTATCTTTACTGTTACAGTAAGCAAAGATGTGAAAAAAATCATTGCCCTTGAGTAGGTAAATTAGTAGTTTCAGGCCAATTGGAGATGCCAGAAGCTCTAAAACACTAAATGATGCTTTCTGGTAGTTTTAGCAGAAAGGTAAAGAAATTCTTTGTGAAGAGTGCTTTAACTTCCAAGCTTTATAGATGGTCCCTTCATAGTTGTTTTGAGTCATGTTGGCAAGGTGGCTTCAGAAAGCTTTTGTTCCTTTTCTCACTCAATATCTATTTCATCCTGTGGCATGAGCCCAGACTTTGAAGTGCTCGAAGCTAGTCAAAGAGTAGATTTTCTGCTTACAGGAACAATTTCCAGAGAGACATGAATAAAAATACTCTGCCTCTAAGTAACTCTGAACAGAGGGAGTGTTCTGGTCCAAATTTGTGCTTTCTGGTTTTGCTAAGAGCTCTCCAAAGGTATTATTTTAACTATGCCCCTTATCCCAGTAGTACATATTCCAAAATAGTACTTTTGTTAGTAAAAAAAGTGATTTCTTAAATCATGGCAATATACATTTGAGTTAGATTGTTACAGTGGGAAGATACTCTGCTAATGAGGATTTAAAAATAATCATATATTAAATTCCTAAATTTAAAAAACCCAGACTTTTTGATATTTGAATATGTATTTGGTTTTATAACATTTTTTCAGTTTACTGGCTTGTTTCACTGATCTAGATTATTTGGTACAGTTAGTTATCAGATAGAGTTGTATTTACTGAATCCAGTTTTAAAAAGAGAGAATCTCAAACACAGGATGGGAGTTCAGCATACAATTCCTGTTCAGTTCCAAGCTGACCAAGATGAATTTCTGAAATGCCTATAAAACCAGGGTTATGCATATGCCATATGTGATTCACCTTCTGTTTCAAAATGCTAAAGCCTGTACTTGAGGGGAAAAAAAATCTATAACTGAAAGTCTAGAGAGCACAAGAGAAAAGTTTTGCAGAAAAAAAATAAATTATTGAGTAGTTTGGGTCTGAGGGAGCTCATTCCAGAGACTGAAGCTTTAGGGGAGGTGAAGCACCATCTGGCTAAGCCCAGGTGCCATGTCAGCCCCCACTTACTGTGTAGCAAAATGATGTTCTCAACTTTACCCTCTCCTTCCAGAGTCTTAACATTTGTGGGACTAAAGACCCATGAAAGCCTCCTATCAAATCACTGATGTGCATGGCTGTGTACAGCATAACTTGCTGTGGGGACCCTTCTGCCTGCTGCCTGTGCATGGTCTGTGTCACCTGCTGAGGAAGGGTGATACATGGGAACCAGTAAAACCATGAAGTCATCATGTCACACCCAAGATTGGACACAGAAAATCCTAACTCCCAGCACATAACATGTGCCAGGCTCTGCTGGGGTCTGTAGGTGGTTCTGCAAAAGTGAAACCCCATTGCTTTTTTTTTTTTTTTTTTTTTTTTTAGCTTTGCAGACACAACCAGGAATCAGGTTGGAGTCTCTTCACCATATAATGTGGACATGATGAACACATTTTCTTTTATGAGTAAATGGAAGAGAATTTTGTTCAGTTGGGAACAGGAAAAGACAAAGAGGGGTAATGAGCAAGACATACGTAAATGTAACGTGAGATGTCTTGGGCATGATTTTGCACTGTTCCAAGAATTAAAGAGAATCCTAGAAACTGAGATGAAAAAATTACTATTGCTGATTGATTTCTCTCATTATTTTCATGATGCTGGTGTGTGGGATATAAATAGCCCTGCAGATGATCTCCCTTGCTTCTGCTTTCTATGAGCCTCAGTCAATACGGCAAATGAGCTGTCTATACAAAAGATGGGTGCATCCATGCTCACCCCTCCTGGGTTTCTTGTCTTGCTAATTGAACACTGATTTTCCTTTTGCCTTTGAGTGGCAGGCTCATGAAGTTGTTTCCCAGCAGAATTACCCCAAAGGCATGAGGCAGGAATTAAAACCTAGTGAACTAGGTGCAAGCTCTTAGTGCAGAGCACCACTACTAACCATTGCAATGATCAGCATTGCTAAGCTGCCATGTGCTTGCCATCCCACATGAGCAACTCACTGAATCTGGCACACAGTTCAGTGAGCCATCTATATGTTTGGGCAATGTGGAGATCATATGTAATTTCCAATGTCATTTTGTTGGCATTAGACACACACACACACACACACACACACACACAAATTGCTGCTGTTTTGAAATTTGATGGGAAGGCTTTGAACTGTTGTGGTGGGCGGTATTTTTGCGTTTTGTTTCTTCAGGATATAAGCCATTACTAGCTTTGCTTTCTTGCCTTCTTCCCTTTTTCAGGGTCACAGCTTTAAAGAGACACGATGGATACTTAAAACTGGAGAGGCAGAAGCAGGACAGTTTTATTAATATTCTAAAAATACAGAGTTTTATTTATGAAGTGCATGAAGTATTTTAAAAGACAGTCTCAACAGTTCAATTTTTATTGCCACTTGTCTCCAGTTTCTGAAAAAAAAAACAAAAACAAACCCAAAACTGACACTGTACAAAGGTGCCTTTGTGGCCTGATGCTGGCCATAACTAAACTTTAGATTCTAGCTATTAAATCCAGTTATACAAGACCTGTGTAAATTTTCATTATATCCATTACAACTGATTTCACACAAATGAGCATTTGAGATGAAATAAAAAGGAAGGCCCAGAGCAAACCTAACTATTAAAAAGATTTCTATGACACATTTCACAAGAGTAAGTGTGCTACTTGGTGTCACTGGCTGTATTCCATCTTGTGTAATTAGATTTTGCCTACATGAAATTCCCCCTGTAGTTCTAACAGGATATGTTTATTTTTAACTTCCTGCAGGAAAGCCTGCACTAATTTATATTAGCTGAGTTCTGCTCTATAAGGGGCAAAATTTCATGTTTGGTAACAGAGTTCTATTCATAAAAATGTCAAATGTTCTTGCATGCTTTTGGGGTTCCCTAAAATGAAGGAAATTCCATCTGTCCCATTTTATATTCCTAGCCATGATACTATCACCATCAGCACTGAGATACAGACTCTGCCTGATTATTCTGTGAAATGTCAAAAATTCAAAAACTATCTGACCCTACCTAATGCCTTTGAATTCAGTGTAATGGTGTAATATGTGCATTTGCATCTCATTTTGACAACTGTGCTATTGCTACCAGATCTTGCCTGTAGGGAGAGTTTTTACTCCTCTCATTTCTGCTAGTTGATGATGCCTTGAAGTCTTGAAGGTTTGTACCATTAATTGATTTCTCTTTTTCTTCCAACTGTGTGGCTGTTTTAAGTATGCATCAGCTTGGTGATGTTCATCTCTAATTTACTTTTAATTAATTGGGGTCAACATTAAATACTGTTTGACAAAAGAGATTTTGCATGGTGCTTGACACTGCCACACTGGTAAAATCTTTAGACACAGTAGTATGGACTTTTCAAATTAATTTTAAGCAGTAAAGAATTCGGGATTGTGCCTGCCTTTTATATCTCAGTCACTTGTAATTGTATACCTGTCTGATGGCACATGCTCAGTTCTGATCTTCTGGTCTCATACAGGGGCAGTGGGCTAGTAGGTTTCAGTTTGGGTTTATTTATTTAATTTTAAAGTATATTATGAACATATATCCTCCCCCCTCCCTTTTTTTTTTTTTTTTCTGGAGTCAGGCAATATTCTTTAGGATTGTGTAAAGTCCAGTGCACAGCCAGATGTGTTGCCACAGCAGTTGGAGAAATTTCATTCCCTGCTGCTGTCTTTCAATGTGGTTTCCTCATCAGCCCGAACTATGAACATGTGGCGCTGCATTGAGCAAATCCATAAAGAAACTTCACCCGATACTTGTTGTAAAAACCCTCCCCCACTTAAAAACCCGAGCACCTGCCCACTCCTGTCCCATTTTGCAAGGTAAAACTTTCCTAAGAATTATTGTACTGTCCTCATCATCCTGCATTTTTCCCCCTAATAATCCTATTTCTTTATTTAAAAGTGTCTGTCTTGGAGTTAGAGCTCTCTCTGCAGAGCCCTAATGTAGTTTTATCCTGTAGGTTTTGCTCAGGGCACCCTGAGCACTTCTCTGCATAGTGTTCTGCCTCCACTGCCTAAAATCAGAGGGGTTCTAGTTTTAGTAATGAATAATTGGGAATTTATTCAGAACTGAACATGAATAAAAGATACATCCATATCTCTAAAAAATAAAGGTTGCATTTATTCAAAAGAGGAGATGTGTCTAAAGAATAAAAATATTGATGAGGGCTGTGTAGCATTACTTCCATTGTGATAAATAATGCTGAGAGAAAGATAAGATGTAGGACTGAAACTCGGGTGAACCAATTATCTCTTTAGGTGTTTTCAAATGCATGAACCAAGGGTATGAATTTCCACAGGAGTAGTTTCAAAACTTATTCATAACTTTTATCTTTAATCCACCTGGTTTTGGTCAACTACTTGTTAGCTATGCTCTACCTTTATCCATGCTCAGAGTAGTCGTAATCCTACATTTTTAAGTCTGCTTGACCACCATGTAAGGCTGTTTGTCTTATTCCACTTAAGGTACCCCAAGATATCTTTTCCTTCTAAGATGCTAATAATGAGGAATTCTGTCTTTCACTGAAGGTTTAATATCAGGATGCTTGCACTCTTTGAAATGCTGCCAGTGGATTCTCTTACTCAGTGGCATCTTCCATAATTTGGTTTAATAGAACCACCATAGGCTCAGCAGGAATGTGATATATTTTGAGTATTTCTCCAGAACACAGTTATTTTTATATGGTCCCCCTACTCACATGGGAAAAGTTTCCACTTTTATAAAGGAGGAAAAGCTAAATGGCAGCTTGGAGCACTACACTTTATGTTATTAGTGAGCACAGCATAATTCACCCTTGAAAGCAGAATTCTGACACAGATTTCCATGGGAGCCTGAACAATTTATGTAACATTTATTTGCCTCAGTTTCTAAATTTCAAAGGTAGACATCTACAAACAATGTATTAGTTATTTAAAACATGTTTTAAGAAACTGACTAGGGAAAATTTCAGGAAACAAAATTATTGTAATGTCTCTCCAAGCAGTCATTACTTGTATGAAGCAAGCACTGTAATACTAGACATTTCATGCCTGAATTCTAAAGACATTTAACCAGCCCCAAGTTTTTTTTGCTTTCAGGATTACTTGCATAGAGACTGGGTTTTAAAGTCCCTGGGTTTCAAGACCTTTCAAGAATTTCCTACAAGTAGCTTTTTACATCTTTTCATGCAAAGGTTTTTTATTTCCATTTTGTGCATAGGAATGGGGAAACATGTTAATTTTTAAAAATACTAAATCACAAATTGCCACCTCTGCTGGCGACAGGAATGTTTGGGGTTGTTCATTTTGCATAGATAGAAATGATCAAGACAAAATTGGACTCAGAGATAAGTAGGGCTGAGAGCACTGGATGCACCTTCATTAGTATTCGAGTCCACATCAGAGCAACATTTCCTGGTTTTCCTTGCTTGAATTGCAAAACAGTCCCAGTGTGCTTGGACCAGACTCTGTTTAAATTGAAGTAAATCATGAAATGTACTCTGGGAGAAGAAATTGTGTGTTCCAGCTGCTCATAAGGGCTCAGTCCATGGGACTGGAGCCTACAGAGTTTGCAGTAAAACTCCCAGAGTCAGTGGAGGATCCAAATAATTTCTTCAGCACCAGCTTTTTGACTCCAATGACCCACTGCCATTGGCCTCTCTCACTGGTTGTCCTCCAGGGATCCTCCAACCTACCTATGGCCCAGGACCTCATTTCAATTCCCCAGTGCCACCATGCTGTGTCACAGCAATGCCCCAGCAGTGCCTTGTCTCTTGCTGCATTAATATGATATTTTAAATTCATTGAGATACCTTCCTCTGGTTTAACAGTGTCTCAGTTGTTGCTGCTATGCTCTTTTAGTTCAGAGCATGAGCTAAAGTACTGTGAGGTTGTAATTGCTTAAAAGCAGGCCAAATTATTCCCTAAAATTTGCTGCCCGTGTTGTACAGGTGGAAGCCATGATGACCATTACCAAGTATATGAGGTCTGTGTCTGAGTTTCGGGATGGGGATAATGGCATAGTCCTGCATGACAAGTTAGTGAAGGAAAAGCTTTATGGCACAGCGCAGTGTGTTGATGTGCAGGGTGCAGACAAAATGCGGTCACACTGAAGCTGAACACCTACATGGGGCCACATTCATGTTATCATGTAGCTGTTTTGGTAAGAGGTCTGCAATGAGCTTAATGACTCCTGCTTATGTAGTGCTGGTTATGCATACTGTTAGGTACCCTTTAAAAATCATTAGCTTATTATTGTTAAATGCTGGAGCTGCTGTGACATAGCAGCCTGGACAGCTTGGGAAGCCTACCTTGATAGCACAGGCATCTCATGATATGGAGAGGGCAAGATTGGGAATGAGGACCCAAAATGTCCTTTCAAGTCTTTCCATGTAGTTTTGTTTTCCATATAAAGAAAGTCAGAGTTGAGAAGCTCTCAGGGCAAAAGACTCTGATCTTCATTCCTCTAAAGAAGAAAGCATGAACGCACCAAAGCTCAGCACTGTCACTGGCTTCTGGAGCTGTTACTGCCCAGATTTTGGGGCAGGCAGGATGGAGGGAAATGGGAGTCATGAATACATTAAGAGAAAAGCAAACTTTGGTACCTCAGGGGTTTGCCTGTTGTTGGGTATGTATGAAGTAGAATAAACATCCTTCTGTAAAATTTGATTAATTTTCCAGAAAAGACTTCAATTGTATGCCACATAAACACAATGTCTTCTTGATTCCTACCTGAGATTATACATATGCTTTTTTAAAAAATTTATTTCACCTTTTAATCTGAATATCTGAATAAAGCTGGAGCATTGTGAAATAGAGACTTGTATTACAATGATTCAACTTAACAATGAAAATGGATTTTCTGATTACTGTTCCAGTTGGCAATACCTTTTCTGGCATTTTGTCCTCTACTCCTTCATAAAGTTGTTCAATTTATCTATTTATAGTTTATTTGAAAGAATTGTTATATTTTTAAGTATACAGTTCATGATAATTTCCAAGATATTTCAGGGGGAAAAGGGTAATATAGACAGAGCAGGATTTTGAACAGTCAGGTTTAGATGTGAAATGTCATGAAAATGGAAATTGTCAGTAAAAAATTTCCTGCCTCCTTAGACAGGCCAGAGTGTTCAACCTTGTACAGCTGCCATAACTCTGATCAGGGTTGCCCCAATGCCCTGCATAGGAAGAAAGGAGACCACAGGAAAGGCTGCCTTTGAGGAAAAGGATAAAAGGGAGAGATCATGAAGTGCTTGATATATACAGACACAAAAAAGAAAGAAACAGTAGTTAGTGGTAAGCTTGCTTATTGTAGTGTGTCTGGTTTTCTGCAGCAGTCCAACCTCTCCATTCTAGCATTTCAGCTGGAAACCTGCTCTGAGAAAAGCCTTGTAATAAAGCCAACATTAAGAGGGTGGTGCTGTACTGCACCTCTCCAGAAAAACATGTGTGAGTGTCTCTTCAAAGTTATGACTTGGGAAATGTGCAGAGTACTTCCATGTGCATGAATGGATGAAGCAATGCAATGATTTTAGCTTTTTGCTCTCAGCTGCTATCTGTGTTTGCATTCTTCTGGATTAACTTATTGGGAGCAGCCTTGGCTAATCAGCGTTGGCAGTAACATAAAAAGATTGGTGCACATCTGGCTATCTTTCGTCCTGTTAGTACTATACTCTCAAAAAGTCAGAATAACATCCACCTACAGGAACAAATATCTACTTTTCTCAAAGAGAAGGACTTGTTTCTTTTGGTCTATAAGGACACATTCTGCCTATTTCCAAGTTAACTTCAGGAATAGCATTCAGTCTTTAAGCCACAGCAAGGCAATGCTATGTATCAGGCATCACATCAAAGCTTTTGTGCCCTATAGTGCCAGGATAGTGCCTTCAATGCAAAATTACTTCTTGCTACCTGGTGACCTGAAAGGCAGCAGGACCGTTGTGCTGTAGGAATCCTTGAAAGTCCAGAACAAATGCCACTCCTGACAGATGACAGCAAGCTCTTTGCTGCATAAAAATCTAGTTGGATGACTGAGTCCAAAGAGAGGTGGTGAATATAGTTACATGTGGCTCTAACATCCCGTCACTAGTGATGTTCCCCAGGGCTCAGTGCTGGGGACAGCCCAGTTTAATATCTTTGTTGATGACCAGGATGAGGAGATTGAGTGCACTCCCAGTAACTTTACAGATGATATCAAGTTTGGCAAGAATGTTGATCTGCTTGAGGGTAGAAAGGTTCTGCAGAGGGATCTGGGCAAGCTGGATTGGTGGGCCAAGGCCAGTGGTAGGTTGTTCAATAAGGTGAAATGGTGAGTCCTGACACTTTGGTCACAATGACCCCATGTAGTGCTACAGGCTTGGGGAAGAGTGGCTGGAAAGATGCTTAGCGGTAAAGAACCTGGGTATGCTGGTCAACAGCTGGCTAAACATGAGCCAGCAGTGTGCCCAGGTGGCCAAGAGGGTCAATGGAATTCTGGCTTGTATCAGAAATAGTGTGGCCAGAAGGACTAGGGAAGTGATCCTTCCCCTGTACTCAGTGCTGATGAGGCTGCATCTTGAGTTCCAGTTTTGGAACCCTCACATCAAGAAAGACGTGGAGGTGCTGGAGAGGGTCCAGAGGAGGGCAATGAAACTGTTGAAGGGTCTGGAGCAGAAGTCTTATGAGGAGAGGCTCAAGGAGTTGGAGTTGTTTAATTTGGAGAAAAGGAGGTTCGGGGGGACCTTATCACACTCTACAATTTCCTGAAAGGAGATTGTAGCCAAGTGGGTGTTGGCCTCTTCTCCCAACTAACAAGCAGTAGGACAAGAGGAAATAGCCTTAAGTTGCCCCAGGAGAGGCTTATATTGGAAATTTTTTTCATGGAAAGGGTTGTCCAACCTTGGAACAGGCTTTCCAGAGAAGTCAGCATCCTTGGAGGTATTTAAAAGATGTGTAGATGTGCCATTTAGGGATATGGTTTTGTGATGGACTTGGCAGTGTTATGTTCATAGTTGCACTCTCTAAACTTAGATGTCTTTTCCAAATTTAATGATTATATGATTTTATAAATGGATGAATTTTGATTAATACCTCAAAATGCATTCCAAAGACACTTTGTTTGGTATACCCTTGAGAAAAAAACAGGAAAGAATATTATAAGAAACAAAAATTAAATAGGGGGAGGATGCAAATTATGTTGGTGAGCACAGGACTATAGGAAATCAAAAAGTTCAGTTATAGGTGAGATGCAAAATCTCTGTTTAATAGAAGCCATACAGTAGCATAACACTGTCCCTTTCCATTTTATGAGGAGCAGGTGACCTAGTGAAGAAAAGGAATCCTGTAGTTAAGAAGCCTAGATAACATTCCCTCTATAGCTTTTGTAAATAGCCGAAACACATCTTAGGTAAGATAGATGTATTGAAGTTTATATTGTAGTCATCTTGCTTTGCACTCCCAGAATATATGTATGCTTTATAATGATTAATGACACAAGTTTAGAATATGCTTATGGAAGAAATGGGGTGTTTATCTGCGCATCTGGCTGGAATATTTGTAACAGGTTGTTCTGACAAGTCAGCGTTTTTCTATAGAAATGCACTCTTTTCAAAAGTCCACCAGGTAGAATTAGCATGGGGTGTTTCAGGGACCAAGAGATGCCTTGCTCCAAGGAGATTCTCTCCCTGGATTGAACAGCCATATATTGGTCTGGGCATTGTCATGTATTCCTGACCTGAACCAGATGCTTTAGACAATAAGTCCGCCACGAGGCTTTGAGGAGGCAGATGTCTCTCAGGCTTTTCTTCTTTTCTTTTCTTTTCTTTTCTTTTCTTTTCTTTTCTTTTCTTTTCTTTTCTTTTCTTTTCTTTTCTTT
>JAWWEV010000083.1:98661893-98683601 GCA_035583235.1 Hafferia zeledoni
TGTCTGCTAATGGGCCATCAACGATTCCAAAATACCCCATGACTCACAGAGTCAGATCACCCATTGTGTAACTCCCCGCCCTGGGGGAGGTACTGGGTGCTTCCACCTGGACCTGAGGGTATATAATCTTGGGGTTTGCAGACCTCAGGGAACCTTTCATCAAATCCAGAGGGAGATCAGAACCTCGACAGGAGGAGACCACCACTATCGACCAGACTGCAACCATCATCTGCACCAACAGGTTTTTTCATTTCCTTTTGCTTTGGACTTGGGGGAACCGTGTGGCTCTCAACATAGAGGCTAACAAACACCATTGTGTTTCTGCCCCAGGGTGCTGGGTTATACTTCTGGGGTTTGTGGGTTAAAACCAATTTCTCTTTGTGCCGTTGCATTTATTGTAATGTTGTTATTAAATTGTAGCTCTGGCTTATAATCTCTTTTGTGTTGAGTTTGTTTCTCCTGCTGGTTTACATTTAAACTGGCACAATTTGCTTTTAAAACACTGACTGACCTGGAGGGTCTCTGGTTTTATTTTTTAAATTTCTTAATGAAGGTCTTAATAGACTTTCATTAGAGCTGTTTGGCCATTGCAATTGCATCATCATACAGGCTGAGTCACAGTGCTATAGTGATGTCATACTGCAATGGTATATTCTCATGTTCATTTAGTAGCATGAGTTCATACTTTAACCATAACATTGAGTCTAAAGTAAATAAAACAGCCCACTAGTACATGCTAGTAAAGACATTGCATGTTATAAATCTTAAGTAAATACATTTTAAACATTTTATCAACTTGTCTCTCTTAAAACTTACTCAGAGGCACTTAGTGAAATTTGAGTCATGGAATCTCAGAACAGTTTGGGTTGTAAGGGATCTTAAAGATCATCCAATTCCAATGTCCCTTTTAAGGGCAGGGGTGTCACTCACTAGATCAGGTTGCTCAAGGCACTATCCAGCCTGGCCTTGAACACTTTCAGGTGTGAAGAAAGCAGATTCATTAGCAGAAACAATGCAATTTAAAACATAATATGTATTCCTGAGAATTTTACCAAAACAGTATTTTTGAGCTAGTTGAGATATTAGGAACAGTTTATAAATAAAGCATTTGCTCAGCATTGCTGCCACAGAGAACAGAATCACTAAAATTTCTACAGATACTTCAGGAGCCCAGTCACTTTTTAAATGTTTTTATCAGAAAGTGGGGCATACCTGGGTCTCACGCTGAAATAGTATATATAATGCAGAGTGGATAGTTCATGATATTTCCAATTATATTTTAAAATGCCTTTTTTTTTTTTAATCCCCATTTACTTGATGTCTTAAGGGTTTGGTCTGACATGTTGCAAAAGTGGGACAGGACCCAAATGTTGGATCCAAACGTGGAAATTTTGGATTCAGAACTACTGCATAGTTAGAAATAGGCCCTTCTTTCCCTCATAAACTGAAGTGAAACAGCTGTCAAGAAAGCCTGAGCTTCAACGGATAAGATAGAGATGTCTGTGATTTAGTTGAATTAGAATCTGTATCTAGCCTGTATTTAAATTCTAATATTGATCCAATGTCAATTCAACACTACATTCAACTATGTTTTCAGCTCTTGAGTTAATGCCACTGTAAAATCTTTGTTGCTTTTTCCATTTGAAACTTAATAACTTAACATGCAATGATGCTTAACAGCATTACAGATACTTGATAGTGATGTTTGATTAAAGATGTGAAACAAAAGTGACGATGACTTTTCATTTTGAAAATTGAGAACTTTCCAGTCCTTCCTGTGTTGATGTTATTTGGTCATTATTATAAGAATTTATGACCGTTACCATATAGGAGCAGTTAGTCAAACTGCTAGTACTTCATGTGGTTTCATGAATATCTGCTTGGCATAGGACTAATTATTCAGTATATATATTTTCATCTTATATGAAGGATTTGTGATGTGACTGCAAAGAATTCTGCTAGTTTCAGTAAGAATTTTAGGCACTGTATACATAGCATAAAGCTCTCTTGATCTAGTAATTAAAGCTTATTTAGCTGTCTTGTTTTATTATTTGAAGTTTTGACATTCTGGACTTTTACCATAATACTTTAGGGTTTGTAATTTTTTTTTTTAAGATTTTAAGTTGGCACATAATGTATTTCCAAAATAATTTGCAGTGTAAATTTGAACAAATAGACTGTAAACAATGAAGTTGCTAGAGCAGAGACAAACTAAGGAAGCTGGAGTTTGAAATGGAGATCTCTTATATAGTTTAAGTTTGAAGCAGGAGACAGATACATATCCTTAAGAAATGTGATTATCATATAATTGTTTATAAGCACAGCATTTGCTTTGCTTCTTAGATTATAATAGCAAAAAGAACAGTATCTTTCTTTATAATGTGAAGAACTACCTCTCAGAAGTCTAGACTTGTAAATACTTGTTCTTTTATGGAGAGATGGAAAAAATCCTTTTTACAAAAAAAAAAAATCTGTAAAACTTAAGAAAATTGTCTCTTTTGTTTTTTTTACATATTACTTTTTCTGATATGAATGGCAGATTTGAGTGAGTGCAGATTGCCTTTCTACCTTGCTGTGCTGTTTCAGATGTCAGCATTCAATCAAGACATGAAATTTATTTTCTTTCAGAGTCAGAGACCTGTGAAATTTGAATAAAATTCTTCAGAAGTGTCATCCTGAGTAAATATTCACAAAACACTCCTGAAGAAACTATCATTACTCCTTCAGGAGTTTAATCATTAAGAGAAGGTAGATATTTTAAAAGTGTGCTCTTGGTCATACCATTTCTTCATATTCCTTGAAATTAAATTCTGTCTTCTCATATTTTAATACATTGATTCTTTTTCAAAAAATGTAAATCATGAAAAAGGGGATTGTCTTTTTGCAGGAGATAGTTCTGCTTGTTGGAGTTCCCATCAATCAGTGAAAAGAGAGAAAAATATCAGATCATTATTTTGTATGAAGTATGTAAGAACATATACATTACTTAATGAATACTGGTTAAAATGTAATTTTAATGGCACTCTAATTTTTTTTCCCTCCTAATAAATTTATAATGAAATATATTTGCAATTTATGAAGTGAACACAACATTTAATAAGAATAATTTCCAGCCTGACATTGATAAAAAGCTTGAAGGAGTTGAGCTGGGCTTTTTAACCTTTTTTTACTTGTTTAAATTCTAAGTAGTGGAGTGATGTCAGTTCAGAGATGTAAGAAAAGTTCTGTGATCATTGCATCCAATAAAATAAAAAGTTCATTGAATTGGTGGCTGACCTTCTAACCACAAGCTCACAGCTTATACAGCAGAAGTGGTAAAGACACTAAGTCTGTGTAGACTGTACTGGCTAACAACACATCTGAAAAGAATTTAAAACATGAATTTAACCATCAGAAGTAATTTAGGGCCTGAGTGTAAGAGAAATTT
Source organism: Hafferia zeledoni (assembly GCA_035583235.1). NCBI lineage: Eukaryota > Metazoa > Chordata > Aves > Passeriformes > Thamnophilidae > Hafferia > Hafferia zeledoni. The sequence goes on from JAWWEV010000083.1 coordinate 98,665,321, forward strand.
GTTTCCAAAGGAGAAAAGAAAACAGGTCCTCAGTATTTTGCTGCACTTTGATGAAAACTCAAATATTTTTAAGATTCTGGGATTTCTAATGAAGACAACATGCATTTTGTAATTGGATAGAAATGAATGGAGTTTAGATGGCTTCAGTCTTTCACTAATGTAAAACACTGCAAAGTGGACCTAAAAAGCAAATAAACAAAATTTAGTGTAGTTCTTGGGACAAAAATTGATTCATACCTATGAGAATATGAAAAATGCCTTTGTTTTTGCATGTTATCCCTTGGTTAACTGCACCATTTGGCTCTACTAGCTGGTCTCCAAGTTCCTAAGGTACAGGAATTGCTTTCTATTCAGTCACTGTTGTACCATAGCTGGTGAGAGAGAACCAGACTGCACAATCACCATAACACTGATCCATTGTTCAAATTACAATGCTTTATTATGGCCAGACCATGTAAGAAAACTATGTCTACATTTTATTAGCACAATTGCATATGCTTTGTTATCTCTGGAATATGAGTCTTAGAAATTTAGATGGGGTGTGTTAACAGGCCACTTCAATGAAGATCTGTTTCACATACAGTTTTAAATGAGTCTTTAATTTAGTTTTTGATTTGTTGACATATGCTATATACCTGGCAAGAACAGGCATTTGCAGAATCAAAACTGATCTATGTTTCTCCCTACAACACCAGCTCTGGCTTCTTACTTGCTGTTTCTGAGAGGTCTGGGTTTGATTTTGCTGTATTTCTCATTAGGACATTGTATTTTGGGGGATACATGATTTAATGAGGGGCAATTGCTTGTTCAAATCCATAATTTAATTATAAGATGATAATTTTACCTAACCTTAAGCTACAGAGATGATTTCCTGACTGCTAGCTTACTTTATGTAACACATTGTCAAAGATCTGGAAAACATACATCTAGATTTCTCAAGGCACATCCTGGACCAGAAGTGGTAGGGTGTACTGGCATATATAGGAAAGAAGGGAACTGAGACTTTGTTTGCAAAATATCTGCCTGCTACTGGTGATCATTCATTTGTTATTAGTGCCAGATTCACCCACAGATGTAAATTTAAAGCCATTATCATCTCATTAGATCATTGTATGTATGAAATGTACCAAGATACAGTAGGCATAGATGGAAGCAACAATTCATTAACTTACTGGCATGAGTTCAGCAGAGGGCCACCAGCATGGCTGGCACTGGAGCACTTGATGTAGGAAATGCTGCCGAGAGAGCCATTTTTTTCTGACTGAGAAAGGGAAGGCCAAGAGAGGATCTTACTGCTCCCTTCAGTTACCCAGTGCCTGGTTATAAGAAAGTTGAGACAATACTGTGCTTGGAAGTGCACAGTGAAAGACAAGAGGCAATGGACACAAATTCCAAATAGATATTGAGATTTTTAATTTTTTTTTTTTTATAAAAGAGAGTAATCAAACACTGAAGCAAACTGCACACAGACTGAGCAATTACCATCCTTGGAGACACTAAAAAACTGGAAAAGCTGGTCAGACTTTGAGGCTGGCCTTGCTTTGGACTGGGAATTGGATCAAAGGTCCCTCCCTACTTAAATTATTCTGTGATTCTAAGAAAATCAATATATGGATTCTAGGCAAGATGGAAAGCCAATTTTGAGTAAAATTATTTTATTGTCTTCACTGCTGGGCTTAGAATAGACAAAGTGGAGGTCACTGGTTATACTTGCCATGTAAATTTTCAGGACTGTGGGCTGATATCCAAACTGAAAGGAAAAATTTATTCAGCAAGAGTCTGAACCTTTGGCAACTGCTCTATAATCCATTTGTTAGCTGTTTATTTTTTTGTAGATGTAGATTATTTTGCCTGAGCCAAAGATCTTGGAAATTAATGTGTAAATATGTGTTTTAACCTGTTTGCCAATAAAAGAGACAAAGTAAAATGAAATCAATGCATCAGGGAGTGATTCATTAATGTGAGTAGCCTCATCCTCAAAACAGCCAAGAATGAACAGAAATAGCCCTAATGTACTTTAATAGAGCAAAAAAGGTGTAAATTGTGGAGTGTTTTTCTCTAACAGATCTGATTTTCCTGTCATTGTTTTTATATATTTTACCCCAGAAGTTTTGTTGTGAACAGAAAATACATCAGATGAACCCAAAATGTAACCCACAGTTGACTTTCCCATATGCTTTTTCTAGTTTTCACCTCCTTCCGTTTTCTGCTTCTGTGTATAGAATCTTAACAGCAGGAAAACATCGTTTTCCCAGGAAAATACTTGATGTTGATGAAGAAAGAAAACATCAGCCTCACTGACTGAACACCTTTTAATAGTTTCTCTGCATCTTGTGTGTTTTTTTCAAGCACTCTGGAGAATTAAGCCTGTCAGGTACAGATGTGCATAGAAGCAGCTTGTCAAGAAGATTGTGGAGAGGCACTAACAGCTGCAGAGTTCAAAAGTGCAAACAGCTTTGGAATGGTGTAGTAGGCACCTGGCTTTGTCTGAAGTCAGTGAGTCAAGGTCTGTCCTCTTTTACATTGATGTCCATTGTCATGTTTGGAATGGAGGTGATGTGTATGCATTAATCCTTGCTATATTTTTGAAAGAGCAACAGACCCTGTGCATGCAATTACTGAATGCCACACATGAAGAAACTGGGCAATTAGTCAGCAGGGGATTGTTTTTCTCAGTATAAAATATGCTGGATCTCACACTACTTTTATCTTTATGGATATATGAGGATTCAAGATATAAAGGAAGACACAAGAGGAAATTCATGTCTCTATTCAGACACATACTAAGGTTAATACTGAAGCAGAGGGAGGGAGTTTGAGGTTAAAGTATAGGCACAGCTGTGGAAGCGCATTCCAAGAACATGGCTATAGATGTTCTGTGCTCATGGATCAGCTGGGGATGTGACAGTAACATCCTAGAAGGATCTGGTACTTCTGAGGGGGGAACACTGGAAGAAACTAGTCCACTCTCATATGCATTTCAATAGGATGCAATATCCATCTCCTTTTCCTTTGTCTATTGATGGCTCACACAACACTAACAAAAGCTCCTGAGTTCTCTGTGGAAGTATTTTTCTCTCATCCTGGAAAGAGGTTGATCAATGCAGAGATGTGGACACTGACAGTCTTAAGCTGCTGTATGGCAGAGTAACACTGCAAGTGATTTGGACAAAGGTTATGTCAAAGGAGCTCAGGAAACAGTGGCTTTTGCTTGGACACTGTCAAAACACAGGCCTTTAATGACCTTGACCTTTTTTTTGCAGTGTAAACCAGGTCTGTAGCCCTCAGAAAAGTCCCTAGAAACACTTCCAGCACTGGGTGAAAAAGCTCAAGATTAAAGAACCTTTCACATCTGTTCTCTGTCACCAGCTTAAGTTTAACCTATGACAGTAATGAGTGAAAGTCCATGTGGCCTGTGTAAAGACTCTGTAGTCATTTGTGTACATCACAAATGGCGTTAATTGGCAGCTGTGTCAACAGCCTCTTTGAAGGAATTGGGAGTTCATTTAGGCACATGGACAGAGTCCGTCTTTCCCTGGTAAAAAAATACCCCTTTCATATGAGGCACTTAAGATGGAGTAGCATGGGGAAAGCACACGGGGAAACTTGCCAAGATCCTGCCTGGTTTCTGGCCATGACAGTAGTTGCATTGCTAAGGACTGCTCTCAGCTGGCGGCAGTCACACAGCTCCCCTGCCTCCAGTGCACACTCAGTGACAAGGGCTGTGCTCCCTCAGCCGGGGCAGACCCTTGCAGGACTGAGGACTGCTTTCACCTATCTCCAGGCAAAAGCAGAACTGCCTGCCTGAAACCAGAAGAGAAATCCTTTAAAGCTGGTACTGTAAGGCATTTTCTCTTTTCCTGTTCTTGTTTCTGCCACTTTTTTATTGTTGCAAACTTTGTGAAAACAACTGAAGCCCTTGAGAAAGCTGTTGTGATACACAGAAACTAATTTAATTAAACAGCTCCATATTTAAAGTTTCTTTCTGTCTCCTCTATGATATTTGAAGCACTCACCCATGGGCTCTTCATTAATTGTTTGCACATAAAAATGAACTGATGAGAGGTATCACTTTGTCTCTTTGATTTTCCCCTTCTATATCACTCACTTCACAATTTCATTTTATCCAATGTAAAAGTACTTATACTCCCTCTGTGTTACACAGAGGTTCCTTTCCAGAACTGGAGATTACTGAAAAGTGTGTTTATTGACACTTTTGGTGCACTGAAGCTGATTATGTCGGCCCTGTTTCCCATCCAGCCTAACTGATGACTGTATAGGCTTATTCTAGAAAAATCACTCAATACCCAAGTGATACCTGTAAGAGATTTAAGTCTTATGTAGATTTTTTCAAAAAGGTTGGTGATTCCACTTGTATTTGTGAATCACCACATTCCTAGGTTGTTTGAGGAATACTAGAATCATAGGTTTTGCTAGGGGAAAAGGAAGATAATATCTGTACTGAAAGAGACAATGGACAATTATTAGTATAACAGCAGGAGGGTTCTGCATAAATTGAGGAATTTTTCCACTCATTCCACTGCATTTCTATGGGTTCTCAAGAAAATTGCTTTCATTTCTATGTCTACATTCTGGCCTATATATTTCCATTGTGTTTTAACCCCATCTGGCAACTAAGCACCATACAGATACTCGCTCTCCCCTGATGGAATGGGGAAGAGAATCGTGAGGACCAAAGTGAGGAAACTCATGGGTTAGGATAAAGACAGTTTAACAGGGAAAGAAAAAGCTGCACACACAAGGAAAGCAGCACACAGAATTCATTACCTACTTCCCATGTGCAGGAAGGTGTTCAGCCATCCTTAGGAAAGCAAGGCTCCATTGTGCCTAATGGTGACGTGGGAAGACAAAGGTCATCACTCCAAATATCCCTCTGTTGCTTCTTCTTGCTTTTATTCCAGTTTTATATACTGAGCCTGGCACCATGTGGTGTGGAATGTCCCTTTGGTTGGGGTCAGCTGTCCTGGCTGTGTCCCCTCTCAACTCCTTGTGCACCAACAGCTTCCTTGCTGCTGGGGTGGAGTGAGACAGAAAAGGCCTGGACATTGTGCAAGTGCTGCTCATGGGTAACGAAAACTTCTGTGTGTTATCAGCATTGTTTGCATCACAAATCCAAAACATGGCTCCATTGAAGCCGCAATGCAGCTTAACCCAGCACAACCTCTTTGCTGTACCCCCTCTGACATTCCAGTAAGAGGAAATGGGCTACTGTGAGCCATATGAGATAAATGGGATTGCTGTGTGAGGGTGAGCTGGTGCTACTGAAAACCCAGGTCACAGACAGCAGAGCTATGCTTAAAACCAGCACAATAATCTGCAGCCACAGGGAAGGAAACAAAGGTCAAAGACAGGGGACATAGTTTTTTATTTAGCATGGATATGTTACACAGCATAGTAGAGAGATCTCTTTTGTTTTCTGCTTTGTTTTTCCAAATGAATAATACCTATTATTGTGTTAGCATTGTACGTAAGATTGAGCCTGAAAACAATGCCTTATGTTTTTTAAAAAAACTTCTACCTTCCTCTCCACCCTGTTGCAGTGAATGGTGGATCTAGTGTTAACATCTGACCTAATAATCTGTCAGATTCAGCCCTGCTCCTGGGGGTTGGACTAGATGATCTCCACAAGTTCCTTTCAACATAAATGAATCTCAAAGATACAGGCAGTAAGCAAGCTGCCATTGTGAGAAATCAAAATCAATAGATTATTTATCCCAGCTATGAAGCATCTTGTAGATTAGGGAAAGTGTGTCTCTATTGCCTCCTACAAAAAAATTACTTTATTGCAAACACAGGAAAACAGGAGAGAAAGCTATCAAACAACTGGTTTAGAGTGGGATCACTTTAGCAGTCTGATTTTGTGTACATTATACCTACAATTATATTTCAATAAAAGGATAATTTGAATCATTTACAACAAGAATAATTCTTTTAACCTTCTCCATAAAACAGAAACAAAAAAACAAAACTGACACTGTGTAGTTCTCTGTCTGCTGGAATTGTCTGTGGTAAGTGGAAAATTCCACTGTAAAACTCAGACAAATTTAGTGTTAACATTTTCTTAAAGCTTGTATGTTATTTTGATTTATATTTCCTTTAGACAAACTCTTTTTCAGACTAACAGTCCTAGGAGCATAAATTGGACTGGACAATACTGGTCACCATTGTCTCAGCAACTGATCCAAAATTTGAGTTCTTGGAGGAAAACAAGTAACTTTTTAATAGGAATTTACTGTTATCTGGTAAAAAAAAAGAGAGTATCTTGGTTTCCTGGAATCCTGTACGTGGGAAGAAGCTATGTCTAAAGAAGTCCAAAGGTTACACAGTGGCCACTGAAACTAGTTAATGATTTTTTTCTCTTTTCCCAACTCAATCTAACATTTCAGTCAAAAACTTTAAAAGTGTTACATTTAATTTTCCAATGTCCAGCTTCTACTATTTTGAAGAAACTTGGTTTTAGAAATGAAATAGCCCATTTTCTAACACAGAAAATTCTTATGCCTGAATAGTGATAAATGATCCAAATTAGAACATTCAGAGTCACTAGTGATTTCAGAAAATCCTGAGAATAAAATATTGTTTCCTAATAACATTTTTCCCATGACCTACTAAGGAAATTATGCCATTACTACCTCCTTATCTATATTATTTTTAGTAAAGTCAATGCCCAGAGGAGATAATGTATAGGATTAATTATACGTGAAATATACATTGGATTTTATTATTTTTTTCATACTGGAACTATAATAATTTCCTATGATCATTAATTCATAAATACTCTTTAAAAAGTTCCCCAAATGAAAAAACAGAGCTTAAACTTTCTTTCATGTCTCATGCCAAAGCCTGTAGAATCAGAAAATATGGTGATACTACTTTTTTGATTGCTTTAGAGAAGTAGCCTCTTGCATTTCTTTAATTTTCAGCAGAACTTAAACTTCTGAATTATCTGATGTTTGTGGTCTTTTACACTGTGTCATTACCTCATGGTCTGTGGACACCTGTGGTTAGTTCCATGAAGTTCATTTGTTAGCCAGTATGAAGTGCTGCACAATTAGGTTATGTTGGCTAAATAAAAAAGGCAAAATTTTAGTCAAGTATTTTTTAATAAAAAAGCTGTCAGGCTATTCCATCTCCAGAGTTCATTCATGCAAAGAAAACAGCTAGTATTTTAGACCATACCTAATATGGAAAAAAATAATAATTTCTAAATCTGGAATAAGACAAATGTGGATACAATCCTTTGGGGCTTTGTTCCTGTTCCCTGTATAAAAGCTGTAATTTCTGTAGTATCCTTCTACTTCTTATTGCTTGTGTCTAGACATAAATTGACCATAAAACAATATTAATATTGTATATTGCCCTGGTTAAGAGTTTTTGTTTGGCATCTGGAAAGAACTTTGAACATTTTAATGGTACCTTCTGTAGCACAGTAGTTGTGAATGAGTTTATTTTAGTGTAGGAATAAATTGGTGACTGAAGGTATTTTTATTATGCATCTCCTTGTAATTTCTGCCAAATAAACAAAATATTCCTGAGATAATTGGCCTATTAGTCTGTCACTTTCTAACTATTTTTTCTATGCTGAATTAAAGGGCCCATAAATCCTAAATTCCTTATTAGCTTGCTGACTTTGCAGAGTTTGATGGTAAATAAACTGGCATAGCATTAAAGCTCCTTATTGAAGGAAGACAATATGTCTCTTTGTATCGACTTCTGCATGATTCAATTTTCACTTAGTATCACCATGACCTTTATAACAGCACTGTGAACTTTAAAAGCCAGTTTGCATGTGATGGTTAACTTGCCCTTGTATAAAGTGGTTTTACAAATGATGGCCTAGCCTTTCCAGATTTGAAAAATGTGCATCTGACAGTCCAATACGGAATACTAAGTCTTCAAAAATGCCGAGAAAAATAATTAAACATTTTGACAAGGGGTAAATTTATGGGATTAGTTAGAAGTAAATAACTTTATCTGCAAATTATTTGAGGTTTTTTTAAGTGAATGTTTCTTCTGTTTATATAAAAAATAAGGCTTTGAACCTTTAACTATAACTTTGAAGTTTGAAAAACTGTTCACTAAATCAAACATAAGATATCTATTTCTATAATTCTAAATATTGCTTTTGACTCCTACACTGAACTCCCTTCTGTACTATCTGAGTGGTTATCTTCTGCCTTTTCCTTATGCAAGTGGTAATGATGCAGTAGAATGCTGGAATGCCAAGGGGACTTACTTTACTACTGCAGGACTAGTATTTGTACAAAAAGTAAATCAGTATTAATTAGACCTGAATTTGGGATCTAGGTGTTCAAAGACATGAGGTGCAAATCTCTTTCCTGTAACTTTCACATCTCCAGGAACTATTGTGTAATATAGACAAAAAATGATATCAGCATCAATGTACTAACTAGATGGTGGCTCACAATCATGTGCAGGTCATTTCCTCCACAATTTCACGCTTAAAAATGCTGCATATTTTTCTGGAAATCTCAATTTTGTTAAGAAATCCTAATAATTAGTAACTCCAAATACATTTCCAACTTCAGTTTGTTTGTTTGGTTGGGTTTTTTAAACACAGGATGTTTTGGTTGGCTTTAGGTTTAGTTTTTGTTTTATTTAAGTTACTACTAAGACAAATGACTAAACTGTCCTGGAACAGAGAATCTACAAATGGGAGCCAGACTTCACAAGGGAATTCTCCCTTCTGACATGCTTTCTAAATCCAAACATACATGCAAAATACATAGAGATATTATTTCTGGGTATGTTAGGTAGAGTGCAGGACAGATGTGTAAGCAGAAGAATTTCTATCTGTACTGCAAATTCTCTTTACTGTAAGTTTGTCAAGGTTTACTTCACCACCAAGTTGCTGTGCTTGAGGTTTAATGATAATGTGTGAAGTTTTCTTTACTTCTGTGCTTATGATGTGTACACAGCATTTCTTAAATTTTCATTGAATTCAGAAGAAATATCTCTTCCTCAGAAGTAAAGTTTTGGAATGTGCTTTGTTTTCATTCTGCTTCTCTCTTACTCCCCATGAATATACAGGATTAAAACCAGCCCTGTCTGTGAAATAATAAGGGTTTCTACAGTAGGACTGTGTGATTTATGCCAGGCAATTAAAATCAATTCCTAACCTACATGAGGCACTAAAAACTGAATTGCTCAATACACTGGGCTGTTGAGCACTGTGTGGTAGATTTTATTATACCATAAGTGCTTTACTATTCTGTAAAAAGGAGAACATAATTGCTATATACATCTAATATAATCAATTAGGTAAGGATAATGTTTAATAGAGCTTCTTGTTGGTTTCAGTTGCAACTTGTGAGTTCAAAAGAGAAGCTGGAGTCAGGGAATTTCAGGATGCAAAGTGCTCTAAGTATGACATACACTTCAATAACCTAGCACCGAAGGATGTGGTTAGTGGGCGCTTCTGCATTGGCTGAAGTGGGACGGCAGTCCTTAATTCGTATTGATTCACTCTGAAAACTGGGATAACTGGAGGCTGCTACAATGTTTGGAAAGAGTGCATATCTTTCCCAGCACGCTGCTCCTCAGACGCAATGACATCAGGCTGTCTGTACCCTATGAGCAGATCCAGGAAAGTTTTTAATTTTTAAGATAAGACAGGAGAACAGCAAAATATGATCACAAACTGTTACAGCAGCTGCATAATGCAGACCTTAAGTATTATTTTGTTATACCTATTATTTTGTTATATAGTGAAGACAGATTTCCCTACTATTATATTCCAATACATACACATATTTTATTATATTCCCTACTATTATTTACACAGAATTGTGTAGTGCTATAGGAGTAGGACTGTGATAGATGCCCTGGATGTACCCTGGGAGTCTCCATGCACATTAAGATGACAGATACCCTAAGGTAATCATCTGCCAAATCTTTGGCTAGAAGTACTGCTGAGAACTGGCCACTGGAATGCTCAGGAGATCTGTTTTTGAAATTTATTCAATGCTGGCTGAAAACTGCACAGAACAGCCTTGAGGAGAAATGAATATCCTTTTCTTGTCTCTGTTTTATCTCCTTTTTAGCCGCCAGTCTTGACAGGCCAGTCAGACTCCCCAGTTTCTTCCTTAATCCAGCATCTCTATGGTGCAAGAACATCTTTCATGCTAAATCTCACCACTGCAAAGTGCTAGGAAGGGGGTTCTGGGAGCTGCCAGGCAGGAATACCGTCTAGCTTACAAGAATTTAGTTTAGTCCTGTAAGGATTTCTTCCTCTTCTTGTGTTTCTCATTCCTAGCTTTCACCTTACTGCCTGAGGATTTAACCCTAGTAGATTTGATAACAAAGAAGAAAAAATAAGAACATGTTATACATATACTCAGAGCAAGGTAGTGCATGAAGCAAACCCGTTTGTCCTTTTTTCAATGGACACTGATAGCATGCTTACACAGTAATATGTGCAATTTATAGCATTTCCTCTGGAAAGATCCAGATAACATAAGCCATGACACCAGCTTCCTTTTCTCCTTTATTTTTTATTTTGCTTTGGTTTGTTGGTTTTGTTTTTGTTATAAAAGTTTACCTGTTATTTTGGTTTCATTGTTCACTTGAGGATACAAAAAAAAAACACACACAAAAAGGAGAGTGTCAGTCTCAAAGTTGCTTTGTGTGCATATATTTTTTACATATTAGCAAAGTATGACAGCTGAGTCCCAATGTGCCTGATTTACTTTTAAAATCTGCTCTCAGGCAAGAGTTCAGCACAAAGGAGTTGATATATTAATTTTCAGTATTTCTCAAATCTAGATCTTTTGCACACCATGGAAATTCATGTGTGTCAAGGCAGCAAGGTGTTAGCCTACTTTATCGCCTCGCCTATTGACGATCCGAAGGCATCCTAGTGAGGCTGATGGGGAGCAGTGCCTCTGTTCTAAAAATGGACTCAAGTAGCAGAAGCTGTCTTGCAGAATTCTTAACCTGGGAATGCCAGACTACAAGTTGGATGGCCCTCAAACTGTCGGACAGCAAAGGCATTTCATTCCTGACCATGCAGTGAGGACTGTGCAGTCAAAGTATTCGGCAGAGGGGGAGATCAAGCCTTGAGCATGAGCTACTCCCTGCCTCCTACAAGGTTCTTCTTACTGAGCCAGTTAATTTCCAAGATATTTTTATTCACTGCCATTCTCCTCCTCCACCAAAAGCCTGGGTCTAAAGCCAAAAATTCAGTGAATTCTCTACAGTCTGCTCCAAGATGCACAACAATAACCAAGTTAATAATGCACCGAATGACAACAGTGCTGCCTGCTCATGGTGTTTATTACAGATAGCTGGACCCTTGGAGGTGTCACAGAGGCTTACAGAAGGGAAAGTTTTACACATCAAAGAGATTTCTTCTGTGCCACTGTGTTAGTGGTTTCAGGCTTGTGTCTGAACCAGGATGATTGTGATATTTGAGGCAACACCTGGGAATTGGTCCTGTTTTATTGTTAACTAGGGCCCTACTTCTTGTTAGCACAGCTATGCTTCTTTCTGCTCTGCTGTTGTCTGTGCCAGAAAGCCCCCTTGCAGGCGAGGACATAGCTGCTGTTATCGCTGCCTCTGATAGGGGATGCAGCGAGTGCTCAGGCTCCCCATCACTTCTGCCTGGACCCCTCCAGCCACTCCACCAGGCCTTATGGGAGCACAGACATCATGGCTAGGGATGGCAACACCAGCAGCAGTGCAATGAGGGCCTCTGCAGCAGGTCAGGGAAGTCAAGTGCATATTTCTTCTGCAAATTTCATCAAATCTCTGACTTGAACAAAGTGTCCCTGATCTCACCAATCTTCCTGTATCCACGTGCAGGCTTTTGAACACCAGAGAAAACAGACTGTGGTCATCTGTCTCCTAGTTTCTTTCTACAGAGGTTTTGGAAGAAGTGGCAGGGCTGAGGCTGAGGCTGAGAACAGAGCTTCACACATCCACTAAAGATGGATTGCCTACTCCAGGCTATAGCAGAGGTCACATAGGGATCACTTGCTTATAATAACAGGCTGAAACAGGATTCAAAATCATGGTGAGGCAACTCTTCCAAGCATCTCTGGACAGGGGAACCAAAGCAAACTCACAAAAAAGCATTGCAGTTCCTAGACCTGCTTCTGCCCTGCCTCTCTGTGGTTTTTGGGAGCAATGCACATAGAGAGACACTGGGGAAGCGAGGATTGTGGAGGGTGGTATTTTCAGCTTCCATTGCCTCCTTTTAGTCAAAAGCAGTATATTGTTCAGTACAGGAACGAGTGCTGGCAGGAAGGTAGGAGCAGGATCTGCCTAAGAGCTGGACTTTGAAAGTGAGCTTCTGAAGCAAGGAAGTAAGCTTGGCTCTGTACCTGAACTACCTCACCTGGAGAAAGGGAGGGAGGTATGAAGGAAGGGACCATGAAATAGTCTGAATCTGAATGCAGTTGTAGTATAGTTGGTGTACTCACTGCTGGCAACAGGAAGCTCTCATTTCATTAGGTGAACTTAAAAATCTCTGCAGAGGTCACCACTTGGTCAGATTATGACTATATACATGTATACATACAGGAGAAACATATATTTCAATAGAACACATATATTCTCAAGGTTTTACAAGAAGGTTACATATCCTTCTTTAAAGGAAAAATCCTGTTCTTTCACACTGCTGGAAAATATGTTACATTTCTCATTCTCCAAGACCTTGCTAGTATAAAAAATGTTATTCTCTCAGTGGCCAGGTTGTCTGTGTGAGTTGATGATAGTAAACCTCTTGCTATCTCTGTTTGATAGTTGTCTTCACTGCTTGCATTGTTTTCATAGGAAAGAGTTTAGGAAACTGAATTTCCAAGTGTAGAAGCCCAGGGATTTATCTGTATATGCCTGAACAGGCATATAAGCCACGGTCCCAGGTGTCCACGGATAGGGGTGGAATTGCTAGGGATGAGTCTCTGGCAGAATATGTTCAAAGAAAAAAAATAGTTTCAGGAAATGGTAAGCACAGAGTAGTATGAATGAAAATATGCATGCACATATATTTAGGAAAGAACTATTATTTGATCTTCCTTGTATCAGAGCCACCATGCTTACAAATAAGGAATTCATTTCTTATTTAGGATAGAAACTGTCTTTGTACTCATTTATGTCAGTTGACTCCATGCCCTGTGTTTAAAATGCCCCAAGGCTAGAATAGCTGTTTTCTTACATTTGTATAGCAATACACATTTCATCACCAATTCAACTTAGCTCAAACAGCTAAAGTAATGCTAGTCTGGAAGCTAATATACCAAATTGTATTTTCCCTCTGTAGCCAAAGTTTGGTCTATGGAGTACCAACTGCTTAAATTTAGTTACATTTTAAGTCCATTTGAAAAAGTAAGAAATATATTTTCTCTTTCAGTGAAAGTCACGCAACAAGAAATCCAAGAATCTGGTTCTCTGATATGAAAGTTGCAATATTTTGCACAGTTGGAAGGTAATGGTAAATATCATCTTCTATTGGACCATTTCTTGGATCTATAGAAGGATCAGTTTTTCTACCCAAAGGGAAAAATTTACATTCTCATAAAATGAGTCTTCCAAGAATAGTTTTTAGGTTTCTGCAAGGAAACTATTGGTATATTCAGATACAAACTGAAAAATCTATGTGTAAGGGAAGGGGGTTGAAAGCAAATTTGAAGTACAAAAAGAATTAATAAATTGGGTGAGTGTGGAAAAATTCTGGCAGACTGTATAATTAAAAAGGTTTATTTACCTTCTTCTTTGTGACCAGAAGTATAGAAAGCCCAAAGGGAGAAGAAGTGGAATGAAAAACAATATTCTGTTAATAACCCAGCTGGTACAGACAAAGGAAGTGTCTGTGAGAGAGAGCAGAGGAAAGTGGGAGAACACTGCCTGCTGTCTCCACGTTTCCTAGTAAAAACTTAGTAGAATATTATGTCTATACTCCTTCTAACTCCACGTTCTGGGAAGATGCTGTCAGCACCTTTCATGACCCAAAGCACTTGGTGTCTCAGCCCCAGTAGGTCACTAGTCACAGTATGCCTTTGGTGAATGTTTTGTCTCCTGGGGCAAACACAGAATTTGAGTCTTTCATTGAGGTTTTTTCCTGTCTTTGAGCCATAACCTGTTCCCTGAAGTCATTGTTTTCAAGGGATTTCCTTTTGGTGACCACAAACTGCATTACCAAATTGCACATGTTTTGCCACTATAAGCAATTCTTACAGTTTTCTGCAGCCATTGGAAAGTGCATTACTAACAGGGAGCTTGGATGGATCAAATAATTTTGCTTTCAGTCTAGAAGATTTGAAAATGCTAAGGCAGCTTCTTATTGTCAGAAGCACATTTGTGACTGGTTTTTGCGCATCCATGCACATACATTTGGGCATGACTTTTAGGGATGCTGATAAAAGCTCCTTCAAGGAAATTTAGACCTAGATCTAAATTCTGATACTGTGCCTTATGTTTACTAGTGGGCAGCAGCTTCACGAGGAAGACATGAAGTAGGGGTGGAACTAAATCACCTGGTAATAGGATGCTATTATGTCATATCAATGTCCTCAGAATCTTCCTTAGGTTTTTTCATTCGTTTGTTGTTGCTGTTGTGAATTGTGTGGTTGAACACAACCCATCTATATGGACCTTATGATGATTAGGATGTGGGGTGGCTGTTGGGATTTCTAGGAAAAAGCAGCAAATTGAACGGCAGCCAGCATGATTTCACAGATTGTGCTGCATGGAGCTGCCCCAGTGCTTTTGAAGGGGAAAATGCAGGCATGGAAAGATGGTATAATATAAACACTGTCTTCCTTTGAGGTTCATCTTGCCATCTCCTTAAAGTGGGCACCTAAATTGGATGGCATTTTAAGCATTCATTTAAATAAACTGAAATGACTCTGAGCCACTCTACTGTAAAATCTCCACAGTTTTGAAAGTCATGGGGCAGACCTGCTGAAAGTCAGAAAAAAGCCAGAGAACAAAGAACAGCTATAATAAATAATAACCCTATAAAAAAACTACCAGAAAGACTGAAAGCCTGCCACCATAAACATTATTATACAGGAAATGACAGTTCCTTGAAAATATTGGGAATAATTCTCTCAGGGAGGGAGAAAAACAACAAACCCTTTTCAATTTTAGAATTGCCAGTGATGTCAAGGCTAAACCATTTCTGTCTTGTGATCTTGACTGGATGGTCTCCGAATACAACTGCTGCAAGAATATAAATGTAGCTCTTTCTGTAACACTGGATCCAGCAGCCCTAGTCTGAGCATGGCCTGTACAGTGTGACTGTCAATTATGTGTCATGGTTTAATCCCAGCTGGCAATGAAGTACCATCCAGCTGCTCACTTACTCTTCCTTGGTGGAGTGGCTGGGAGAGTTGGGGAGTGGGGGGTGAGGGGATGTAAAAGTGAGAAAACTCATGGGCTGGGATAAAGACAGTTTAACAGGTAAACCTTAAGCTGCGCACACAAACAAAGCAAAACAAGAAATTAGATCCCCACTTCCCATGGGCAGGCAGATGTTCAGACATCCCCAGGAAAGCTGGGCTCCATCATCCCTAACAGCGACTTGGGAAGACAAATGCCTCTCAAGTATGCTGCTCGTGCCTTTCTTACGCTTAGATCACAATAAACGCTGGCACCTGAAAGCTCTGCATTAATTTAGAAGCATGTGTTTTACTAATTACTCCAGCCTGTATGCAGCAAAAGTACAAACCAATCATGGTTCATGGGGAATTCACTTCCTATTTTTAGACTGCTTTACGAGTATATTTTTAAGTAAGAGAACTGATGCTTCCCCAATAATAGTGGTTTAGTAACTATACAAGCCACAAGTTTTATATTGGTAATAGCTATTTTGTTATTAGAATAAATAAATAAATGCTTTTGAGTAATTTCACAGCTTTGTGTGCCATTGCAAGTTTTTCAATGGGCCATTTGATTACTGTCTTTGTTAAAAGCTTTTCTTGCAAGGAGGAAGCTTCAAAACAAAGACAAGACAGGAGAGAATAAGGGAAAACATTTCTCTAAATAGAAACTGAAGTTCATTCCTTTTATCTAGTGTGTTTTCATCTGCAAAAAGACATGCATCATCTGTTTAATAAAAAAACTTGATCCCAGCCAGAGTTCTTATCCTCCTCCATGGGTTTAAGTTCTATGCTCTGTTCACAAATAAGCAGAAGTCACTTTGATAAGGGTTTGGCAAATAGTGAGGGGAGAACAGCCTGGAACACAACCTCTGCAAAGCTATTTGTGGGAATATATATGTAGAAAAAACCTGGAAGAAGGGGGAAGACTTCCCTTCCCATATATATGTGTAAAGACAAGGGACAGGAGGAATTAAGGGAAGGGCAAGAAGTAGACCTTCCTGCATTGTCCCTAGAATGAAAAAGTTCAGCTCTGCCTCTACTTCGCATGATACTTGAAGCACCTCATTCTCACTCTGTGCTCCAAGTGGCTGTGCCAGATATTTCACTGTAGCTCTAGAGGCACCACTCTCAGGTTTAGGCCAAATCTTATATTCTGCCTATAGGGCATAGTAACCATGCTTTGTTACTTGTGCTGTGGTGTCCAAGCAGGCTAGTGACAGTATTTAGCCTGGGTTACTCTTTTGTGTCTCTTAACTACAAAAGCCGATGTGTTTTTATCACCTTGGATAAGGTGATCAAGTATAAGGTTTAGCATTATGCTTGACTGTGTCCCTCTGTATCAAAATAAAAATATATCACACAATGAGAGCAGCAAACTCTAACTTTTAAAGGTGTGTAAAAATATGTTTTTTCTCCCTCTGGCTTTTCTGTTTTAAGTTGCTTTTACCTCTTTTCTGGAGGAAACTTGTAGGAAAAGGACAGAATATTACAACTGATGTTTAAAATGTCACTGTGCTCTTCATAATAGTTCAGGATTTTTCTGAACATGCAGAAGAAGTGAATGCAAGTTACATGATGGCATTCACTGGTGGAATGTTGATCATTTGCAATTTCAGAAAGTCCATGCAGAATTTTTTTTAAAAAATGTAGTGATCATATTGGTTTCCCAGAAAAAAATACATATTTGGATAATGTTATGCCACTCAGCTTAATCATCCCTTAAAGACAGTATGGTCTACCTTCAGGAATTCTCTTAATGTCCAGACTAAACTGTATATGTAGCTCTGAGCTGATCAGAGACTGTTGCCTTCCACTGTTACATGTTTATCATAGAATCATATAATCCTAGAATGGTTTGGATTGGAAGGAACCTTAAAAATCATCTTGTTCCAAATCCCCTACGATGGGCAGGGATGTCACTCAGTAGATCAGGTTGCTCAAGGCCCCATCCAATCTAGCCTTGAACACTTCCAGGAATGAAGCATCCACAACTTCTTCTGAGCAACCTCTTCCAGTGTTTCACCACCTTCTGAGTAAAGAATTTCTTCCTAACATCTGATGTAAGCCTGCCCTCTTTTAGTTTAAAACCATAGCCTGTTGTCCTGTCACTATCTGCCTGTATGAAAAGTCACTCTCTCTCCTTTTTGCAATCACCCTTAAGGTACTGAAAGGCTGCAATGAGGTCTCCCTGGAGCCTTCTCTTCTCCAGGCTGAACAACCCCCGCTCTCTCAGCCTGTCTTTGTAGGAGAGGTGCTCCATCCCTCTAATCACCTTATGTCACCCTCCTTGTGGACCTGCTTTAACTGGTCAATGTCCTTGACGTGCTAAGGACCCCAGATCTGGATGCAGCACTCCAGGTGGGGTATCACAAGGACGGAGTAGAGGGGCAGAATCACCTGCTGCCCATGCTGCTTTTGATACAAACCAGGACGCAGTTGGCTTCCTGGGCTGCAAGTGCACATTGCTGGGTCATGTCCAGCTTTTCATCCATGAGAACCTCCAGGTCTTTCTCAGCAGGGCGGCTCTCAATGAGTTCCTCTCCCAGTCTGTGCTTGTGTCTGGGATTGCATCAACCCAGGTGCAGCACCTTACACTTGGACTTGTTGAACTTCACGAAGTTCTCTTCTTCTGGGCAGATCCAACAGTGTTTTAGTTACTATTGTCCTATTTTCAGATAGATTTTAGCAATTTTAAGTCCAGAAATATAACTGGAAAAGTACAGAGTTAATGGGATAATGTAGTAAGAACTACCAGTCTTCAATACTTAGCCAAAAGGATCTATTCCCAGAAAGAATTCCAAAACTCTTTGTTTATCCTCTCTCTATAAAGCAAATAGAAAATTTTATATCTCTGGATAATGATCCAAAAGATTCAGAAGCAATGAAAGGAACTTCACTAGCTACCATTGAGAAACA
>JAWWEV010000083.1:98683701-98710021 GCA_035583235.1 Hafferia zeledoni
AATTTTATATCTCTGGATAATGATCCAAAAGATTCAGAAGCAATGAAAGGAACTTCACTAGCTACCATTGAGAAACACTAAAATTAGGTCTGCATCTAAAATTCTGTTGGTTTTTTGATTAGTTAGTTAGTTAGTTAGTTAGTCAGTGAAACCAGTTTGGGAATGCCTATGTGTGATCCAAAATATTTTCCATGTTCACATGCCTGCATTGATTGCACATTTAAATCTCAGTTTGTACCCCAGACCACAAGAACAGGCAGAATCATAGAATCAAAGCATCATTTAGATTGGAAGAGACCTTTAAAATCAACTAGTTCAACCACCAACCCAGCACTGCCAAGTCTTGAAGTGCCACATCTACATGCTATTCAAATACTTCCAGGGGTGGTGACTCAATCACTTCCCTGGGCAGCCTGTTTCAGTGCTTGACAATCCTTTCAGTGAAGAAATGTGTCTTAACATCCAATTTGCTAAACCTCCCCTGGCACAACTTGAGGCAGTTTCCTCTCATCTTAGAGAGAAAATGATATTTAGATTATCTGTGTTTCTTTATTTTTTAGTCTATAATGAAATGCTGAATCAAACTGGTATCTGAATGCTTAGAATCAAGCTTTTCTTTTAACAAAAATATTAATTAGAAATCCATCCTGTGCACTGTAGTCACGTGCTTTTTAAGTTTTGTGTTCCTTTTCTAGTGCTGTTCTTCCTCTTAAGAATGAAGGCAGTGTTTTTCCAAGAATACTTGTCCTCTTGTGCCATGAAACAGATGTGTTACAAGCAGTGGCATTACAGGTTTTCTCACACTGGCCAATGTATTTTCTGTTTGCCAGCTTTGACTCCTCGGCTTAGAGGAGAGTTTACAGTCCATGCCATTTGTCCAGGCCATCAACAATTTCAGTAGGGTCTCTGGCCCTTGGTGCCACATGATTTGTGAGAGCTCAGCTTGAAGCTCTCTCTGTAGTTCAGCAATAATTGGAGCTGCTGAATTTTGACCACTAAAGAAATGTCTGACTGCAGAAATAGTCCCTGTAAATGAAGTAACAGGGATTTAAAAACTTTTTTTTCCTGTAGCTGTCAGGCTGCATGCACGACTTTCCTGTTTCACCTCAAAGTGGACTAAATTTCTAATTTTATTATCTAATTATAGCACTGGTCATTGGAATGGAAAATTATTGTTGCTTTTTTTCCCCTTGTTGGTTGCTCTGGGGACAGATACCTCTATCCAAACCAGTTACTTTTAGAAATTATTTTTAAATGTATGCTGCTGTATGGAGTAATCCTGCCAGGTATTCTCTTTTGCCTGGAGCTATTCGTCAGCTGACTTCCTCTCCTACTTCTTTTTGACTCCCTCTTTCCTACTCAAGACAGGGATGAAACACATATGTGTGTGTGAACACAAAACCATTTCCTTCCCTTCTATTCCTTATTTTGTTCATCTCCTCCCAGCCAAGTTTATCCTTCAGTTGCTAAAGGCTTCTCTCAAGGAGGCTTATCCTGCATGGACAGAAAAAATAAGAAGGGGGGAGAGTTGAAGGACCGTGTGTCTGCTCATCCATTAGGTGACCAAGATGAGGCGTGCCAGCAGTTTTCCTAGCAGAGCCTTGCTGGAGCCACTCCCCTTTACAACATGAAACTCCCATGTGCTTCCATACATTACAGAGCTGCTTGAGGCTGCATAAGGTGTGGTAACAACACAGACAGATTTTGTGAGGACATTCTCCGTGACCATTTAAAAGGAAGAAAATGGAGAGATTGTGCTTTTCCAATCCTTTCAGAGAGCAAGTGTTGCAATAGTAGGCTCTGCAGAAAGGCAAGGAGGGATGAGGTAGAAGAAATGTGGGGAAACAGAAAACAGACAATGAGGCTGAAGGCATTTCATTGTATCTCTAGAATGGAGTGCTCCCTGCCCACAAGTCCTGCATGAGCAAGGAAGGGTGTTTTTGGGAGATGTCTGCCTATTGTCCAGCTTTCAGGGATGATGCATTTCAGTGAGAGTCAGCCTAAACTGGATCTGAGCTAAGGACCTGCAGGAGTTGGTGGTTTCCTTGATTGCGTAGGGTCAGCTGGAGGAAGGAGTTCTGGCTGAAACACAGGTGTGTGCAGCGATGTCTGCTCTTTCACTTGGGTAATAAATCTACGATTTTACTGTTATACTGCTCCACAGAGAACTCTGGTTTTGGTCGGGCATGCTTTGGGATCTGCTCAGCCTCATTTCTCACTGCTCTGAGCTGATGCTGCCAGCAGAAGTGTAAATTGCAATGGTGCTTCTGTGATGCAAAGGCCCAACTCTCTGCCGGCTACTAATCATATCACCACCACAGCAGAGCGTATTTGACAGCCATCGCTGAAGGAGTCCAGAGGAATGCTTTATGGTTTTATTCCAGCTAGCTGAGATCTGTTGCATGGCTGTGTGTTTGCAACAGTCTGCGTAGGACTGTCTTGCAAGCCCTGAATTTCATCGCATGCTTTCTGATAACTTTGTAATTAGCCAGACTCAAAACAATGGTCTTGATTACAGAGCATTAACCAAAAGAATTTGCATTTCATGGCATTGGTCCAACTTGCTTTAAAATTTCCTTAAAAAAAACACTTGAAATGTAAATGTATTTTAAAAATACCCTAAATGGTTAAATTTTATTCAGTGATGAGTATGAAATTTATTACTTCTATTTTTTTCAGACTCACAATTATTCTTGACAAGCTCTGCCCTTGTACTAGACAGTTTTAGTTATGTGGCATGTCTGTTTGTTATTTGACAGCCTGCTCATGTTTGGACTCCGAACACGCAGGGGAAAATTTGTGGCTCATTGTTTATTGAAAAATTCTTTGAGATTTTGCATAATCTTTTCCAAAATTCTTACAATGTATAATGTGATTATATGCAGGCAGGTAAGCTGTGCATGCTGAACCAAAATTATTATTCCTATATTTTTTGATCACTACTGAGGAGTGGTGCTTAAAGTTCCCTGGCATAATTTGCCACAGAAATCTTTAAATACTAATAGTCTAATCAGAAAATATTAATAGTACTAATAATCTTTAATTGTGGAAGCTATCCTATATTTATTATTCCATCAAGAAAAGAAACTTGTAAGCAAAAAAAACCAGTGACTTACCTGCTGAACTTACTCGATTTGAAAGAAGCAAACATAATTCATGTATAATTGCTAAAATTTGCTCCTGATATGAGAAAATTCACAGGTATATAATGTCCCAGCTCTGTGAGAAGATCCCACTTGCCTTTCACCTTGTCTAGCCTCTCTTGTTAATGGATATGGAAGAACTTCTTGTATTATTGATGCAGCCGCAGGATACATGCTGGAGGAGCTTAGGGATGTGTTTCCATCAGTTCAGTCAGCAGCTATGTTTTGTTAGTCCTCTGCACTGACCACTGGGCAATTCCATTTTTCTTAACAGTCATTATGAATGCTGCTCCTAATGATTAATTTCTGATATATGTGGATGTGTTCATCAGTTAAGAACAAATTTCCTTTAAAATTGCATCTACAGTTAATGACACTTTGAGACACCACTTGGATTCTGCCAGGTTTGATGTCCTATAAAATATGATGAAAACTAGAACTGCTTGAGTATGGGACAGAATCCTTCTGTTGTGTTTTACATTATTCTCAGGTAAAGATAATAATGGTTTGACGATTCCTAATTAATGAGATTGTAAACCCCAGCAGAACAAGACCAGCAATCAGCCAGGGTTTCAATAAATAGATATTTACTGCACAAGACAAACGTTCTGGACATATCTTGTAACATGAATGGTGAAGATTAACAAAGCCTAAGAGGCAAAAACATCAGACCTTCGGTAATGCATTTGATTTTAGAAAGTTTTCTGCATGCCATGCGCCCAGTTCTAGCTCAGCTGAAATGAGTAGTGAAATTGTGGATTAATGAATGGAAGATAAATCAAGCATGGGGGAAATTTGGAGGCTCCTGGAAATCTTTCCTGCTCTGCTGGGGCATCCGAACATTTCTAAGGATGCCTACTCAGCATACATTTGAGTGGAATGAATTTCTTTATTGTAAGGCAAGACAAGCTCACCATTTAAGAAGATAAAATAGTTACTGAACTACTGGTGGTAATAATAATAATAATAATAATGGCCCAGTCTTCGCGAACGAAGATTTGGGAAGGGCTCTCCCCACGTGGGTGTGCCCTTCGAGCCTGCGCAGTGGATTTTTTAGGTGAGGCACAGCGTGCGCAGAACTGTGCCTCACTACTGGTGGTACTGAGGAGTTAAACTTACTCCGAACAAAAAATCAGTTTGAACAGTTTTTTTTAACTTTTCTTGAACCAGAACTGAACTTGAACATTATTTTGAAGTTTAGCTGACTTCATGCTGAAAGTGAACAATAACACCTTGAGTCAGACCTGAATGTGAACTAAGCTGAAAAACTGAATTGCTTGACTCCTGGTGGGCCACTGCCGGTTGTTCCCCCAGCTGCTGACAGGGCCGAGCAGGAGGAGGACTTCTAGAATGGGTAAGAGAAACAAGACATTTTCATGTATTCTTAGAGAGCATGGATCAAGAGACATAACACACTAGTTAATCATCACTGTACATGTTAAAGCCATTTCCTTCCCCACAGGTCCCAAAAGCAGAACTCTCATGTTGCAAGAATAACAAATATAAATGAGCATTGTACAGCAGTGACTTCCCTGAAAAGGCTTCAGTAACTTCTCCTGCCTGTCAATGGAACTTAATGCTTTACTGCTTCTTTGTATAGGGGAATTTTATTTCTTAAGCTAGTTTAGCACTCATTTATGGAGTTCCTCAACTGTATGGATTGTGTAAACACATAATATATACACATATACATGTGTTCATGCACATGCCATTGTTTATATTATCCTGAATCTGTGAATGTTAAAACAAAGCCAGGAGTTCGTGAGTCAAACAACCAAACAAATAAGATAACTGAGGCAATTAGAAGCTGTTTTTCTGAACAGTACTATTTTGGACAGTCAGCTGAGTCAGTCTGAGTTAACGTCAAACAGCACTTCTAACTGATTATATTCTACCTAATAGAATTGGTGGCACAATACATACTGGACTTCTCCCTCCCCCCCTCCCCCAGTGGCTCTCTTGGCCTCTGACTGTATTAACTGCAACTGATTTTGCACATTGAATGAAGTGGGACAGTATTTTTCCAAAATAAGCCCAAGTTGACAAAGTGAGGTAGTTGTTCTATAGCTGTAAGTTCTTCCCACTCTTTATTAATGCCTCATCAATCCCACTGCTAAAATGTTTTCACTTAAGGTGGATGTTACACATCTGGGGGCCTGAGATCCTCGTAGCTGAAAGTAAGGGAAAGAAACACTGGTAAGTGGTGAGATAGCTGCATCCACTGCTAGCACATTTACCGTGTGCTGTAGGACTCACATAGTTTGGCAATTTCCTCTTGTTTGCAAAGGGAAAGAGAAAAACTGTGTGGCCAACACTGTGATTTCAGTAAGTTGGATGCCCTTAGGGAAGAAGTAAAATTTCTACTTTATATTCAAACTACTTTTATGTCACTTGCAAAACTGGCATCAGCTAAATAGACTCCTGGCTATCTTCTAGACATTGTTCCCTATTATTTACACTTAATCCAGGAGACTATTTCACCATTAATTCAGTTTCTCTTTCTGTATTACCTATTTTATACAGAGTCCTGTGTTTTAGTTTTTCCATGCTGGCTAATAGCACTCCTCCAATTTTCAGGTTAGTGCATTTACTCTTTCTGTAAACAGCTGAGCGAGAGGAGGTGCACACCATTCTTGGTAAGGCTTCACATCATTTTTTATGCTTTTTACCATTCCAGAGGTGTATGGATGATGGATATCTAGTTGTTATCTCGAAATTCAGAGTATGCAAACAGTTAACTCCTGGTAGCTGTGGGAAAGAAATGTTGTCCCTTACACGAAAGACATTTTAGCCAAAAGGTGGCACTGCGGCTGCACAGATTTTGCAGAACAGCAGTCTGGCAAAAGGTAAGGAGCCACTCAACACATATATTTTAACTCTGCTTTTCATACCTTGTGGACAGTATTGAAAACTGGCTAATTATTTCCCAGACATTAGCATAAAATCAGTTCTTTGGGAAGCAAAGAATTTGGAACTGTACTATAAATGTAATAAATAATTTACCCTTGCTTTAGCAAATCTGAAAAATTGAAAAAAACATACCAAACCAAATCAATATCTGAGTATGTGCTATTAAAGTGCACAGAGTGCTTCAGCTATGTATGTATCCTGCACACAGAGACTACTATTGACTGCTGCTTTGTAGCCTCTAAGGCAAGGAGAGCTCCCTTAGGAACTTTGAGTTTTTGAGGCAGATCCTGTGCTCTTAGAACAGTGCTGGGATTGACCTTACCATGAGCTGACCAGATACTTCATTAGCAGATTAAGTACTACTCGATCCTAGTGTTTTACCATCTACAGACATGATCACCAGGTGTTCACAAAGGCCAATGTGCACAGAAACTTATGCCAGAAGACAGAATCAAATATCCAGACTTCGTTCATGGTCCAGATGTTTGGGTGAGCCACCCCGAGTCTGAATGTGTGAAGGGAGGGAGCAATCTTCCCAGGGTGTGTCCTGAGACTGAGTTGAGGTATTGCATTCATCCTGCTGGGACGGGTCTTCATTACAATCTCTGTCAGGGCAGGAAGATGCTGCATTTAAACACGCACTGAGTGTGAACTGACTGCACCTCCTCCTCGGTGGCTTAGGCTTTTCATGATGGAGCCCTTTTAACAGACCCACTAGGCACTATTGAATGAGTGTCTGAAGCTGATTTTTCTTAGTTTTCCTGAGCATTTTCATATATGTAAGTCTGGAGTTCTTCACTTTCCAAATATACTGGTATCTGATTCAGTTAGCATGTTATATAATATTTGAATATCTGAATAATTGCCATTATTCATGAAACAAAAATCAGATGTCCACATGGCTCAACACTTGTCATTTAAAACCCCAAAACATAAGATTTTATTTTTTTCTGAAGAAGACCCTTTGTTTTCTCTATATGTCAAAGTCACGTTTGCAAACATTTTTCTCTGCAACAAGGATATGAAATAAAAGCACAGGACAGCAAAATATGCTCAAGTAATCATAAGAGTAAAAATTCCAAAACAAACCAAGCAACCAAACGAGACTTCAAGACCTAAGAATTTTTAAATTTGAAGTAAGACTGGAGGAGATCGTCCACCAGGAAGAAGCACTGAGAATTTATGTTAAGGACCACACGGTTACTGCTCCTGCTTTCTCCTACCTCAGATCTTGCCCGGGACTGAATTTGCCTCCAACACTGCCTGCAGGAAGACTAAGTTCAGTCTCAACTTTCCTCATTTAAGTGTGAGGGATTGCAACATATTGCCAAAGATGAAAAGTACTTTCATTGATTAGTAATTTTCTATTTTACAGCTTCACTATCTTAACCCCAGCTGTGAGGTTTAGTCAGCACATGCACAGGGACACACCAGCTGAGCCTTGAAACTGCCCTTTTAAACCAACAGCACTTTCTAACCAGCACCCTATTTTAAAGGATAAGAAGCTTTCCAGAAGAGTTAAATACATTCCAACCACCGCAGATCGACTTTTTTCTTTTTTTCCCAGGCGACAATTTTCTTGTGGACCTAGATGTGCTGCTGAAAGGGGCGGTGGTGGGAAGGGGGACGGGAAACGAACAGATTAGAGGAAACCGCTCCCCCATTCAAGAAAAAAACCCCTAAACAACAAACATTTAAGCGAAAAGGAAAATAATATAAAAAGAAGAAAAAAATCAGTTAAAAAACCAAACCAAAACCAACACAGAAAAAACCGTAAAGTTTTCAGTGCAGAGCAGGAGCCGGGCAGGGGGTGGGTGCCAGCGCGGTGGCAGGACGGTGTCCACTGCAGGGACGCGGAGGGGGCGCGCAGCACGGGGCGGGGGCGGGGAAGTGCGGGGCGGGGCGCGGGGCAGTTCCTTGCGCGGCGCAGGTCTCGCCGTGGGTGCCGCCGGCTGGGTCCGCGCCGTCGGGGCGGCCGCTCCGCGCTGCCGGAGGGGGGGAGGCGGGCGGGAGGGCGGTGGGGGGAGCCCCGAGGGGGCGGGCGTGTGCGTGTCCCGGGCCGGGGGTGCGGCGCGGCGCTGGTTGTATGGGCTGCCGCCGGGATGCAGCTGGAGGCGTGAGGCGGCGCAGCTGAGGCGAGGCGAGGAGGGGACGGGCGATGCTCCGCCGCCGCGGCGGCTCCGCGCACGGGCGGACCTAGGAGCGGCAGTGGCGCGCAGAGAGGGACCGCTCTCCGGCCGGCCGGCCACGACCCCCACCCGCCGCGATGGCAACCGAGGTGGTGTGCGGGCTCACCTTCCGGCTGCTCCTGCCCGTGTGCCTGACTGCCGGTACGTCTCTCCCTCCGTCGCTGGCTCGCCGGGCGGGTGCGCGTCCCGGGGCCGCGGGACCGTCGTCGCTGCCCGCCGGGCCGACGGCGTAAGGGTTGTTCTGCGCTCCTTCCCCACGGCATCTCCCACATCCCGCGATTTCCCCAAGAAACTTTAAACTTCTTAACTTACACTTAAGGTCTTACATATTTACTGCTGTTGTTGGGTTTTTTTGTCGTTATTGCTGTCCGCCCAGAGGTGCGGGGCTTGCACGCGTGGCGGGGCTCTGCTGCTTTCCGCAACACCGGCGTGCGGACTTCGCGGCTCTTCTCTCGGAAACGCTGCTGATGGTTCCCGAGCCCTGTGTCTGCCCCGCATCCTCGAGGAAGGCGTGGGAGAGAGGAGGACTCAAGGCTTGCCCTCCAGGCAGTCTGGTTCAGCTGCCGTTTTAGGGTTTGGGGGTATTTTGTAAAGGAACAGTGAGAGTCTTCCAGAACCAGCAGTTCTGAAGTTTATGGAGGTTTTCAGGAGGGAGATTGTTCTTACTTTGAAAGAGAGAAATTTCAGTTTAATAAGTCGCGTTACTTGGCAGGCGGCTATCCAAGAAACGAATTATTTTTGGATGGAGCACTGCGGTGTCCAGCCATGGGTGAATATGTTAATATTAATCCGTGCCTTCCGCACAGTTTGAAAATAAAACTCTAAGTCCTGATTGCCCGTTAGATGGGCAGAACGATGGGCTCGCCTCGAAAGCCGCGGTTGCGGAGGGCTGCTCGGCCGGGGCTAGTGAGGGGCTGCGGGGAAAGCGGAGCCGATGTACTGTCCGCACGACGTGGAAGGAAAGCCGTCGGCGGTCAGCCCCGCATCGCGCATCCTCCGCGGTCGGCGGAGCGGTGCCGGCCAAACCTTGCGCGGCCGCCGCGGGGCTCCCGAGCCGGTCCCGGGCCGGCGCCAACCCCTTCCCGGCCTCGCGGAGGGCGCGGAGGCTGCCGGGGCCGTCTCCCACTCTCCGTGGTGCCTCGCCGTCGACTCAGGACAGGGCTTCTCAGTGGCCCCCGCAACACGCATCTTTCCCAGGGCTTTGCCCTTCACTAGCCCCTTGGTGGTCGGGCCAGCGCCTCTCTGTTTCAGCGTCTTCCCTCCGCCTTGCCCGGGAGGGGTGCCCCACGCTCTGACTACAGGTGCCCTCCACTGCGTCCGACCTCTTCGCGAAGGGGACGCGGACCGCATCCTTAACCCGGCCGGAGGCATGCGGGATCCAGGGCGCTCCCTGGTGCCTCGAGCTGTGCAGCCGCTCCTGCTTTCTCGGCCTGGGAGTGAAAATACTCCCTTTTTCCATCCCTTTGCCTGAGGCCATGTGGTGGTTACTGTTAGCAGGGTTGCATGAGGGGTGGGATGGAGCCAGCTTTCCAGACGACCGCCAGCACCTGCAACCATCTTCTGCCCCTTCCAGAGCTTGTGACCTCCCTGCAGGTGTCTTGCCCTGTGCCTTGTGGCCACCACTGGTGCGGGGGAGGCCACTGTTTCCCAGGCCCATGGCAGAGTGAGGGGCTTTGAGGACATCCCTGTTCAACCAGGTGTCAGTCAGTGCCTTGGTGCCCTGTGTGTGGGAACACTGTGTGGAGGACGTGAATGATGATGGATCGGGCAGGCGGTGGGTTGCCCTCAAAGCCAAAGGGTGGTGGTATCAGGCAGGTCTTTCAATGCGAGGGTTGGGCATAGGGCATCCCCTGTTTCAAATCTGGTGGGCCCCATCCATGCTTCTTTTTAAAGTTATGAAAGATGCTTGAAGTATGGATGAGGATGAACTTGCTGGAAAGACATGTGGGGAGAAGACAAGATTCTAGAAAAGAAATGGTGCTTATGTAAATTTTTTTAAGTATTACTCTAATATTCTAATATCTAGCTGTGATATTAAAATAGGGGAGGTATTGTTCTGTCAGGCACTCAGTCTGGCTCTTGCCAAACTCTTTCTGTATTAAAACAAGTTCAGATAAAATTGTTTTCCTGTTCGGATTCCTGATATTTAGTAATGCAGAAGTACTTTCGCATTGCAGTAATATCTCCACAGATGAGAACTGATGTTGTCGTGAATTGCTTGTGCATATAAATCTTACTCATCTAAGATTAATCGAAATATAAAACCTGAAGGAGAGACTTCCCGTCTTGAGTATGAAGAAGAAGTCCCACTGCAGAACTTTGGGTTTTGGACCTAGTGGTCTAGTTCAGTTGGATTTGAGACAGGACTGAGTGAATGAACAATATCTCTAGGTGTTATTTTTTTCCCCTTTCACAAGCTCTAGGCAGAGTCCTCACTAGGCTGGAACCTAGTTCAGCCTGCTCCTCTTCAGCACTTATCTTACATCTGCACCTGAGTTATCCCTGAGCCAGTGCTCTCCTCTTTTCCAAAGCATCGAGAAAGTGTTTCATGGGCTTCTGGAAAAGGCTTTTTAGAGTTCATATATCAAAGTGATGGTTTTTGTATGACTTACGGTGAGGTTACATCTGCAGCTGAAAAGCTGCCATGAAGACTTACTGTGCAGAGTGATGCCTTGTGTCTCCTGCCGTCTGGGCAGTAAATGTGCCTGCCAGTGCCAAAAGGGTGGAAATATGGAGTTGTTCTTTTGGTTCAGAATCCATTGTGTGTGATTTTAAAATGCTAGATTACTCCAGTTTCTTATCGTGGTATAATTTCTTTTTCAGTTTCTGAGCCTAGAAAATAATGAGGTCGGAGACTCCTGACTAGGTGTGTCGAGGGCAATGGTAGCTGTGGGAAACTCATTAAAAGTAACACATCTGCTAAGCTGAAAGCTGATTTTTAAAGCACTGTTAAAATGGTTAATGCTTTGAATCCTTAATACTTTAAATACTTTTATTTTAAAAGTAAGTAAAATTAAATACTAATACTAATTATCTTTGTTGGTATGATATACTTTCCAAGCATTGATTAGTACCACATAACTGAGAAAAAACATTCTTTATGAGAATGTTTAGGATCAGATCTGTAGCACTGAAGAGTGTAATCTGTGCAGGTAAGCCTAGATGTATCCATTTAAAGCTCAAGAATGACATGTCTTGAATGTCTGCTGATGACAGGAAAGTTAACATATACAAAATGAAAGTCTTTGGAAATTGAAAAGCTGATTGTAGGCTTTATGACTTCAAAGTCATCCCATCATGTTGTTTTCATGATAAAATCTTGTGTTCAGTCTGATGTGAACCTAGAATTTAAAGGATAACTTAGAGTAACATGAAACTTCTTTCAAATAAAGTACTGTGTTCTGTAATAAGGCAGAGAGAGTTGGGTACTTTATTGTTGGTGGGGTTTTTTTTTGTTTTTTGTTGTTTGTTTTTTTTTTTTTTAGGTGAGATTACTGCAATGTGATATTTTCCTGCACTGTAGTAGTGCAATGCTGAAAAAACAAATAATAAAAGAGAGAAGAGGGAGCTTTTGGAACTGGTGATGGAAAGTGGGCTTTTTGTGTTTTTTTGTGGTTTTCTTTTTTTTTTTTTTTTTTTTTTTTTTAAAGCTTGAGCCTTGGTGTGAACCTGTCTTTTTTTGTTAGTCATTTGTACTTGAAACATGCAAAAGGTGATTTGTCTCTTTGAAGTAGGGCATCAGAACAATCTTTTGCTAATTGCTTTGTTTGGTTTATAAAGACTTGAACCACAAAGTTGGTTTACATCACTTGATAAAAATTTTTAATTTTTCTGTTTCCAATTATTTTACTTCACACACAATTCATTAGTTTTTTTCTTAAGCAAAGTATGGTTATTTTCAAGTGGGGTACTGGGAGAAAAAAGGGGTTAGGGCGTTTTTCCAGATGACAGCTTTCTCTGTTTTTTGGCTGATGCTGTTGGATTGTGTGTTATCAGCAAATGGGCTTCAGTGATCTAGCTGCCTGTCCCAAGGACTTCCCAGAAGTTACACTTGCTTTCTGAACTCTTGAATTTTGACCCAGATGAACTAAGTGTTGTAGAAGCTTCTGGAAAGTTTGGAGGTGTGTGAGGGGTTTGAGGGGTTGAGTACATGTATCAGTGTTTTGTAAGTCATGGCAGCTAAAAAGAAATATTCATGATTTTTGCAGACAACAGAGTTCAGATATTATTTGTAAGTTTTCACTTATTTCTTCAAGCTAAATATTTGAATTCCTGTTAAATAGCATAAATGCCTTTTATTTGTCCTTTCAGTAACCATAATTCATCAGAACAATATTGAATGAATCAGAATTATCATCTCTTCAGGATATAAATGATATGTTGCAGAGAATATTTCTTAAAGCATTATAGTATTTTCAAAAACATATATATTCAGTTGCTGGAAGTGTCTCAGTGGGAGTGAGGTCCTTTTTCTGCCTTGGAAGGAAAAAGTAGATTCCAGAATGCTTGGCTGCTCTTTGACTTTTGTCCCCAAAAATTAACAAGTATGAATGACATTTTTAGAGGGGTAATATACATTAGTAGGTACTAAAATGCTTTTTAAGTTACATGTTTTAGTGTACTTCAGAACCCAATGTAAGTATGCATTTGGATGCTTTGAATTACCACTATTCACATTTCCTACAGAGAAAGTTGGACAATGCTAATATTGCATTAAAGGCAGTCCTGTGGAGGCAGTGAACGATACCATGCTTGGATAATTTTTGTGTGCTTTTCATTGTTTGCACTGGAGGTGGCTGTTCAAAAAATGATGGTACAATATGACATTGCATTGCAGTTTTCAGGTGACTGTATGATTTTTATGTGCCATTCTGTACAGGTGACATCACGGTGATGACGAAGCAAGTTGTGATGCAGGACTGTTCAAACTAGATGGTAATTTGAGTAGTGACATTGTATGTTATGGTATATACATACACATCAAAAAAAAAAACATTGACATATGTTTAATGTTGAAATAAACTTCATGTAGATGGAGAGATTTAGTTTTCTGTTATACTCTAAAATTGGTCAGTTATTGAAAAGAAGGCAAAGATAAAACTGGGGTTTTTTTTATCATTGGGGAATATTTATTATGAGGTACCAAGAGAATGATAGGAAACAGTATGATAGTATTAAAACCCTGGTGTTGTCCCAAAATACATAGAAAAATATTAGTCGCAGCAACAAAAAGTCTAGGATATCTTGGTGGGTAGCATGCTGATAAAAAATTAACTTGGATGTCAGTTTGCACAAAAGATTCTAAACAGGCTAAAATGGAAGCTTTCCTTCCCCTCTTCGAATGATTTAGATAAATTTATCTGGCTTGTTTTATTAAAGGAAGTTTTGCCTAGTTCAGTGGGAGCAGGTGAAAGGTGTCAAGGAGGAGCAGCAATATATACAGCCTTACAGGAGCAACATTTTCCAGGCTTGTAGGCACAGGGTTAGATGTTGTTGTACAAAAAGCAAATGTCATTGCAATCAGTTTGGCTTCCATCTTAGGTCTATTAAGATCCAGAGAAAAGAGGTTTTGGGAGACAGGGAGGCAGCAGTCTCCTGCAAGCATGGTGCTCTCTCCCTCTCCTGTGTAACAGCTATCCCAAGTTTACTGCCTCTGCTTCCTCCTAGCACACAGGCTGAGAAACTATTTAAAGATGAATCCCGCAATATATGGTAATAAAACTTCTCTCCTTAAGTTCTTAACATCTTTACTTACTGATTCTAACCATTCTGGTAAGTGGTTTGAATCCATTTAAATTTTAAGATGAGCTAAAAGAAGAACCTGTAAGTTTGCAGGGCTTAGGGCTTACCTGGTATGTAACTCATTCCACAGATAGTGTTGAACTTGGGAATGGAAATCAGTGGAAGGCAGCTGACTGGAGAGTTACTTAGAGAAAGTGTGCACTTTACCTGGTGAGTGTAAGAACGGGAAGCTATTTGAATCCTTTGTTTGTTGAGCTGGAGCTCATGGGTATCAATTTCAAATCATGTCATGCATGAAATTCCCTGTCTTAAACTGAAAGTACAGCAGTGAGCCATAGTTTGTGGTTTTTTGTTCTTTAAATCAGAGCAGTCAAATCATAGCATGAAACAACAGACTTGTATGTATTTTGAAAATAGATAACTCATTTTTTTTGGAGGATGTTTCTGAGGGAAATCAAGGAAGAGAATGGTCATAGCACTTGTAATGTGCATAGCCATGGTGCTCTTTCATTTTAGATATTTGCTAAAAGTCCAAAAATGCAGGAAAAGAGCTAGGGGGATAGAGTTCAACAGTTTTAACCACTTAAGCACTATATAGTTTTGTGTTACGGCTTTACCAGCATGTCTTTTGGAGTAGCAGAGTTGCAAATGCTGTCAAAAGCCAACCAACTTCAGAGTGGCTGATGCTGATAAAAGGACTCTTAGAAGGAGGTATCATTGCAAGGACCTGAGAAGGACAGCAAATGTGCTCTTTCATAACAGTAAAATCTTTTCCACAAGTGTGCAAAGCTGCTGGATGTTTACACTCCAGGTTTTCTTCTCTCTTCTCTTTCTCTTTTCACATTGAAATGATAGCCATTGTGAAGCTGTAGTGTCTTTTTTTCGTTAAAGAAGATCAATAACTACTTTCTTCTCTTGTCTGCTGCACTCTAAGAAAGAAACTGTTTGAGAATGATGTGAGCAGAGCTAATTAGCAAAAAAGTCTGTGTAGTCAGTAGATTGTACTAGCCTTTGGAATATAGGCAGCTCTAAAGATACTGTAAGTATGACTTGCTAGTAAGAGGCTGTATAATGGTTGGGGTTTTCTTTCCCCTCTTGTGCTGCAGGAAATTGATAAATATTTGTAACTAAATCAATCCATGTTTGTTTTCTAGGGCAAAAGTTTTCTGTAGCATTACTTTTGTGATGATCATGGGTCTTCTTTCTGTCATCTTGACAGATCTCTGAAGCTAAGCATGTCAGAAGATGCAGATAAGAAATTCTCAGAGAAAGTGCAGGTGTTGCTGCCAGGAGTATGAGCAAGGTAGCCTTCTAATACTTCTACTGAGAGAAACTGGTATACTGGGAGTTATTTTGTCAGATAAATCTGCTGTTTTGGTGGATTTGTTAGAAGTATATCCTTTGATGCATTATGTTCAGGATGTGGTTCAATTAATGCGTTTCTCCTCTTTTCCTGAGCGTCTTACCTGCCCATTTCCCATCTTAAGTAGGCAGTTCTAAAACCTGAATATCACATTAAGCTTGCTGTTCTGTATTTTAGTATCTTTTGTGTTTTTAATTTTGAGCTGCAGTGCTAGCTTTGATAGTATCCTGTGGCAATGAATTCCATGGGCGAACTCCACCATGAATAAAAAGGAGTACTTTTAATTCATTTTCAGTTTGTTGCCTTAGTAAATAGTCCTTTGGATGGGAAAAAGTATGAATAATCACTTAAATCAACAACAGTGTAATGTTCTATTTACTCTAACACTTTATAATAACATTTGCAAGGCATAAAATCAACCATTAAGATTACCTGTGGAAATTAACAGCTCTGAGTTTCCTATCAATTGTCCAGCTCTGAAGAGAAAGGGATGAGGATTATGTAAATCTGTCTCCCCCATAAAGAAGGAGTTTTAGGATGCTATACTTTTAGTATTTGAATAATTAGACAGTGCAGCATAGCTCTTCTCTGAACTTATTTAGGTAGTCTTTAGTTTGGAACCTGTTTTGGAAATGAAGTAAAACTTAAAGTGAGTCTATGTGTTTGTGAGTGATACACTAATCACTTCCTTTTGGGCAAAATGTTATGAAGCATAGGATTGCAGACATTACATACTCTGTCTACTGTTTCTAAGCTGCTAATTAGTTAATGTAGCTTGACAGAACCATAACCTAAAACTGAAATATTCAAGTGGTATTGTAGTATTTAAATGGTATTATAGTGGGAGTCAGTTCTGTCCCTTGATCAGTAGTTGCATAGGAGACTGAATATTATTTCCTTAACAGTCAAGGGAGTGTGTTCTGGACTCCTATTGTGCTCAGACAAACAAAATGTAAAGAGATGCTAAACAAGTGTGGTCTTTTCTGTAGTTAAGCTAATGCCACTCAGTAAACTGTATGCTGACTTTTTTATTAAAAGACATGTTATTGGAGAAATTATCTCCTAGGTAATTTGATGAACATTGAACTCCTTTTGCTAGCAGTCATATGTTCCAGGTTGCAAGTGTGTGTTTAGCCTTTGACTTTAGTTTAGCTTTTGTTAAATGCAGATTGAGGTTGCAAAGGCTAAGAAAGGAATGATCAACGAAACATACTGGTTATCCAGTGTACCACTGCCTTTTGTAATTTGAAAGTAAGCTTTTCTCTGAATTGATAAATCTCCAGTTGTAAAATTTGATGCTGATTACAGCATTGCATATCTCTGATAATGGTGATTTGGTTGTCCAGGAAATCTAGCAAACAAGTACAGTGATACTTACTGTGAATTTCATTTTAATACGTGCTCATATATTGAAAAAATGTCTGGAACATGCAAAATGTTTGCATAATGGCTGCATCTGTTTGTGTTGTGTTTTGCTTCCCTTGTTATATTTGTGGCTTTTTATAACATCTTTCAGAACAACATTTTCCAGGTCATTGGAAATAGATTAATTCATAAGCCAATATCAAGTGAGGGGGATTTGTCTCCACAAATCCTAATGTATGTAGAAAACTTTTAAGACCATAAATAAATACTAGTTCATGTTGTCATTTTGTTGCCCTACTTCTATGAGCATATTGTTATAAACAGTATTCATGGCTGTAATGTGATTGCTAAAATATGTACAAAAGCCTCTCCTGTGCTTTTAAGATGTTTTATCAACTATTTTTGTACATTTATTAATTAGGGGAACTCTTTATTATTTACTTCTTTGGGGAGTGAATCTATCCTTCTTGCCTAATGTGACACATCATTTTTTTTTCCCCTTAAGGTTTTCATGCTTTTCTTACCATATGGTACACTGGTGAGCACCTTGAATCTTTTTTAAGTAATATGTGTCCATACTACTATAAGTGCATTTTCCTTCCTGCTCCTTGGGAGGGGCCTGTTATTTCCATGGGGTGTAGGTGTGCTCAGAAGTCTAATGTGAGCCTACTGATGTGCTTGTTGGGATGGCAGATTGTACAGTTTCACTCAGAGCGTCACTGTTTCCCTACTCTCAGATGAAACAACCATCATACTCCCTAAGATACAGCACAGAAAGCACAGCGGATGGGGGATAAAAACCTAGTCAGCTGTGCAAATCATATTTACTCTTTACCACACAAGCCTTAAGCGTACTACCACCTCTTTTTGAGTAAATCCAATAGTTGACTTCATCTGGTTGTTTAATGGCTGGTTGCTTTTAATGGTGGGCCCTGTAATGTTTAGAAGGATTGGCATTCAGTGATGCTTATTTTCCATTGCTCTTCTGCAAGTGATGCCATTGTGATGAGGGAAGTTCCAAGGATGAGAAAATTGACCCTACTTTATGCTTCCTCCACCCACTACAGCTTTGCACCCTCCAAGCTATAATCTTTTAATTTGTTTGAACCTTGAAACACAATTTTTGTGTGTATACTCTGAGGCAAAATAGAAGAAAAAATGTGTATATATTCAAGTTTATTGATATAATGCATCTTAAAATACCCTTTTGTAGTATTTGACTTGCTAGCCATTTGTTTTTATTGAACTGGGTGAATGAACTCAATCATAATGCTGTTACTGTTCATTAACATAACCTGTTTCTCACAGCTTTCCATTGTCTTTTGCAGATACAGCTTCACAGTTGCTTGAAGACCTCTACAAATATGTTTCTTATTAATTTGTTGAAAGCATAAGTAGACATCCTCATTTTATTAATTTTTTAAAAGGATCCTTGTAGTTTATTGTACCACAGCAATTTTAGGAAAAAATTGTTTTAAGATACAGTAACCTTCAGTGAGATAAACTACAGTCAATGTTTGGCAGAGTTAATAAACGTCTCCTCATACCTACATTTTTATCATAGCATGTAAACAGACCAAGGGGGTGTAAGACAACCCCGCTGAGCTGTTTTGAGGGTCTGGAAATGAGGGTTGGCCTAAGCTGATCCCATCCCTTAGAAGACTCCACGTTAAAAAGAAAAAAGTGGGAATACACAAACCTTGTTTCTTATAACTTGGCTGCTTGGTGATGAGCTATACTAGCAATAGTAAGGAAGTGGCAGAAGGTCCCAAATGGTCATTAGTGTGCCCCAGAGGAGGAAGCAGTTGGAATTGCTAGAATTGCCACA
Source organism: Hafferia zeledoni (assembly GCA_035583235.1). Taxonomy (NCBI): domain Eukaryota; kingdom Metazoa; phylum Chordata; class Aves; order Passeriformes; family Thamnophilidae; genus Hafferia; species Hafferia zeledoni. The sequence goes on from JAWWEV010000083.1 coordinate 98,702,242, forward strand.
GAAGGATATCAGGTTATTTTCTGCCTGTATTTACTGTTACTGTAGCTTGGGGAGTTCCACTTGTTTCTTCCCCCTGTGGAGGAAGCTGTTTCCTGTTGCCCTTGAAATGGAATAGTAGTAAGATTGTTTTGATGCTACACAATATTTCAGACGGGAAGAAACCAGAAGGTCTCATTACCGGAGTATCTTTCCTGCATAATTAATGCATGTTTGTTGTTGTTGAAATGCACTTAAATAAGGATTTATCAGTTGTTTAAAAACCCCCAATAAAACCAAACAACAAAAACCTCCCCCAAACCAAAACAAATAGAATGAGATAGCTAAGTCACTGGAAAGAGAATGTGTTTTAAAGAGAAAGGATAATGTTCTCCTGTGGTTTGAGTAATTCTATAGTTATTCAGCTTGGGTTTCTCATGCATTCTTTTGAAGCAGTTGAGGTTGGCCACTCCTCTGCAAGTTTTCTTTTCTTTTTCTTGGGGTGATTACAGAATGGGCAGTGGTCCATTCCAGTGTTTCCCTCCTCATAGTATCCCAAGCTGGAAGGCACATTGGGAGATCTCCAATCTCCTGCTCAATGCAACACTGAATTTAAATGTGATTCTCAGGACTTTTTCCAGTTGTGTTTTGAAAGTCTCTTAGAATGAAGGTCTACAGCCTCCTCCAGTGCTTCGTTAATCTCTCAGTCATGGGGTTTTTTTTCCCCTCTTTCTCCCTTATATATCCTCAACTTCACTTTGTAGCCATTGTATCTCAGTATGCAGCTTTGTGAAGAGCCTGGCTCTGTCTTTTCTATAACCTCCTCTTAGGTGTCGGGAGGCTACTGTGAGGTGCCTCCAAAACTGTTGTATTTTGGGGCTGAATGAGCCCTGGTCCCACAGCCTGTCCTTATGGGGCCTTAAGCTCTAGCTCTGACTACCTTGAGGATCCTACCATGGATTTCCTAAAGTTTATAAACATATTTCTTGTCCTGAGAGGGGCCAAAATTGCATGTGGTTTAATGATGGCTGAATAAAGGGAGTAATCCCTTCCCTTGGCTATGCTGCTGCTGATACAGCAGTGTATGTTGAATGTCACAAGGGATATTGGATTGAAAACTTCTCCACCTTGTTTGAGTGTGACAAACAGAAAGTAGACATTGACCATTCTTATTATTCCTTAAAAGAAAAATAAGGCCACAGAAAAACCACCCCAAAAATCCAACCCTGAACTTCTAAACTGTGATCAAAGGCTTGTAAGTCAAAATAAATTGATGTTGGATATTATATCTGAACAGTCAGCATTTCTGGGCAGGTAGAACTTGTAGGAATTTTTATTACACTTTTTTGATTTAAGGACCTAAGCATTTAGGTTTACAATCAATCCTAAACTGTTTCTCCTCACATGAAAGTAGGTGCCTCAGTATATTCTTCAGTTATGGCTTTTGAGCTTTGGTTCTAAACTGTGTAGCAGCAGGTCTTGAAAATCCTGCTGTGAGGAATTGTTTCTTCAATCTTTGTGTAAACTCACTGGTACCTCAGATCTCAAGAGAATGCAATTTTCCTTGCTTGGTTTTGAAAATAAATAAATGACCCACAGCCAGTATCCATAGGGCATGTTTGATTTTGGTATGTCTTAACACATACAATATACATCCAAAGGTTCAGAAAGGTTGAAATTGTGCGTCTCAGTTGGAAATGCTGATTATTAATGAATGTTATTCCGTAACATTGGCACAGTCATCAGTCACTGACTTGCAGTGAACAGAATGATGAATTAATACAAGACCCACATCATTTCTTCTCAATTTGAAGAACTATCCAATTCTGGCATTCTCTAAGGGGCTAACTAGCCAGTAAATTATTGGCATTATTTTCCCAGCAATCATGCTCACATACTTGAACATTTTTAATTAGTCAGTATTTCTTGTTATTCTGCAAATCACTGACAGCTAATTTGTTTCAAAACCACAGGAAAAAAACAGTTCTGCATGTTTCTGTATTGCATTCTTTTCTCCTAGATGCCCTCCACCTCATGTGGAATTGACAAATTACTTTTAGCAGTAGTTATTTTACTGTTGGATTGTAAATTTGAAACAACTATTTAAAAAACTGGCTTGCATTTTGGCTATATGAAACCCTTGGTGCTAGTCATTCAAAGAAATCTATTCTGCTGAGTTTTATAAATCTAGCAGAATGAATTGTTTCCAAATTTTTTTTTTTTGCCTGAGAACTGCAAGATTTATTATTTATTTCTTTGACTGTAGCTCTTAGTTAACTGTGCTGCCTTTAGAGGGTCAACCCACTGTGTATCGGAAATTCTCTTATCTAACCTGTTTCATTCTACAAGAAGCATGGGAGGAGTTACAATTGAACCATATGGAAAGTTGAACTGTCCACAGAGTGTGGCATCGCTTGCCTTCATTTGACAAAAGGCAAGTTGTTGATACCAGAAGTTACACACAACCACTGCTTTTCTCTTGTTCTGTACAGGTCTGCCCTTTGAGAACAGATGATTTGAACATGGAAAACAGTCACTGGTGTAGTGTACTTGTGGCTTCCCAGATGACTTTTCTGACAGCTCTTTGTGCTCTTAACTGTTGCGATTGTGGGAAATATCCTCATGTCTTCCTGTAGCTTTTGCTACAGTGTTCCTTAGTGTTTGCATTTTTCACTGTCTGTATCTGTTGCTCCTTCCATTCTTTGAAAGATTAAAACCACCTCCCATGCAGCACTACAAATAAAGTATGTACTGTGTCATCTGTTGCTCAAACTGATGTTTTATTGTAAAATAATCTTTTCTAAAGAAAAGTATTTAAAAAGTAAATTTATAAGATAGTGCATGTTTTAAAAACTGGTCTATTGGCAATATTGGTAATTTTAGCTTTAGAGTTTCATGAAGGTTGTATAACCAAAATGTTCACGTATATCTGTTATTCTAGCGAGGAGTATGTGTACCTATCCTAGCATTGAGAAAGAGATTAAGAAGGTGTGCTTGGCTCTCAGAATTGCCAGACTCTGTGTAATTTATGGATTCTTACTTACTTGGACATACCCATCCTTTTTGCAAATCAGATCTGACGCCTTTCCTGTTTGCATCCCATGTCTGTGCATAAGGAGTGAATTAAAGCTTCTGCAGGTGGGGAAAATGAGCAGAATAGCTCCTTTTTTTGTTAGTTTGTTTTGTTTCTTAAGGTAGTGCATTTAAAATGTGCTTAGATAATTAATTTGTGACATTTTTCTTACTAGAATCGGTAGTTTTATATTTTAACATGTTGGTGTTGATAGCTGGAATTGGTGCACATTTGTTGCTTAATTGATTTCGAAACCTCACTCTTCAGGTCTGAAAGCTTATTCTTTAATACATGATACAAATTTATCTTTTTTATTCTTTAATTTAAAAACCACCATAATGATTCCTTAGGTAACTGTCCAAGAACAAGAGCTGCCGTGCCAGAAGATTATGTGGAAAAGCCAGTGTCTTAATTCCATTTATTAGATAACTTTTAACACACCATCTCAAAGAAGTTGAGTAAATCAGAGTAAGATGTAAAACAAAATTAGAAAGAAACTGCTGTTATAACTTTAGATAACTAATCACAAGATTGTCATTCCCTTAGTTACTGAGGTATATTTATATCTAATTAGATTGTTCCTTGTACTTAAAATAAGAAATGAGATTCAACCTCCAAGTCAGCAGTAGCTGTCTGGTTAGTGTAAGACCACAAATGATGTCAGTAAATTAATGATGGCAAGGTCATGCACAAGCAGTAGAGAAAGTTAGGAATGCAGCCTTAGGCACAAAAAAAGCAAAATGTCTTTCATGAAGTGGTTAATGAAAACTACAGGCAAAGATACTATCAGTGTTGTTTGAAGAGCTGTTGTTAGTTAGCACATTAAAGTCAAGTACTTGTTTCATGCTGGGTTTTATCAAAATCCTGGTAGAAAACACAGTCTTTCAAGGACTACTGCCAGAGGCCATAACATCGTTGTCTTTCCTCATGAATACTGAAAGAAGATTGCTTAGGCTGGCAGAGTAGCCTCTGCTGCTAGCCTTTTCCCCTTCTTTTTTTGGTTTTCCCTGTTTGTATCCAGAAAAAACAGATTCAGGTCCCTCATGGATGTTGAGTGTTATGAACAAAAACTCAAGCAAATTGACTCCATTATTTAATATCCTCCTTTGCACTTTTCTTTGCAAAAAGAAACAATGCAAAAGTTGCATCTTTCATTGCAGTTCACCCCTGCTCACCGTCTGTCAGTTTTATATTATAGTATCATTTAGTTCATTATATATTTAGATCACTTCTAAGAGATCATAACTAATAAGGTAGATGTGAGACAGAGTAGGATAGGATAGGGTAGGGTAGAATAGAATAATTTAGGTTGTAGAAGAGCTTTAAAAAATCAAGTCCAACTGTTGACCTAGCAGTGCCAAGTCCACCACTAAACCATATCCCCGAATGCCACATCTACACATCTTTAAAATACCTCTGGGGATGGTGACTCTGCCACTGGGCAGTCCATTCACTGAAGAAATTTTCCCTAATATCCAATCCAAACCTCCCTTTATGCAACTTGAGGCCATTTCCTCTTGTCCTGTCACTTGTTACATGGGAGAAAAGAGACTGACATCCATCTTGCTACAATCTTTCAGGTAATTCTAGAGATTGATAAGGTCTCCCCTCAGTGTTCTTTTCTCTAGACAAACACCCTCACCTCCCTCAGCAGCTCCTCATTAAGACTTGTGCTCCAGACCCTTCATTAGCTTCATTGTCCTTCTCTGAATATGCTCCAGCACCTCAATATCTGTCTTGTAGTGAGGGGCCCAAAACTGAACACAAGATTTGAGGTGCAGCCGCACCAGTGCCAACTACGGAGCAACGATCACTGCCCTGGTCCTGCTGGTCATGCTATTTCTGACACAAATGGCCTTGACCTTGTGGTATTTGAATCTTTGTATCTTGCATTGATTTCTTGTGAGTTTTGAGTGGTCAGCATCCCACAGTAATCATCTGTCTTTTTTTGGAAATAATGTTAGTCAAATATAGGATGGGTAGCGCTACCTGAAATATCTTACAATTTAAAAATAAGTATAGCAAAGATGCAATATAACTGGCTTCTTTGATTCAGAATTACTGAAAGTGGTAATGTCAAATAATTATATTGTAATAATTTAAATGATGACCCTGTAAGAGAAATCAGAATCCTTTGCCAGTATTTAACAGACAGGGGAAAAAGTCAGACTTAACCTCAAATATGTTTCTTAGGTATGTGATGTGGTTCTGGTAGCTTGAAAGCAGTTACTTTTGAAGCACTGGCAAATCTGAAATTGGAGTTATGACCAAAAGAAAAATCATCTGAGACTGAGTACTATGATTCACATCAAATTTTCTGCTAGCTTCCTAGGGAGTAAAAAAAGGAAGCAATTAACATTCAAAGGGTCTGCACATTTCTGTTTTAGCAAATCCAAAGTCCCTGTGAGAGCGCTAGCTGGCTACAATGAGATGAAACAACTAATAAAAATTTTAAAGAGAGTAAAAATGTTCAGTGATGAGAGAGAGATAAATTTACTGTGGTTAAATCTAGAAAGCTGTGGAACTGGTTTGCATGGGCTAGGACATGACCGGCACTGCTGAAAACATCTGCTGAGTTGTGGGATCAAAGACAGTGTAGCACATGAAGAAAAATAGCCATACACTTTGTCAGATGCCTGCAGCATCTTTCACCAATGGTCAGTGTCATCAGGCACAGTATCTGCCCAGGCTTCCAGTGTCTGCTGAAAATATACACGCAACTTCATGTGGAGTGGAGAGTGTGTTTCTTTCTGAAGGTCTCTCTTTTAGCAACTTGTGACTGACTTTGTTAAAAGATTTCATAAAGGTTTTTTGTTTGTTTGTTTGTTTCAGATAGTGCCTGTGCAAACATCACCAGTTAAACTGCCTGTCTGTTGACTGGGATGATGGTTGCCCTGTTTCTCATACAAGGGGCAAAGCTTTGCAGAGGGAAATCCAGTCACATCTTCTGTGCAGTAATAATGGATTATCTTGATGACTATATTGTCTTCATGGAATTACTGAATTGCTTAACATGTAGTGTGTTAACATGCTTGTGTGTTAAATACTATAAATCCATAGCAGAGGTATAAAGAAATTTCTGCTCCAGTACTAGAATTGGTAGGTGGATGAGTTTTACCCTGCATTATTCTTCCAGGTGGCATTAGAGAGAACAGGTATGGAAATCCAGTCTCTGAAACAAGAATGAGAGAGCAAAATATTAAAAATTCAGGCCTAGTGATGGGAATGGATTTGTTTTACATAACCAGAGGGCATGTGAATACACACAGGAGGCATTTGAAAGTATATTTAAAGTAGCTGGTGGGTAAATTTAAACTCTTTCAGCAAAAGATAAACAGATTTCCCTAGTCCAGTAGTAAAACACTGGACTATTTTGTGTAGTTATGTGGCGATACAGATACTTTCTGTCCTTCTAGTGTTATTGTCTGCTGGCTGATCCTTCTGTTTATAACACAAAATTTATTTAATCTTTTTGGCAACAATGAGGAAATACAATTGCTCAATTTTGCCACAAGAGACTGAGCAGGACAAGAACCTACTGCCACATATCCAGTTTTTTGTGGTGGGTGCTCATATACATGTTGATGGACAGTAAAGTGTCAGCACTTGGATTAGTATTATGCATGGTTCTTCTTATTATTAATGTATACCAAGTTAATCATATTTATGTATGTGTAAAATTTTTTCTGTGTGGGGTTCTTGTGAGGAATTTAAATAGATCAAGGTACCAAGATGAACCAAGATGAGTAACTGTTTTTTGGGTCAGATTTCAGAAGAATATTCATCTGAAGCTGTAACATTATTGTATTTTGCCTTTCTCCTTTAAAAACCTAGGGTGGGAGCTACTCTGCTTCTGCGCTTGCCATTTTTCTGAAAGAGAAAGTCATGGTTTACAGGGATTGCATTGGTGTGACTCCAGAAGAACAGTCCCTTTCACTGGAAACCAGTTGAGTTAGAATTGAAGAAGTCCAAATGCAGTGTAATTGACTGACCTGCTGAGTACCACAGGAGACAGTTATTAATGAGGAACTTAATTACATGATTGTACGGATATTGTGTGTTTAAGATTATTTTAAGCCCAATTTATGAAGCATTTGAAGGCAGGCAGATAAGGGCAGTAAGTGAAGACTAGGAGAGCAGGCAAATAGAGTATGAAAGCTGAGAGTACAGAGAACAATGATAAGGAAGATGTTAGAATGACAGATGGGATAGGAGGTGTTTATAGAAAAGAGCAAAGAAATCACTGGTTCGTGTGAGAAATGAGGAAATTAGTAGGTGGGTTCCAAGAGTTTAATGATGTTTGGAAGCAGGCTAGAAAGATGAAGATAATCAACTAGGCCAGCTGTTAAACTGATAATAAAAACAGCAAATAACACTGTCAGTAGAATATATGTTAGCTGTGGTGGGCAGCAAGAATATGTGAATTCCAGAAATTACAGGAAAGGAAGTGACAGGACTTTCAGAAAAGGCTGATTTAACAGAAGGGATGCAGAAATAGAGAATCAAAGATTGCATGCAAACCAACAGGCAGGGAAAACAGAAATGGAAACCCAGAGAGGCAAAGGTTATTTTGTCTCTCCTCTGTGTTTTAGAGCACCTCAATTTGAGGAGGTGACCAGGGACACAAGAAGAGACATCAAAAGTGACAAAAGTGAGGTGGTGCTTGTGAGAAATAATGAGGGAGGGTTCGTGGTGGGAGGAAGGGAAAGAAGGGTTTTTGGTTGATGGACC
>JAWWEV010000083.1:98718925-98751848 GCA_035583235.1 Hafferia zeledoni
CCCCCCCCCCCCCCCCCGCCATGAACCTTTCCTCTTTCATCTTGCAGTTCACAAGTTGCTGCTTTCCATCTTCAGACAGCAAGAGGATGTTGAAGTCAGGTCTGTCCGCTGACTCTAAGCTTAGTGGTGAACTTTGCAAAGCAAAATTGTTCTCTTCCCTCTCCCCGGTCCCTTTTATATCTTCACTGAATCCCCAAATTATTCTGTAAAACCTTCATTTGACATTAAAATGGTTATTTTTTTCAGTGCAAGTCTATTAGAGGATCAGGTTTAATCTCATCCAAAGAAGGCTCTTCTACTTCTTTATATTGCAGGTAGTTATGAATGATTCATTATTCTATGTCTTTGGGCAGATTATTGCTTCATGTGAGGTAAGGCAATGAAATACTGACTAAAAAATGCAATGGTTTTGTCTAATGGAATTAATTCCAGAGTTAAGCTATCATAAAGAACATGAAAAATAGTTTCAAATATAACATAATAGTAACTCTAGGAATTAGCTAGAATATCACCTGTTTAACTTGGAAACAGTGGGATGAAGTATTTACAATATGCAGCATGCAAATAATCTGTAAGTTTAAACTATAAACATAATATATGGTTTTATGAACAGGTGAAAATAAGGCACTTTCATCCATTGTCTTATGTATCAATTGGAATAGATCCTTATTAGAGTGTTTCTTTGCGTTAAGGTATTTAGAAAACTGTCATTATTGAACAGAAGTTGTCTATCCCGTTTACAAAAGTATGCAAATCTGAAATAGGACTTTTATGAGTTGAAATTACGTATTGATGGCATTTATAATTCATCATTGACCTTCCTTTCTCAGTTTACTTTTTATTTATTGCATTGTCTACTATTAAGTCTGCCATGTATATTGGTAGTTACTGATGTCGTGATCATCAAGAGTCACTAAGCATCTGCAGATTTTATACTTACTAAGAGCTTCTTTTCATTTGAGACATGAGCATAGTACTGTAGAGATTTCACAGACCCTTCCCCTTCATGCAGACCTGTACAATTAATCAGAGCATATTTATATTCACAAGAGTAACCAAAAAGAGACATTGTAATTGAAATAACATGCATTTTATAAAACAGCTATCCTGGAGGTGCATGGCAGTGAATATCTGTTACAGTATTTCTTGTGAAAACTATCAAAGGTATTTTGAAAAATATCCGCTGAAGGAAAATGCCTCAATGAATTGCGTTAATGATTAATATTAAAAAGGTAGATTTTGGGCAGAGAAAGACTTATATGTTGGCATTTGCAAACCTTTTGAAATGTTAGTATGGGAACAAATGAGATTTGAAATGTAGTTCTGATTCTTTCAGTATTCTTTTCAAAATCTGTTTTACATCATATTCCTTTTTCATATTTGGCTGTATTAGTGCATCTGAAGATTTTCAGTCATAACGGTGAACCTTTTATTTTTAACTCAAATTACGAATTAAGAAAAATATGATTAATGCTTGTGTCTGGATGTTTATCTTTCATCCATCTGATATAACCCAGAGTATAATTTATTAGTAATTACTGCTTATCTCCATTAAAGTTCTAGCTTTCTGTTATATTATGTTTTCAGATCAGGTTTCTCAGAGTTCATTTAAGTATTCATTAGGAAATGCTAACACAGAGTAATATTTGAACTCTTTTAATGGTGAGCATCTAGCTGTGAACGTTTGAATTGTGGGAAGCCACAAATGAACTGTGCAGATACTGAAGATGCAGACCATTTGCAGCATATGCACACAGTGAGGTGCTGGTATGAGTTGAGGAGCTTAGATTTTGGGGTGGTAGAGCTGTGGTAGTTTACCACCACCTGACTTAAACTAATGCTTCTCATGTATCCATATTACAGAAATTAAGTTGTGGTTTTTTTTTTTTTTTTAACTTTTCATGTGTTTTGGTAGGAGCCAAAGGGATGTGCTCCACTTTTGCCTCACTGAGTAGAATTACCAGGTTTCCTTGATAGGTGCAAAAGAAGACCATGAGCAGCTATGGCATCCAGGGAAAGCAGAGACAAGGTGGTGAGGGTGGGTGAAGGGAAACAGAGTAGGCAGAAGAGGATGGAACACCAGCTAGTCTGATTGCAATTTGGATTTTGTGTCTGTCTGTGGCCTGGTGGTTCCCAGTATCTGAGAAGATCTATTTTTCTGTATTAAAATGAAAGCAAAACTCAATTTCAGGGAAACTTTGAAACCTTGTGTTCTATAAAGGTAGTGTCTGTATATCACTCTTGAAGGCATTTACCATTGCTTTTGCAGGATTTCTGAAATTTTAAAGTAGTCCTAGCTGTGAATTTGCTGACTGTCAGGCCATAGCTGCCTGTTCTTTAAGTCCAAAATACTGTAGAATAAATGAAAATCTTTTTTGCTGAAGGCAGTGTTATTTGTACTACTGCTGAGCAGGAAGAACATTGGAAGTCCTTTTTACTTTGTATCTTTCAACCTGCCCCTGTCCACGGGGAGTTACAATTTTTGGAAGATTTGGGAACTTTCTGACCATTATAAAAATTTACAAACTTGTCTGCATCTAGTATTTAATTTTAGTTTAGGAGACTTGGGTTTTGAAAGGTTTATGTGAAAAATATGTTCATGATGATCTTTTCTTAAAGGTGCTCCTCTGTCAGTTATCATTTCATTTTCATCCACACACCTACTTCTTTCCTGGGGAGATAGGTGGAAGTGGCAGGGGTAGCAGTGCTAACTCTTCCAGTGAGACCTGGAGAGATGGATGTGGTATAACCTCCCACAGGTAAAGGCTTTAATGCTTAGCGCAGTTGTAGTGATGCCATGAGAGACTCTAGCAAAGCAGGACTCTGAGCCAAGTTAGTGTGGGATAAGATAAAAAGTGAAAGTCCTTTAATATCAGGCCTGGAGCCCACAGGAATACATATTGACGCATGTCCCAAACACTGATTTCTGTGGTTTTTATAATACTGTCTACCAATCCCCAGTTCACACATCTCTCAGTCCAGCCCCATCCTGCCCCTGGGTACACCTCCTCAGGATTTGAGTTAGGGGGACAGTGGGACCCTCTCTTAATCATTTTCCTCTTGCTCAGCACACATAGGGCTTGGAGGTTTTCCAGTGTTCTTAGACCCAAGGTTGTTGGCTCATGTTTATGTTTCATTCTGCAGGCCTTCTGATATTCTTCGGCTTTCTACCTTGGAAACAAGACCAAACAACTAAAACAATATGAGCTACTGATATGTGGCAGAGGTTGACATGTACAAACATTGAACTTAAGCTGTTAGAAATATTAGCACACTAAATCTACATTTTACTACAGTTACAAGTACTTCTAAAATGCATCAAAATGAAAAAAAATCAAAAAATCAACCCCCACTACAGCATCAGTATTCATCTTGTCTTTGTATAGCTTCCTAGTTTCTGTTTCCTTTCCCTGGTGCATGGGAGTGATGGATACCAGTAAAGCTGGAGTAGCTTGTGTCTGGGGAGAGGGGAGCAGGAATGAGGAAGAGCAGCATGATTTGAAGAGAGGGATTGGTTTTGCTTTTGCATTAAATACGCCAAATGAGAAGGCAGTGTTTGAAGTATTACATAGTTCAGAAGTGTAAATTTGTAAGATGCTGCAATAAGATCACCCAGATTACAGAGTTTCTTCTTAACTCACGTGGTAAGTATTTTATGATGCAGGTATTGAATGAAATACATCTCGTAAACTGTTTGGGCTCAGACAATAAAGAAATTTAATTCCTCCCCCCCCCCACCCCCCCAGTATCTTCGTTCAAATGTTAGCTAGACCTGTAGCTGTTCCAGCAGCTAAAAGCTTGTGGATGGGTTCTTGCAGGGGAAACCAGTGAAGTCTGAACTAGCCAAATATAGTGGAATGGTTATGAGTTGGGCAAATAGGAAGAACAACTTGATTAGACTAATTTGTTGTGATACTGAGGGCATGATGAGCAAGATGACTGGAGTTAAGACCTAGTGATGAGAAAGAGGATGGCAATTTTTTTTGTTAGGCACTTTGATGGTAAAGCAAAATTATTTTTTGTGGGGTGAAAACCTGAGACAGTGAAGAAGAGAAGGTGGGAAGGGGTACAAAAGCCATGAGTGATGAGAAGGAGGTAAGGAGTGGATAAGCCTCCTGTTCTCCAGGCTAAACAACCCCAGCTCCCTCAGCTGCTCCTCTTAAGACTTGTGCTCCAGATCCCATTGTTCCTCTACAGGCTAATTTAGTACATACAACATAGGTTTTCTGGTTTGTTGTTGTCATTGGTTTTTTGGTTGTTGGTTTTTTGTTTTTGTTTTTTTTTTTTTCATTTTTTTGACTTTCAGATTGATTATTTCAATGGGACTTGGAAAACAACTAAATATGACAAATCGGTCCTCAGAAATTGAGGCATCCATGTCCTTGAAAGTCTCTGGTCTTGGAAATTAAGGCACAGAGGTGTGCTGGTTCCCACACTAGCTCACAGCCTACCAGAAATGTCTCTTCATAGCTTCTGCTGTACACATTTATAGGACAGTATCTCACTGGAACCATTATGGCTAATGTGTAGAATCTTTTGGGTAGCATTGATAGCATTAGGAATTCTTGTTTCACTTTAGACTTTGAATTGAACTAATGCTTTTAAGGGGATCATGATTTTTTCTGAGATAAGAAGGTGTCATTGTGATGAATTTTATTTGGATCAGTATTTTGCCAGGGCTTTTTAATTCTGTTTTCTTTTTCTTTTTTTTTCCTCTTAGCAAAACTAACATGATAGATTGAGATTCTGTTACACGTGAATTTTCTGTTTTGGTGGGATTTGGGGTTTTTTTAGCATTTTCCATCTTCTGTAATTTTCAGAACAGAGATCTCATCTTGGGGAGTGTGAAGAATTAGAGTTGTCAGATTAGGTTATTGTAAATATCTTAAAATTACCTAGCTTATGTTTTAGCCAGCAATAACAGAAACAATTGCCTGCAACTGTGACTCAAAAATATTCTTAATACTTTGTACTGATAATTGTGCAAAATAAATTACCTTGCATGCATTCCTATTTTAGAGACAAAGATAAGTAAATAATAGTCAGCGTTAATGTTTTCTTAACTTCTCTCAGTCAAAATATGTCTTATTCTCATAATATCACTTGTGTGATAATGTTTTTTATGAGACATGGTAGCCCTGGAGTTTCTTGTCAAGACGGATGTGATATGGAAAGAGGTCTCAGATAATGATATTCTTTCTTGGGGCCTTAAATTACCTTTCACTTCCAAATACAGCTAAATTTCGATGCTACAGGATTCAATGAAATCAATTTGTGCTGTTTTCTGTATTTTTTGCTAATTCTGTTTCACATTAGCTTGCTTGTGGATGGTGGTCGACATTCTTGGTATTTCCTGTCTTGCTTATAATCATCCCTTTAAGCTGTTTGTGAAGTAAATTAGAAATCTCATAAATAAGCACATGATAGATGGTATTTTATTTTTGTAGTATGCTAAACATGCTTTTCCCCCCCTGCCTAATATTTCACAATACTATTCTGGATTAGTCTCTTCAAGTCTTTCTTTTAGCCATGTTGAACTCTGGTCAAAAAGAGAAAGAGATTACCTCTTTTTTTTCCTTAATTCTTGAAGAAAAGTTTGCCTTTCAGAACAATGTCAAAATCAATTAATGAAGAAACAAGATATCTATGAAGTTGTTAAGATTGAATCTTTAGTCTTTTTTGAACCATATGTGAAGACAGTATATGATTTAATGATTCTGCTGTAAAGGAGTATGCAATCTAGAATGAATCTGAAGCTTGGGTTGGAGATATTTGATTGTAATTAATATAATTGTGATCACTTATTGATATGCTGTATATATTTGTTTTTAGTGTTAGAATGTTAGAGGTGTCTTTTACTTGAGGAGTTCAGTAAAATTGTTGTTAACTTCCAGAGACATGAGTAGAACTCCCTTGTGTTTTTCTGTTAAAATACCTTTAAAAAATGCTTTCAATTTAACGAGTCTCAGGGAGTGGTTAAATGTGTTCTCCCTCTGCAGAATTTTAAAATTTGTTGCTTGGTTGCCAGTAGCCAGTTGATGTGTGACTTTTTACTGAAATTTTCATTTAGCTGAAAGCAATAAAACTCATTTTTGAAATAATGAATGGGAAAGGGCCAGTGTGCTCATGGAAGGTGAGTGGCTTCCCAGCTACAGAAATCAACTCTGTTGTCACTGTGTTGGTGTCCCAGGGTCACTGAGCTTCTTCAGGTTCATTATTTTTTCCAATCAGTTCTGGAGCTGCCCTTGAGTTACTCAGGAGATATGTGAGTTAATGAAGCCACAGGTTGGTCAGTACTAACCTTTTGTGTGGAAAAGGAGTAGGGAAGAAGGTAACATGTAAAAACTGAGAATGTTTGTGGCTTATGAGGTAGCTGAAATCATGGTGGTGTGAAGGCGAGGGTAGGTGGGTTTTCCTGGTTGATGGTTTGTTTGGGGTTTTTTGTTTGTTTTGTTTGTCTTTTTCCCCCTGAAATATCAGCAAAAACTTGAATTCAGTTATGATGTCTGTGAGTTTGATTTACACTGATGTATAGAACAAACTTAGAGCTTTGACAGTAGAGGATGCTGTGAAACTGATGAATGAGAATGGAAAGCTGAAAAGTTGTCTGTAAGAGAAATTGTCAAATTGATAGAGAGAGAACTTCCATTAGATTTTGTGAAAACTGGCTGAATACTTCACTCTCAGTGGTTTAAAAAGTGTTGATGAAGAAAAACTTTATAGGCATAAGAGGAAGTAGAAAATGCAGGAAATATAGTAAAATAATAATAATAGTAAAGGAGACTAATATGGAGACTTTCATCTGGCAGTGTACTTAGAAGTTGTATTTTCATTAAGAGTTATGAAGCAATACTAATCATAGGTTTTAATGCTGCTTCTGCCAAAGACAGAATGTGATATTAAATTCTAATGTGCAGGTGCAGATTCTTATCTATTTTAATGTCCACAGATGGGTCCAGATATTGATCTAAAGACACATTCCTTGTTAGTATTTCTCTAAGCAGCATGTTTCTATTCAGTAAACCAAATCCCAGATGAGTATTGATGCATATATTCATTGCACTAATCATACAAATTAAAGATTAACCCAAACAGAAATTGTGTCTGGGAAATGTGTCTCTGTGCACAGTGATGTTTAGGCACTAACTTGTGATTTGCTGTATCTTTCTAATAGCTTAAATGGAAATCCTGGATTTCTGAGAGTTCAATGTCCTTATACTCACTTTGAAGATTTAGCTCTAATTCTAGCCTAGAATTCTAATTAAATAAATGCATTTATTTTTTTTAATATGTATTCTCATGGGGAGTTGAAGTTTTCAACCTGTCAGAAAGCAGGATTGCTATTTGCATTCAAGGCGGAGCGAGAAGGTGATGTTTTCCTTTAGGAGAGAAACACTACAGAGTTAATACAGAGTCCAAGGCAATAATAGCCATTTCTTGATTCTAAAATAATTTAAAATGTTACATTGAGTTGGATTTTTTGTCTGCCTTTTTCTTTCCTTCATCTCTTTGTTTTATTTTGAGACAAAACTAGAAGAAATAGGAACTGGTTGCATAATATCTATGACTTCACGTTATTTGGTATTTTGCCATTGAGTTTCACACCCCGCAGAAATAAACTGTCTGTCATTGTGTGATGTCTTACATCCCGCACTATGAATTAGTGTAACTTGCTATGTCTTTGCTTTTTTAGTTAACCACAGATTCAGAAGTCAGAGATAGAGAAGACCTGTCGGATCACCCTAGAAAAATGACGTTTTTCTCTTCAGCTGAGCTAGTTAGGAAATTTTTCTAAACCAAATTTTTTTTTCTTTTTTTTTTCCTGATTTTTGCTGATTGATTAAAACATATACTACTTCTGCAAAATTACCTTCAATTCTTTATGCTTGTAATGAAGTTCAGGGACCAGAAGAAACTGGAAAGTAAACCTGCTTTTCAGTTAGTTTACCAGTCTACCTCTTCAGCAACTGCGTTTTTCAGACTACTCTGGGTAAAAGACCTTTGGGTTCTTTACTCAGCTTTAGTTTCTCACTCCTCAGTCGATACTGATTTGGGTGCTGTGGCTAAACCTGAAGCCTAAGTTGTGCTCAAAACCTTAATTTAGACTTGAAGCTTTCTATAACAATTGACTTTGACAGTAGAGCTGTTTCACATTCCTGCAGGATTTTATACAAAATGGTAAGTCATATGTTGCTACAGAATTTCTACTAACCTGCTGAAATGCAATTTCTAGGTTCCTGAATAGCGGTTCATTAGTAGCACAGTTTGTATTAGTTTTGAGGGTGGGGTTGCTGGTGAAGGGAAAAATAAATTACTATTTCTGCAATTCAGATAAAGTCAGTTCACTTAGTAATCCAATATTTAAAGCCTTCCCTCTTCCTGTTTGGTGTGCTCTGCCTTTCAGATATCTTTTTATAGAATCATCGGCTTTAATTTAGTCAAACAATTAATCTCTCTTAATCTTGACAGAGATGGTTAACTTCACTCTCCAGAAATACACTCTGTAAACTACCTCCAGTGTTCTGTTACTACTTTAGCAGTCCAAAACTAAATGGTTATATCCTGACTCAATGGTACAAGAGATTTATACACGGGGCTATTGGAGTCTCTTTAACAGAATGCCAACCTACTTGCATAAAACATGATTTAAATGTAAATAACATGATGGAAAAGATTACACAAACCATGTCACAAATTTGTATTATGTAGTACTGATGAATAAACAGTATAAATATTTCAGAAGAATTCTTCTGAGGTTTTTTTATGGCTTTGGGATTTCAGAACACTTATAAAGGTTTGTTGAGCACTGTGAGATCATGATGCTTGGTGTATCTGTGAAGAGAAAATCAGTGGTTGAAGGTCAGTATTTTTCTGGAGAACAAGCTGACAGGAATAATAGCTGTGATTGCCTTGGAACTACAGTAGTTTGTGTAAGAATAAGGTACAACCAGATGACTAGCCATATAGAAAGCTTGCTTCTACGCAAAATTTATAGTGTTTATGTGTAATTATGTTACAAGGATTAGAATTTTTTATAAGGTGGGGGTAGGAAATGAACATGCTTTTGATCTTCAGATATTGAGATAACTGACATTTACCTTAAGGGTAAAATATGCTTGAAATATTGTGTAATTCTAGCTACTCTTAATTGATTCAACCTGATGCCTGTTTACATGAGCCATCTAGGCGTGTTGAGACTGCTTAAATACACTGATGCAAGAGTGTCCTGGGTCTGGCTGAGATATAGCTAGTTTTTGTATTAGGATCTGGTACAGTGCTGTGTTTTGGATTTAGTATGAGAGTAATGTTGATAATACAGTTTTGGTTGTAGTGCTCATTCTAAACCCAGGTCTTTTCAGTGTCTCACATTCTGCCAGTGAGGAGGTGCACAAGAAACTGGAGAGAAACATGACCACAGCATGTTCCAGGTGTCCCACACTGGCCAAAGGGATATTCCATACCACAAAATGTCATTTTCAGTCTATAAACTGGGGGGAGTTGACCAAGAGCCACCAATCACCACTTGGAGATGGGATGGGTATTGGGCAGTTGGTGTTGAACAACTGTATGCTGCATCTCTTGTTGTTTTGGTTTTTTTATCTTTCCCTCTTTTTTTCTAGTATTGTTATTGCTACCACTACTACTATATTTTACTTCATGTTAATTATTAAACTGTTCTAATCTTAGCCCACAAGTTTTACTTTTTCTTCCTATTCTTCTCCCCACGTCACCAGGGTGGGGTGGGAAGTGTGAGCAAGAGTCTGTGTGGTACTTAGTTGCTGTCTGGGGTTAAATCATGACAAAGGGTATGGCTGATTTAGTCTGGCGTGTGTGTAAGCAGATCTACATGTATCACTGTATTATTTTTATATTTTATTAGAGGGATATTCTTTGGGGTTTGCTTCTTTGGTGGTGCTGCTGGTTGTGTTTCAGGAACAAATGGGATAAAAAAAAAAAAGATTCCAGGAATAGCTAGAGTGCAGCATTCAGAATTGATTTCTGCTTATTATAACCTTGATGCTCTGCATCTGAGCATCTCTCTCCCCTCTCAAAACCAAAACAAACAAAACAAAAAACCACCCTAAATTATTTGCTTTAGTTTCTTCCTAAAGCAGTAATTTGCTTCTTCAAAGTCCCATGAGATATCTCAGTAGTACAAACTCTTGGGTCCCTAAATCTTCCTTTAACTGTGAAATTGTATACCATAAAATGTCCTATTTTTGATGGTGTATA
Organism: Hafferia zeledoni; assembly: GCA_035583235.1. Lineage (NCBI taxonomy): Eukaryota > Metazoa > Chordata > Aves > Passeriformes > Thamnophilidae > Hafferia > Hafferia zeledoni. Next base: position 98,729,159 of record JAWWEV010000083.1, read on the forward strand.
TTTACACCTAGATAAGTTGGCATGATGGTATTTCTGCTGAGGTATTTCATGCCACCCTGCCTGAGGGCAGTCTGCCTCAGGCATGGAGGAGAGAAATGTGCACTTCTCTCCTGTATCCAAAAGAGGAAAAATAGTAGTATAAAAGTTGCTGCTTTCTGATGAGCAGTATTTTACCATGTGTGACTTTGAGGGTTTGAAGAGAAACTTATCAAATGAAACATGTTAAGAAGAATACTTAGAGCATTTTTTAAAACTATCTTGTCTCTGTAAGTATTCAAAAGAATTATCTTTTTTGTTGTTGTTCCTGAGAGGATTCATAATGGGGACAAAGAGGTTAGTTCAAGAACACTGGGATAGTGCCAGGGTTGTAGCGCTACTTAAATGTTTTGTTATCCTTGTTTTGATGCTATACTCTTAGCAGACCTTATGTTTCATATTGAAATAATCCTGGGCTAGAGTTTTGTTCTTTCTCCATTTGCACTGGAAGATGGTCTTAACTTTCAGATGAACAGATCTGAATTCAAGAAATGGGGTTGAATCTGTTTAAATCTGTATAAACCCAACAAAAAGAGAAGAATTTGACTTTTTGTTGTACTTTGGTGAATGGACGTTTGCCCAGGTTAAAGGCTTTAGGATTTGGCTCAATGTTTATTTTAAATCCTCATTTCCCAGACATAAACTGTTCTTCTAATAGAAGCATCCAGATATTTGAGAATATGCTGCAATTGTATTTTTGTGTGCTCCGGATGTGCTTTGACTAAAAAGAAATAGCAGATGTTTGAACCATGAAGTGTACTTTCCTCAGGCAAACCTTTCCCATGTTGCAGTAGCAGGATTTGCCTACCTGGTGGACAGGCCTGTTATTGTTTTGAGGGGGATTTTTTTAATTCCCCTCCAACCTCATACAAGTTTTACTACAGTGATAAAGCATTAAAGATACATGTTCCATATTTTTGCCCTGTTTTGAAGCTAAATTTGGTAATCAAATAAAAAATGTAGGATTGAATGCAGGCAAGAATAACTTTTGATACTGAACTAAGGGAAAACTGACTTAAAACTACAGATGTGTTTTAATTACTGTGTCTGAGATGGTCTGCCATTTTTAGTACCATGTGTAGCTTCTGCAGTCTTGGTTATGGGTGGTTTTCACTAAAATAAGAAGTGCAGATGGCTGAAGTGGAATGTTTGGGTACTATTAGCATCCAGGTTTAACCAAGATTAAGGATTTTTCTGAGTCCAGAAGTTCTGATCTTGAAAGAGGCATTGATTTAGAGCTCATATATTAATTTTTGGTCTATAACTTTTTTTTTTTTCCTAAAGCATAAAAAAATGCAAAACCTTAGATGTTGAATTTGGAGGGAAGTGATGTTTCCTCACTCACAGCATCTGAAGCTAATTTGAAATCTACTGATTCTGCTGCCTGCAAATAAACTGAAAGTCTAATTCAACATCTGGGTAGGTATTATTTTTGGACATCCTGTGGATGACTTATAAAAAAATGGAGTGGAGGACCCACTGTTCTTTCTTCCTTTGCACAGGATTGCTGGAGGAGAATGGAAGCTTTCTTCTGAAATGTCAAATTTATTAAGCAGAGATCTCACAAAAAAGGGTGGGGGTCAGATTCAAATTACCAGCTTTTCCTAACCACAAAACAGGATGTGCTCCCCTCTTCCCACTCCAGGACTCCATGTAATAATCAAACCATTCATACTTGTTTCAATCTGCATTTTAATACTTTCCTTTTTTAAGCTCTTCAAATATTTCTTAGCTGAAAGCTGATAAATGGCTTTTGGCTTACCTGGTTGACATTCATCTTCAGGAAAGTGATTGCATTTTTGGCAGGAGAGATGAGCTAAATTAATAAAAATGTATAAATTGAATTAGTAGCCCATCTCATGCATAATTACAAGTATTTCATGTGTGCTTTTCTAAATCTGGAGTTAAAACTCAAGCTTTGTATGTGCAAGAACCATCAGCTGCTTCACTACCCATCCTCTGTATCACCGTCAAAGACAGCCTTGTTTGGCTGTACAATGCAGGCAGAGCAGTTCACACACCATTTCAGAGGTCACAAGCATTCTTATCAAGCTCAATTCGAATTGTCTTTCAGACACAAAAACAACATTTCTTCTTCTTTGGGATATGTTGGAATACAAGTTTCAATTTTCAGATGATCCCATTCAGTGTTTGTCTCTTTCTGGAATTGCTTTTTTATTCCATTCACTTTTGGCTAAAGGAGGCAAATGGACCACTAGATTGTTTGCTGATTGAGAGTGTGGGAACATGGCATGCCCAACATTATCTTGCCATTCCAGTAAATGGATCTGAACTAAATATTTGTTTACTTCTAAAAATTAAACCTACAAACAAGACTGTATTCCCAGTCATTTTGAGCTGGTCGCATTTTTTGCATCTAATATTGTTTGTTAAGGGTCACGTAGTATAGGCAAAAATATTTTTAAAGGACAGATTTCTAGTTGGTTGTTCCTGTTTTCAGAAGGAGTGTGGTATGACGGATTTTGAGTCACTGTGGTTGATCAGGATACAGTGGTTTATGAGCAAGCAATGTATTTTTTCTAAGGCACAAACAAGTTGAGCTATTGGATTGTAGATACTGTTGAAGTCTGTGAATTCATCTGCCCTTACTAGAACAGTCCTAGGAAAGAGGACAGAAATGCTTGTGTAAGGAGTGCAGGATTGGGGTATTACTGTGCTGTTTTAGATCAGCCTCTTGGGGTTCCTGTTGTGTCCTTGTAAGCTCAGGTAAGCTAAGCATCAGATTTTGTGTTATTAACCAGTGGAGGTGATGATTAGCTGGTTTCAGATTATTTTATAGTGTTGGAATTTTATCCTTTAAATTTGAACTGGTTTTTTTTCTTGAATTGCTGAGAATTTGAGAGAAGAGACTAAGATGAAGTGAAGGAAGAGACTTTGATGACCCTAGAGGAACTAAAAAAGCACCTAATGGTTTGGAATGAAGCCTGACTTTACTTCATCTATCTCTAATCATCTTCCATTAAAGGCTGACATATTAGTTTAGTGATACCAGCAGTTCAAAATTAAACCAGCCTGTTGGCTTAAAACATAAGACTATCAGTAAAGCAAATGTGCTGTATCTCAAGTGGGTATTATCTTGCAATTTTCTTTTCCTTGAGTGCCAGAAATTGATGAGTTTAATCCTAATGCAGAAATAAACATAGGTTTTATACAAGATAGGGTTGAGAATTCTAAGGCATTGATACTAAATTTAAGATTTTCTGTAGGTCTACTGTTAACAAATATGTTCTCACAAATATTTTTCTATTTGAATGAAATGATCTGTGGTTACAGGGTCATCCCCTTTTAAGATCCCATGTATGGCTGCTAATGAACACATTTGGAGGCAGGAAAGGAGCATTAAGACTCTCATCTTGGAGGATGGAAATACTGTTAACCTCCTGTGCTGGGGCTACATCCCTGAATTGGTGCTTATCCCTTTACCACCGCCATTTTCTCCGAAGGTGTGGTTGCATTTAGCATATGTTCATCTTTTCCTGAGAGGTGTTCAGTGGTCAACATAGTATATTGTGACAAATGTAGTTAGAACTAGTGACTCAATCCATGATGTTTTCAAACAGAAATGACATAAATAGCATGGGGAAAACTACGGGAAAAACAGTGTGTATGTGACTAGGAGAGTATTTTTGCCACTGGGTTTTCTTTTCTTTGTGTGAATAAAAAAATATTACTGATTTCGGACTAAAGTCTTGCTTATTTGTACATCTGCCACCACTTGGGAGGAGAGGCATTATCTTTTTGTGGGGTGGTTGTGTTCTTTGAACTGCAGGTTTAGGTTTGGGAATTTGGGGGTCACTTTGCTACAGAGCTGTCATGTAAACATGGTAAAGTCAAGTAATTTTCTGTGGTTTGGTTTCTTACCTGTATAAATTAGGTCAGGATACTTCCCTTTTTTTCCACTTTAAATAGTCTTTTGTATTGAACTTGTCTGCTCTTTAATGTGCTTGGGTCGTCTGGGGCCAATGTAGGGATACTCTATTATTTATTGAAGAGCGATGGTTTTGCGAGTAGAATATGATGTCCTAAACAAAGCAGAAATGCTTGTAGTTGTGCTGACAGTCTGTCCCTTGTTATGTAATCACACTAACTCCAGCTTGTTCTAGCATATGCTGGTAGCAGGGTCCTAATTGTTTATGCTAGCAATTGATACATTGTGTGAATTTTGCTGCTAATATATGTTCATTCTGATCAAAGATCTGAGAAGGCCGTTTTGGCATTTGTTTGTTTTCAAAGGGTGTGTTTTCTTGCAGCTATAATGAAATAACTTGGAAGTTTTAGATTTAAAAAAAACTAGTTCTCAAAATTGTTCAGTGACAAAAAGCAAGAAAATTGTGGGAACATTGAATACTCAAAATGAGCTATAATTACCCATTGAAGTACTTTGTAAGTGGGTAGCTGATTGTGAGCAGAGAGGGAATCTTCTATGAATGGATTAAGCAGGAAAAAGTTCACCTTTCAAGCAGTATTTTCCCCTGATTTCAAACTGGAAAACAGTTTTCATTTTTCTTGGTTTAAAAAAAATGAACCAACAAACCACAACTAATTTATTTCTATAAATCCTTTTTATAATTAATATTATTATTACTCCTACTTTTAGGGAGATGTTTCTCTTGCCTCTGTGGTAAGCAAACCTTCCAATAACACATTAGCAGAGCATCATTACTCGGATAGGTATCTCTCATACTTGTAAGTGGCTCCTGTTTTTCTTTCTGCAGCTTCATCTTCCCAGCTCCATCACTTAAGACCATGTGGCAAAGGATGAAATTAGTTCTTTTTCTAGTGTGGCAAGTGAGACTACTCCTGACAAACTGACTGGGTGTTGTACATGGGTCTAGCTGTTTATGAAGAGAGTCCTCTGTGTTTGAACAAACCCCAACATTTTATTTATTCTGGCACATTTCTTTTCTGGAGCTATAAACTTCATCCAAGACTAATTCTGGTCAGTTTGCTCATAAAGCCCACTTTGAAATCCATGTTTGTGTTCTCAAATGGTATAAATTTTTTTGTCACTTTACAGACAAAAATCCTTTTTAACCAGATAAAAATTTGTACTAATGCAAGTGCTCATAAATAAAGTTGCAAGGATTATGTAAGTTTTTATTGCTGCTATCTTCACTGTAATTTGAACCCTTGTCAGTAAGGGATCATTGACTTCCTTGCAAGGATTGTGAAGAAAAGCACTTTTTTTTTACTTGAAAGGCAGCGTGGATTTTGTATCTTTCTTAAATTTTTGGGATATGCTTAAATCAAATTTAAGGTGGCCTTCACTTAGTTTTAATCCTCCAGGATGTATACTTTGGCTCTTTCTCAACAACAAATCTTCTGAGATTCTCAGTGGACTCATTTCTCCAAATATGAGATTCTTGCTCAGTTAAAGAGATGCTGTGTTTCTGATTTGTTTGGTTTTGTTTTATTTTGATTTTTTTTTTTAGTAAGAAAAGTACACTATTGCATTTTTTTGAATGAAGATTCACGTTGCAACACGTAACTTTGCTGTACCCATCTTCATGTGTTCAGAGCATGCCGACTGATGACAAATATTTGTTCTCTGTCTTCCCCTGCAACAAACAATCCTTTACTTTGTGATTGCTATGCTGAGAGCTCTAGAAGTTCTGTAATGGTGAACTCAGGACCCTAATGTGGCTGCTTTACTTTTTACTCTGGTGGGATACCAAAATATCATAATATCATTTGGTATCTCCAGGACAGTGGCTTGGCTCCAAAAAAATACATAGTCAGACTTGATATTGGGCCTAGATATAAACAGATTAGAATTACTAACTGCTTGTAAAATTTTCTTCAAGTTAAACTTCTTAACTTCCCACATTTTAATATTCTTGGGCAAAGACACAGTGGTTTGTTTTACAAACATGAAAGAGGTATTAAATAATTTTGAATTTCCAGTCTTGCTCTTAAAATCTGGTCAAGAGCTTATCAGAATTCTGGGGGAGTTTCTGCAAATCATATTCTAGGGGAAGAAGATGTTGTTGCAGGTGCTGTGTTAATAGAAAACTGATATGTGGAAGAAGGTGTCCCACAAGCACAAGAGATTTGGCAACCTGAAAGGAGTACCTCAGATTGCAATTCCTTGAGTGTAGAGGAAGTGTCTTGAATGGTATGCACATAAACATGTAGAGTTAACATATGTAACTTGTGCTTTCTGGGGAATGTTTCTCCTCAGAATAAATGCACAGTTAAGATGTTTTTTTTCTTGAATGGCTGTATGGAATCTGCGTTGCTGTGTGAAAACCAGACAAGGCCATGGCTCTGTTTCAGTGGTAGGATTTCTGATGTTTTTCATTCAATGCTAGGTAAGCTTTATATTTGGAACCCATAGTAAAATGCATCTGTCCCAGAAACACTCTGTCTTGCAAAGACTATGGTCATGTGCTTGTCAAGTTTCTTTGGCAGTCAGATGGGTTTAAGTACTACTTCTTCAGAAAATGCAATCTTAATGATCTTATCAGATTTGCCATTGTAAATATGTCTCCCCATATCTCCCTGGGTTCTGTGATTCTTTGGGTTCATCAGGATCCTTTCCTGGCTCCTAGATAGAAGTAGTTTGTAAGCCAATTCATGGCATTCCTAAGTAGATTCCTATAGTAGATTGAAACTTCTTTGCAATAAGAGAATGTTGCCTAGTGTATTTTAAGGAGAGAAAGAAATGCACAGTTCTTCAAACAAAAAGGTTTATTATTTTGTTCAGGAAACATCAGTTTGGAATAGGGACATTGCAAGAATGAGGGGCTTGTATCTGCTTTATATGCTAGATGATATCCTGGAGATACCTATTTTTAAAAATTCTGTTTCCTTTGGTATACACTGGAGCTTTGTAGCACTGTGTGAAATGCTCCTTCATCACCCAGATTTATAGCTTGTAGTTGCAACCCTCTGGGTCGTTTTTTTCAGTGAAGGACTAAGAAAGGAAGTTTATCCTTTACTGGAATAAATAATGGCAGAGTTTCAAACTGCATTCATATTTGTAACGTCACTAATGACACTCATGTTTTCCATTGTTAACACCTCTCTGATGTTTAATCATGCTTATATTCCTCAGAGGTGTTTGTCTGGGTTAGTTTTTTAGCGTGTCCTTCATCTGACTCAGGTTTTTTAGGGCTGATGTCAGTGTAAGTGATAGCAGGGAAAAAAATTGTCTTGGTTCTTTCTGCATCTTATGTCAATTGACTTATAGTGATTTATATGTTTTAAAAGATGATGAGTGTGGATGGTGGTGGGGGAAAGGGAACATGCTGAAATTTACACTTCTAGTTGCAGGAAACATCTAACTGAAATTCCTGGCATCTGATAGCTTCTTAGCAGCTGTAAATGAAGGTCTCAGTCCCTTTCTGCTTATGGAGATCTCTGTCACACAACTGTTTCCACATCTGTTTCTGTTTGATGTTGTGTCTTAGCAGTAGCACTGTGTGACATTTGACTGTCATCTGTGTTCTGAGTTTGCTGTTATTTTTAGTTTGAGTCTTGCCAAGGTTATGCAACTGTAACAGCACAACTGTCTCTGGATGTCCAGGGGAAAAGGAACATGCTTTTCTCATCCCATGAAAATGAGTGAGGAGCAGAGTGATTTCTTTAGCTCCAAGTTACTTTCCTAGAGAGAGAATCTTGAAGACAGAAAAGCTGTTGCTGGAGCAAGGGTAGGAATGCGACAGTCTCCCTTCCAGAGGCAGCCACCAAAGTGGAGGAAAATGGCACCTTTTTTGCTCTTCTCAGACCACTGAAGGAATGTATATACATACATAATGCATAGTGTTACAACTGCAGTGAAATGAGGTCATAAATTTGAGTGCTTGCTATTTCAGTGCCTGGCATGATGTTCTGGTAATAAAAAAACCTGAGGACAGCATAGGTCCCAGATCTATGTTACATGAAAAAAGGGAAACTGCCACATTTTTTTTTTCCACTGTCCAGCAGTCATCTCTCCTTATAAACATTGACCTGTGAAAAAATGTGATTGTAGGAGCACTGACATGAACCACAATCACCATATTTTTCTGTTTATAAAAGCTGCTTTTTTTGTTGTTGTTGTGTTAGGTGGTGGGTGGTGGTTTGGTTTTTTTTGTTTTTTTTTGGGTTTTTTTGTTCCAAAAGAGAAAAGTTTACTGTCTGGGTGTAACACACAAAGCAGCACCATGTTGAAATGTTGGCTTGGGATGAGGAGTGGTATATCGCAGCATGGTGTTATCAGCAGAGCTGTTTAATGTGGAGATATTGGCTGATGCAGTAGGTAGCTTATCCTGAGCAGACAGTTCTGTGTGGTTCTGCACTGCACACTGTAGGCTCTAATCATTAATTTGCTCTAAAAGGATGACATGATTACTTGTATTTACATTCATTTAACTGTCTTGCATAGCACTGTGTAATTCCAGTCTCATCTGTTATGAGTCTTGTTTTAAGTGGAATTTCTCCAAAGTGAGAGAGACCAAAACTGTGTCAGGAGTTAACCCTTTTTTCTGAATTTTAGTAAGTAAACATAAAGTTCACATCTGTGAGCTAAAGTTCCCTGGGCACTATGTCTATCAGATACTTGTCATTATTAGAAAGTACAATTCTTGAAAAGGAATATTTGGGTCACTTTTACAGTTCTATTCTTTAAATTAGATTGTTTACAGCGTAAATAATTTTACAATGTGTGGCAATTTGTTTTGCTGTTATTGTAAAGAATCTTAGAGGAAAAATTTCTGAAAGATAAATTTGAAATGTGAAGAAGTGTTAGAAGATTCAAAAATTAGCAATTCTAGAAGTAATGCAACTTATCTTTCTTTCTAAGAAACTGGTAGCATGCATTTCTTATCACAGCAAACTTAAATTTTAATCTATTTGGTTTTTTATTTCTACTTCACTTGGTTAGTCATGAAAGTGAGAAGTCCCCAGAAACTTACTATGATTTGCACTTGTGTCTTTAAGTTTAAGAGATTTGGCTCCCCCTTTGAGTCTTCAGAGTTGTTGACTCATGAAATTATAGTGTAGACAAGAGCAACTACTCAATCACCTTTCTGGGAGATTCTGCTCTGTATTTATGGTCGTTCTATATTGCCGACAGCCAGTGAGCTTAACTGTTTATTATGTTAGTTTTCAAAACAGTGCTGACAGACAGCAGAGCAAGAGTGTACAACCTTCTGGGTCTTTGTTCCAATATGGGGTGAGGTGGGCTTTCTCCTCAAGCACACTCCTTCCTCTGGGAGCAGAGGCAGCAGGAACTGAGGAAATGCTGGAGGGCAGTTTGCTACTGTTTAACTATGTTGCCTCTGAGCATGTGTAGGTTTTGGTTAAGGATCGCTGCTTGCATGAGCCATTAGAAAAAGGAGAAAAGTTCGGTTTCCATTTCTTCTTACATTTGCTGGTTGACACTAGATGACAGGGTTATTAGAAATGAAAAATTTCTAAACGTTCAAGCTTTATGCAGATGTGAATAGGGGTAAACCAGACTTACCAGTCTTGGCCTCTCCTCTCTCTCTTGCATGGTTGGAAGTACTTATCTGCTTGGCTAATGGGAAGTGGTTGGTTTTTTGTTGGTTGCAAAGGCTGTCTTCTGTAGCCTGTTTTAGTCATCTGAATTGGGTGTTAATTTTTTTTTTTTTCAGAACTCGGAGGGTATAGATGATATAAAATATCCCATATTAACTATGGAATAACTGAAAAATTACAGCATTACAGACAGGAATGTGGTGCTGAGTTCTCCCAGGTCTGAGTTGAACACTTGGCCTCCTGGAGATGGAGTAGTTTCAAAGATCATTCAGCTACTGATTCTCTTTCCCTTTTGTGTTTTAATCTCTTGCTCCCAGAGATTTATTTCAGACTAGGTCGGTATGAGTGAACACCATTAGCTCTGTCTGTCAGCCAACAACCCTTGCCTGCTCAGGGTTAGACCTTTTTTCAGCAGTACCTTTTCCAATTAATATTTTTACTGATTTTTTTTTTTACTAGAAAAATAAGCATGAAAGTTACACCAAATTTTAGTCTAAAGGTACCAATCTTGAAGAATATAATTGCACAGTTTTCTTAATAGTCTTGCAGCTGTAAAATTGTTAAAACAGGATGCAAACACTATGCAATATCCTGCTGAAGGTAGAAGTGTATTACTTCAGTGTATTTGGCTGAATTAATTCCTTCTCATGCTAAAGCACACATAAGTCTGGACAGGATAACACTAAGAAGGATATATAATATTCTCAAGTCTACAGCAGAAATATGTGCTAAAAATGTTTGTGTAGTTCTTGAACAGGAAAGGATATAACAAGCAATATATTGTTCTGTTAAGATTAATGACAGTGTGTTTATGGTAAAATAAATTCAAAAATAGCGAGTGGATGGCTAATTCTGTCTTCACCTTCCTTATGTTTTGGTGTTGAGGCTTTTGATCCAATTCTACCTTACAAATGAGGAGTCAATAGCCCTTTGGTACTATGCCTGTGCTCTTGAAGGCTGGGGTTTTTTTGTTGTTTTTTTTTTTTTTTCCCCCCACAGGTAGTTTCCACTTCTGAATTAAATACTTCTTAAAATTTTTGTAGAATAAAGCTAAACATCTTTTATGAGGATATTGTTTTCCTCTTATTTCCAAGTTCAAGCTTATTGCTAATTTCACTATTGCTGCTCATTTTGCGCTCCTGTATTTCTTATTTAACAGGTAAAATACAAATTTTATACAAATTATTCTCTTTAAGTAGAGTGATGGAAAGAGTTGTTGCTATAAATATGAAATAATATGTGGCAACTGTTAGAATTCTGACATCAGAAAAACCTTGTATCTACATGCAGAAGCCTGCTGATGAGTCTAAGAAGCAGTAGTAGGTTTCTTCAAAGGCCTTCTCTGTCTATCATATAATAATGAAAAATAAAATCTGGAAGGACAGGGTTGCATAGTGTCATGTGATATATGATTCTTTTCTTTAGGATTCCTTTTTAATTTCGAATAGTTCATACTGTGCATATCTTTCTTAAGAACGAATTGGGTTTTTCAACTTTGAGCTGGAACTCCATCTGGCCACTGCTGTGAAAGATAATAAAAAGTGTTTTTACAAATACATTAGCAACAAAAACAGTGCCAAGTAAAATCTCCATCCTTTATTGGATGTGGAGAGGAACACTGTAACCAAAGTTGAGGAAGAGGCTGAGGTCAGTCCTGAACCACTATTGTACTTTTTTTCTATGAATGCCACCTTAGCCTGTCTTCAAAAGTAAGACCAGTTATCCTCAGGTCAACTAGACCCCTGAGCTGGTAGGCAGGGACTGGGGGAAGAATAGACCCCCTGCAATCCTGGAGGAGGTAGGTAATGACCTTCTGAGCCTCTTAGACCCTTGCAAGTCTATGGGGCTGGATGGGGTCCACCTCCAGGTACTGAGGGAGCTGATGGAAGAGTTTACCAAGCAACTCCCCATTTGTTATCAATTCTGTCTAACCAGGGAGGGCCTAGATGACTGGAGAATGACCATTGTGATGCCCATTCACAGGAAGGTTCAGAAAGAGAATCATGGTGACCTTGGTTCCTGGTAAGGTTATGGAAAAGATCATACTGAGTTCCATCATGCAGCACATACAGGACTACCAGGGGATCAAGCTCAGCCAGCACTGGCTTGGAAAGGCAGATTTTGCTTGAGTAACCAGATCTCCTTTTATGACCATTTGACCCACCTAGTGGATGAGGGAAGGGCTGTGGATGCTGTCTACTGGGATTTCGGTAAAGTCTTTGTCTTAGAGGATGTTCTGAGCCTACCTTTAAAGATTTGCAATACCTTTAATGCTTTGTACATTAAACCAGAAATATTTTAAATAGTCACATATGAAGAAGTCAGTCTTTGCATGATATAGAGTGGCCTTTTCTTGCTGTCTAAGGGAAAGTGATCTAAAATGCTTCAGGTGATATTAAAAAAAAGTTTGACCCTAATTCTAAGAGTATATGAATAGCTCTGCTTTTGATGTAATTTCCCAATTGTGTATTACTGCTGTTGTTGGACTGTGAACAGTAGCAGAACGTCAGAGAGGACAATCACGTTTCTGGAGTTTTTTTAGTAGACACTGTTAGAAAACACAGTGAGAAATGTAGTTTTAAAAAGTCTGAGGAGCAGAAGATGTATATCCACTTTGTGTGTATGGTGTGTTTACCAATTTAAGCTTTTTTTTATTCAGTGTTTGCTTCAGACAAACCCCTACTTTTGAAACTAGGAAACTGAAGTGTTTTCTGGATGCTTTATATAAAAAGAATACATAAGAGAAGGTTTGAATGGAGATTCAATCTCTGTTAATAGTCCCATTTATGTAGTGGTGGAGAAAAAAATGCTATTGAGTACACAGCTCCAGAAATAGAAAACAGTAAATTTTTAGGTAAATATAGTTCAAAAATAGTTTCTCTTAAATAAATTTTGCTAATCGATTGGACAATTTTGAGAAGAGATTGCAAACCTAAAATGCTAAAATTACATATAACTTTGATAGTGCAAACTGACCAATGTGACCAAAACAGCGAGAAATTCCTATACCACCTAATTTGCCAAGAAACTCATCTTTATAGGTGTTTTTTCTGTTGATGGAATTCCATTGACCTCAAATGGGACTTTCCATTGTGATGGACATCTGTGTACAGCTCCCTTTTGCAAAAGGGGACCTTTGTGAATGCCAGACAAAGTGCAGAGGATGGATTCATTTGCTTTTTTGGATCATCCTTTGTTGTTGTATCAGTGACAAACTGAAGCTGATTTTATGCTCTGCAACTTGTTCTAGATAGTTTAGAGTGTCAGAACTTAGGAATACATATGTTTGACAAATAATGATGTAGTGCAGTGTAATTATGTAAGTGCAGTGCAGCTGCTGTTTTCTAATCTTTTATCTTGCTAAAAATATATTCAGTCATGGCTCTTTGCTCTTGCACATTAGCTTTATAAAGCACCAGTAGGTCCAGCAAGATGTACTAGATGAATGGAGACAAACAAAAAATGAAAATTCTGGAATAGTTGCCGTAGGCAATAATAAAAATGTTGCAGCTAAGTTTGGGGTGTTTTAATTTATTAATTCTGAGCAATGTGTTTTCTGGTGCTCTTGCGACTGCTTACATAAATACAGATTTTCCAGGCAATATCTAGCCAAGGTTGCTAGTTTGCTCTGGAGCATGCTTTTATGTAAATAGAGATTCCTAGTATTTGACATAGAGTTGTTAGCGAGACATTCTGTGGCATCTGGCTAATAAAGGAGGATATCTAAAGCCCACAGCTGCTGCTTTCTACCTTTGTACTGAGAAAATGACTGCTTGTTGCTCTATAAGAAGTGTAGCAAGCTCAGTTCTTAAGAAGAAAATGTGTATAATATTGCACTGAAATCAAGTAAGTTGTTTAACATGATTAAAATCTGGTTGGCACAATCCCCATAATAACTAGATAATAGGACTATCTGCTAATACTCTTTTTCTGTGACCAGAACGACCGAGGACATTGGTCCTTCCCTCTTCAGACTGTAGATCAGCCTTAAATCACTATAATACCTTGTCCTGTAAATACCAAAAAACTTGTTTCTGCTTCAAATTAAACTTGAAAAAAAAAAAAGTTTGAATTATGGATTTGTCCTGATCTCAGGAGTGTCCTCTTCCCTCTTTAGTGTCCTTCTTTTCAAGAAGGCTACTAATGGCTGTTGTACATCCTGTGCTCCTCTGCAGAGCACCCTGAGAGTAGATGTCTAATAGCAGGGCTGACTCCTTCTTCTCAAGTACATTCACTTTAAAACTCTGATAATTGCTTACAGAATTCTCAGTGGCATAGGTACTAATTACTTTATCTTGCAGATTTTTATAGTTACAAATGTCAGTGTAAGTCTTCAGTTGGCTTTTAAAGGCTGTGACTACTAAGAAAGTTTAGTAAGTGACAGGAGCAATTCTTACAGGTGCCGTAAGAATGAGAAGCTTGCTCTTAAGGATTTTTGATTTCACTCTGAAAAACCCTCTATCAAGCTTTGATGGATTTTGAAGTCCTTGACTGATTCTTTTAAGGCTGATGACAGAATCATATCAGTAGAGCATGGATGCTTCTTATACTTTCTTCTTGCCAGGTGCCCATAAACTTTGCACATTTCTTGACCATGCTGCACTTGTGGAGTGTATAGCCAGAGTTTTTCTGTAAAGGCTATTAAGGAATCAAATTAATTGTTCAAAACATTGGCTAGTTTGGGAAAAAAAGATTGTAGCTTTTATGGAATTGTTAATAGAGAGACTTTATAGTTTTGTAATTATAATTAAAGTGGACAGATGTGATGAGGACTAATTAATTCTTAACTTGTTGAATTTCAGAAAGTGGTGACTGCAAAAACTTCCTTTCTTTTGGAATATATGCTTCTGACAGGACTAAGGCTCTATCTGACCTCCAAAACCAAGTTGTTTTGGATATAGCTGAGAAGACTTAATTGATATGAGTTATGTTCTGTGCATAAATAAATGTAGAGACTAATTCATCTCTTGACTCCTTTGCTCTTGGCTTATCTCATAGGAACAATTGAACGTGGTAGGTCTTATATTTCAACATCTGCTGCACAGTGGAATTACAGATTATTTTGTATTTCTTTTTGTCTATGTTTGGTTGGTTGGTTTTTAGTCCATATGCATATCCATTTACTCAAGTACAGAATATGCATTATACTCTTTGAAAAGAGCTTTGGGTATAGCAATATTGCTGCTTGTTCTAACGGCCTGCAGATGTGGATACTTCCAGGAGAATACACTCACACTAGATTTTTAAAATAGAAAAGGAAATAGAAGGCAAAATGGACAGAATAATTTCATTCTTTAGAGCAATTTGCATAGCACCAGTTGCAAGTTGCTGTGAAGCCCTTTTTAATTGGTAGTTCACATTCTTTTCAGTAATAGAACTGTGTAAGAACAAATAATTGGATGATAGTAAAATTCAAAGATGTCTGTAATTATTTTGAAACATTTTTATTTTAAGGATAACTAGTGATTTTTGGCATTCTGTAATTTGTAATCTGAGTATACTTCATATTTCTCAATTATTTGCTGATAATCCTTACTTGTAGTATAATGAACTTCTTTGTAGCTTCTTAGAGATTGATTTATGCTTCCCTATATATATTGTGGAGAATGGTTTAATGAGCTTATATATGAGGAAAGTGTGTAAGTAACAGCTAACTTGTCCATCATTCTGAACAAAGTCTGGATAACTTGCATGCATCTTTTGCTAAACTTGAAGTATTTCAGAAGTTTATATAATTTTTCTTTAAATTAAATAGAGAGAATCAAATGGGTGATCATGCTACTGTGCTGATACTGCCTTACCTCTACTCCTGTTTGCAGTTTGGGCACCACAGTTCAAGAAAGACATAAAGCTATTAGAAAATGTCCAAAGGAGGTTGATAAAGATGGTGGAGGGTCTAGAGGAGAAGCCATACAAGGAGCAGCTGGTGTTACTTGGTTTATTCAGCCTGGAGAAGAGGAGACTGAGGGGAGACCTTACAGCAGTGTACAGTTTCCTCATGAGAGGAGGCAAAGGAGTAGACACTTATCTCTTATTTCTGGTGTCCAGTGACAGGACCTGAGGGAGTAGCCTGAAGTTGTGTCAGGGAAGGTTTAGGTTGGATGTTAGGAAAAAGTTCTTCACCCAGATTGGGCACTGGAACAGGCTCCCCAAGGAAGTGGTCACAGCATAAAGCCTGAGAGAGTTCAAGAAGAGTTTGGACAATGCTCTCAGGCAAATGGTGTGATTCTTGGGGTGTCCTGTGCAGTGCCAGGAGTTAGACTTTCATGATCCTTGTGGTTCCCTGCCAACTTAGGATGTCCTGATTCCATTCAGAAGGACCTCAGCAGTTTAGAGAGATGGGCAGAGAAGAACTCTGTCCAAAG
Source organism: Hafferia zeledoni (assembly GCA_035583235.1). Lineage (NCBI taxonomy): Eukaryota > Metazoa > Chordata > Aves > Passeriformes > Thamnophilidae > Hafferia > Hafferia zeledoni. The sequence goes on from JAWWEV010000083.1 coordinate 98,745,064, forward strand.
TTCAACAAAGGCAAATGAAGAGTCCTGCACCTGGGGAAGAATAACTCCATGCACCAGTACTAACTGGGAGCTGACCTGCTGGAAATTAGCTCTGTGGAGAAGGACCTGAGGGTCCTGGTGGACAACAAGCTGTCCATGAGCCAGCAGTGTGCCTTTGTGGCCAATATGTCTAATGGTATCCTGGGGTACATTAGGAAGAGCATTACCAGAAGGTTGAGGGAGCTGATACTGACACTCTACTCAGCCCTGGTGTGGCCACATCTGGAGTGTTGTGTCCAATTCTGGGCTCCTCAGTATGAGAGACAAAGAATTCCTGGAGTGGGTCCAGTGAAGGGCAAAAAAGATGATTAAGGAACTGGACCATCTCTCCTAGAGAGGGTTGGGCCTGTTTAACCTCAAGGAGAGATGTTTGAGAAGGGCCCTCATCCATGTAGCTAAGTATCTGAAGGGAGGGTGCCAAGAGCATGGAGCCAGGCTCTTCTTGGTGATGCCAAGGAATGGGACACAGTGCAGTGGTCAGAAACTGATGCACAGGAAGTGCCACCTAAATATGAGGAAGAACTTCTTCATTGTGTGGGTGACACTGGGACAGATTGTCCATAGGGGCTGTGGAGTCTCCCACACTGGAGATATTCAAGAAATCCTATGCCATATCCTTTGGGATGACCCTGCTTAAGCAGGGATGTTGGACCAAATGGCCCACTGTGATCCCTTCCAACCTTACCCATTCTGTGATACTATGATTTATTTTGGGCATAAACTTAAATACTTGTGTAAAAATTGTTTAAATAAGTGATGAAAAGTTGGCAAGGTGAATAGTAAAGTCAAATGGGAAATGCTTTGTGCTCTTGAATTTATGTCAGGCTGATTAAGCAATATGTTCTTTTTCTTTTCTCTCTTTGCAGCATGTGCTTTCCGTTACAATGGGCTCTCCTTTGTCTACCTCATCTACCTCCTGCTCATTCCTCTGTTTGCAGAACCCACAAAAACAACGATGCAAGGTAAGATATTCATTACTTTATTTTTCAGAATTTGGAGTGGATGGAGTACATGCAAAAGCCTTGGTGTAGTAGAAGGTGAAGTCCTGAGCGTTTTCCTCTCATTAAGTGATCTAATTTGTAATATATGTTGTAAATTCCCTAACAGTGTAGTTTCACAATATGCTGGAGGTGAAGGGCTTCCAACCACAATACTATTCTTGCCCCAAAGTACCTCAAGACTGTCTGATAGCACTGCCAGGCATTCCTTTTTATGACACTATTTCACCTGAAATATTAACACGGTCTGAGTGAAAAGTGAACTTTCAGAACCCTCCTGAAGTTGTCCTGTCATAGACTGTGCCCCTTGTCTGGATTTATAGTTAATTACAAGAATTAACTTTGATCTCAGATTTTTCATTCAACTGTATTTCAGGTACTTATATAAACCATAACTGTCATCCTGACATTATACCACTACTTTACTAAAAATAAATGTCTGTCTTTCAGAGATGACAAATAACTATGTAAGGCCTTCAAACATCTATGTATGGCATACAGAGGTGTGACACACTGGCGTGTCTACTGCAAGAATATAATACTTCTGAAATGGTTTCTATCTTTATAGGCCTGAAAAATATTTTCATAAATTAAATTATAAAATTTGATTGGTATATAATCATTAAATGGTTAGGGTTGGAAGAGATTTAAAACGTATGTGGTTCCATGGGCATGGATGATCTATGATGCCACTCAGTATATCAGGCTACTGATCATCCAATCTGGCCTTGAATGCTTCCAGGGATGAGATATCCACATCTTCTCTGGACAACATATTCCAGTGTTTCAGCACCTTCTGAGTAGATAATTTCTTCCTAACATCTGATCTAAACCTGCCTTCTTTTACTTTAAAAGTATTGCCTGTTGTCCTGTCACTATCTGCCTGTATAACAAGTTGCTTTACCCCATTTTTTGTATGCCTGCTTAAGGTACTGAAAGGCTGCAAGGAGGTCTTCCTGGAGCCTTCTCTTTTCCAGACTGAGCAGTCCTAGCTCTCTCAGCCTGTCTTGGTAGGAGAGGTTCCAGCCTTCTGATCATCTTCATGGCCCTCCTCTGGACCCTCTCTCTAACTGGTTTATGTCTTTCCTCTGCTAAAGACCCCAGATTTGGATGCAGCACTATATGTGGGATATCATGAGGGCAAAGTAGAGGGGCAGAATCTCCTCCCTCAACCTTCTGGCCATGTTGCTTTTGATACAGCCCAGTATGCAATTGGTTTTCTAGGCTGCAAACACACACTGTTGGCTCATGTCCAGCTTTTCCATCCATGAGAACCTCCAGGTCCTTCTCAACAGGGCTGCTCTCAATGAGTTCCTCTCCCAGTCTCTGCTCATGCCTGGGATTGCTCTGACACAGCTGCAGCACCTTGCACTGGGACTTGTTGAACTTGATGAGGTTTTTGTGGGCTCAGTTCTCAAGTTTATACAGGTCCCTCTGGATGGCATCTCATCCTTTTGTCATATCAACAGCACCACTCAGCTTTGTGTCATCTGCAAACTTGCTGAGGATGCACTCATTCTCCCTGTCTGTGTCATTGATGAAGATACTGAAGAGCACTGGTCTGAAGACAGAGCCCTGAGGGACACCTCTTGTCACCAGTCTCCACCTAGACATAGAGCCATTGAGCACAACTCTGTCTGTGCCTATCCCGCCAATTCCCTACCCACTGAACTGTCCATTCATCAAGTCTGTCTCTCCAGTTTGGAGATAGAACATCATGTGGGGCCATGTGAAAGGCCTTACACAAGTCTAGGTAGATGACATCTGTTGGTCTGTTTTCAACTGCTACCATCACCCATCATAGAAGGCCACCTTGACACCTAAGCTAAAGGAAAAGAAGTGCAGAGAGTTGCACATGGGTACTTTATTGTTAAATGTTATTCATAAATAGGATAGGATATGTTATAAATAGAGTCAGTTTTTCAAGAATTGCTTGGAGTGGGATAGATCTGAATTATACCTAATTGCGAGTCTTCGTGAATTGTAGTTGAAATATCTTGACAGAACTATAAAACAAGGCAAGGAACCAGGTGATAATTTGGATGCTTTTAAGATCTAGTCTGTTAGCTAGAGAGTTCATCTCTCACCCCTTGGTGAAGAAGCCATCTTCTCCAAGTATTACAGTACAGAAGTGGTAAAGGCTGGATTAGCATTTGTGCTTTATGCCTCAATTCCTACACTCTGCTTCCCAAAACATTTTTTCACACAGTTTCTACCAGTCAGTCTGTACTAACTCACTGTCTTTCGGCAGGTATCCATACTAACTGGGTGGGCTTAGTTTATGTTGACTGTGTTAGTATCCAGTGCAGCCAGGAAGAACAGACCTGAAAAATAAATAAAGTCGGCGTAAAAGGTGGGAAATCCTACTCTAGATAAGGTTGTCCATTCTTTTTTACTTGGGAAAGTTAAAAAGACAGTGTAAGAATGGAACATCAGTCCAGCTGTGAGTTAAAGTTTCTCTTAAAAGTGCTGAATGTAGAGTTGAGAGGGAAGTGCTCCTTGGGAATTTGGTTCCAGCTTCTCAGATACTGTGCAATTACCCTGTTGGCTTTGTGTGTTTTACTTTTGCTGCCCTTTCTCTGTGTGCCAGGAGGAGTGATTGACAGGATAAACAAAGCTATTTTTTAGATGCTAAGAGGGACAATGGAGAGACATCCTAATTCTCTTCTTTTACAGTCTAAAATACTCTATTTGATTGAGACTAATTCCTGTGTGATTTGAAACGGTCACCCAGTTTGCATCATTGATGGCAGCCATCTTTCCTCAGAGAAAATGCTTTCTTAGAACTTTGGGTATTTCCCCATATTGTGTGTCATATTGCATTACACTTCTCCTGAATGTCGTGTGTTTGTGAGAATTAATTTCTTATATAAATTCTGTATTTCTGGGTGTAACCATTTTGCCACTGTCACCTTTTTTAATTGTGTGTGTATGTGTGTAGCTGTGTCTTTCTAAAAAGCGATTTTTTATTTTTATGTGTAAAGGATGGAAAAGAAAGGGGAAATCCTAAAAAATTTTAGCAAACACCAGCCAAACCACCAGTAATTCAGAGTCAAAAATGAAATGAAACAAAGTTTATTACAAAAAAACCCCACCAAACCAAAACCTAAAAAACAAAACGTAATATGTGTTTATGTATTTTATTTGTTTCCCCCCTTTAATTTCTGTCACTCAAAGAATATTTTTGAATCTTCTGTTCTCTTTCTGTTTCATTCAAGTTGTTGTGTGTGGTTTGTGTTGTTTTTTTTTTGTTTGGTTTTTTTTTTTTTTTTTTACCCCTGAAATATTGCGTCTTTTGATTTTAGTTTTATTGTTTTGAGTTTTCTGGTCTCCTTCCACTAAGCTTTTCTTTTCTTGTCTTTTCCTGACTCATTCAACTTCTCTGTCACATCTCTGACCAACACTTCCATCTGTTTTTTCAGTTTACCACCTTGCACTTTCTGAACTTAGGAATCTTCTCTCCACCAGGCTTCAGAGTTTTACAGGCTATAGAATTAGAAATTAATTTGGAATGGATGATGTCAGTCTAGATTAATTTAAATTTTGACAGAAACTTAAAAAGGTTAGAAACATTGAGGGAAATTATACTCATCGAAATAGTTCAGATTAAAGCTTTAATGAGTAATTTTTTTCTCTTCCCCCCCCCACCCCTGAAAAATTTAATCTTCCTAAAGAATTCAATTATTAAGATGAAGTACTGTTAATCCTTAATCGTGGAGCTATAAGGCACTATCTGTTATGTTCTGATCTCATTATAAATTAAAATGTACTAATTGGTTACACTGGAAAGGGATGTGTTTTAAAATATGTTTAAAACATATTTCAGTTTAAAAAATCTTCATGATTTTGGGTATTCTTGAGTTTTGACCTATTCTTAGGTATATGTTTATGGGTTTTTGAGAAGGGTTTCACCCATGGTTTACCGATGTAACTGCAAAGATGATTTGTTATTTTTTTGAAAAATGATTTATTGCCTGTCATCCTTAAGTGATCAATAGAAAGTACTCCAGGCAATAATGGAGAGGCTGATTAGAGGAAGTGGGAGACCTCCTTGAGATATCTTTGAAACTACCGAGTTTCTTTGTACTAGCCCAAAGCATCGGTATGAAGATGTGTTTATAACTTAGAAAATGCTTTCCAGTAATAAAAAAAAATGGGGTTTCTATTGGCTTGGGCATGTTTTCTTGTGCAAACATGCTAGGCTGGTACATAAACATCCTTTGGCTCAAAGCACCGCATCTCAGCTAGGTTTTACCACTCCTGATATTATAAAGTATTCTATTGAGAGTAAACAGTGGAGCATGTTACTTATAATTAAATCCAATAAGAAGTGCTTATTAATGGAAGTTTTAGCAATGTAAGAGTGAAAATGATGCAATAACTTTACATTTACCACCTTTATAAATCATCTTACATCTTAAGAGCCAGCAAACAATTTCTGTTATTGATACTCTGTGCTTTCTCACTATTTATTATCAACATTTTTTCTTATGAGATTAATTGAAACCCCTCCAACTAAGGAAAAGTGAAATGGCAAGAAGCATTGCATTGACAGTGTTGGGTACAAGAATACTGTATCTGTTTAAGTTGTTGTGTATGACTCGTCTTTCTCACTGCTTTGTAATGCTGTTCCCAGATGGGATATGACACTCTGAGAATATAGACTCCAGTTTCTGGGCTGTTTTACTTTTTGGCTTCCACAGAATAAATGGTAAGCAGGGATTCACAGTAAGTGGTTGATGAGATGATGTGTCACCCATTTTCAGTATCATGTGTTATATGAGTGCTGACAGTTTTTGGACGTGGGTACGGCAGAAACTCAGCAGTGTGTTGATTGAAGACTTGCAAACAAAGCAAAGCCAATGGAGCTGTGACCAGAATGCAGAAGTAGGAGGAGAAAATAACTTGTAATTTATTTTCACTTGCAACTAAGTAACTGATATGGGCTTTTTTGGTGTGGTTATAAATGACACGGGCCTTTGGAAAGATTCAAATGTAAAGAAGGGTAGTGGCTCTTGATACAGAAGGCAAAAATTCTTTAGAGGGTTTTGAAATAAAGTGTTTGCAATTAGACTGGTGTGATGGGGTGTTTTTGTTTTGGTTGTTTTTTGGATGGTCATGGAAATCCTAAGTGATAAGAGGAAAAAGCCATTTTAAGGAGGGTTGAAGATACCATGAACTTTTTAAAATTGTAGAACTGAGCATATTTATAGCTGCATTAGATTTTGCATTATTTTAATTTATTCTAAAGCAGTATTTCCCCTTATGTATTGAATACTTTTTGGTTTAGGGAAAGCAAAATCAGTTTTTGTTGAGCTGGAAGTGATTTCCTTAGTTATTTTAGTGTTTCAAGTTGATCCCAAGCCTATCCTCTACTCTGGTGATAGCCAGTTTCAGACTGAATATGTCATAGTTTAATTAATATTGTTTAATTTAACTCTGGCAGTGACTAAAAAGCTAGAGCCAAAACAAGGCTTCCTTTTTATCCCAAGGTATAGATAAATGCAAATTTATTTCATTGAGAAGCAATTTAGAGGCACAGAAAAGAAATTTTTGTTCTTGGCAGGAACTCTGAAAAATTTCTTGCGTTTTTCTCCTTCAATTCATCAATCTACATGCATGTCCTAGTTTAGCAGGTGAGACCAGTTGGCACTGTGTGGGGGTGATCAAAGTCGTGTATTCTACCCCCTCTATTCATTTCCAAACAATGGACCATCTGCCAGAGGTGCCCAGGGAGTCGTTAGCACC
>JAWWEV010000083.1:98751901-98773150 GCA_035583235.1 Hafferia zeledoni
ATTGTAGCTCTGATTTATAATCTCTCTCGTGTTGAGTTCATTTCTCCTGCTGGTTTACCTTGAAACCAGCACAATGCAACACCTACATGATAAAAATTTTACTTTATACAGCTTGTGAAGGTTACTTTTCTAACTGTCCTTTGTGATCTTTTTTTTTTTTTAAGTAATTGAAAATTAGTCAATTTTCTTCCTTTCCAAGAAAGTATGTGTAAAATAAATCTTCTTATTTCTGTATTTGGAAGGTGAAAGTGCAGAAATAGAAATCTAATCTAGAAACAATATGATAGATGAGGGAAGTTTGCTGTGAGTTAGCAGTCCTCCTATCTAACATGACTAAAGTGTAAGGAGGGCTTTCTGTTGTGAGTTTGAGTGAGATGAGGGCAGAAATTGTGCTTTAAACCCAGCTGTGAAGTTGAGAACTGACAAGAGTGCTTCTCTGAATGTTCTCACATTCTCAGATTTGGGATCTGATGTAGGCTTGCTGTGGTTGTGAAAGGATTTTAAACTCGGAATGACCTTGTGGCATGTTTTTAAATTGAATTAAATAATGAAATTATGAAAATGTGTTTTACAAAATCATATAAAAATAGCAGCATCTTAGGCTGTAGAATATGATTGAATATGCGTCATATAGTCCTGCAATCCTAATACTGATTAGTCAGGCCTCAGATTTTGATGGAAAGATGGTGGTGCTGGGTGTGTCAGGAAAGCCAAACTTTAAGAATTTGTTCTCTGCATTTTGTTCTGAAACATGAATTTCTCTGAGTTAAATTGCTTTCCTTTTTTTTTTTTTTTTTTGCGTATTTTCCATGTAAGTGATTGACAAGTCTTGGGATTCTTTTTGTTGTTTTTATTTTTTTTTTTTGTTCATTGGCATAATTGTATGATATTATGCATATCATTTGTTTACTGCAGAGGAGTCCTGGTGTCAAGAGCTTGTAATTGAAGTTGATTGTTGGTTGTAAATCTTACAGGTTTGTTTTTTTTTTTTTTTTTTTTTAATATATTGGAAGCAGGCTCATCTTTTAGACATTGACAAAGAAAGTTTCCTTGAGCAGCCTTCTGCTCTCTGCTGTAGGTGTGACAGTGCTTTGGAGAGCCAGGCTGGATGATAGGAGTGTGCTAGTGTGAGATCCAGCGCTCACCCCCGTTCTGCTGCTCAGCCTGCACAGCACAGCAGCAAGCACGACCTTCCATGGAAGCCATGCCCATTCTCCCACCCTGGAATGGACCAGTCCCAGTTCTTCAGTACAGGAGCAAAGCCTCATCGTGACAATTCTGAGATGTCTTGATAGAGCTCTGTCAAAAGCTGTATGATGTAGAAGTGAAAGGGAATTGAAAATGTTTACAATGGTGTAGCTTATTAGCTCTGTAAATCAGTAAACAGATTGTAGAGAAGTTGAGGGAATATTATTGAATCTACATCTACAGTAGAGTAATTTTGAAGACAAAATTACATTTCAGGAAGGAGGTAAGAGGTTGATAAGATCTGGCTGGATTGAGATAACATTAGAGGAGAAAATCAACACGCAATTGTTATGTTCTACTATAAATCAGAGGCTGAATGATCCTAATAACTGTACAGCCGAATCTTTCCCTAATGCAAACAACTTCTCTGACAATTACTGACTTGTGAAGAAGCAGTGTTTTGTTAAAATTTGGTTTGGAGGGACTAAGGACGTCAGAGAGAATTAGTCATCACTATTCTTGTGATCCAAAATTAACAAAAAATAATCTTTAAGGTTTTCTTAAACTGAAGTGCAACATAAGTTTAGGGAAACTGGATAGTGACTGAAGATCTCAAGAATTTGGATGTGGTGGCATTTCCTACATAAAAATGCAAGGAACTTTCTGGAACTCCTATCTTAAGCACTGGTGGCTTTTAGGGGTGAACTCAAGACCTAATGTGCTGACTAACAACACCCACAAACAAAATTAAGAACAAACAGAGTTTGCAAGCAGTGAGTGAAAGGGGAATTATCTTAGAGGTCAAGAAATGTTCAGATGAAACCAAGTTTGCCAGAAGTCAAGCAGAGTTAAACTCTGCAAAGGAAACAGAAACAAGGAATAAAAATGTGTTTATCCTTATAAAATAATAAAAAGCATGGCTGGCAATAAGGATGAAATAGGAATTAAATACCATCAGAGTATGTCCAAAATTTTAGAGACAGGAATGTGTACTTCAGTTTTGAATTGGGACAGTACTGTTAAACATAGAGACCAAGGCTGAAGTGCCTGCTGGGAAGGAGGTTGGAAAAAGAAAAACTATTGTGTGTGAGGAAGAAGTAAGACCCAAGTTTAAATGCTAAAGTGTTGAAGACTGCATAATCTCACTTCTAAAAGTGTGTTTGATATCCTAGCTTGAAGAATGAAAATATTAGCTCAAATACAGGGAAAAAAAGGGGGGAAATGCTCTTGCATATGTACTCCTGTAAACTTGTATTTTTCAAATTTTGCAATATATTCGTAAGAGAAGAATAAATATCTTAAGGCAACTGGAGAAAAAAAGAGATCAAATGAAAATGTCTGTTCTAAAATGGGGTTGAGCTAAGCAATTTAGATAATACTTTGATAAGGTCAATTCAGACTGAGTCCTGATAAGGACTGTGTGGACACTCAAAGCTGCTAATGTACACAAGTAAGAAAGAAACAGCACATCTCATATCTTAAAATAACTTTTCTGCTTTGTCATTCTGCAAAGGGAAATCGTTGTTCTGCATTTGGATTGAGGGATATTTGAGGAGAACAACTTCCTGGGTTAAATGAGGATTCTGCCACAACATTTAGGATACATGGGGGACCATTTATGGTTTTCTAGGTTTCAGCTTCTAATAGACACAGTGAGCCTGAAGACCCATCTAATTTCAAAGTGGAATATGATTCTTTCATGAACCGGAATACATTCTGTCATGGTGGGAAGTAGGATAACCCAACTGATGCCTCTAAACCTACCTTGTCCAAATAATCTACTCAATGTCTCCAGCAAAACTGTATGTAAACAGTAAGAGTCAGTTAGTTTGCAGAAGTTTTCTGTCCATGTGTAGAATAATTTCAGGAGGGTTATTGTCTTATTTTACATTGGGCCAAATTAACAGTTTCTGGCTTGAAACTTCCTGGTGATTTGGTTAAGATTATGGACAATATTGGAAGACTTTGGAGCATTACTGTGGTCGTCAGAACTGTTTTCAAGAGTTCAGGAGTCAAAAGAATTGTAAGTTGTTTTAGGTTGTTTGGGTTTGGAAAATAAGAGAGTAGGAAGAATATAAAACACATTGTGGGCCTCCCTGTTCTCATTTGTAATACCAGTGTGAATTAAACAACCCTGTTTTATTATGCTGTCATAAAGAAAGAATACAAAAAGCCGTTAAACTATTAGGTATGCGTTTTGATTATTGTGACTGACCTGCAGGTGAGGGGAATTCCAATAAATCATTGTACAGTTTTTTAAAAGCAGTGTAACTGTTGACATCCACCCCACTGTTGTTTCCTTGTTTGGAGGAAATCACACTAAAATGACTCATGTCCTGAATCTACCGCACTAGATGATGTCTGAAGAAGCATTAAGTAGTGAGCCTTGAACTGTATTAGCCAGCAAGGCAGGTGATGGCACTAGCATGACTTCTCAAGGCAGTGTCTTGGCACCAGCTTTTTGCTATAAATTATTCTGTGGTAATACCAGAAATTTGTCCACTGAGGTAAACACTATTTCTTTAAAATTAATACATAAAATATATGTTTTTTCTTCTGTATTTTCTCTTCTCATGCTTCCTTATTTTATTTTAAATAGGTTCTGGTCAGCAGGAGAGGTACCTGATTGATTCCTCAGGTTGAGTGCTGTAGTTTGCATAAATGTGGTACTCCACTCAGCCTGAGTACTTCTCAAACCTTTACGGGCAAAGAGTGAATTCTGGATTTGGACCTCATACCTGGAGATGGAACTCTGATCTTATCATAGTCATTTATGTTTGAACAGACATTTAGGATCATTGAGTCTAAGTGTAGGAATAATACTGGTTCTTAGTGTCTTGTGCTTCTAGGGCACCTTATTGTCTATCTGTCATCTGACTGGAAGGTGATTCTCCTTATTTCCCTGGTCTTGGAAGCACTAACTGGTCTCCACCATAGGCACAGCTGACAGGGAAGGTTTTCGAATTCTTGGGAACATGGTGGAAGAATGTCCCTTCTGCCTGCTGCCACCATTGTCTGAAACATAGGAGATCTGCCAGGAGTTGAAATCACAGGGACTGTGTTTTCAGCAAGAAAATTGCTCATTTGCAAGTGCTCACAAAGCTTGGATTAAATTATTTATGATAATGCTTTTTGTAACTACTGTTTATATTTGAGTGACAGTTAATGTGAGTTGGACTTATTAGTAAAATAAATAAATAGCATTCGGCAGCCTGTTCAGGGCTGAGAGGGGGCTGTGAGCATGTATGTGTGGAGCAGGAAGCAGTAACAAGATGCTGATTCATTTGTGTTTACATGCCAAGAGCAGCATCTAATTCAGTAGGCAAGAGGTTGTCCATCAAATATTTATTATGGAGGCCTGTTAAAAGTCCACATGAGCACCACTGATCAGCTGGAGGACAGAAGTTTTTGTAATGTATTTTTTTCATTCTAATGATGTATTTGTAAGGCCTTATCCTGATATTTCAGTTGCAGCTCATTGACATTATATGGAGAGTGAGACACCAGACATGTTTTAAATCAAGTGGGCTTTTTTGTCCACACAGAAGAATAAATTGTGCCCTTGTAGAAAGCACCTCTTTTACAGTTCAAGGATATTTAGCTGGTCAAATTTTGCTCACTGCTTTAATTTCTGCTACTTCCGTGGATCTGGTTTATTGCATCTGTCTTAACTAAAGAAATGTTTTCTGGGAAATAAATAGTTCCATGACAAAGATGTATTGTAGTGAGCAGCTGTTTCACTCTAATGGGAGCCTTAATTGAAAGGATTATTGCAGCAAAATGTTTCCTAGTTGTTTGTCTTGGATGATGTGGCTGAGAAGGATACAATATAGTAGCAAATTCTAAACAAGAATGATATCTGTTTTGCTTTCTGCTAGATCTTCAGGGTAGCTATGCCTGAGGATCAGTCCACTCCCCTGGGACCAAATCTGCTGACCTTACTTAGGGAAAACTTCCACTAGCACTGGGAAATTTGCTTCTGTAAGCAGCGCAGGAAGTGCCCTGTAATATATTAAGAAACCAAGTAAGTCCATAAGAAACCAAACAAAAGGCATTTAAAAGCATTCCCATTGCTCTCAGAAGGAAGCAGAAAATTAATATGCACATGCTCTGTAATTAACATTTAAATTCTGGTCTTAATGTGATTTAGAGGGAGCTGTGAACTCTTGAAAAAGAAGCTGTTGGTGCAGATGCAGAGCTAGGTGTGCAGTTTCTCATTAGTCAAATGTTTCTGTTATGCCTCCGGATGAAGCGGGGAACTTTCAAACACATCCTTCTCCCTGCTAGCAGATTTGTTCACATCCTCTTCTAATTCAGAGCAGAGACCTGAATCTGATTCTCCTACATCCCAAGTGCGCTTGGTTATCAGCTTTTTGCTGTCTTTCCTCTTCTTCAAATTCCTCTCGCTACAAATTTAATTATTCTTGTAAAATAGAGCTGCTACAGTATTTGATGCCCTCCTGGCATCCCTGTAGACTCTGCCCTCGTATGCAGTATGAGAATCTCAAGATACTGAAAGTGTTCTTGTGTTGAGCTTGTATGATAGTGTTGTGTAATGGGCCGTGAATCTTGTGAAATAGTAGCAGTCCAGAAGTATTGATACGTAATCTCTTCGCACCACTCTCTCCCATACCCTAACTTTCCATCTTTTGTGATGAAGTGATCACTGTCATCAGAAAAGTCAGTACAAAGACAATAAATCTGGATACTTGCCTATTAAATAGATAAATATTTTGCTATGAAGATATTAAGAAACTCATTTAGGTGCAAAACACCAACTTGAATGTTCTTGTACATTTTAAGAGAACATGTAAGTCCACAAAGTGGCTTTTTTTATTCTTCTTTTAACTTTTTCACATGTAACATGCATGACAGTTGGGTGCTGTTTGTTGTAAGAAAAACCCAAGTGATACATTTAGTGTTTTTCCTACTTAAATAATAATTGAAATAATCATAACAGGGCTTAGTAGATCTTCAGAAATCCTCACTTTTTCAGACCATTTCATTATAGTTTTGTTTCACTCAACTTGGCCAGGAAATTGAGTTAAATCTCCTCTTCTGAAAGCTCTCAGTGAAGAGCTTTCTTCTTTTTCAGAACAAAAACCAGAAAGACAGGGAATGAGGTTTTCATCACAGCTGTGCAGTACTTGCCTGGATTATGTTCTATAAATTTCCACAGAAGGGCAACGTTAATGAGTAAAACCAATCAGATCAGGCAAGTTTGTGCAAAACCTTTTCAGGACTGAGGAAATTATTTTCAGCATTTTATTTTTTCATTCAGTTTGTGAAAAAAGTTGATGGTAAAAAGTTGAAAGGGGAAAAATAAAACAGGTTTTATTGTGTTAAGTTGGGGGGAAGAAAAGCTTGAAAATGAATGAAGAGACAAGGAAAATCCTAGAATTTTGTGTCCAAAACAACATATTTTTCTTTGCATTAAAAGTTGTTAAATCTGTTTTAAAAAGGATGATTATTTTTGGTGGTGGTGGGTGTTTGCAAAGAGGAATTCTGTACTGTCCATTTTGATAATGTGATGTGATTCTTATTCAAGATTCTAGGGGAATTTATTCCTACTCTGTTTTTCCCCTCCTGTTTATCGAGAGAGATACAAAAGGAGATATAGCAAAAAATAGTAGGGCACTTCAAGTCATACACAGTGTTCATGTGTAAATGGAGTGGTAAGATAAACAGTAGCTACATCCTCAAATTTTTCTTTCATTTTAAAAACTCACTCCTTTGTAAAAAGAATGAATGGGTCTGCAAGGAAACACAAGGTTAGTTAAACTTATCTTTTAAATCCTTTCTTTGTTCATTCATAAAATTTTGTGGCAAAGCTGCTGAGGTCATTGCCTTCCCATGTCTCACATGGGGCTCTAACAAATTCTGAGCCTGTTCTTTAATTGATCTTTCTGGGTGACCTGTGATTAAATTCTGGGAAATTACTAAACTGTGAGTCAAGTCATAAAAACCAATTAGTGGTTGGTTGACAGTTTGTCTCCCAGTTGAAGCCTCCAAGTTTCTCCTAAAACCACATCAATATATAGGTTATTGCTGGCAAATGGCTTGAGTTTATTTTGTAGAAGAATGTTGTGCAAAGTCACAAAGTTTATGTTGGATACTGCTAACACTAAAACAGTTTTGTTTGAATGGAGCACACTGTCCCTTTTGGCATAATTTCACTTGTCCTACTGCATACTGAAGCGTTGGGGTGAGTGGGGGAAATGAACTTTCAAAAAGAAAACTTTTTTTAAAAAGTTGTCTGCTACTGAGGTTTGATTTGTTTGTTGGAGTTCAGTTTTGATGCAGCTTTGTCCTTCAGCAGTTACTTTTTGCCAAGATCAGAAGCTTGGTAGAGCAGTTCCTTCTGCAAGGTGGCACTCTTGTGTGTTCTCCTCCCTAGCTACTGCTGTGAGCTGTGTGCAGTTGCAGGGTTTCAAGGCAGTCCCTTTTTTGCACAAACAACAGGAAATAGACTGCAGTGATACTTTGGGGTCACTCTGTACTGGTACACTGTGAGCAGAACTCCAGACTGGGGAAAGAGGACTCTTGTCCCGGATGGACCTTTGACTTTTAGGTTAATGATACCATGATCTGACAGGTTTGAGTACAGATGGGCTTGATATTGTAGTATTAGTTCTCTAGTGGGGTGACCTTGCAGTCTTAATATGTGTCTTTAAAAAAAGAAATAAGGCTAAAGAGGTTGCAGTAGGAAACACCTTTACAAGTGAAGAAATAGCAAATAAAGATTATAATGAACATTTGGGGGGCGGGGGAGGGAGAGTATTGAAGATTTCTTTTTTTTTTTTCCGCTCCTTCCAGAAAGTTGGTGCTGTATTTCAAGCATTACTAGTAGCATATTCTTGAGCACAGTACCTTTCTTTACAAAATTCAAAGCATGAAATGGGCTAGTAGAATATTTTTAAAAATTCCTTCAGAAAAAAAATGCAAAGAACTTAGAGATTTCAGGGTTTAATTTTAGGTTTAAGACTTAACTTTCACTTTTAACTTTCCATTTGGTTTATAAATAATGTGTGTAAAAATACAATTTATACATAAATTATTAATGTACAGATGAATATTTTTATTTTAAAAAATGCAGCATCCTCAGTTTATAGCCAGTGTTATAAAAAAGTGTTCTGAGTTACTCCATTACTGTTACTAGAGCAAGTGCAGTCACATGAGGGACTGTGATGGCAAAGAGTTATGTAAACCTAAAGCTCATCATATGCCACCTAATGTCTTCCATCTTGTTAGTTTATAACACAGAACAAAGTCTTCTTTAAAAGTACTTTAGTTTGGAGTAGGTGTGCTAAATGTTATTTTTCATATTGGCCATGAGAAAGTTATGTCACTGTCTTTGCATTTAGTTTAGATCTTTTGCTTTCTGTTTCCAGCTACAGGTCTGCTTCAGTATAATTAGAAAGTGATAAACGGAAGCCTTCAGCAAGAAGTTTAGTCCATAGTGGGAGCATTTGTTTTAAAGTGGAAAACAGAATTTATTATTTTGGGGTTTTTTTCCTGGTACATATACTGGCATCTGAGAAAAACTTAAAATTGGTTGCATGCAGATGCTGGTAATCAGAAAATGCACCCCTCATTCCATTTTCTCAGATCTTGGCTATAATATTTTATAATTTTAAGTCTTGAAAGCTGTAGTGTTATCAGACCATTGAATTAGTACTGAGTGAGCTTGCACTGAAGTGCGAAGGTGTCTTAAGCAGTTAAATGGCTAGCTTGGGTCCTGAAGCCAGTCTGGCTCTGGGCAAAATGCAGTGTGGGTCACTGCTACACTGCAGCTGCAACTTCTCTCTGAAATTTAGCTGAACTGTCCTTCCAGTAGACTGTTCTCTGCAGTACAGACACTCTCCAAGGCAGAGAGGGGTTGCCATTTGCCATTCATGTTGCACGGGAGCTAAGGAGAAAATCACACACTACAGTGCTTGGGAGGGCAGAGGATCTCTGTTTTTTTAACTGTGAATCCCCAGCATACTCACTAAACTAAATAAGTTTGTAGAAATGGTCTCATTGTGATACGCTCTCCAGCTCCTTACCTTAAGCAGGCCTTAATACAGTGTTTTGTTTTGCTTTGGCTGTTTTGTACGCTCTTGTCTAGAAGTGACAGAGCGTTCCGGAAAGTGTAGTACACCCATTACCACCACTATCACAAAAATACCTGCACTTAGCCCTGTGTTTTTTGCTGGAGTTGGTCGTATATATTTTAGATTGGGAAAAAACTCTTAAGCTGTTATATAGTTCATTATTTTTATCACAGAGTTATTACAAAAATGTGTAAGGTGCTGTGTGGTCTTGTAGACCAGTAAACTTACTGCCACAGTTTACTAACGAGATACTGTTGAGGTCATCAAGTTCATCACTTAGAAAGGGTGCTTTTTGTTGCTTAGGTGCTTCCAACTGCATGTTTATAGATGGTGTGCATTTCAAATTTTAAACTGTTTGCATCAAGTGACCCATAGGAAAGGCACAAGATGAGGATTTTTTTTGTAAAGTCATCCCAGTCTGAAAAGTTCTTCCACTTAAAATCACAAATGTGCAACCACATGTGACAAAAGGGAATATAGAAAGTGCTTTGAATTTCTCTTGCAGGGGCTGTTTTGTTGTTTGCATTGAGTCACTTTGCATATTTTACAGTGGGTCTTCTGATTGGGAGGTTAGTCTCCGTTGGTTTTAGTCTCTTATTCTAAGTAAAAAATATAATAGCATCAAACTGAAATCCTATGTAAACACTTGGAGACCAGTAGCAAAAGTTAGGGATGCTTGCAGTCCACTGATGTTTAGAGTATGTGTTTTTACTGGTCACAAACCAAGCCTTGCATGTTTGTCTTGGTTCACAAGATTCTCCTGTTAATAAAAAAGAAAATAAAACCTAGTCTCAGTAGGAGATTCAGTTTTGTTTTTAATATTAGCAGTTTCTCTGCTTAGTAAAAAAGAAATAATTTGTCTCTGTTTGCGAGGTAAACATAAAGGAAATGCTGAATAAAACAACAAATTCTCTCAGAGCCTTCTTCACAGCCACATTCATTATAAAAGTATTTCTTGTGATGCAGCTTGGACAAGTATCTTTGAGCTTTGGGTTCCAAAGTGCATCTCTGTAGGGTGGGACAGGCCATGTCTATCCCTTTGTGCTCCATTCTCCATGCAGTGTGTGGTCTGAGAAGAAGTCTGTGCTGCAGACTGGGGAGGGAGAGCACCTTTAGGGCTGTGACAGAAGGGCGGTGAGGTCTTAGGACATCTTGTATTCCCCATTGCTCCCTGCTAAAAACTGCTTATGTTAAAATGGGCACTGCTTCTGCAGTTTTGCCTTGGCCATCGATGCCTCTGGTGCTGCAGTAATTAGTACTGCAGTAAAATCACAGCCATTTAGTGGAAATTCATCTCACCCAGCCCCATGACCTCTTGTGTGCTGTGGGGCAGATCATCAGGTTACAGAAGTATCTGACTTCAAGAGATTTTTTAATGTGAATACCTTCCTTTTTTTGATTTTTTTTTTTTTTTTTTTTTAATTTTGGTTATAAAAATTTCCACAGGCTATAAAAGCAATATGAAAATATTTCATTATGCATATTTGGTACTGTGTCTTCTGTGGTGTATAATTTGTGACTGAGTCTGCTTTCAGTAAATTGTACTTATTCTGCCATTTGGGCTCATACAAATAAAGTAGTGTAAACAATGGAGTTGACCTCTATGAGTCAGACTTTTGTTGTGGACTGCTCATAACAAGCACATGCAGCCTTGTTGTCAAAACCTGCCCCGTAGTAACAGTTTGTCTCACAAATAAACATAGTGATATATACCTGCCACCATTCACTAACATAAACATGACCCTGGAACTCTACCGAAACACTCTTCTATTTGTAGGTGATTGACCAGGGAACATCAGAAATTTTTTGATTTGTATGCATTCTTTACTATATCCCTGCTAGTGGGGAGGCACTGTCCTGTATTTCAAAACTATTTCTAATTTCATGTGCTCTTTCATGACAGTAAATTGTACCATGATGGGGATGAAGGTGAGCTTGTGGGTATCACCTTGAATGTGGTCACTCTCATAGCCCTGAAACATGGAAGTAGGGAAGACTATGGTAGAAGCCTCATGGGTTGAAGAAATAGTCCTGACATTTTAAAGCACTCTTCTGGAGCTTCAGGTATTTTTTATTTTTTTTTTTTTAAATCTGTTGTCCAGCTTTATTAGCTGTTCTTCATGACCTTAACGAACAACCAGAAGGAGGTTGAAAAGATTCTTAAGAAGCATTAAGAGGCTTGATATATATATTTTTTTTTATAGTTCATTGAAAGTGTTGCCCATGCCTCCAGTTAGCACGGAGTCAGGCACATCATAAGTTGAAATAGAAATGCCTTAAAAAAAATGCACTTTAAGATAACAAAACACGGGAGGTTTTTGTAAGGCATGACAGTCCAAAGAGTTTTCTTGATTTATATTTGTAGAGGCTCTGACCCCATACCACACAGTACCCTCTCCTGGGTTCTTTGCTTTGTTTGTCCATCCATGGAACATTTCAATGCTGATGATATTTCTTTGTCATTTCATTCCATAAGAAATTCTATGTACTCTGTCTTGGATCTAGGAGCTGCAATAATTTCTCTCCAGACTTGTAGAAAGGGACAGAAACTTGCAGTTCCTGAGGAAAGGAGTAGGCTTAGCGAGTCTACAGCTAACATTAATGCCACATTTATTTTGTCTATGAGGCAGTAGTAGGCATTGTGGTAAAACATTTCTAAAACTAGAAGCAAAGACCTCAAAGTTCTGCTTACTCCTGAATAAAATAACTATTATTAGCATCTTCTGTAATGGCATAGCCCCCAGTTCAGTGAGCAGGTGATTTTGAAAAAGGCATCTAAGTCTTGGAAACCATGGGATTTGCCTGCCAATTCATAATTTCAAGTATTGCTGCAATACCCCAGAATCAGATCTTTTGGTTAGAGCTGTTTTGTGTGCACACATCCACGTAGAGCTATGGACAAGGAATTTGGGGCTTGGGGAAATTCCCTTCTCTGCTTTCTTCCTTACTCTCCATACTCTTAATTTTGTACAGCATCAGATAATGCAGAGGTAGCTTAGGCTGTTATCTCTGTTAACAGCACTGCAAAGGGAGCTGTTGCTGGTGCATCACACACAGAACTTTGGTAGACTCCCTAATGCAATGTTCAGGCTCTGCCTCTGTCATTATCACAGTTTCTGTTGTTTGCAGCACTGTGGGTTTTAATTAAAACTGTTTTGCTGATAACTTCACTCAGTGGGTTGTTCACATCCTCATACAGTTTCTTGATGTGAATATTCTGGGCGGTACTTATTGGTATCACTTAAATAAAGCTCTTATGGATAGTTTTCAGTATGTCATTAAGAATTTAATAACCTCTAGGCTGAGGAGATTTTTATTCCAAAACCCACAAAGAAATGGTATTAACTATAATTAATAGCTATTAATAGCTATTAATTCTTGAGGACAAGGAAGGATGCTATTTTGACTGTGATAAGAACTCACTTGAAAAATAAGTTGCTGATCTGAGTAGGTTTGTTGTTTGGGATTTTTTTCCTGTAATTATTTCAGCAGTGAATTTCTTTATAGTGAAATCAAACCAAAATATTTAAATGAAATTTTTTAGTAAATTTCATAGTATATATATTACAGTTGTTTAGCACTTCCTTGGTTGTTTGACATAGGCCAATTTTATCCTTGCTAATCAAAATATATTGTTACCCTAAATAACCTGGAGTCATGATCGTTTTGTTTCTGGTGTAGTGATAAGTAAGGAATGATTTTTTGAGTACAGGGCTAGAAGTTTCCCTTGGTTTTGGCTCACAGGAAAGGTAGTTCATTCGGTGTGTCCAGCTTCTGTGCCTGTGAGCTTGTAATTCTTATCTACTTGATAAATAGTATTGAGAAATTTAATTTCATGCAGCCATGTTTAAATATGCTAATTTAGATGCCTAAGTTTAGAGACTGGTCTCACACCACTAACCGCTGTCTGAGTTTCATCTGTGTATGAATGTGGTCCTGATGTCACGGAGCCAAAGAAGGATGAGAGCAGGTGAGTGTAATGTCAACTGGGTGTAAACAGGCAGTCTCTCTAAAATTACTGGGTTATTTTTCTAGTTCTCCTCAGAAGAAAATAACAAACACTGGGGGAAAAGAAAAAAGTTCACTGAAGAGCCTGCAAACTCTGACACTATGCGAAAGTGAATTTAGTGTTTCTATTTCCATACTTTGAGGCTGCATGTGCTTGGAGCCTAAGTCAAAAGAAAAGATAATTGCCATTTTGCAAATCTATTTGTCAAGGGCTATTAATTTGCATGTATCTTTCTTATGTGGGTCTAGATTATTTTTTTCATATTGTCTGTAGAAAAATCTGTGTGTTAAATGGGACGGTTTGATGTTCCAGTGTTTTATTCCATGACAAATAGTTTTTTCAGACAATATGCCAGGTTGAGGGGCTCAGAAAAGTGCTTTGGCATTAGGGGCTATGTAATAAAAATGAGGGCCTGGTGCACATTGGTAAAAGAACTGAAGTAAGGTATCTGGATGACTCTTTAGTCACTTATTTAAAAATCTATTAGGCCTGATGTCTATCAAATGCTTCCACATGTGTTGAATATGGCATATAAAGAAGTTTACAGGGCATAACAAATTGCACTGTACTGACAACAACTGGGCAACAAATCTATTGACACTTCGATGTCTGCTAAATAATTATGTGCATGCAGACATCTTTTATGGTGTGTTCCTAATCCACAATCAGAATAGTCTTTGTAGAAAATCTGTGATTCTGTGTTAAAAAGCAGTACATAGGAAACCTGTCAGGTTTCGGCTTTCATGTTTTTGGACAAAAACTGAGCAATGGACATTCAAGGTGAAAACAATAGGATTTTGGCTTTCCAGTGAAAAGTGTCTTGAAGAAAGCAGACACTTCCCATGAAAAAATTTCGTTTCTACATGAAAATTTTATTAGAAAACAGGCATAGGCAGAAATATTTTAGGCAGTATTACTACTCTAGCAGAGCTGTACATAGATGGATCAATGTTGGCATTATTTTATATGTAGACTGTGGTGTACATTTTTTCTGTGTGTTTTTAGTTCCTGTTCATGTGCCTGACTGAAGAAAGCTTACTTTACGTCTCACAGGTGAAACCAAAGCTGATGTAATTTACGAGAAAAGCAGTGTAAGCGTATGTGCTTGATGAGGATCAATATCTTAAAAGAGTTGAAAACTGTCCTATATCAAGTTGGACACTGGTGTTATGTCTGTGCTGCGGGAAAATGGATTTCATGAGGGACCCCTTCAGCCTTACCCTCAGTCGTACAGCCTGGGAAATCTATTAGAGCCTGTCACAGCTTCTTCCTCTCCCATCCTCATATGCTGTGGATTTTTTTCTGAAGGAAAATAAAGGAGTGCGGCAAAGGCAGCACTGGCTTTGCACTGTAGGCACAGCTACTGGAGCACAAGAGAGTGAAGGGCTGTTAGGAGGCTCAATCTGTCAGTATAGAATAGTTTATCATGGACAAAACTGCATAAATGGAGAAAGCATGGAAGGAAATGTACTCTCTTGTCCCCATAGGATCCTCAAGGGATAGGAAAGGTGGGAATGGAGTTGAAAATATGACCCTTGTGTGGGAGTTTGTAGCTAGTCTCCTGGAGCTTGAGTCTGGCTCCTCTGGACCAGCTGGTGAGTGGTAGGTTAAGGCTGGCCGGTGAGTACAGCAGAAATATACCTCCAGGGAATGCTCAGTCTGGTGAGTGAAATGACCATAATCCAATCATTCAGGTTAATTTACCTTCCATTGTTAAGTGTGTGTATGTTGTTAGCACTGGAAAGTAGTATTTATAATCCTTAAATTGAGTTGTCTTTGTTCTTCTTGTGTGCAATTAATCCCGTGAGTCTTGTTTGAAGAAAGGAGATGATATTTAAAATGATTATTGAGACTATGGTGCCCAGTGCTCTTGGTGGACAGCTCTCCACCCTGGTATTTGGATCATGTCTAAATCTACTTGGTGGTTGTGGAGCAGTTGGGAGTGGGGGGTGGCCCCTTTTAAAAAATCTTTTGCCTATATTATAATCTTTTTCTCCATGATACTCTGGAATGAGAAGTGTGCAGAAGGATCTCATTTGTCTTGCCTTCCCTTTTTCAGAATTTGCATATTGGCAGAGATGATCTAGTGAAAAATGTCCCTGCCCATGGCAGCGGGGTTGGAATGAAGTTATCTTAAGAGTTCTTTCCAACTCATGCCATTCTATGGTTCTGTGACCCTAGGCAGAAAATATAACTTCAGTGGTGGGGTTTTTTTAACCTTGATCATGCATCTCAAGATACTGCATTGCTTGGTGTACATCTGCATTTATCACTTGTGAACCGAGACATGGAGAGAGATCTTCTTTTTTTTCCCTTTTTTTTTCTTCTTTTTTTTATTAGTGATACCCTAGCTGTTCAGCAGCAGGATGTCTAAGGCCTTGATTCCTTTCTATTTCTCTGTGACAGCGAGTTTGAAAACTCTGAGTTGCAGGGGCAATGCCACATTAAAAGCAGACTGATGAGATGTGTCTGATTAATTGGTGGGGGACACTGGTAAGAATGAGCACTTCATGTATGTACAAACAGGCATTAACCTGTATTGGAATTGTGGGAATGCTCAATACACCCTATTGTTACCAGGATAGAAACAGATACAGTAACCACAACAGAAAGGAATTTCTTTCTGGCTTTAATTTTGAGGAGTTTACTCCAAGTCTTGACCTGGTGATTTGAACATGCATTTTGTAAAGTCAAGCTGTGTGCAGTATGTATTGCTGGCACCTTCAGGCATTTCATATGCATGTGGTGCAGTGTTACAGGACCTGGCCTATTTTTCAGAGCCAATTTCTATATACTCAGCTGGCAATGAACAAAAAAATGTGCTTTGGCAGAATGGATTTTGGCATAGGCTTTCTGAAGCCCCAGAATTTCAACTCTTGGAGTTGTAACAAAAAATGTTTAATTAAACTGGCAGCTTAGACCAATAAATGTTTAAGCTAATTTTAAAAGGAAAACTTAATTGCCATGTAGAAGAGGTATAGCTCTTACGTGTCTTTTCCTTACTGAAGGAGCAGTTGTTTTCACAGCAGTCTGCTTGGAAGCAGTGGGGTGGAGCTGAAGATCAAAGGGGCAGAAAAGCTGGAGTGGTGGATAGGTCAGAGGCACTGTGCTTCGGCTACTGCACATCTTACAGTGTTATTTCATAATAATTTTTAAATAGGAGGTGGTTTGTGTGTGGGAAAGAGTAGAGAGAAAGCTAGAGGCCAGTTAGTTTTAAAGGCCAAATTTGGGTTTATCGTGTGTCTTCTGCAGTACTTGAATATTACCTTAGTCGGGAGGTGAGTTTAGAATAAAAAAGTTACACCAGGTTCCTCAAAGTTATTAAAAATCATTGGGCAATTCTCTTTTAAGTATGACCATTAGTCCTTTTTTATCTAATTAAATGTATTGGCCAGATTTCAAGTTTGACAATTACAACTTACAAAGAACTGCAAAGACAGAGCAATGAGAACTGAAGATAAAGAGGTCTGAGGAATCTGGTGATACATAGCATTTGCCTTTGAATATTATCTACTGGCAACTTGTCAATTAGTGGAATATTTATATGTTCTTAAACTTATAATTTATAGGGCACTCTAGATTTATTTATTTTGATTTTATTGCTGTAGAGTTTCCTCAGAGGTTTAGTTGATCTGGCATTTTCTAACTCTGACATCAACCACTGTGTAGTTTTGCTTTGTTTTACAAGATAACTGTTGTATTCCGTTCAGCAGGCAATTGCATTTCAGCTGGGGGGAAACAGCTCCGGATCAGGAGGCTTTGTAAGATCTTCGTAAAAGTTTGAGATACTTGAGTAAGATAATATACACAGTATTGGGATTTGTATTATAACATGATTTCACTTAAGAAAGTTTTTCACATTTAGATAAACTTTCTCATTATTGCTTTTATTAATACATTAGTTTAGTTTGGGATACTTAGTTTTACAAAAAACTCACTAGAGATGAGTCCAACCCCTTAAACTCTCAACTATGAAGTCACTGGCTTGATGCCACACTTCAAGCCCCACACTATAGTTTGACTCCAAAGCAACTCCAAAACAAAGACCTTGTTTTGTGATTTAAATCTGTAAATGCACATGTGAGCACTCTGATTTCATATCTGAGAGGTTTATTTTGGATTGCTCTGAACAGATTGAGAACTTTACTGCTAAGCTGCAACAAGACATTTTGAAATTAGTTAACCATGCCCATACAGAAGTTTTAGGTGCTATAACTCTTTTGATTTTAGTTTGCTTTTTTTTTGCTTATTTTGTTTGCTTGTTTGGTGTGGTTTTGTTTTTTTTGCAGGTTTTCTGTGTAAATAGTGCTCTGGTGACTATTTGCTCATCTTTGAGGAAGACAGTGAACCCTTTGCAAATTAAGTAAAATATTCAGAGTGACAGAATATCCCCTTGCTATTCAAATGGACAGGCACTGAAAATATACCAAGGAGTCTGTTTAAAAGGTCAAAAGAGACTGTGTAAAGTGTAGAAACGTGTTATTTTTTTGCACGGTCTTTATTCTAACCTATGTTTAAAGGTGGGTGAAAGCAGTGAAAGCTTTTAGTTTTGGCAGTGTCAAGAGTTTTCTTAAAAATTACTGGCCAACATGGACAGCTTTGCATTCCTTTCTGTTATCCCTCGGCCACCCTGTGCTTCCACCTCTGCAGTGGGAAGACTATACCAAAATCAGGATTTCAGTTCATCTGATTTGTCTGTAAAATGTGCAAATCAGCTGCTAATTTTGAGTGTTATATTGACTTAATGATAAGAAGTAATTATGCTAAAGGGCTAGATCAGGGTAAGCCAAATAAAAATGTTATTACTGGAAGTAGTTTTGGGAAGACTGTTGCATCAGCAAAGGAATTGTAACCTGATAATAGCAGT
This sequence comes from Hafferia zeledoni, assembly GCA_035583235.1. Taxonomy (NCBI): domain Eukaryota; kingdom Metazoa; phylum Chordata; class Aves; order Passeriformes; family Thamnophilidae; genus Hafferia; species Hafferia zeledoni. Next base: position 98,770,062 of record JAWWEV010000083.1, read on the forward strand.
CTGTGTTTTAAACCATTAACTCCTAGAACAGTTACAAGGTCAAGGCAAAGTATTGAAATCCCGATTTAAAATATATCCAATATCCTAAAAGACTGATTGGAATATAGGACAAGCCAAAGACTGACTGATTTATTATTGGCTTTGGCTTTTGTGTTGGGGTTTTGTTTTCTTTGTTGTTTTTTGGGTTTTACTTACCAGATCCTGATACTAATGCAATAATAGTCTTCTGAAAACAAGTATTTCCTGGGCGAAAGCTCATATTAATAAAATGAGCCAGACAGTAAATAGCTTCAAGCATCAGAAAGACTTCTAAATGCTGTTTTATCATTTTCAAAACTGTTTAATTAGATTGTTAGGAATCTAGAAGTACTGTTATAGAGCAACAGACAGGTAATTCTCCTTCCTGTGTTGCAGTGGTACAGGCCATGGTCACTTGCAACAATCTAAAATACTTGGATTTTTTTTCAGAAATTTCTTGCTACCACTAGTATCTTGGTCAGTGTTTCCACCAGTTTCTTCACTTACCTGTTTCTTAAACGTCTCTTCAGTTATATGATATCTGACCTCAGCAGCAAATAAACACTATGTTGGGCAGATCATGGTTAGGAGGTTGATGATCTCTCCTCATACATTGCCATAAAAGCTAAGGGTCGAGGTTGTTCCATTTGTTCCATTTCCTTTTATTGAGAGCATTAGAAGGTCTCATGGAATAAGATCTTTTATTGTACTGCCTGGAAAATACTTGGCTTGACTGTTCATAAGCAAGCTATCTCTGCATTGAGATACATATCCAAGAGAATGTATTCCTAAAGAAATAATTTGTAAAGAAAAATCTCCATGTTGTAAGGATTGGGTCAGTTTTGGCTAGATGTTTTCCTGTAGCAGATCAGCCAACTGTAGTTGGCCTGCACTGATACTCAGAAACAGCAGTGATCTGGACCTGAAATCAAGTGGTGTGTAACTTATTTTAAAGTTACTTACCCTCTTTGGAGACTTTGAAAGCAGCCATTAACAATACCAAATATGCAACCTTTTCCTTACAATTGAATGCCCCTGATGATTAGTCTAAAACTTGAGCCAGAAACATCAGCATCAGTGGACACCAGGAAAGCCACTTCTTATTACATACACCCATATCCTTGACTATTGCAGGAAAATACTGATTGGAAAGAATAGTTCCTGAAGCAGGGTCTATTTTTTCTACTATTAACTGCTGGTGCTCATCACCATCATAAGCACTTTACAAGCCATATGGGATAATTTATGGTGTTATGTGCTTAAATCAACAGGGTTCATTATGCACAAAAGCTGGTTTGAGGTTTTGCTGCCTTCTTTGCCTCTGCTGACAGAGTAAGGGTTTATATACAAGAGGAATATTATGTAGGCAGTACAAATACGCTTTATCCACTATTAAGATGATCTATTGTGTCCTAAACTTGAATTTTTCTTCTGTGAGCCTTTGGTTTTATTTCAGCATAAAAATATGACTGTTTAGAGAAATCCACTTTTAACCTCAGCTTCTTTATTTGGTGGTTTAACCTTTTCCAAATCTGCGAAACAGAAATGACCAATGTGTGGTTGAAGACAATGTCCTGATTATGAAAGAGGAACTTGGGCGAGGTTTGGCAGCCAAATCCAGGATGTGCACTCTTTAGTGGCCTTTGGGGATTTTTTTTCTTGGGCATATGGGGAGGAATAAGGTACTGGAATGTGACTTACAAATAAGGCATTTTAATACAACATTGAAAAAACATTTTACATCTGATCGTGTAAAAAACTTGTCAATATTACTGTTGTGAGGATATTCAGGTGGCTAGAGGAGTACTTCCTCATGCCACTGTATATCTAGACAAAGAAATTGATAACAGAAATAAATAAGGTAATTCTGGAAACTAGACACCTTTATGAAAGATGCAGGAAAATCTAGAGATAAACCAGGTTCAGGATTTACTATGGGAAAACAAACATTTTTGATTCAATACCCACAATTCACGTTTCTATGAAAACCCTACTATGCACACCAGATTGCTTGAAAAGTTCTTTGGTGATTATTTGTAAGCTAAACATTAGACTACTTTACTAAAATTGATCTAAAAGTCTCTCACAGTCTTACAAAATAATAAAGTTTAAAAGTTTGCTGACTTCCTCCTCTATACTGCAAAACACATTGCTTTTTAAGATATATCTTCAAAGAAGAGTATTAGATTTGGAAGCTGCAAAATGGATTTAGGCTCTGCCTTTCTCTGCTTGTTTCTAGATACTTAACTCTCATTTAAATGATATAACTAGATGTATGAGGGAAAATGATAATAGAGATTCAGCAATAAAACTCATGGTGCAAGATAAAATCTTCCGTGGGTGCTCTGCTGGAAGTAATATATTATGTAAGAATTAGGGAAATATGTGGGGATTTTCTTTGTGTTGTTTATTTAGGATATATGTATGCATATGGATTTTTCATGCTGAATTCTTGTGACTTTGGAATGTGTACCATCAGGTTTTGCTTTCTAAAATAGATGGTAGTTTTTGAAAAGCATTTTTCTACATGCACACACATCCTATCCATTAAGTGTTGTAAGCAGATACTTTTTGTCCTAAAGATCATTAAAAGCCTGCTCAAGGAAACCAAATTGGATATTGACAGCAATGTGACTTTTGAAAAATGCGCATAATGGCACACATTTTGCACGTAGTCAGAGAATGCTTCCTTCCTAAATTATGTTGTCACCATTGTGGGTATTCACTGACTGTATACAATGTGTGGGGAGGTGCATCTGTCACTTAGCATGTGACCGAAGCGGATGCAGTCACTTGTTTTATGATGATAAAAGTCATCTTTGAAGATTCCCTCTGCTCTGTACCATCTTTAGGACATTTGGGAAACAGTAGCCTATGAGACTGATATTCATGTGCCACTAAATATCATGAGGTTCATGTGTTGGTGCCCAAGGCATGTTTTGAGGTTCTCTGCTGGTTTCAAGGTAAACCAGCAGGAGAAATGAACTCAACACGAGAGAGATTATAAATCAGAGCTACAGTTTAATAATAATAATACAGTAAATATACTGACACAAAGGGAAGTTGCTTTC
>JAWWEV010000083.1:98773250-98805990 GCA_035583235.1 Hafferia zeledoni
GAAATGAATAGAGGGGGTAGAATACACAGCCTTGATCACCCCCACACAGTGCCAACTGGTCTCACCTGCTAAACTAGAACAGTTCTCTCTTATATTCCTTTTCTGAATGCTTCACTGGGTTAGCCTTATCCTTAGCCCTTTGTACTTGGGAAAAAAGCAATTTTCATGTTTTCTCCCATATTTAAAGAGGTGAGATCTGTGTAGCTTAAATTTAAAACTGCAATGGTAAATGCATGCAGTTCTTATTGTACTCTATTTGAAGCTGGAAAGTTTGAAGCAGAATTAAAAATAAAATAAATCCACAGAAAGTTCTTGAGAAAATCTAGAGTAATACTAGTTAATTATTTGCTTTATCTGTCACACTTTTTTTTTAAGTTCTTTTTCTGAAAGCACAATAAAATCGTTTGTGTGCATACATATAACACATACCAATGGCATACATATGCAATAAAAGACATTTAGAGGAAAGATTTGAGATGCAATGTCATTTAAATATAAGCATAAATTTTCAGCACAGTGCTGTACATTAAAATTGTATGAAAGACTTCAGTAACTGTTGAATTTTTAGAATAGCTTGGTCTTACTTTAAAATACAGATTGGGTTATTTAAAATATCATTAAGTTAGTTTTAAGACATCAATCCATTTCGAGTATGGTGATTTGCAGATGACTCACATTTAAAACAGTTTTGCTTATACATGGGAGATAGTCTGTCCTTAGCTAAAGTGTTGCCAGGATTCATTATAAACTCTGCTTTAGGCCAAATATAATTGAGTCAAAAAATGGGCCCAGCTTGAAAATTGCTATGTTTGCTCAAATTTACAGGAACCAGGAATGTTTCTTTGGATGATACATTTCTTCTCAAAGTTAATGTACTTAAAAGACACAAGCAAACAAAAAACCTCCAGCTACAACCTATCCCCAACAGTAGGTACTTAAATAACCCTAATATTCTTCCTTTAAAATTTTGCCTTGAAGGTAACACTGTCTGTTATTTCATGTTGGAGAGTACACAGACTCAGTAGTTCTGATTATGTTCCTGGTGTTTTCAGTTCAAGCTACGTGATGTTTGAGCTTTTTATTTACTGTCTGCTACAGAACCATGCTGGTGTATTTCCTGAATGGTGCTCAGTGTTATGAATGCTACACTGGTGAGAGAACAGCAGTCAGCATGCTGCTTGGCAGCTACTGGAGAGCACAACCAAGCAGTACAGAGGAGTATTAAACCAGATCTACTTCTTTCTCCACTCCTTGAGGCGTTATTTTGTGATGACATACAGTTTTAGCTTAGTAAGTCATCTCCCCTTGCACTGCTGTAAAACCATAACAAGTGAATTACTTTTTGCGGTGATAACCTAGTGCTACATTAGAATTCAAAAAGGGCCTAAAAAGGTGTGACGACAATATGGCTATATGTGTTGGCAATTTTTTATTTTAAAAATATTTAATGGGGGGGAAAGTGCAGCAAGAGCACATGTGTGCAGATGAAGCTGAATCCATTAATCCTGTAACAGAGGCTTTGATAAATTATAACCGTATTACCAGCAACCGTTTGGTTTGTATCTTTGTTTATGTTTTGCTGGTTTAGATTAAAAACTCCTTTAGACCGTGCTTGTCTTGATCAGAGTATGGACCTTGCTCCTGAGGTCTGTGTCTTTTCTTACAATCTATATACTTCACTCAAGATAGTACTACCAACTTAAAAAACACCCCAACAAAACATACATGTGTTGGAGAAGGCAGTGAGAAACATTTTTCAGAAATGGAGAAAGAATGAGGATACTTAACTCTATGGAGACTCTGGCTCTCAGGGTATGAGTCACACTGCTAGCACGTTACAGCCAACACAAACAAATGATGTCCAACAGATGACAAAAATGAAAATGAGTCTCTCATCCAGAGACCAAACCCATGATTATTATTCATAAATTAACCAGGCCTCACCAATTAAGCTACTTTTAAGTGCTTTAAGATACTTGTGCATTTTAGTAGTACAGGAAATAACAGTAGTGTCTGAAAAAGCATTTCATTCATTTTAAGCAGAGCAAAATCCTCAAAGAAAATCCTGTGAGGCGATTGGTGCTTTAAGAAATGGATAAAAGTGGTTATGGAGGGTAGACACCAAACTGACTGCAGTCAGTTCTAGTCTGAACCCAACAGATGATACAGCATCCTATAACCTGAAGAGTTACTTCAATTCTTTTGCAAACTGTGTCAGATAATTCCATGACAGTTTTTTGAATACTTTGCAGAGGTTCAGGCTCATCTTCTCTCTCCCACCCTTTTTTTTCCCCCACTCTAGGGAAAAGTGGAAAAGTAGAGCAAAATCAAACCAGCACTGTGAGTGATCAGGCTGCCTGCCTTTTCTGAAGACAATTGAGTACCGTGTTTCTGTATTCATTATGAGACCAGTAACTCCTGGGCTTGAATGCTGACTGTGCAGCATTAAGATATAAACCTAAAACCAAACCCTACCTGAATTTCATGGTGTTTTATTTTGCCACAGTGTTTTGGGGGTTTTAATGTGTCTGAGGATGAAATCACTCCTAAGGGTAGAACTGTTACGAGTTTTAAGTCCAGCCTGAAATCAAGAACCTTCGGGGGGGAGGAATATTGGGGGGGAACAAAGGTAAACCTTGTGGACTGGGATAAGAACAGTTTAATATCTGAAGTAAAGCTAATAATAATCATCATTGTTATAATGTTAATAATAATAACAATTATTGTTGTAATTAAAAGGAGAGAGAGAAAAGGAATAAACCCAAGAGAAACAAGTGATAAATAATACTATGCCTTGCCACTCACTGATTGATTCCAGCCTTTCCCTAAGCAGCTGTGTGTGGCTTCTGGCTAACTCCCTCCACTGTATGAACCGAGCATGATGTTCTGTGGTATGGAGTATCCCCTGGGCCAGTTTGGGTCAGCTGTCCTGTCTGTGCTCTCTCTCCCAAACTTCTTATGCACCTGCTTGCTGGCATATTAAATCCAAAACACAGCTCTGTACCAGCTGCTTAGAGGAAAATTAACTCTATTGCAGCCAAACCCAGGCCAAACAGCACGGTGCAGTTTCAACTCAATTCATAGTAAAGTGCCTTGGAACCTCAGCTGAAAATGATGCTGCTTCCTTGGGCAGGAAGCCTATGCACACAAAGCTGTATTCAAAGATCCAAGCTGCTTCCTTACAAATAGAAGGCGCAGAGAGTGGGATAGAAAGCAGAAGGTTAAATGCCACATAAGAAGTCAGTGACCTGCTCAGATATGTGTGCTGTACCTAGGTGACTCTCCGTGATACCAAGTCTAAGTTAGTCTCCAGTGAGGGAAATGATTAAAACTGTTTTGGTTCACAAGGGAATCAATGAGTAAGAAAGAAGCTGGTAGTTAGTAGACTGTGATGAACTTTACAGAAAATAATAAAGGGAAGCTTGTAAACAGACACACAGCCAAGAATGAAGGTGCATCTAATGAAAAAGAAGGCTGATAAATATTTGGGAACAAAACTACTTTAAATACATATACCAAGTTTTGTTCTGTCCTTACATTCAGCTACTTGCAAAGGACAGGTTTTCAGAGATGCCATGCCTAAACTCTTCGAAATAAGAGGCTAATTGGAAGCAACTACCTGCTCTCACCAGCCGCACACATCTGAGTTATCCTTTGGTCTCTCCTGCTGCACGGATGAGGGTCTCCAGTGTTCAGGGCCCTCCCTTGTTACAGGGTGCTCCCCTGTCTGTTGTGGTCATGATATGGATGAGAGATTGAGTGCTTCCTGCACTGCTTTCCTGCTGCTTCTGTTTGTAGGACTTCATATATTTTATTTGAGAGCATAAGTAGTTACTGCCTGGAAGGAAAATAAGATAGTTATAGATACTGTATTTTCTAAATTAATAGAATTGGTTGTAGAAGCTAGGTCACTTGTGTTCCTGGAGATGTTAGCTATTTTGATAAGTCCAGACCTGTGCAATTCAAAACCTGACCCTGGTTCCCAAGGTGTTCGTGGCAGGAGCAGGTGCATTGCTGTTCTTCTAAGCAGTGACAATATCAGGGCTCAATGCAAGACTCTTCGGACTCTGAAGGGAAGGAGATTGTTGAGGTTACAAATCTGGTATTTGCTTTTAAAAGTATTTTCCCAGTTAGTTTCTTCCTTATATGAATGTCCTGAAGTTTAAAGACACTGAAAGGCTTTCCTGCAAAAAAACCCCCAGCAAACTCATAAAAATAGCGGGGGTTTTGTGAAAGTTTCCTCCTTTTAAAAATCCTATTGAATTCTGAAAAAAGGGGCATACAGAATGGTAATGAGACAGACATAAAATAGGACATTCCATCTCCATTACAGAATTCATCCATCTTTCCTGAGTTCATCTGGTAGCTAAAGATAAATCAGTTTTGTCAGTGGAAAAGCAACAATATTTTTAAGTCCACGTTGAATGTTTGCAGAAGTCTTCCTTTTGCCAAATGTTGCCTTCATGTTACCAACAGGAAGCTGTACAGAGCCATTTCATTTATGCGCTCGTATTGGAGGTGAGAAGTGCAGTCTGTCTGGCATGTAAAATTTCAGAAGATTGGGTGTGTTTGCCTAAAACTTGTTTATGTAAAACAGAGCATTGATTATCATCCTGTTTGAGCAGCGTAGTGCAGTTGTCTTCAATGGAGCAGTGTTGATTCACACTGGCTTAAGTGTTCACCCTTCGCATTTAGCTTGACAGTTCTTTTTTGGAAGAGCTGTGCCTGTTAATCTTAACATAATATATTCAGATCCTTCAGTGTAATTTGGCAGGCTGATTTCCTAATCCAGTGCCTTATGTTTCACTTACACTATTCAAATTTTACAGAGTGTTGAGGTTTTGTCTTTCAGAAAGTAATAGATTTCAGTAAGAAAAAAACCATTTAAGTTCTAGTAAATAAAGTAGTGTTATGTCTCAGTCTTTTTGTGTGGTTAAGCAAGCAACACTGAGAGATGACTCAGAGTTTCCCTGAATTATCTGTCATCTCTTCAAAGTAATTTCGGATGGGAGACAACACCTATTCTGGTTTTTAGACCTTTTAAGCATATTTCAAATTCCAGAATGTTTACCTTCTGCAATCAGTAGCCTGTAATTTCCAGGTAAAAACAGGGCCCTTTTAATTTACCATACCATTTGTTCTGCATGACACAGATCTGTTTTTACCTTCCTTGTCTTGTCTTGTCTTGTCTTGTCTTGTCTTGTCTTGTCTTGTCTTGTCTTGTCTTGTCTTGTCTTGTCTTTAAATACAGTGTTTTTATTCAGAACTTGTTTCCAGTACTTAATTCACCTATCATAAAACAACGTAGAGTCCTTAGTTACTGTTTGGTTATTCCTTCTTTCTTCGGCATTAATTCTGCTGGAGTTTGGTGGATGGAGGAGGTAAGCACACACACATGTGCATGGAAGATTTCCTCCTTGTCTTTGCAATCCTTGAACCTGAAATACATTTCTGCTGTGAATGGCTGCATTCCTTGAATCTTTTCAAAGCCTTCTTCTGTGCAGCCCCTCTTTGAAGTGTAAACATCACTAATTTTTAGCAGCACCATGACAGATTACCAAATATACCCTGTTAACATGCCTGCTGGTGCATTTGTGCCAAAGTCTTTCCTAAGTCTCCTCTAAGCTTCTGTACACTTTGGGACTTGGTATCCCTTCTGAATGCAGAAAGCCCTGCAGCTGACAGTAACACATGAGTTACTATACTGTCTGTGATTTGATAATACAGTAAGGATGTATTGAAGAATTATGGTGGGGTTTTTTTTAAATTTTGATAATGCAGAATCTAAATTCATCTGGGACGTTTTCTGATTACTGGAGTCTTGTATATAGTTATTCTAGATACTTGTGAGGACCTAGACATGTATTTTCCTATACACATTTTTATTGGGAAGAGGAGCAATGATGCATTGGTAAATGTCTCTGAAAGCTGATGATCATTTTCAGAAGTCAGAATTTGGCTTTGTGGTTTGCCATCCATTATTAAATTTGAGGGTCTTTTGAATCACAAAATGGCTTGAGTAGAAACGGACCATAAAGTTCATCTAGTTCCAACCCTCTGGGATGAATGATTATGCTGATCATGTAGCTGCCTGTTTTGTGGCTGGTCTTAGTAAGGCTTTAGGAAATATTTAATGGACTGGGAGTGATTGAAAGACAGTGAGGTCCCTAGGACTCATGTATTCAAAGGAGGATTTGTATATTAGAGCTATACCCATAAAGAAATGTAGCTGTGAACCTCAAGTATCTTAAATTCACAATGTGTGAACTGTCTCCCTCAATGTCACCAGTTTAGGTTGGCAAGGCTGAGCTGTCAGGTATCAGTGCCATAGCCACTGAAAGGTGCGGGGTCATGTCCTAAAGGTGCTCTCCAAGGATAAAAGTTGGTAGGGTCAAAGTGACAGGATGCAGCACTTAGGTTAGTGGTTACAGCATGGCAAAGTGAGGAGGGCTGTGACCGAGGACTGTGTGGTTTATCCAACCAGTGTGCGATGCCTGTTGGAGCTGAGCAGATCCCCAGGTTTGGGGAGGCTCAACCAGCAGCCGTTGGTGGTGGTGCACTGGACATTGGGATCTGAATCCTTTTAGGCAAGGCAAGAGTCTGAGTTGCTCTTCAACATCAACAGAGTTGGATGCTCTGGTGTCCCAGAAAAGGTGCCTGAGCACTGTCAGTGCGAGGAAAGCCCTGTCCAAGAGCTCTTGCAGCGATTGGTGAGTCACCCTCTTCTCGCGCACCCTGTGAGCTTGTTTGTCCCAAAGTGATGACTCTTTGCATATGATTTGACACCATTGTCTTACTATCAGCAGTGGGGAAAAAGCTAAAAAATGTGTGACAGCACTCTGGCATGTACATGTGATCACTGAAACACTTATAAATAAATACATTAGAGAATTGAAGGGATTAAATGGGATTGGTATTGTCAGTGCAGTTCTGCCAGCCACCTACACTTTCTTAAAGATCCCATGGAGTATTGCTGCTTGAGGTACATCACTGCTGTAACATCTTGCAATACATCTGTAATTATTGTCAGTATTCCCTGGAAAAGCTTCTGTAGAGATTTTTGCATGTCTAAAATGTCATCTTCAGAATACTGCAAATAGGAACTTTTTACCATATTTCTTAATCTGTTATCTTCTGTGTGTTAGTTATTGGGTATTAAATCAGTTTAGGAAATATATGTTGGTCAAACTGATACCTGTCTTTTACTGGATATCTTTTTTTTTTAACTAAACAAGTGAAAATGGTAGTGGGAAGGTTAAGCCAGAGTTGTAATTATTATGTAAACCTCAGTAACATGAGTTCAAGATTAAACTTTAAAGGAGGCTCCTTTAGCTTCAAGACAGAGAAAAGCTAGGCCAAATGTTAATCATACCTAACGGAGATTGACTCAGCTGTAATTAAAGTAACTAATGTATTTTGATCCAAGCCAGAGTTTGCTGTAATGACTTAAATATGTGGGTCATGTCTTTCTGATATGTTCACAATAATTTCATTACAAGATGGCTAGGATATGCTACCATGAGGTGGCTGCACAGAAATGTGTTCACATCTGAGAAGACAAAGCTGTAAATAAAAATGCTAGTTCCTTCTGGGAGTTGCTTTAAAATGCTTAAAAAAAAATAAAATTTACTCAATTTCTGAAGATTCATTACACTTGTCTGGAAAGCGTACAGTTTTCTGTAACTAAGGAACAGTTGACATACACAAGGAAATGTGGTATAATAATAAAGGAGAGTACTGCTTCTCCCTCTGCCTGAGGAGAGCAGAAACCAAGAAAGCTGTTCAACTACTGTCATGGCAGACTGTCTCACTCCCAATATTTGTGTTGGGCGTCAACAGAGGGTCAGGGAGTGAAATATCCATATTGCACTGCTGGAAACTCAGCTTATGTTGACAGTGGAGCAGAGCCTAGCTTCCAGGGGAGGGCATCCATGGGATGCTGAGGCAGACTGGCCTTGTCTGGTCCATCCTTGCCAGTGCTGGGCAACCTGGGCAGCTGGCAGAGGTTGTGTGTCTCCCTGCCGGAGTGCCTGGTGCTGTGTTTCTGCAGTGGCGCCAAGGTGGAGTGTTTTTTAGGTTTTAATACTCTAACTTTTAGGTGTGAGACAACACAAACCTGAAGTAATGCTAATGTAACTGCATGCACAAGTGTGCTCAGACATACATTACAGGGAGAGAGCTATCCATTATATAGAGAGATCAAATGTTGCCGTGGTGGTGTATAAACACAAACACGGTGATTTTAGCACGTGTTTGTAAGGTTGCATCATTTACATGTGGCAAAAAGCCCTGAATGTGCTCCAGGGGTTATCCCCAGCAAATGGCCCTAAAACCTTTGTAGCAGCACTTTAGCACAAATCCCACATTTTCATGATATCAGCCAATTTAGTGCTTCTTTAAAGTGTCACTAACACTTCAGAGATTGCTTGTTCATGGTGCATATTGTTGCTGTTCATTCCGCAACATCCTTCTCTTTCTGTGATTTTCTAACTTTCTATGAAAAATTCCTAGTTAACTGTTATTAACTCACAAGAATATGTGCTGTAACAAAATCAGGCTGCTTCTTTTTTTTTTTTTTTTTTTTTTTTTTTTTTTTTTTTTTTTTTTTTGGTGAGAAAATGTTGGTATTTGCCAATGTGGAAATTCTTCACTTTGCCATGTGGAAAAAATATAAAGAAAATACCTAAACTTTGGTAAATTCAAACTAAATAGTTGTATTTTTGATTTTTTTGAGCTGAACAGTGGCATTTCATCCTTACTGCCAAGTGTTGTAAAAGTTCCTTTAGCACCTTTAGCAACTTGAATTTCAGCCTGAATTATTAAACATTGGCAATCAAAAATAGAATCAGACTTTCACTTTTGCAAACTTTGTGAACATCTCTTCCTATTAAATATTTTTAGTATGTTGTAGATGAAAAAAAAATCTGAATTTGTCTGACTGGAAAATAACTTAGGCTACTGACTGCATACTGAATACAGATGTGTTTTGTACCAGGAGTATATATCTGTAAGACTATTTATTTATTTGCTTGTTTGTCTGTTTAAACTGTACTCCAGTGTTTTAATTAGGATGCTGGAGTGTAACATCAAATACACATTTCTCCCTTCGTTAATAGTTAAACACTTTTTGAATTCTAATAATCCTAAAAAATTCACAGAAGTATGATTTTTTTTTGACACGTCACTCTATTATACACTAAGTAGCACATCACGTTAGACTCTGAATTGCTTCTTTGTAAACTATATAGTTCTACTTCAGTCATGCAGACAAGTAGCAGAGAAAATAGAAAACAGCAAAATATATAAAAATAAGACTAAATTTTGAAGTGTTTTCATGTTAAGTATATGAAACAGCCAAAGGACACTTACACTTGGTTTTGGTTGTGATATAGTATGAAGCAAAAGGGCCTTTTAAATACTGAAACCTCTAGTACCCTTCAACAGTCAACAAAAGGCACAAAGTTCAGGATCAGAGGGACCTTTTGGTCACTTGGCAGCTTTGAACTGGCATTTTACAGTGTCATAGTATCTCTGATGACTGTATATTTAACCTTCTGGGTGAGTTTTCTTTAAAGTTATACTTAGCTTTTCTTCGTGCATAATCTTGGAGAATGGTAGAGATAAATTTTCTGGCTATTTCTCCAAAGCAAGACTTGTAGCTCACAGTTCATGACAAAGAACTGAAACTAGTTTTATTAGTTGCAGAGCATAGGAATATCTTCATCCCTTATATCCTACATAATCTCCACATTTTATGCCTTTCAACATTCCCTTTGTTAGTTTGGAGTTGTCGATTGTTTGTTTGTTTTGTTGTTGTTTTGTCTTCAAAGGCAACATGAGTAGTAGCCATTTTAAAATTCAGCTCATGAAAACACTAACCTACTCTATTGCACTTCCTTGCTTTTTAGAATGCTAAAACTATACTCTGTGAAAGGTGGTAGTACTTACATTCCAATCCATCATCTTACATACCATATTGTTACTCTGTCTATATATGGGCTCTCTAGTTGCACACCTAGATTTCCTACCACAGGGAAAAGTATTTAAAAGTGCTCCAGCAGCAACCCTTTCTAAAAAGCATGTACAAGACGAGGTGTAGATAGTGCAGTTCTCCATTCCAGTCCGTAGTGCCTCTTGTGAGAGTTGTCTGAGGTTGTTGTCCCACCATCCCTGCTGTTGTCCAGGGGATGATTCCAAATCCTTCTGCCAGAAAGGCAGATGTGTGAGAAATCCCAGCTGAATTGCAGCAATGTCTCATATACCACTGTAGAGGCCTCTTGGATCCTGAAATGCTGCTTGGACAACAATTGAAATACATGTGTGCAGTGCAGAGATGCCAAGTTAAGCTTCAGTGTTGAAGCACTTTTACTACTTTTGGCTGCTGGATTCCCATAATTTTTGCTGTACGTGAAAGAATGAAACTACTGATCCTTTTACATCTACCCTAGAGGACAAAATGCCAGATACATAAGATCTAGTTGGACACGAGCATTACTTAGCCAGTGTCTTGCAGTGAATGCTTGTGAATTCGTTATTCTTTATGAAGAAATACAACTATGTTGAAAAACCTTGGTAAGATCCCAGAGGAATATATAGAACTCAAGTATTCATCTTAAAAGATTGCATGTACTTTCCCTCAGTTAGTTTTTGGTGTGTGGATGAAATAAGTTGGTCTAAGATGAACTTGATTCATTGTTAGGCATTCTTACTGTACGTTCCAGGCAATACAATGGATAAATTGTATTTTGACACAATTTATTTATTCAGAGGCAAGTGATAAAGCTCACAATACTTGAAAGTATCTGATGCAACAAAATAATTATGAAGGATATGCCCTGTAGTGGAGATAACTGGAATTTCCAAATAAATACCACCTGTTTAAAAGGGCATGCATCTGGTAACCTTTATACATTAAACTTCATCTCTGAGGAAAAAAGAAAAGTCAGTGAATATACTGGTTTCCTTTTATTCCATTTGTGTTCTTGTGGGACAAGTGCATATCAAGGTAAAATTTGAAACAAAAATAATCACACATAAAACAGCGTTCACTGAGCTGACATTGGCCCTTAGGAATGCAATTGAAAGCTTGTGATACATGCATCTGTGCAAACATTAGTTCAGAGCCTCAACAAATGTTGAGAAAATAGATGTGAACATAAAAGAATAAAATGGAGAATGAAATAGAACATTGTACTGCTTTATAAAGCCATAAACTTGTCTGTATTCTATAGTGGTAATGACACCCTACCGTAAAGGGAATGGAGTAGAATTGGACAAGGGTTCAGAGATGGTTGATGTTAAAATATATGGAGCAGCATCTGAGGAACAGAGAAGTGTGGTGGAACTTTAGCTTGGAAAAGATGCAAGTAGATGACTGTATGATTGAGAGGTACAAAATGATGAGTGATGAGGAAAGGGTGGATAGTGATCAATTTCTCTTTTTCTTATAATGTGGAAACTGGGAACAAGCAAAGGGATGTGGTTCATGCAGTGAGCCATTGACCTGTGGCAATATTCATACCATGTATGCTGAAAATTCACGTGACTGAGAATAGGGCTGAGCAATTTTGCAAAGGGGAGGTTTACCAAATAGATCTGGTTTCAGCAATCTGGAAAAGATTAGAGACTTGCAGGGAGTGTTAATCTTCTTATATGCTTCCCCTAGACAACTGTTTATGGCTGCTACTGATTACTGGTGAGAATTGACTTTTAGTTTGTACAAGTTTGATACAGACATTCTTAGCTTCTTTTATGTTCACAGTTTCTAGTATTTTAACAGAGGACCATAGGAAAATGGATACTCCACATTGTTAGTCAGTTCCACTGTTGGTTTCGGGTTTTTTTCCCCTTGACATGTCGCTGGTTTTAGTTTTCTTCTCGCAAGCTTTCATTTCTGCAGAAGTTGATTTTTTAACACCTTCTTAAAAATAATTCTGAAAATTCAAAGGGAAACATTCTTGCTTCTATTCTTGGGCTTGTTAAATCTAGATAATTAAAAAAGCTCTTTATTTTTCCTTACCTGTATTCATAGTATCAACCATTCGTATTTTTCACAGAAGCAATTTAAGATTTCAGGATGTCTTGTTACCTGGTATGGATTCTATCTTTTAGTCTTTAAAAATTTGGACTTTTGCCACCAAATGCCGGGCCCATGGTAGCAGCCACCCCAGGAAGGAGGAGCATCAGTGTTCATTCATTACCTGACCCTACACTTAACTGAAAGACAGCTTGCTGGCCTGGGCTTGGCTTACGGTAGTGCTTGGCCACCTTTTGCTGTTACACAAAATATAGTTGGTTGAGAAATTAACTGTGTGATTCTCTCTGCTGTTATTGTCCAAAAAATAGAATAGGTATTTTCATGCAGAAATGTGGTGGTTCATTTATGATTTTGACCTGTAAGGTTATCAAGGACACTTCATAGTAAACATTTTGGAGTTGAAAATAATGGATTATTTGTGCAAAATTCCTTTGTCTGTTCTACCTAGAACGTGACAGACAGCATTACAGCTATGTTTTTACATACAGAAAGATCAAGAGGGGAGAACTGTTGTGCATGCACACATGGAGTTGATATAATAGTGATAATACAGATCTAGTTGTTGTTCTATGCTTGGTTTGCAGTATGTTCCAATGAATGCTTTTGTATACCATTTGAAAGAAAAAACTGGTAGTGTCATTAGAAGTTCAGCAGTTCACTGAGCCTCACTCTTTAGTGTAAGCTTTTTATGAAATACTGAACAATGTTGTGATCTCTTTTCCTGAAGAAATCTGGTGTTTCTGTAAGCACAGGTGAGTGCCTTGTTGTCCAGATTATGTCAGCTAAGCTTCACACAGCCACTCACTTCCCCATAGTGGCATGGGGGAGAAGGAGGGAGAAAGGTGAGAAAACTTGGGAGTTGTGATAAAGACAGTTTGCAAGGTAAAGCAAAAGACACACACACAAGCAAATCAAGGAATTCATTTATCACTTCCCATGGCCAGGCAGGTGGTCAGTCACCTTCAGGAAAGCAGGGCTCCATCATCTGTAACTGTGACGTGGGCAGAAACACAAGAATGCCAAATATCATCCCTTCCTCTTCTCCCAGCTCTGTATGCTGAGCATGACACCATATGGTATGGAATGTTCCTTTGGTCACTTGGGGTCAGCTATTACAGCTGTGTCACCTCCCAACTCCTTGTGAACTCCCAGTCTCTTCACTGATGGTGTGGGGTGAGAAGTAGAAAAGGCCTTGCCTCTGTGTAAGCTTTGCTCAATGATAATGAAAACATCCCTGTGTTATCAACACTGTTTTCAGTATAAATCCAAAACATGGCCCGTGCCAGCTACTATGAAGAAAATTAACTATCCCAGCCAAAAGCAGTATATCTACATCCATTTGATTACACACATAATGTGAGTACTAGTCAGAATGTAACAAATAAGATTAATTCTGTCATTATTATGGGGGAAAAAAGTACTTCTGTTCTGAGGCTGTTGCAACTGCACTGGAAGGTAAATTAAAAGTTACCATCAGCCAAAACTGATATGTCCCAAGATCACATATCCTCCATTCCCATGACAGATTATTTCCTGTAAAGTCTTTGTCAGAAGTTTTGTTCTTTTGAAAAACCTGCCAGAAGTTTCTTGAAAACTAAGTTTGCTGCATCATCTCAAATATCCTTCTAAACATTTTCTCTGGTTTCCATTAAGATTTCCAAGATTTGATAGGCATAACCATTTTCTGTGGTAACTGCCTGGACATCTCAGCATATGGCTCTTACCTGACTGTCTAATTCTTATTTGTGTTACAGTTTCTATCAATTTGCCAACCATGCAAGTCATACTTATTGGTCTGTTCTTTTTATTTTAATTTCCTTAGAAAACCACTTGATTTCAGTGAAAGGATACTACTAATATTTATAGAAAGCTCTTTGATCCTCTTCCTTTTGCCCACTGGAATCAGTGTTTTGAAAATAGTATTATTTTTTTTTCAGAGTGAAGAAAATGTCATGGCCATGTGGCATACGGGCATCACAGTATGTTCTTCAAACATCAGGAAACTTTTAGAACAAAATTACTCCCACAAGCAATTTTCTTTTCCATCTTGTCTTCCTACTTTCCTGAAGCACCTCTGGAAAAAGGAGGGAATGAAGCTAGGCCCTTGCATATGTTACTTCATCCCTATGTTGAGAGGAGGGCTTAACATTTTTGAAATGCAAAATTGAAGTTGAAATGCTAATGTATTTTGGCAGGGGCTCTTCAACTGGGTCATGAGCTGCATTATGTTGTGCTAGAGATACTGATTCAAACTCTTTGAAAAGACATTAAACTTTGCAAGACTTCTGTCTGAGCCGAAGTAGCCTCTAGATCTTCTGGGAAAAAGTTTTGCAAAAGGTAGAAGACATTCATACCACAGCTTCCGCTGCAAGTTCAGTACACATACACATGCTCACTTACTTCCTCGTGAAAACATCATGGTGTAGAGTTTGGTTTGCCATAGCTGTATTAGTCCTAGTTACACAGTCTTCCAGCCTTCCTCTCTCTCTCTGCCCTGCATCACATTTGTTTACTGCTTATGAGCATAAGAGGGTAGGTATTCAAGGAAGAAAATTATTCACCTCCTAGTAAGTACAGATTTTTTTTGAAAATGTGGTTCAGCACTGTAGCACGTGACCTGTGGTCATCTCCTGTTACTTGGGAGTTGTTTTGGACTCTGTTGTTGAAGGAATTTAGTACTGGATAGTTACCTGCTCTTTATGACTGTGACAGAGGAATGAAGAAACTAAGTTGCAAGCACTGCTCCTAGCAGACAATAATGACTGAACTAATTTGAAGTCAAAATAAATATTATCTTTTAGTGACAAACAAGGAGAGCCTGGTTTCTCAAGGCAAGTAACTGGAACTCTGTCCTAAAAGCCTCAAACTCTCTTGTGAAAGAGTAGCTCTGCCTTAAAATTGCTCAGTGTTCATATGCACTAATATCTGAGACGATGTTTATTTCCTGTGTTTAGCTTGGTACAGCCACCTGTCATATTATGAAGCAGACATCAAGTAGCTGTTATTTGCTTTGAAAGCTTATAAGTATCATCTGGAAAGAAATTGAATGGTTAAGTTCTGAGTCTTGTCTGACAAAATATTTTGTTAACAAAATGGGTAAATTGCCTGTGTAAGCTTGCAAGTCAGAGATTATGCCTAGCTTGAAGGATGGTATTGTCTATTGATGCAAAGGATGTAGCTCAGTTCTAGCAGTATTCTGGGCATGAAAACTTCTAGGAAAAACAGGAAATCCTGCAAGAAGCTCGAGTAAGGATACATTTATTATGCTATGCAGCACTTTTTATGTTTTCATTTCTAAATATTTTCTTTTTAATTACACATAGAATTTTTGACTGTGTTTACCCAAGTCTGGTTGGCACTCCTGCAAAGTAAGTGTCTATCTCTAAACTGACTTTTTTTCCTTCTTATTGGTCTGTAGTATTTTAAAAAGAAAGAGAAGTAGAAAGAGAAATGAAAGGAAATAGATAAATGTGCTAAAGAGTATAAACAAACCTGCATTTTTTGGTACAGATACACATCCTGGAACAGCATGTATCTGCTTTTAAAAGTAATGTAGAATTTTTGAGTAATTGCATAATTTGTGTTAAACTGTTACAAATTCTCATGGGCCTATCATCTGAGAAATAATTTGAAATGCAAGGAAATACCTTACAGTACAAGGAGTTGCTTGAAATTAAGGAATTATGGCTTTTTCATAAATTTATTAGAAATTTTTTCTGTCGGTCACAATTGTGGATTGTGATGTTTGGCTTCACATGGTAGCAAGGGATACTTTCAGGAAAGTATGGACAAAACTGTTCAGACATTGGGAAATTTTTGCTGGAAATTATGAATCTAAAAATTGTACTTCTGTGGTCTGGATTTCAGTGTAGGTGCTTAAGCAGAGATTTAAACATAACTGAAAATAATAGCATGTATTACTGATCTGTTGTTTGTGGATACACATTGTCAGTTTTCGGTTTTGGGCCTGGGGAGGTACAGAATACACCATGGTATTAGTTAATTGCTCTCCGTTTTTGTCTTGCTGCTGGAAATCCAGTGAGTAAACCAAGGGGTTTTTTTATTATTGCAGTGGTGATGACTGCCCACTTTTAAGACTTTAGTAAGCTCAGATCCTCTGGGGAGAAGATGATTTTGAAATACAAGATACTCTTGGGGGGAAAATATTAATGCATTTTCTATTAATCTAAATATAGATGTACCAATAACTGCTTACTGTGCAATGGAAGGATGGCAGCACTTTCAATAGCACTTTTTTTAACCATTAAAATAATTCCTGGCAGTATGATTTAAGCATTATCTTTTTTTGAATCTACTTAAGATGTTCATGTAAGACAAAGCTAATATGCAGCTTTGCATTCGTGGATCAATGGCTTGACATTGTACAATATATAGTGTACATTATCACACCATGATCAAACTTTATTCTTAGAACAGTCCTTCCAAATGGACTTAGAATAGTCCTTCCTCCATCGCTTGTTCATAGCTTTGCCCCATGGTGTTTCAACAGTCAAGAGGCCAAACCCCTAAGCATAGCTGTACTGTATGTATAGAATTCTGGATATGTTACATCTAGGAAAGATTCTTTAATAAAAGCCATACTGGCACTAGCAAACAGTTAGCATCATTTTTACAGAACCTGGAACTGGAGGACACTGTATCTCTGACCTCCAAAAGTGGATGGGGAAGAAAGGCATTGAAAACAATTAGATTATGCCTGCTCTGCCCACTTGAACATAATTGCACATTGTATCTATAAGGAGAAATAGAGAGTGTTAGCCTTTGCAGAGCACTGATTTGAACAGTGGATGGTGTGGAGGTGTCTAAAAAGATTTGACTTCCACCGATTTGCAAGCTGTGTGTTTTAAGGCTGGGTCGTGTCAAGTATTAATACCCTAGCAGTGAAGCAGTCAGCCTTATTTTACAAACCTTTTATGCATCACTGAGAGCCCTTCAGTCCCTGTTCATGTTTTCAAAGATATGCATGTTTTTAAGTGCTTTTTTGGACAGGGCTAAACTGCTTTGTGTTTTTCAAATGTAACCCTGTAGTCAACTGGAACTTTCAACTGGATTTAGAACTCATTTGAGTCCTTTCTTCGTCTTTCACAGTCGTCAGGACATGTCCTGCTGAATTAAGTGTCAATTAGTATACAATACTACTGATGAATTCCAGAAAGGGGACTGTCCCATATTCTTCAGGGTTGTTGTACTGCCCATACAGAAATACAAAATTTTCCTGTCAAATGGAAGATGGACATATCAGTATTTATTTCATGCTTATAAACTTTCATCTGAGTACATGTTTAAATGTGTGACTCTATGTTTGACACTTGTGGCCAGAGTGGCCAGTGTTCATGGTAGACCCACTGATGATGTTTTTCTGATTATTGGCTGTGTTGCCTGTAAAAGTCTGTGAAACAGACTCCAAGCCAGTTTTCGTAGGAGATAAGAGAGCAGTGGCTTTAATGAGCCCCCAGGCTCACCCAGGCATACATGTCGACGCACGCACCCGAAGTCTAATTTCCATGGTTTTTATAATACTGTCCATCCAATCCTTACTTTACGCATCTCTCAGTCCAGCCCTGTCCTGCCCCAGGCCCAGCCCCTCTGATTTGAGTCTGGGGCAGGTTTTGGGACCCTCCGTTCTTTATCTTCGTCTTCCTCGGCACACGTAGGACTCCTGGAGCTCTTCCAATGTTCTGACTTTTGGGTCACTGTGCCCGTTTATGTCTCGTGTGGCAGGCCTTCTGATATTCTTCAGCCTTCTACCTTGGAAACAAGACTAAATAGCTGAAAGAGTTTAAGCCATTGGTATGGGATAGAGGTTACACTGAACTTAAGCTGCTAGAAATATTACTATACTGAAATCTGCACTTTGCTACAGTTATAGTAATCCTAAAATCTATGAAATGTAAAAAATCAAAAAATGAAAAAAACACCTTTGGCATCAGCTGGAACCAACCCTAT
This sequence comes from Hafferia zeledoni, assembly GCA_035583235.1. Taxonomy (NCBI): domain Eukaryota; kingdom Metazoa; phylum Chordata; class Aves; order Passeriformes; family Thamnophilidae; genus Hafferia; species Hafferia zeledoni. The sequence continues at coordinate 98,791,255 of JAWWEV010000083.1, forward strand.
CAGATCTGAACCTTTGGCAGAAGCCACCTTCAAATCAGAACTCTTTTCTTACATTTATGTCAGTAAGTTACGTGAGTTATGTTAGTTGTAATGTCTTGAGGCACTTAAAGCAGAGCTGACCAAAAGTAGAATTTCTTTTATATGGGAAATTTTGATTTAATTTTTTTTTTTCCTTGCAGATCAGATGACCCCTATACTTGTAGATTTTTACAAAGGACATGTTTGGGGGTTTTTTTAACTTCCCAGTCCCAGGTGCTCCAATTTATACCACAAATGATGTTAAGAGGCTCTTATTTTGAGCCATGGAGAAGGAGATTAAGATCTCGGGACCGTGGTTGCAATTAAGACTCTGAGGTGACTCTAGGTTTCCTGATAGAAAGTCAGTAAGTTAAGATTTTAAGACTCTAGTTGAAACAAATTCTGTGGGAATGACCTTTTGTGTGCTGCAGAAGTTTATTGCAACCAAGCCTTGCCCCCAGAGCTCTTTAGCTTTATGTTTGTCACTTACTGATGAAGAGGTTTATTAAAAAAACCCCGTTCTCAATAGCTGTAATAGAGTATCTTTATTAACTGAAGTGTCACTAGTTCAAGAGATAAATGCACATTAATATTTGTCACTCACTGTATACAATCAAAGGTTACATGAAAAATGACTTGTGCTTTGGTATTTCATCTACTGTGATCTGTATAAAAAGTGATGTGTAAAAATAATTCCCAAATTTAACTGTTGAAGAAGTGTTGAAGAAGAGTTTGGAGTACAGTATATGGCTAAAAGAGATGTTAGAATTATCCTAAAACCAACTCTTCAGAAAATACAACCCTAAGATTACATTTTTTAAAACAATCACTGTGCCAAGTAATAAAAGCTTCAAATAAGATATCCAAACACTTAATGCATCTTCCAAACAACTGAAGATATGGTATGATACGGTATGGTATGATCTTCATAATAGCCTAAGTCTCATGGTCAGATTATATTGTAAGAGCTCATTTATGTGATTTTTAAAGCAGGTCTCAATGGCACATCCTTTTTGTAAAAGCACTGAGGAAGTTCCAAGTCTACAAAAAAATTAAATTTTGTCATACTATTGCTCTTTTATGGAAGGGGGTAGCAGAGAAGGTCAGAGGACTGCCTGTCAAATGTGAATGTACTGTTCTTCATTTTCTCATTGTTGCTGAAAATGTTGTGAGCAGCAGCTCCACCTTTGTGTGCAGTCATGATGTGGGCAGTCAAAAGGTGCATGGGTGCATTGGGGGCAGCCGTCCTGTTAGAGCACATTAAAAGAGTTAGTTGCACTGAGGTTACATGCCTGTGGCTGGGGGGTACATGCCGTTACTAATCTGACTCTTGGCTGGATTACCTTTGAAAAATAAGAAGTAGATTCCTCTGCCATGTGTGAAAAGCTTTTGGCTCTCTTGAGTCCAATTTAATGTTGCATCTGGGCTGAAGAGAAAGAGGGTAATGAAGCGTTTGCATCCTGTGTGGCTTCCTGTAGGCTTGATCAGACGGGAGAAAGCCCCTTGCCAGGAGTTTTCTGGAGGACAAAGAGGCTGGAGCAACCTCCCTGTGTGTTTCTGAGACATGCTGGGGTACATTTCTAAAGCCACATGCCAGATTTTTGTCCCACTGGTGCCATCAGGAGAGACACCTGAAGTCGCACCAGAAAGCAGTCCATTTCTCAGTCCTTCAGGCCAGTTCTGAGACAAATCTGCTCTGTCTTTTCCATCTTCCACATTTTGCTGAAGCTAGTGGTGGAGTGAATTCAGAACCCAGCATTCAAGCTACAAACTGAGGTGTTTGCCATAAGATTTCTCTTATTTTAGTCTTGATGGACATACACAGGTCTATACATCTAAGACAGAAATGAAAGAATTGGTATATTGTGAGTTTTGGTGCATGTCTCTTCTGTCCACACAGGTTTCTGAACAATATGTATTTCCTATTTCCTTCTCTATGAGACAGTCAGCTTCCATTCATGTCCCCAGGGACCTTCACATTAGGGTAATGAACAGGTAGGGTATGTTCTAGCAAAAGAATTGTAACATTGTGAGTTATAATTTTGTGAGTTACAAAAAGAATTGTGAGTGAATTGGAATAAATAGAAATTAGAGAAGGATGAGAAAAATCTTTCTTCCTCCTTGTCAGAATCTCTGTTTTACTTCAGGAATTTAATTATAGCTGTCTGTTTTCTCACCATCTCAATTCTGTGTGCATACAGTTAATTTTTTCTTTGTGTCATTTAGAATTAAGTTTCCAGTAAAAGAGAAAAATATAAGTAAAAATAAGGTCAAATGTGTTTTTATCCAAACACCACTAAAAATTGAAACTCATCTCTTATCCAAATCTGTCACTTCTTCCTTGGAAGAAATTATGTATCCTGTAATTCATTGATTTTAGCACTCCCATTTTTCCCAAGTTGTTGATGTCTCTCCAAAACTTTTGAAATTAGAGGCACAGTATTTCTTAGTTTTCTCCAAATACATCTTGTGTCTAGTTTCTGCTGGCACAGATGAATGTGGTGCAAGCAAAGGGCTCAGTAGGATCTGATGGTTGTCCTGTCCCTCTGATGGTCATGAAGGGAGTAGCCCTTGAGAAATGCTGTAACCTGCACTGAACATAACTTGTTGTCTTCGAGCTGTGTGTACCCTGCCATATAAACCAGTAAACTGAAACCCTATCTATTTATTATGATGAATGTTTGTAGTATTTTAAAATTTTCCCTGCTTTGTTAAGAAGAGATATTTTTTCAACATTTCAGCATTTCAAGAAATATATTTTCAGCATTTTCTACATTTCCTGAAAGGAGGACAATTGCAAAAGTTAAGGCTTTTTTACAGAAATACTTTGTTCAATCTAAATTCAATGTTTGTTTTCAAACTTTAAAAAATTAAGTCTAAAACTGAGATATATGTTGGAGTGATATAGCAATTAAAATACTGAAAGAGAGACACAAGGCTTTCAATAGTTTTATTTCCTTATGTGTAAACTGTTTGGGAATTCAGTGTGCATTGATTAATTGTATTGCAGGTTTTCTCCTTTAGATGCTGACTCAGGCAATTCTATCAGAAAACTTTCAAATCCACTTCTATATGAAGCATTCAGTGCTTGATATCTATTGAATTGTTACCTGGCTAGCAGTGAGATGAATTTGTGACTCAGAAGTTCATAAATCACCAGACTGTCTTTAAAATCTGTACAATTTGGGCATAGCTGTTAAGACCATGGAATTTATGTTGTCAAACTGTTTGTCTCCAGCTTTGAGATAGGTAATTTTTTAGTTCAGTTGTATTCTGAATGTATGTCTCTTGTAATACTGTGAGCATGGGGTCTGGTAATGAAGGAACAAAGCATGAAATATTGAAACTTGCAAAAAAATTATAAAACGTAGCAGTCCTTCTATTGCATTACATATGACATCACTTCTGACAAATTATTTAATAACATGTAGTTTCTCGTATATTCATTCTTCTAATGCTTTTGAAAAGTATGACCTATTTAATTATTTATGCTTTTGCAGAGCTTAGAAATTGTCATAGGCCAGTTTCTGGAGAAAAAGAGAAAAAAATGGCACAAAGAATTTAATATCCAGTCTTTCTAGTGTAATGCTCTGTCACCCAGGTTGTCTTCTTTCTTTGTAGACTCTGGTGACTAGTGAATAGATCATGCAAAGTACTTATCTAGTGGATGTATCTTCCTTTTCAAATTGTAGAAACTCAGGGGTTCATTCTTACCATTTTAAATTTTGTTTGAACTCCTTACTGTATTAAAAAAGGGAAGTTTATCACAGGCATTTGGTATTAAAAACTTTCTGTCAAGATAGTCATCATATAGCAAAAGTTTTGAGTCAGATGGAGTGAGATAGTCTACTATGTTTTAAATTGTTGAATCATCTTTATCTGAATCTTTGCTTTATAAATTACCCTTCAAGCCATTGAGGACATGCTTGAACTATAACGAATATAAAGCATGAAGCTGATTTATTGGCCAGATACAGATTGAGAATTCTCTTGTTCGTTCTAGTAGTTGCTCAGAACAGACATTGCAGGATAAGTATGACCAGAACAGGCTGCATGTAGAGTGAGCATTTCACAGCTATACTCTGCTAGTTCTGCCCTCCATAACCTTGGCTTTATTTATAGCCTTGGATAAGAATTCCAACAGTTCCATGTTTTAACCTGTGAAGTAAAAAATCACCCTTAAATGCATGAAGCAGGTGTTGTCAAATCTAGGTATAAAATATTTTGGAAATACAACTTGTACTGCAGATAGGCCAAGTAACATGATATTTAAGGTTGTCTTTTCTCAACAAATCAATTTTGTCTTGAAGATGCATGTTTCCTGAAATACTAATGGTTTACTTTATTTATTCATACCTTGCAAATTTGGCTCCCTGTGATTAAGCTGAGTGTTTCCTAGAGAATTTATAAGGCATTTCTAAATCTTCGTCAAACGTTTTCTATTGACTTTTGAATAGATACTCTGTAAATCTTAGTGAAGCTGTGACCAAATCTGTCTGGCACAGGATTCTTCAGTGTATACTGAAAGTTATTTTCAGAACTTCTGAAGAAAGATAAAGAGGGCAGTGGGCATAAAGCAAAGCATTCATTGAAAATATGTCTATAATCCTGAGCCACACTGAGGTTTGTGTGTTGTTATCCCCCCATCCATGTAATTTATTTTGTAAAGAGTAATTAGATTAACAGGGTTTTATTTTCTCAAAAGTAGATGTATCATTCATATTTTATCTTCATAACAGGTAATGTGGTGATAAACACTGTGATGTTGTTATTATTATTGATGTAAAATTGCTATCTGGAAACTTGAGAAACTTTCTCTATTCATTTAAAAAAAAGATAAAAAGTAAATGTTGGTAATAGCAGTCATTGGGATTTGTGATTAAAGTGTACTCAAAGGCACTGCAATTTAAGTATGACTTTTGCTATAATTTTGACTGTAAGGGACGGTCATGGTTAATGTGGAACTGACTTGTAGAAATATCCTTGATCAGGAAATTCACCAATTATATGTATGTATATTTTGTCTTTTAGGGCATACAGGACGATTATTAAAGTCTCTGTGTTTCACCAGTCTATCATTTCTGCTGCTGCACATCATCTTTCAGATTACAATAAACAGTCTTGAAGCTGGAAAAACTATTGAGCCTGGTTTTAACTGTGAGTAAAAGATTCTAGTTTTTATTAGCATTTTAAATGTCTAAATGCGTCAGTGATTTGAAAGGTGAAGGGTTGATGAGAAGGCCCTTTGCATTGTGCTCCTATAGGTTTGCAGCCTGCTTCTGTTTTACAGCTTTTTACCTTAAGAATTACTTTTATTAGGGCAAGAAGACTAGATGGGTTTAAGAAACAACAGAAATGTGTGTGTGTATATATATATATACATATAACTATTTTATACCTACCAGAGATGCATTTTCTTTGAGTTTTCCACTGACTATTGCATGTCTTCATCTTTTAGGCTCCCAAAATCGCCTCAGAACCTGAGGTAGCTACATATTTGTGTTATTAGATCATAATTCAGTGGGCTAAGAGATAGTATTAGATATACTAATGAAACCCCCCTTTGTCCATGTATTATGCCTCTCCGTGGCATAACTCTCTGAAGTTTTTAATTTAAGTCTTGACTTAAAAATTTATATTTCTAAACAGTACTTGTCTCTTTCTTGCCTGTGTTGTATGGGAAGAAAGATTTTCAGTTTTTCATTTATATGTAAACTCTACTTAAAAATATATTGCATGACATTTAGTACCTTCCTCTCTCAGGAAATGTTGTCCAATAATTCAGAAAGCAAACATTCTTCATTGTGCAGAAGTTAATTAAAATATCTAACCAGTGATTTAGATATGTAACCTCCAGGTAGAAACTATTTGTACTTGTCTTATGGTGCTAGCATTTAACATTTAAACCTGTCAACTTACCTTTGATAAATGTCCATTTAATTTATCACAAAGTATGCTGCTGCCACTTGAGTAAACAGTTGTACTACAATTCAACACAAGAAACCTTATGTGAAGTAAAGCATTTGACTTAAAGTAACAAAATCCTAGGGAAACTTGGAGTAAGCATTACCATTTCACCCTTAACTTCTTCATTTTCTTAAAGTAAAAGGCATAATTGTGTTCATGAAATACCAGTTTCAACTGGAATATCTTGGGCTTTTGTGAATCAAATCAGGCCTTCTAGGCTAAAACCACATTTTCAAAAATCTGTATCCTTCATTGAGTGAACTAGATTAGTTGTTTTCCTATATGTGTTTAGCAGTCTTATGTTTATAAAGATGTAATTTTTAGTTTGATTGCAGTAATTGGATTATCTAGTCAACATTTGTATGAGTAGAGAGCTCCTAGCTGTCCAAGACAGAGATACAACCACTGAATTTTTCCTCCTTTTATGGTGGAAACCAGGGTCGGCAGTGGGAATTAAAATAATTATTTCATTCTAAAGACTACACTCTTCAAGATGAAATGTACCATTTGAGTCTGTTATTCACAGTTTTCAAGTGCAACACTTTATATTCTAGCTGCCATTAATAATGATTTCCCTCCTTGGGGCCTCACAGGACCGTGGGTATAGCTGTAGGACTACATTAAATGTGCCTCAGATTGCTCTTTGAAATGAGGTGCCCACACCCTCACCATTAAGCTCTCTTTGGTTCCTGGGCACAGAGTGTGGTTTGAAGTTGCCTATTGGGAATATTATTTGTCCCAGAGAACTCCCAAACTGTGCCCAGGTTGTTTGGGAAAGAAGTTGGCTGACTAAAGCTGTTGCAAGATTTTTTTTAAACTGTTTAACAACATGAAAAATGTGGCTGTTGAATGTCAGTGCCTGAATATGTTTGCGGAGTAAACTGGCACCTTTTGGTTTACTGGTATGGCTGTAGGCTGTGAGCTTTAGGTAAGCTAATAAAGAGGGCAATGTGATACTGGCATTATGGATGCTGGGCCCTCAAGGTACTGAAGAAGATGCTAAAGAAAGTATTAAGACCATTGTGAATGCAGGGGATAGAAATGGCTGAGGCATTTGCTGGATCAGGCAGTAAGATCTATTATTGTCGTTAAATGGCACCAGAGCATAGCTGGTATTGTGTGGGTGAGAATACAGAATTCCCACTCCAGAAAGTACTTTGGTGGTACTCCTGCTTGTTACTATTTGGTGCCACAGCCCCAGTGTATTTCCTGTTCCCCAGCTATATGAATAGTGCTTTGCAAAACTGACTGCAGCTGTGTGCTAAGCCATGGCTGGAGAAATGACAGCACTTTACCCAAAGTGTCTGCATAGTGTTATGATCTCTGCATTACAGACTTGGCTGTTAGTGTTTATCCAACTCTTTTTACTCAATAGTAAGTTCAGAAGTGTAGACTGGAAGACTGGAGTTTTCTGTTTCCCTATCCAGACCCGGATCAACTATTAATAACACATTTTTTACAGCTAAAGTCTTTTCAGATGCTTATCATTAGGAAATTTTTTTCCCATTAGTCAAAATACCCTGCCTGCATCCTTCAGCCTGATGTGGAAATGAAGAAAACTTTCCATTAGTCCTTATGGTTACCTGTTACATATTTGAGGGCTACAGTCCTATCCTACATACAGTTGTATGTACTCTTTTCTCTCATTCTCTTCTTTTCACACAGCGTGAGTCCCTTCAAACTTTCTTCATGCACCATATTTTCTAGGAAGGAGATTAGTCTTATGATTGTTGGTCTGCTTCTGTTTTCTCTGAGGGTTGCAGATATTTCTTGAAGTTCAGTATCCAAAGCAAGGCAGTATTTCAGCTGAGAATTTAATAGCATACCCTGAAATATAACAATTACCCAAGTGTCTGCAAGTGACACTCCCTATTCATGCATTACTCTATGGTACTTTTGCAATGATAATCCTGTCTTACACTTTTTGTGATTCACTGAAACCGAAAAATCCTTTGCTGCAGAATAGACCATTATTTTCAATCCTGTATTTTTTGTAGGTGAGTATTTTTACAGTGTAGAGGAAGTTTGTTTGCCCATTTTTTTTTCCAAAATAGTTTTATTTATCAAGGTTGTTCTGAATTTTACCTCCTCATTTGCTAGTGGCTCCTCTTAAAGGGACCATCTGCAAATATACTTTTAAGGGGTTTTGAATATAATAGTTTGATTTTCCTCTAAATTTAATCTGTGTTTTGATTTTGATGAAATTGTAGTGTCTCCCCGAGTTTAAATAAATTAACAATAGAATACTGAAAGAGTCAGTGGATGTTATGGCAGGACCCCACTTGATTATCTACCAACGGTCATGGGAGTCTGGGAGGTCCTTTCTGACTAGAAGCTGGCCAGTGTTATTCCAATTTACAAAAAGGGCATGAGAGAAGACTCAGGAACATACAGACCTGTTATTCTAACCTCAGTTCCTGAAAAAAGTATGAGGAAGGTTATCCTGGGTACTACTGAAAGGCATTTAAAGGACAGTGGAAGCATCAGATGCAGTCAACGCAGGTTCACAAAGGGAAAGTCCATTTAACTATTTTGATATCCTTTTATGATAATGTCACCTGGTTCAAGACATGCTTGGGTGAAAAACTGGCTGAAGAGCAGGTCACAAAGGGTTGTTGTGAGGGGGACCACATCTGGCTGGCAACAGGTCACCAGTGGTGCTCCTCAGGGCTCAATTCTAGGGGCAGTTCTGTTCCATATATTTGTGAATGATCTGGGGGCAGGAGTTGAGTGAACCATTAGCAAGTTGGATACCAGCAATAGCAAAGTGGGAGGTGTTTTATTTGGTACAAGATGCCTTGCAGAGGGATCTGGGAAGATTGCAGCATTAGGCTAGGAGGAATGGGATGAAACTTAACAAGTTTCTGCACCTAAGATGAAGTCATGCCAGGCACAAGCATAAACTGGAAGAGGAATGGCTGGACAGCAGCCCTGGAGAGAAGGACCCTGAGGGTGCAGTGCTGCAGCAGACTCTGAAGGAGCCAGCAGGGTGCTCTGGCAGCCAAGAGAGCAAACCCCATCCTGGGGTGCATCAAACACAGCCTGACCACCTGGTCAACAGATGTGATTATCCCACTCTATTCAGTGTTGATGAGGCCTTAGCTTGATCCCATTTTGTAGTTCTGGGCCCCACAACTAAAGATGTTCAGGTATGTGAGGAGGACAACAAAGCTGGTGAAAGGGCTGGAAGAAACGACGTGTGAAGAACAGCAAAAGACTCTGGGTTTGTCTAGTTTGGAGAAAAGGAGGCTGAGAGGCGACCTTGTCACTCTGCAGCTTCCTGAGGGCAAGTGGAGCAGGAGGTGCTGATCTCTTCTCCCTGGGATCAAGTGACAGCAAGAAGGTGGTCAAACTCTGGAATGGGCTTCCTAGACAGGTGACTATGCCCAAGCCCGTTAGTCTGTCAGAGGCATTTAGATGATGCCCTTAATAACATGTTTTAACTTTTAGTCAGCTCTAAAGTGGTCAAGGAGTTGAAATAGACAATCATTGTAAGTCCCTTCAAAATTGAATTGTTCTATTCTATTCTGTATGCTGCCCACAGATAAATGAGGTGTGTGTTAATTTCTAGGCTGAGTAAAAAGAGAAGATAAAGAGAAGGTAAAAAAGTACAATAGCAGAAAGAAGAAAAACATTGCTATTATTTTGGTGTATATATAATTGGCTGTTTCTCCTATGATAAAGTGTGGGAGAGTTTCATGTGTTCTTTTAGTGATTATTCCATCCCTTGCTTTCATTCTTCAGGGAAATTAGTTGATTCTACAAATCCGTAATTTTCACCTCAGAAATGTTTCAACTTAATTCCATACCATTTTAAAAAATGTATTTATTGCCTTTATGTAGTTAATAATCTAACTCCTGACATTTGCAGAAATGGGAGAGTGGGATCCCTTTGTCTTCAAATTGTGTAGGTTAGTTTGTCTCAGTATTTTCAAATGCCAACTTCTGAATCAAAAGAGCATTTTCTAGTTTTGGTTTTTCTTTTCCCACTGCTGTATTAAAGCCTCTGAAAATATTTTCATTTTGGTAACATAAACACTTGAGAAATGTTTAAATTAGAGGTGTGATACAGACTATCACCTCTTAAACCCTATACAGTTGTAGTTTCATTCTGGAAATGAGGAACAACTATGTCTTTATCTTTTAGATCTAGAAGCAGTTTTATTTGGGCCATCTGCAAACTTGAAGCAGACATGTAGAATTTCAGGCTCATTTAAAAATATTCTGCTGTTATCCTGGACTTTTGTTATTCAAAATCAGCTGATAGATAGTACTTAGGATAAGTCCTGGAATGTTTAACTTCTTTGGTTTGTTATTTTTTTCATTCCCTTCCTCCTTTAGAGTTCATACGCCTTCTCTTTCTGGATGGCTACAAAATGCTACAGCATTCTCTAAATTATGTTGGCGTGTTGATAGAGGTATTTAAATATGTTTGGCCAACTGAAGGTTCTTGTTTCTTGTAAGAGCCTTGTGAGTATTGCCTAGCACTAATAAAATTTTGTTTTTAATAGTCCTTGTTTTACTTAATGAAAGATTTCTGGTTAGCCACAACCTCAGTGTTGGAACTAACATTGAATACCTCCCAGATAGCTTGTTTTTTAAATCAGAGTTTGTATAGAAAGGAAAAGAATTAATATGTAAAGCGTGAGCTGGACTAATCTTAAACCATGAAGAACTAGGTAATCAGTCTGGTTTCACTGATATCTCTATATAACACAGAATTTGATCTTGAAACGTAGCAGTATTCATGCAGTAATACAATTTCATTATTAAGTTTGTACTTCCAATGTAATAAAATTCTGATTAGTAGATTAGGTAGCATCTTTTGAGAATAGAATCTGTGAGACAGGCAATTGAAAATTAGATCACAAGCTAATAGAGAGCTGCAATCTTCAGTATGCATGCTATAGTTCTTTCCCAGTACTAGTTCTAAACATCTTTTAAAATGGCATTACTACCAGCAGGAATGTTTTCCACAATGTTAATTTTAAACTTTAGTTCCAATAAATTGATGTAATTATTCCTCACCATAATACTCTGTATCTTCTTCTTGTGTTTAAAATGACTCTGGTTTCTTTTCTCATCATCATAGTGATGTATTTCCATTTTTTATTTTTGGCTGGCTACCATCTCTTGGTCTTGATTTCTGCAAATGGATCTACTGAAATGCTTATTCTTCCAGAACAGTAATTTTGTCCATGATAAATGCAACTTAGAATAGTTAAACTACTCACTAATCAAGGTTGTAGTCGATGCTTGTTAGGATACCAAAAATGAGCATTTAAGATATTTCTGGGTATTTTTCTTATACATCAAATAGTAGGACCGATGGAGTTGAGATAGATACTTGAAATCCTTCCAAAGACCTTCTATGAATCTTTACATTTATTCTACTGTGTTTAGTTTCAGTGCTTTATTTACCACATGGTTATATGAAGAAAAAGGGAGAATAGATTTAAAGCACCAAGTTGCCTAGATAGCTTCTCTGTTAGATCATGGGAACTAAATTCAGATAATTCTCTGTCCCCGGTATGCTGTGATGAATGTCAAACAAATGCATGCCACCATTGTGGAATCATAATAACTTTTTGCTTTAGATAAATTTTGAAATGATTTCTTGGCTTAAAAGACCATCCTGTGTTTGCATTACTACCAGCATGTCCCTGAGGTTTTGAGTTATATTAGGAAGCAGCAATACCCAGTACAAATAAATTATGTTTCACCATTTATTGAAAGTTCAGACTTAGAACTGCAGCTGAACTTTCATAGGAAGGAATAATTACTCTTTCTTATGTACCTGGTGAGATTTCATGTCTTTTGTACCCTCCTCAGTGTGCTTTTAAGGCTATGTTGGTTTTGAAAAGTATTGCATTGGTAAAGGCTGTTGTATTTCTAGTTTGATTTATTAACCCCCTGGAAATAAAGATGCTATTTTTACTTACAAAGGGAGAAAAGATTAAAATGTTGCATACAGAGTTTCCTATTTCTGTTTGAAAGGTGGGAGGCAGATGCATACAGGTCTTTCAAACACCATGACTTACTGGCCCAACTCCTGCCTGGAGTATGATTATATCTCATGGGCTCATTTAAGTTGTTTTGACACACACTTCATGAAAGACAGCCTTGAAAAGAAATGTCTTGAAAATAGTGGAAATTTGAAGTAGTATTTTATGAAACAAATATTCTGATGATTTCCTGACCTTTAATCGTCTTGATAATTTTGACAATTTCAATTTCAAAAATGTTACTTCATTCAATCTAAGTGGCATTAAGAAAATTAGTAACTTTTTTATACAACGTTTCTGCTGTTGAGCGGAAGTCATAGCAAAGTAAACATTTCATTCCAATACTGGAAAAGTCACTATATCCTCTTGAATGCTTTTGCTTTCCAAAATCAAAGCTTAAGAGTTACCCGCATTAAAGGATGCTCAAGCACTTGCATCCCAGGCAAAACAGCTCCTTCTTCCCTAACAAACATGTCCCTTTCTCCCTGACCAAGCAGACGCTCAAGGTGCTTTCCAGACAACTGGTTTAGCTGCAAATTTATGGGGTCTTCAGTCACCTCCAATCTATGTGTATCATATGCATCCTTTTGTCCTTGGTGAAATCTGTTTCAACACTCTGCTTCAAACCTGAGCCCTTCTTTTGACCTCCTACTCGTATTTTCTCACATTTCATTTTTCTGAAATTTGTAAAATGAAGTGTTTACTCTCTTCAATAATTGCCTTGGACTGTTGTTGAAACCAGAGCGGATGTAATCTCTAAGTTTATTTTAGTTTGAAAATGTATGTTTAAAAGCAAACCTTAATTCCATTAAGAGCGGGCATTATCTTGCAGAATATCTGCATTTTTGTGTGTGTGTCATTTCAAAGACTATAATCTTGCCTGAATTCTGAGTAAAAATAGTGTCTCTAAATGTCTCAGAAACAGTTCATTCTGTTATCACAGAAGTTTTCAGGTTGTACCTGTGTGGTGTTTGTAGAAGCAGCAAAAGAATAAGGTTCAGAAATTAATTCATATTTCAAGAACAACAGTGGAATATCTAGTATAGCAAAGTTTTTCCATAATGAAACAATCAGCTGTAGCACTGCAGAAGAACCAGAATAACCTTTCATTGAGGGGATATGTATGTTAAATTCAACATTGTGTAAGCCTGTGATGTCCATTACAGCAAATATAACACAAATTTAGTGTTAGACTTTTAGCTAGACCAATTCCAGAGTGATGAATGGGTGTTCAGTAGGGAAAAACAAATTTTATGCCAATATTTTAATAGAAGAGACTGTACAGATTCTACATGCTGTCCAGCACCCATGAGAGACTGACAATACTAAATCCCATAAAATAAAATTCTAGTTTTAATGGAATTTAGATAACTACATATTTTTGAAGTCATCAGTGACAGTCTTTATTGATTATGAAATCAGTGAAGACAGCCAGTTACCTGGAAAGACTATTTGTTCATTTTTTATGAGAGATCAGTGTTGTGGTTTGACCCCCAGACAGCAACTAAGTACTATGCAGCTGCTCCCTCTCCCCGTCCCATCCTCACTGTGGGATGGGCAGGAGAAACAAGAAAAAAAGGTAAGAAAAAACCCCTGAACTCAAGGGTTGATGTAAGAAAGTTTAATAATTTAAAGATATTAAATTACTACAACTGGTACTACTACTCATTATACTGAAAAACAACAAGAAAAATAAACCCCAAGAAACACAAGTGACATGCAATACAGTTGCTCACTGGCCGCTGACCAGTGCTCAGCCTGTCAGCAGCAAATGGTCCCTCCTACCCAACTCCCCCAGTTTATACACTGGGCATGACGTTCTCTGCTATGAAATATCTCTGTGGCCAGTTTGGGTCAGCTGTTCTGGTGATGCTCCCCACCAGCTTCTTATGCACCTCCTCACTGGCAGAGCATGAGACACTGGAAAGTCCTTGATTTAGGGTAAGCACTACTTAGCAACTGCCAAAACATCAGTGTGTAATCAACATTATTCTCATAATATACCCAAAACACAGCACTGTACCAGCCACTGGGAGAAAGTGAACTCTATCCCAGCGAAACTAGGAAGGTTACTTCATGTCTTTTGGCTTTGTGGTATGTCCTCACCAAACTGTCTGAAGCTTTGTTGCTTATATTACTATAGGATACTAAAGGATACTAAAGCCTGGGCATACGAAAAGCTGAAAATGTTTCTAGGACACGGGTTAATACAACTTTATATAAATAAAAGTAAACCGTGAAAACCACTATTCTTTATTCAATGTCAACATGAATTTTGTCCTCCTTATTCCAAGCAGTAACACTGTCTCTTGGTGCCCTTTTATTTGCCCAGTTCCACGTGGATTTTAAAAAATCCCTGCTTTGAGTTGCCTTGTAAACTCCTTTGACAAGAGGCTTTTCCTGGTCTGTGGTTTGTACCGTATGACGTGCAGCAGGAGTCGGCAGGCTGGCTTAGGGCTTATGGAGATACCACAGTTTAAAGAATAATGAGAATAGGATTTTTTCAGAGCTTCCCTCTTATCAGCAACTATGCCTGCAGAATGATGATTTTAAGAACAATGAAGGGACTGGAGCACAAGTCCTATGGGGAGAGGCTGAGGGAGCTGGGTTTGTTTAGCCTGGAGAAGAGGAGGCTCAGAGGTGACCTCAGCACTGTCTAGAACTACCTAAAGGGAAGTTCTAGCCAGGTGGGGGTTGGTCTCTTCTCCCAGGCATTCAGCAATAGGACAAGGGGGCACGGGCTCAA
>JAWWEV010000083.1:98826314-98917274 GCA_035583235.1 Hafferia zeledoni
CCCCCCCCCCCCCCCCCCCCCCCCCCAAAAAAAAAAAAAAAATCCCAGAGTATGGATTAGGCCCGTGAAACAACTGCCTTTAGGGTTCCCACTTATTTGTAGGAGCTTTGCTGACCCTTCTGCCCTTCTGGACTCCCACAGTTCCCAGAAAAACCACAGATGAAAGAGATGACTGTCACATACTGTGTTAATTACCCATTGTCTTCTTTTTTGAAGTGATATACATCTCTGTGCACATGCACAAATGTAGTGCCAGTACTATTGCACTTTGTTCTGTATTCCTCATCTGCTCATTTTATTAGTAAAAGTTCCCACTCATTAAAATCTCCTTGGAGGAGCAGTAGTGATTTTGATGATTGTTTTTCTGGTTAACATGGAATGAGTCAAAATTTCTTTTTTATTAGGAAAGCAATTTCTTTATCTCATGATAATAATATTTTCCTCACAGGAGAAAATACACAGTAAATCTTTCCCATGACATTGTTGCTGAGGGATCAAATATTTTTTCAGTCAAAAACCGGTTAAAAGCTGGTATGAATGGAAGGCAAGTAAAGACTTACATCTGATCTTTCTTCTTGATATGACCTCTTTCTTGGTATGTTTTTAGCAATCACTTTTTTCATCTAGACAAAATTCTGGGCCCATTACCCTAACCTTCAGTTTTACTGGTGTTTATAGTCGCTTCAGCATGCACAGCAAACTGTAATAGCCCAGATTTTCTCTTATTCCTTCTCCTTGAGGAGTTTGAAAAATTAAATAATCTGCTCTTGTGCCTGACAGAGCTGGCTCCCTAGGGTTTTGTAGGGAGTGTGACAGCGCTGAGCATCCAGTCCAACTCTGTACATCAGGGCAGTAGGACAGCTCCTGCTTGGTGCAGTGGGTGGGATACAGCCCAGAAAACAATCCTAAGGATGAGCACCCTGACCTAACCCTTGACTGTAACTGGAAAGATTTTCTGGGAACACCCCAGGATGGGGATTAGGAGTGGTAGAATGAGCTGCATCTGCCTTAGCAAGCAGCAGAGTGTGATAGGAGTGAGGCATTTGTTGCAGAGTCCGTGGCTGCCATGTTTGGATGTTTTGGTAGGGTTTGCTGTGGAATAGTTCCGCCCTGGCCACAGAGACCAAATACCTGTTAGTGACTGAAACACTGCAGTTGTGTCCTTAGGGTGCTGTTTAGTTTCATTTGAAAGAGGTTCAGTTTGTGCAACAGATCACTCTGTTGTGCAAACCAAAGCATGGTAAGACATTTCCCCGAGAAATACTCTCCATTTCTGAAACAAAACATCGGCATGGACACAGCAGAAGAGTAATATGCCCTATTAAGAGACTCCATGTTAAAAGAAAGTCATGTCATTATCCCACATGATACACTGTGGCGATAAAATTACCAAGTGATGAGTGTGGGAGGTAGCCTAGTTGTTTGAATCAAGGGAAGTATAAGAGAGATTTATTTCTCAAAATAGACAGATAGATGCTTAATGCCAAGGTAGCATTGTCTGATGCCACTTGACATGAGAGAAATGGTTATTGCTGTGAGTCACCTTTTATGTTAACAAAGTATCGAGTACCCAGGGTACAGTAAGTAAATGTTAACAATACCTCTATGGTACTGTGCAGCAAGTAAGAAGAAGTTCTTTCCTGTGTCATATGCATTTCTGTAGTCAAAACTGCAATTTGTTTTCATAAAACCTGGGGGTTTATATTGGTTAAAAAGGAAAAAAAAGTAGGATTTCTGAAAAAAACCACCATAGGGTTTTGG
This sequence comes from Hafferia zeledoni, assembly GCA_035583235.1. NCBI lineage: Eukaryota > Metazoa > Chordata > Aves > Passeriformes > Thamnophilidae > Hafferia > Hafferia zeledoni. Next base: position 98,828,076 of record JAWWEV010000083.1, read on the forward strand.
GGTTTTTTGGAAGAAGATACAAGTTTTCTACCAAGAGTAAGGAACTGGAAAGACTGCTAATATATGAAGGTGCTGAAACCAACATGTTCCAAATACGGCAGTTTTTATCAATTGCAGTTATGTGGCTTTCAGCTGGTTAGTAATACTTACTTGTCACTTGTTAGTATGTACTAAAGTGATGAAGGAGAATATACAGCAGAGCAATGTTTCTCAATCCCCTGAAAGAGTCTGCAAGTCCTCAAATGGTTTATATAGCATGTGTGTCTCTACCGAAAAAGAAATTGTAGCAGGACAAGCCAGTGTGTCCATCCAGTTTGTTGAGAGCCTTAAGGTGTGCTTTTAAGATATTTGGGTTCCCAACTAGTCCAGCTGGGCTGGACTCTGCAAACTTCTGCCCTATTCTCTGTTGTTTGAGAAACAGAGCCAAGAAGCGGCACATTCAATGGAAAGGTTTAGCAAAGTGTTTCTTTCAATTTCTGGAGTATTCTGTATTGCTGCTTTTTATCTGTTGAATATGTGAAAGGGTTTTTCCCTCTCTTTTATTTTTCTTTGTTTGGAGAATATTGGTAAGTGTCACAGGCTTCAAATCCAAATTTTGAAATTGATAGGAAAATTCTGACCATTACAAATTCAGCTGTTTTCCTCTGAATCTCTTTTCCTTCAAAATGTTAAAGATCAGTGCAGTTACTGTACCAAGAATATTTACCTGTTTCTAACATATTGTAACAGGTTTATATAGCTCATGCCTGCATGTAACTCTAATGAGCTAGGTATGGTATGTCTGGTGCCTCAGTAGTTCCTTCAGAGATTCTGGGTAGCTCTCAGTGATACCACATCGACAGGCTCCAAGAAAGTCTTTTTAACTTTGAGTCAATGGAATTTACAGATATTTTGTCCTATTCCAGTCTTTGGAGATCTTCATGTTACTGTGATTATATGCTTGAATTCTGGCAGGCTCACTTAATGCTTCCTGAAAAATATCAAACCATGTCTCTTGGTTCAGTTAAGCTGTATTTTCCCCTATGGTCCTTATGTCAGATCACACTGAGAAAAGAATGCAAGAATTACTATTCTTACTGTTAGAAAGCCTGAAGAGCTGGGCCAGACACAGGCATGTAGTTCTTGAAGTAGTCACTAACTCTGGAGAAGTGAGAAGGCAGCGGGCTGTGGGTAATCACTGCACACAGTCATAGGGACCACAGGATCCGCAGGAACCTTCATGTATACGTGCACAGGGATGGCATAGGAGGCATGTGTTTCTGCTGTGCATTTACAATGCATGCCAGGCTTCTCCCTGAGCAGCTGCAGGTCTGTGCTGTACTTGCAGATAGGACATGATATGGCTCAACGTGAATAGTTGTGCAACTGCCATGAATGAATGGATGAAAATCACTTAGCCAGTATTTTTCTCAACACTGGTCACTTTTAAGAGTCAGCCAAACAGGGTGCTGGGCCACCAGGTCTAGCCTGTACTTTTGCCAAGAAGGGCTGGACCAGATGATCCTTGGTCCCTTCTGACCTGGAATTCCATTATTCTGTGATTCTGTGAATATGTTATTCTGTGTTTTCCCTATGCCCACCAGTGCACTTCAGCAGCTAGATGACCTTGAAGTTTTTAAAGGTGAGAAACCTAGCAGTGGACTGTGAGTCCTCTCATTCATATTAAGTTCATAGTAAGCAGAGAGTTGTAACCAAACCAAACCAAATACGGAAACTGCCATATGAATGAAAGCCTATCTGTCAAAGACAACATTTCATATCAGAAATATGTTTTTAATTTTATCTTACTAAATTTCATATTCTTGTATGCTCATTCTCATGCTAGGATTTCATTGAGTGCATACATGTGCATGATGTGCCTTTTGCCATTGTTCCTGTTAAATGTGAGCAGTAATTCTGGAACTGCATTATAGTTCCTCTTTTTTGAGAATTTTAAAGCTTGTACTATTAATGTGAAACAGAATCTTGGGAATAGGCAGAAATGGTAAAGGCACTCTGGATCAAATGTTTGGAACAAAAGCTTAATTACATGGGTACCAGATTAAGGCATTCTTATAAACAGTTACAGTATTTTTGATGTGGTGGTAAAAAACAGAAAGCAAAGAGAAGCCAAATTAACTCAGCAACTCAAGTGTAGCGGCTGATTGATTGTGAAAGTCAACAGGTGAATATTTTCTACAGTCCCAGCAGAGAAAGACTGAATTGAATAGCCAAATTCCTATTGGGTTTTTTTGTGGAGAAGAATCAATTCTTTACTTCTTGACTAACTCCTTTTTTTTATTTTTAATGAGAGTTACGTGACTTAAATCTTGGTTGATGTTTTGGAAGCAATGGGTAAGGTTTAAATCCAATAGTAGTTTTCCTAGATGTTTAGTAGTGTTATTCTTTTTAGTGCTTCTGTTACCTCAGGGTATTTACTTTTGGCTGTTAGTGTAGTGTAGAAGTTGATACTATTGTGAATGGAATTGGCAAGCTTTAAAGCAGAATGTTTAGATCATAAACATTTTAAAATAAGACTCCATAGAAAAAGATGTACTTTTTTAATATGAAATGTTAGTTGTGTTCTTGGCAGGCGTTGCTTCAGAGGAATCACATGCATTAGAGAGAGTATTCTGCTAGCCAACTGCAGCCAAAAGGTTATTTCAAATGAATTGAGACAAAATTCCCTTTTCTCCTTTGCTTTTTCACTTTCTCCCTTTCTTTTTCTCTCTCCCTCTCTCTTCAGTAGGACTCTCTATACATCATACAACTGAAGTGTAGCCAGTCATGGGGTTAAAAATTAATACACTAATATACACAACAGGGGAAAGCATAGAAACCCTGGCTAAAGATGCCAGTACCAGTCTTTGCTTTAAGAAGTTGATATTTCTTTTCTTCAACACTCTTCAAATCTTCAGACTTCAAAAACCCACTGGGTACTCTTTCAGAGCCAGCAGGATTGCACAAAATATATGGAGAATTGCTTGTCTCTGTCCTGCACTTCCCTCTGGAAGGGCACAGTCATCTTTTTAACAATGACTTCATTCAGCAGTATTGTGTGAAACCAGTTGTACTCCAGGGGTGTGCAGAAGGTGGTGGGTTTGGGGGGGTAACTTAGAACACATTAACAGAGTAGATCTTTATTTCTCTCAATCAAATGATTCATGTGCTACACATTATTTTTTATTTTTATATGTATTTGAAATAAATGTATGTGAGAATATTTGTTACCCTGCTTTCAGATGTTTTTAGAGGACTTCATTTTATGAAATGTGAACTCAGTGTGATGAAAAGTATTGTACATATGTAGTTGTGCAGGCAGAAGTCTTGCCCCACCTCAGGCAAATACATGTCCCACAGTAGAAGCTCTCTGTACTGATCGTACAGTGGGCATTGTTCACTTATTACAGCACAGACATTGACTTTTTTTTCCCGCACCCGTAAAGTAAATGTAGAGCTTTCTCCACCTCACTTTTGAAGCCTCTTACCACTGTGCTCTGCTGGATGTGAGCCCTGACTGCTTTGAACTGAATGGGGACAATTCAAAATGTTTTTACATTGATCAGGGGCTGTATCTGTAACAGACCTGAATAGAAAGGTTGTTGTTGCCCTAAAGTATCATTTGAAAAGGTTTTCAGAGCCTTTAGCTGAAAATATATGTGTGACTAGAGTTTGAAGGAACTGATGGTGAGAAGTTGAATGGAGAAGGGGCTCCAGAAGATCATAATGTATAGTGACCATGTTAGGAGCTGGCCAGGAACCTACTCTTTACAGAATCACAGAATCAATTAGGTTGGAAAACGCCTCTGAGAACATCGAGTCCAAACTGTGACTGAACACCTCCATGTCAAACAGATACCCAGTCTTTCTGTGAACACCCCAAGGGACAGCGACTCCACCATTTGTCTGGGCAGTCCAATGTCTAGTCATCCCTTCTGTGAAGAAATTCTTCCTAACATCCAACCTAAATCTGCCCTGGCACAGCTAGGGAAGCTTACGCAGCTCCTCCAGATTAGAGTAGCAGAGTGTGGAGTGAAATGTCGAACTTAACTTGATTTTAGGAGTATACATTTTAATGTGGTTTCTTCTTCTATTTCTTAAGAACAGAAAATAATACAGATAATAATAAACCCAGAAAATAATACCAAGAATTTATTTTTGGATGGCCTGTATTAGCTTCATTCTTTGGTTTTCCAATTAGGAACTGTGAAGGAAGCCTTCCACAACATAGGCTTATAAAAAAATTAACTTTTTAGGTTTTATTTTTTTTTGCTTTTTATTTGCTCAGACTGTGATTTTAAAACCAAAAAGTTGCTATATAATATTGTACAGAGAAATTGTATCATTACGTTAGAAATCTACCACATTCTCCTTGGACTAAACTTCAGAGTTGAGTCAGTGGAGTAGAAAGAAACCAGTTGTTACATTAAAAATGTATTTAAAAAACCCCCAAACACAAAAAAACCTCAACAAACCCAAAACCTAAAACCCAAGCCAAAACAAACACACACACACACACACACACACACACCCTCCCTCAAACCCAAAACTTCTTAGAAGTTGAGTTTTTAGATGTTTATCTAGATTGGCAAGGAGTGTCCCAAGTTCAAAGAGAAGCATTTCCTAGGTCTTAGTCAAGTATTTAACATGTTGCAGATTAGAGGTAAATCCTATACTACAGACAAGGCCAGTCATTGATTTCTGAGCTGATCCCTTTAACAGAATGGAAAGCTAATGCTGTTAAGGGATGCATATGCAAAGGTTTTTCTGACTGATAATATTATGTCACCACTTTTCCCCAAACTAATTTGGCAAGTAGGACTTGGATTATGGAAAGAATCTAATCCATTATGAATGTAATCCTGAAATTTTCCTGATTTAAATCAGGCAAACTTGCTTTCCTTCATGTATTTCCACTCTTTCTCAGTACTTCTTGGTAACATTGCTGCTTGTCTCTGAGTTTCTTTGGTGTTACTTAATGTCACTCCCAGGGAACCTTCTTATTTATTTTTACCTTTAGGGGATGGAATGCATCAGCAACTGGAATTACTGTCTCTTCTCGAATTTTGAGATTTCAGTGAATGATTTAGATGAATCATTCAAAAAGAATTGTAGTTGCTTACATGGCATGCAGTACTGTTGCATTTCTCACAGGAGTGTTGAAAGGCAGAGAGGAAACTATGACCCATCTTCATGTCCTCCTGCATACTTGCCTTTCAGACCTGCCTGACTCATGGTATTTGTACTCTTATTAGCCTGTGTTTATAATGACCAAATAATGATGGAAAGAAAGAGTCTGGCAATAAGCAAGAAAATCTACCAAGAGCTGACAACTGATGGCCTAATGCTTGCAGTGTGTGGGGAGTTATTTTGGAGGATATCTAGGTAAAATTTTGTCCTCAGAAATATTGAGGACAACTCTTTGGATGAGTCTGTTCTTTTGAGTAGTTTTTGGGGCTGAGTCCTTGAATGTTATGAGAAAGAGGCCTTTGCAGCTGTTTGTGTGAGTACGAAGGGTTAAAAAATAAAGCAGAAATACATCTTCATGCTTTTGCTTAAATCGAAAAGGCCTGGATTTCAGAAGTAGCTGTAAAGCTTTCAGCAAGAATCATGTGAACACTGCAGTAAAATGAAAAGCTGAAATGTGAAGAGTGCATGATGTGAGATGCCAGCTCAGCACTTTCAGGAGTCAAGAACAGATCACATTGCTCTAGCAGAGGAGACCACCCTTGGAATTGCAGTGAACTGTAGCAGTGACTATCTGCTTTGCAATGTAAAGGAGTTAGATAGGCTGATATGCTTCCAAACAGTTATGTCACCTGGTGGTAGCCTCTCTCAGCAGTTCTTTGCTCAGGGGAAAACACATGTTATTTACTAGTACTTCTGTAGGGGTTGAAAAATCTCCTTAATATACAGATCCCAGCTGCACAAGGAAAGAAGAAGAGTGTTCATACAAAAACCATTTTGTACTGAGGGTGTTTGTTTTTTCTTCTGTTTCTCTAGGTTCAACATGGGAGAAAACATTACGGCAGATTGGTTTTGAAAGGTAAGCCATAAATTTATTTCCTTACCAGTGTAAAAATTAAAGGAAGAAAAACTGCATGGGTGAATTTGCAGAATCATTTATTTTAGTTGATTCAGTGTATCAATGACTTCAAATTTAGAGAGGAATTCATGCAGTGTCATAGACATACATGTTCAGCTTTCCTGTTTGTGTTCTCTTCCCTTTCCCCAGTTGATCTGAAGCCATTTATTCACCATGTGAACTTTGCTCTTAGTGTTTTCTATTGGCAACTATATAACATGCTAGGATTAAAAAAATGACACACCATTTCAGCACAAATCTTACTTATGAATGAAAATACTGCACTCACTCATATTATTTTTTTCCATGAAACTTCTAACCTGTGACATATTAGTTGACAAAAGGAAATTAAGTTGACAGAGGTCCAAATTTGGCTGAGAGCTGTTCAGCATCAGAGGAAAATTCAATATGAAAATTCCTCAAGTGCAAGAACTTCTTGCAGACAAACTTAACCACAAGGTCAACCTACCACAAACATATGTTTGTCTTGTAAATCAAACTAGGCCAAGCCCAGTAAAGACTGATCTCATGTTGGGATTCAGATGCTCAATGTCATGTTCAGTCATCTACGAATTGTAAGCAGAAGAATCTGCTCCCCACTTAAACAGTGTTTTTGGTATTAGTGAAAATTACACACTCTCAGTGGCTTCAAGTTTGTTATTTTTCACAGACTGTGTTTTTTTCTCAAGTTACATTCAATTTGGTACCTTGATGAGCATTTCATTGACCATGATATCAAACATGTCTGAAGGGCTCTACTGTAAACTCCTGATTCTTTCGTCACCCAAATTATGAATTAGCACCTGTTGGTGCTTCTTGTCTCCATCAGATAAAAAAAAAAAAAAAATTTAAAAAAAAATTTAAAAAGTTTTTAGGATTACCAGAATGAATTGATACCCTTGGTCTGTCATTTGAAAGTGACAACGTAAAATGGTCAATTGTTTTTTGGCTGAGTTTATTAGAAGTTCTGTGGTAGCAATTTCCAACTTGTGCAATGTGTCAAAACAAGGACAACCCACGATAGCTGTGTATATGTTAATGTATGTACCACATGAAAGATGGAGAATAGACTGAATTACAGCTGAGAAGCCTGCCTGAGAGGAGGCAAATACATAGAAGAGATTACTGTGCAGATGCCATTATTGCCAGTCTAGTTTGCCAAGCAGAAAGGCATTCAGATGGTGCTTCTGCACCTTGAGAGACTGATTGGAGCAGCACATTAGTTAGCATAGGTGGGGTGAAGATTTGAATGTACTTGGTCTTGCATAATCATAGGAGTAAATATGTTCTCTGGCCAGCTTTTTCAGAGAACCAACAAAGAGAAAAAAAAAGATATAGTCCTTCACACAGACAGAACAATTAAGATTTGAGATTTTTTTTTTAAAACAGTAATATTCATTGTTTTACCTGCATTTTCAACACAGACTTTTTTACTACATGAATATATTCTAGAATCATAGAATGAAAGGGACCTTGAAGATCATCTAGTTCCAACCCTGCTGCCATGGATAGGGATGCCTTTCACTAGACCAGGTTTTTCAGAGCCTCATCCAAACTGAACCAGGCCTTGGACCAGGGATGGGGCATCCACCACTTCTGAAGCTGGTTGATTGAAAGGTTAATGTTAACTCCTTTATAGCAATATTTTCTTATTATCATATTTTATGTTATTGCTTATGATCACTATTTTTTATATCTTAAGGAATAGTTTCCAAAGTAAACAAAGGGATACACATTGCTATATGCAATACTTAGTTGATGGAATCACACTTTACTTGCAGTCACAGAAGTAGAAATCCCAGGTCTGAAGATCTCTCAAACATTAGAGATTATTCTGGGGATGTAACACTACATGCTTTCCCTAATCTTACTTTTTTAGGTAGGAATTTTTGGCCACTGATAAAGACAGGATAGTGGGCTACATCTGTGTTAGCTCTGTGCCAGTACAGCTGTTCTTGTGTTATTTGTATGAACTCTAGGAAAAGAAGCAGCAGCACATTTACAATTTAAGAACATATTCTCTGCAAACTGTTGACTTAGGCACACCTGAGTTAGCTGTGATATATCAATAGCATTTGAATGTGGTTTTTTGAGCAAGGACATTCTCATTCAGAAAGAAGCCAGATTTTTAGATACACAAAAAGAAAGACACAAGGTAATGTCCTAAGGAGGAATAATCTTTGCTTTAAAACTGGAAGATTCATAAAAAATGTTCTTCTCAACAAATTGTTTTGGAATGGGTTGAGGCACAGGAGATATGGACAGTCATTTACATTGCAGAAAATTAAGCCCAGATAATTTACAGCAGATGTCATCACTCCTTTGTGGCTACATGGTGTTTATTCTGCAGTAGTAGAGTGCTTACATGGCTGTTGTCTTCATATCCTGAAAAACATTGTGGCACCAAGAGATGTGACTGTGAGGCTTTTATGTAAGCATTACTTGTGAGCAGAGGATGCTGCTTTTCAATGAGAGAGAAATTAAAAATGCTGGAGCTCAAGTAAAGGAGCTTTATATCCAGGAAATTACTGGAGTTAAGAGGTTTTCAATTAAAAGGAGTATATGTGGGCTTGATAGATTTAAATGAAAGTCTTTATGTTATTGTTTTGCGAGACATTACAAATTAGCTAACTGTAATAGCTAACTGTACTGTGATACTCATCACCTTTGTCCAAGAGGATCTAGACTGCAGTCTCTGATTGTATATTCTGATGAATATTTTGGAGACATTTGGAGAATTATAAAAACCATTAACTTATATTGTGCTGTCCTACAGGAAATATGGTTTAAAATGCTAAGCATATGTGATACCTGCATGTCAAGCAAGCTGTCACCTTAACCATTTCTTTAATAATCTTTAGTAAGCCAAAGCAAGCAGATCTATGGATAAATGTGATGGCTTTTTTGCAAATGTTAATGTGGGGATTATTGTTCGCTATTGGGGCTTGTTTAGATGGCACACACATAGGCATAAAAATGTCTGTAAAGCAGTCAGATCTGCTGTGCTTTGTTCAAAAAATGACTAAAAATACGTTTTAGAAGGCATTGTTCCTCTCAGTGGCTTAAGATTTTTTCAGTCACTTTCAAGACTCAGTGTGTATCATAGAATCATAAAAAAGTTGGAAAAGCCCTCCAAGATCATCTTTGAGCAAACACCTCCATGTCAACTAAACTATGGCATTAAGTGCCACATCCAGTCATTTCTTGAACACTTCCAGGGTTAGTGACTCCACTGCTTCCCTGGGCAGCCCTATCCAATGCTTAACCACCCTTTCAGTGAAGAAATTCTTCCTTATATCCAACTTGAACCTCCCTTGGTGCAGTTTGAGGCCATTTCCTCTTGTCCTGTTGCTAGGAGGCTTACTCGAAATCTCCAGTGAAACAGTTAAGAACAATTAACAGTGACTGTGCTTGTTTCCTGGCTACTCTGGCAATTAAAGATAGCTTAATGTATGAAGCCTGTTAAAATTCAGAAGGAAAGAGGATCAGGTCAGCCATGGAGCTGGTCTTCTCCTGTAATGCAGTCAGTAGTGTATTTTCAGCTCATGGTGGTGGTGAGGCTTGCAGTGCAGAGCCTGGAAAGAGCCATAGCCAGCACTGGGGAAATGCAACTGGGGAAATGCTGCCACACCACAGAAAATTAAAACCAGCACAGGGATTATTTTAAACACCTAAATTTCTTGAATTTCTCTAATTTCTTCACCAGATGATGAAGCTTATGACCTTGTCTAGTAGATTCAATAGTGATTACAGAAATGTCTTCTGTTTTTATGTATTTGATGACCTATAAATGATCTAATAATTTTAAAACTTGGAAGGCATTGGATGTCTTAAAACTCATTGTCCGGCAGGACTTCCAGTCTTCCTCTTACTGTGCTTCTCTGAGTTGTAGTTTCTAATGTGACTAGTAACTACTCAGCTATTAAAAACACTCCTCTTCCCTTTTTACATTTGTTCCCGTGGTGTTTCCTTTATGTGTGTAATGCTTTACATTACAGTTCCACAAAACAGAGTTAAGAATGGTTTAATAACTGTTATTACATGTTATGTGAATATCAACTGTTTTAGAAAACATATATTTGAAGAATAACAGATGTGTGGTAATTACACTTTTGGCAACATTTGATAGGTATGTTTTTCATAGTAAATAGCTGTTTCAGTGACACAGAGACAGGAACTTTTGAATACCAATTTCACAAAAAAATATAAAAATGAAAGAATTTTAGATACAACTTTTGTTTCTTTGATGGCTTCAATCTGATTCTGAAATTATTGTTATTTTTGTGGTATGCAAAATTTATTATAAATTTGATGTTATCTATATATATATGCAGAAGTAGGTGACTTCCACTCTATATAATACTAAGACTTCTCTGCACCGTACTTAGTACAGCAGCAACATTTATGTACAATGTGCAACAAGCAACATCACAGATACAGTTTAAAGTAATGCTGAGGGTGATTGACAGTGAAGGCTTTTGCTTCTGTTAGTAAAGTACAGCGTATTGAATTGTGAGCTTGTTATGCTCTTTTTAATCCTTTTATCATTACTGAAAAATGAAAAGGTAGTTGTGGGTTGGTAACTGTCACACTGAAAGGAAAGAGAAAGGACGTAGGAGCAGGGAAGGGAATAAGACCACCAAGGAAAGAGGAAAAGCCCTAAGGATTTCTATGTCATGGCTAGACCTTGGATCAGCGGATTGGCACCTTTTAGATATATCCCAGATCTTCTGTGTACCTCAGTAGCTTCTTCAAGTACTCTTCTAAAATACAAAGTGATAAGGAGAACACTCTGCATTATTTTTGTCTGAAGGAAAATGAACACAATAGCCCTGCATGCCACAGGTAGGGAGACACAGCTTACCCAGTAGACACCAGGAGCAAGTCAGCTGTCATTGCTGAGATGCGTTTTTGTTCCTGTATTGGTCTCTGAGAGCAGACCGGATGTCTGCTTTTGCAGCTGCTTCACATATGCCTCTGCTCACTCTAGCCAAAAGTATTGTGTATATCTTCCCTACCCCTTGCAGAGACTGAGAACTCAGTTTCCAAAACCACTCATGACATGCGGTGAGCACTGGAATCTGAACGCATCAGAAGCACTTCCCCAGCACCTCCTTCCAGGTTTAGGTTGCTAATTATGAGCCTACTGGTGATCTGTTTTGTCTCTTTCCCCATGCTTAGATTGCCTGTAACTTGCTTGGATATTTGATTGGTGCTTGGCCAGAGTTTCTCTAGGTGACATGTAAGGAATAAACAGAAAGAAGAGAATATCACTGGATTCTATAAATATTTAGTATGCAGAATTCTGGCTTGGAAATCTAAGTACCATATGGTTTTCTATAGCAAAATCCCCCACTTCTCCCCACACTCCAGTGATTTAATGAAAGGCATAAATATGTGTTTGAAATATAAAGTCTTATCCTGATACCATGATCCATAATTTCAAGCCCTTTCTTCACATACAGCTGAATCCTGTAGTCCTTTATTGGGCAAGGCTCCCATTGGCATAATTTTGAGAGCATTGCCTCAACCAGGGGCTGCACAATTTGATCCTTGAGAGGTTGTTTTAAAAGAAAAAGTATGGTTTGAATGCATTTAACAAATATTGAATAACTTGAATCTGGGAAGAAAAGGTAAAAATGGTTGCAGTAGTGCAATCTAAAGGACATGGGAAAGCCCTGCTAAGGACCTCTGTCACCATTTGGGAAAAAAATAGCTGTATTTTTGTCTACAATTCTTTGAGTCTCCTGTCCCACAAAGCACTTAAGTAAGTGCTTAATTTTCAGCACCCAGGCATGCCCCCTTACTTTGTGAGGGTTCTCTTCTACAGCACAACATCCTTTAACTACTTCATATCAGAGAAATTAGGGTAATTGATGATTTGTTTATACTTTCTCCTCTTAGTGTATGATGCCCATCATATTTTTGTAGGAGTTAATGAATATGAATTTATTCTGAAGTAATTACAAGTACATATGTTCTTTGAATAATATTAATATATATTCAGATAAATGTAACATAGGGAGATGAGAAAATGGAACCAATTCCACACCTTTCCTTGGGAGGCTGAGTTAAAGGGCCCTTTATTGCTTATAACAAGTGTTATCTTCTGGATAATGTCTCAGTTTAGTCATTTCTCTGCCTGGCCAAACATGGTACTGCAGACCTTTTACTCAGCCCCAAGATGCCATTATAGGGTTAGAGTTCAGAGACATACAAAAGCTACAGCTCCAAGGGACACTGGCACTGCAGAAGGCATGCCAGGGGGTGCATGGCACTGCACCAACATTAAGCCCTCCACACCTTTCCCATCTGGACCAAACATGGTACTTGCTGCCTCAGCCTCAGACCCAAGCTGCCAAACCTAGTTGATAGGTAATCTGTAGGCAGAGGACTACATCAGAAGGGCTGTTGATGTCCTTCCAGCTGTAACACTGCACTTCTTTTCTTACAGGGTGATGAATGGCAGAAGAGGGGGCGTCCCAGGTGCATGTACTTGTCTCAAAGCAAAGGGCAGCACAGGGTGCTGAGTCCTGGACAGACAGGGAGACTTAGGTTGCTTTAATTTAATTTTCAAAACTTCCCTCTTTTTTTTACTTCATGGTGGCCAGGACTGTGGAATTTGTGCATGTGTGTGCTGAAGTATTCATCCTGTTTATAGTGTGGGAAATGGGGAAGAAATGTGTTTTCAGTTTCATTTGATATATACTGCATGCTTGAGGTTCTATCTTAAATTAAGTTTTCTTCGCTGCTCTGACAAAAAGTGAGACTTTGAAATAAAAGTCTGAGTTAGAGAAAGCCAAAATAAAAATTGGATTATATTTGCAAAGAACAAAAACATTAAGAAGAGACGAAGAAAACTGAAGTTGGTTTTTTTCCCCAACACTGTCAACTGAAATATTTTAGTCATTATTAAATACTGAAATAGAAACAATTTAAACTTAGTTTCAAACTGGTTTAATGTCTTAGATTTTATTGTAATTGTTCAATGTTCTAATGTTGCTGTGTGTCGTCAGTCCATTGTGCTCAGGCACAAGTTGCTGTGAGTGAAGCACCTTCAATTGCCTGTTAGCAAACAATACTCTGTATTGGGCATGTGTAGTAGCCTGTGAAGTAAGCTAACCTTGTTGTTTGCAATCAGAAAGAAATAATTTTAGGACAGCTGCCCTCACCCCTAGAGTGAACATAATCTGAAATGAGAATAGAACTAATAAGTCCCCCATTTTGGACTGTTATTCAATTTACCACTTGTGTTTCATAGTTCTTTAAGAGCTGTGGCCTATGAAGAATTTCTGCATTTAACTCCAGCCCTGGGCTATATCCATAAAGCCGGGCCAGCTGCTCCCATTTCAGAGTGGTTTGGTTGTTGTCATGGAAGGAACTTCTGGGAGGGTCTGTCTCTCCTGAAGTTGCCATTTTTGCTGTGTTTTGTTTATCCTTTCCCCAGTATCTTGGGAATGTTTGTATCAACACTTTCTGTGTCAGGTGAGCAAGTACCCTACTCTCCAAGGGTAAAAACAGCAGCAGTTAATGCTCAAGACTCCTACTCAGAATTTATCTTCTGCTTATCCCAAGATATGGACTATATTCTGTTATCTGCCCTGTAGAAAGGTACGTGGGGGTGATGGTTGGCAGCAGATTCAATAGGAGCCAGCAGTGTGCCCTGGCAGATGAGGGCAAACTGCAGCCTGGGTTGCATCATACACAGCATGAGCATATGGTCAACAGCGTTGATTACTCTGCTGTATTCAGTGTTGGTGTGTCTCATCTTGAGCACTGTGAGCAGGTCTGAGTCCTACAATTTAAGAATGGTATCAAGGTCCTTGAATACTTCTGTAAATGGGCAACAATGCTGATGAAAGGGCTGGAAGGAATGTCCTGTGGGGCATGGCTGAAAACTCTGGGCTTCTTTAGTGGAGATTTCTGCACTTTGGTTGGGGCAACTGCAGATGTGCATACAGACTGGGCAATGAGATGCTGGATAGCAGAGCTGCAAAAAGGGACCTTGAGGTCCTGGTTGATGGCAAGTTTAATATGAGTCAGCAGTGCCCTGTCATCCAGGAGGGCCAGCTGTGTCCTGGGAGGCATCAGGCCACAGCATCGCCAGCTGGTCAAGGGAGGAGATTGTCCTGCTCTTCTCTGCACTGGGGCAGCCTCACCTTGAAGATTGTGTGCAGTTTGGGGTACCACAATATAAGAAAGATACTAGGCTTTTAGAGAGCATCCAAAGGAGGGCAATGAAAATGATGAAAGACCTTGATGGGAAGCTGTATGAAGAGCGGCTGAGGTCACTTGGTCTGTTCAGCCTGGAGAAAAGGAGACTGAGGGAAGACCTCATTGCATTCTATAACTTCTTCGTGAGGGAAAGAGGAGGGGCAGGCACTGATCTCTTCTCTGCGGTGACCAGTGACAGGATCCAAAGAAATGACCTGAAGTTGTGTCAGAGGAGGTTTAGGTTGGATATTAGAAAGAGGTTCTTTGCCCAGAGGGTGGTTGGATGCTGGAACAGTCTCACAGAGAAGTGGTCACAGCTCCAAGTCTGACAGAGTTCAAGGAGCATTTGGATGATACTCTCAGGCATTTGATGTGGCTCTTGCGAATGGATGCAGGATCAGGATGTGGACTTGATGATCCTTGTGGGTCCCTTCCAACTTGTCATACTCTGTGATTCCGTGAGATAAGGAGGATGAGAGGTGTCCTCATCACTCTCTGAAGCTTCCTGAGGAGGGGAAGTGGAGAGGGAAGTGCTGAGCCCATCTCCCTAGGATCCAGTGATAGGACATGTGGAATGGTTCAGAGCTGCGTCCATCATGGAAGGTTTAACCAGGACATTAGGAAGCATTTCTTTACCAAGTGGGTGGTCAAGCTCTGGAACGGGCTTCCTAGAGAGGTAGTTGTGCCCCAAGCTTTTCAGTGACTCTTGGCCTGTCAGAGTCATTTGGATAATGCCCTAAATAACATCCTTTAACTTTTGATCAACCCTGAGGTGATTGGGCAGTTGGACATGACAGTTTAGATCCCTTCAAGTCATCTGTTCCTCTCCTTTCTTCTGCAAAATAAACACATTTCTTCTTCATAGTCATGCCATACAATATTTTAACATATATTACTAGTGGTGGTTTTGTAGCCTTTGTGTTGCACATCTGTGAGACTGTAAAGAAAGATTCATCAGGGGAGACTTTTTTGTAAAAGCTTTTTAGGAGATGATCACCATATGGTTAAAAACACTTAGACTAGTAATTACTTCCTTACTTAACAGGGTTTTCTCAAAGCTGTTGTAATTAAAAAGAAGTGATAAAACTATCATGAAACATGTAAACATTCACTAAAATAACTTCATTTGTTTTGAGCATATTTGAGAGATTTTCTAGGGTTTAACCCCCATCTTTCTGTTAAAGCAGTTGTCTTAATGGTAACATAAACAATCTCTACCTAAAGCAATTATAGCAACCATAGCTATTCTCTGGAGTACATCACTGTAATATGCCAAAAAAGGTATTTCCTCTGTGTTGATTGCACCTACTTTGACACCTTCTTTTTAAACAACCTTGGAAGCAGCAATGTGAATTTTCTAATGTCTGAACACATGGTCCTTAATTCTATAGGCAATTCAGTAGATTTCAAAGGCATATTTCATGAGAGTGGCAGCATGGAACTAAGGCAAAAATTCATTGTTAATGGGAGAAATATATAAACTAGATTTTAGAGAATATAGTCAATTCTCTAGAATTTAGACAATTCTAAAATCTCTAACTTAGGGAGAATTCAGGTATTAAAAATCCAAGATGGACATCACACCAGGTAGTCCAGAAGAAAATCAGGTTGTTTGTTATAGAAATAAAGCACAGTTGTGTGATGACTGTGTTTTAATACTCTGCCTGTATAAGCTGAAGTTCAAGAAGCCACCTGCTCGTGAGAAGCATGAGAGTCCTCCTTCCTGTTCAGCCTCCTGTGCACCCATCAAGATAGCTGGTGTGCAAACATCCTGGAGGCAAATGAATCTCTTAATCATGTAATGTACCTATAATAAATCTAAAATTCAGCTTTGTGTAGATGAGAAGAACAGTAGTGTTATTAATTACAAGATAATTTACCAATATGAAGGTTCCCCACTTTTTTCCTTTCCTTCTTTTCTTTTTTTAATTTGAATTGGGGTTGTCAGGTCTGAGGATCAAATGGTATTTATCTCCAGCTCTAATATAGGACAAGGAGTGTCAGTATACATTCTCCAGTGGTCCTCTTTCCTCACTAAAGGCTTTGTCTTGCAAAGACTGCAGTGATACCAAGACTACTTGATCCTAGGCACATTTTGGCCAATTTACTCCATTTTGCAAAAGTGTTGGGAAGAATATTTTTCTTTAAAAAAAGGGAACTCCTGGATTTTGAGTAAACTCAAAATCACACAATTTAACATTCTGAACTGTTTAAAAGCAGCAAAGTAACATCTTTCAAGTGCCCGAGTCACTTGGGGAGTTGGGTTTGTAACTCAAGAATCCTTATGACTCTTTAACATTCTATATGTAACCTGTTGCAAGTGCTGGAAAACTTAGCTGAATCAACCCTGTGCTTCTGATTTTCCAAATGAAAGTGTTCCTGAAATCTATTTTTTTAAGTATTTGAAAATCCAGAAATGCACTAGTCCTTTTATTTTTTTTTGTCAAAAAAGATCCACTTTTGCTGAAAATAGTCTTGCCTTAGTCCTCTAAAATATATATTCTTTCAATATATCTGATCCTAATATAATAATAGTTTACTAAATTAAGCTTTCTTCCTTCATGCTTGTATAAAATTTTAAGTAGAAAATGCTGCTGGGGAGAAATTGATGTAAAACTTCTTGAGTTGTACTGTAGTTAAGCATTACAGAAACTTTACAGGTTTTAGTTTTTCTTAAACCACACCCTGGGGATCTGACCTTTTACATGGCTTTATATTGTAGTGTTAGTACTTGTTTTAAGTTTTGTTCTTTAAGAAAAGTTAACTTTGAAATATACCCCACTTGGAGAAGTCCTTCAAACAAACCTGAAACATATATTTATCAGCATGGCTGAAAGTTGCTTACATATATCAAAGTGTTTTTTTAACAGTAGAGCAAAGGTGTATTCAGAAGCCAAGCCAAATACTTTTATAAAGCTACTTTCCAGTGCTTCCAACCATGTGGATAGTTTTTAGGAAAAGGAATAATTTGATAGGCAAGGACAAAATGGGCTAATATGGGTTAAAATGGGCTAATATGGGTTAATATGGGCTTGTCCCATGCTCCTAGTTTTGAAATTAGGTCTACTAGACCAATTTGAATCAAAACAGAAATTCAGATTTTGCACTGCCTATAAAGAAGTGTTTGTTACAGAATACACGCAGATGAAGATACCAAAGATATGTGTATTTCAGTATGTAATGTTGTTTAGAAAGAAACAAAAAACAATTTTACTCTTTGCTTGGTGCATTAATTACTTCTTTTACAGATATAAAGATACATTCACTGAAGTATTTCCATTGCTTTTCTGCTATTGTCAAACTTAAAGTAAAAAAGAAATAAACTTTGTGTGAGGAGAATAATCATGAATAGCTTCAAAGTGCAATGATTTAAAATTATTCTTTTCTCCTGGTTTCTAACCTTTAGGAGTTAAGTTGCGTCACATTTCACAGCTTTTCTTCATAGCTGTTAGGGCTGAAAATGGGTATGCGTATTCTTTGTAAGGAAAAGTTGGTGACTCTCACAGTCACATGCCTACAGAAGGTGAAACTTCAGGGAAACATTGGGTCCCCAGGAGAGCTTTGGAAGCTATCAGAGTGATATTTAAGCTGTGAAGGCCTCTTTTGCAACACTGCAGCAGTGTAACTCCATCTCAGTCTTAAAAGGGGAATGGTTTTAAGCTGCCTTGTCTCCCACATGCCAGCCTGATTTCTGCACTGTGAGTATGAATTGAGCAACTGTTAGAGATCGGACTGTGCACAGTGCAGACAGCCAAGCTGCCAGGGTGGAAATGGTAGTACAGATTTTATATTTGTTCCACATTGCTGCAAACGGCAGCATATCTATCATCTTCTGAGTCTGACATGTCTCCTTCCCTTCCCTCCCACTGTCACTGCAGCGTAATAAAATTTCTTTCTTTTGCTTCAGCATGTAAAAACCTGCTCTGATTACTTTTTATTTGCAATCTTCTTATAGCTGTAGTGTATGTGTGTGTTTGCCATCCGACTGCGTCCTGCTGTTAAGTGATGACATTGGCTATAGCAGATGCAGTTGTGAATGAACAATCAAATGAGCTGTAACATTTACATTAAAAACTCATCAGTGAAGAGAATAAAGCACATGAATGCCAAAAAGAAGGATAAGAAGTCATGCAAAGATATAATTATGACGCCTGATATAATTCGAAGGTGAAAGAATACATTTGTGCATTCTGTAATAGTAACAATTCATGTAATGAATTAAATGAATTCATATAATGAATTAAATGGATGTCGTAACATTCATTTAATAATTTTCTTCTAGCTTACAAAGTTTTTTTTCTTTGTTTTTTTAAGTAAAAACCTGATTTTTATAAGTAAATTAATTCTGCACCTAAATCATGCTCATTGTGATATATAGTCACAAAAACCGCACTGTGCACAAGTCCTAAAATGTATTTTAAGAGTGATCAAATACTCTTTTTTTTTTTTTTTTTGAGACCTCTGGAAATGTTCAGTGACCAGACGACTAAGAGAAATAAAATCAGATATATTAATGGGGCTTCCATATTAAAAAAAAAAAAAAAAGATAAAGTAGCTGAATGAACAGGAAATGTTTGTGGACTTCGTATGAAAAAGTAAACATGCTCTGGGCAAATGGTGAGCTAATGTGAAGTTGTAGTGTAAAGTGGTGAACAGCTAATCAAAAAAAAAATTGAGGAAATAAGTGAGGTTTCTTTCTTTCAGAAAATTAGATTTATGTTGAAAAATTAATCTAACCCTGGAAGAGACCTCCACAATACAGCATTTCCCCCATTTTTTTGGCATAAGCAAATGGTCTGTACTGACTCTTCCAAGCAGCCAGTAAATATTCTTTTCCATATGCATATGATGAGAAAAGTGGAATGGAGGTTAGCACCCCCAGTTCACTGGAGACTCTTGTGGCCTCTGCACACTGTCAGAACGCAAAGGAATATGTACTGTTATTATGAAACCTAGATGAATTATGGGAACTTGCTGAGGAGTCAAGATTTCCCTTCATGGGCTACCATTCAGAGGAGAAAAAGACATCTGGGAGGAAAGAAGAAATGCAGTACTCATTGCTCACATCTGCTCCAGTTCAGTGCTGCTAGAAACTGGATCAGTCTCCCTCGTATTTCATTTCCTTCTGTAATCTTGACCAATTATTTTTAATTGGTATCAGCTGATCATCTGTCTCTCTCCTTCCATGGCAAAATAGTGAGCAAAGAACTTCATCCTCCTACTCTTTCCTGTTCAAGAGATGATAAAACTTTGAAGGACAAGTATCTCTATTAATTTTTCATTAAGTCTCCTAGTCAATCTCTTTTCATTATTTCTGTTATCCCTTGGGTTTTTTGGAAACTGCTGTGGGAATCCATGTGAGCTGATATACAGCTTTGTCAGTCTCAGTGTAATTATGATTTTTTACCTGTTGTATCATCTTTTTTCAAGTCTGTATTCTAGTTGAAGGTGCTTGGAGAGAACCTCTAAGGAGCAGTTGCTGAGTCAGAAATGACACACATGCTGCTATATTCCTTTGCAAAATTATGCTTGTAGACCAGATCTTCAGCTCCAGCTGCTCCTTCAGCCCCATCCCCAGTCTAGGACTTCCTCTGGTAGTGTTGGTGTTTTGCAGAAGCAAACAGTACAATTTCAACAGAACGACTCAGGGAGGCTTTTTATGCCATTTCCATTTCTCATTCATTGGGAGTGCTACAGGCTCTAACTTAGCAACTTCAGTTTTGTGCATGTTTGCAAAACATTGATTGGCCGTTCAGTTTTACATGGCATATTAATAATATGACCATGTGAGGACGGTTTTCATTACTGATCAGAAAGAGGGTGATTCCTCTTGTTAGTATGATCAGCCATAGGTCTGAAACCAAATAAATGGATTATTTTTAAGGTAGATAGCATTGGAGTATGTGGCAGGAAGATGACAGTAATTAAAATTAGTGCTTTCAGAATAAAAAAGTAAGAGGCTTGTGCGCCTAGTACTTCCCTCTGTATTCAGTGTCAGTGCAGCCTCACCTTGAGCCCTCTGTGCAGTTCCAGGCCCCACAGTTTAAGAGGGATGCTAAGATTCTTCAATGTGTTTAGAGGGCAACAAAACTGGTGAAAGGGCTAGAAGGAATATCCTGTGGAAAGCATTTGAGGACTTGTCAGCCTGTCAGAGACATCTGGACAAGGCCTTTAATAACAGGTTTTAAGTTTTGGTCAGCCCTAAAGTGGTCAGGCAGATGGACGAGAAGGTCATTGTAGGACCTTTCCAATGGAACTGTTCTGTTTTGTCCTATTCTATTCTTTGCTATTCTATTCTATTCAGACACTTCAATTTTCAAGAGAAGGAGAACAGTGGAAGGCAGTCAATCAATCTGGCAAATGTTAGCAGAGCACAGTTTCATTCTGATACTTCTCTGCCAGCATTTGCTATGGGGGTGTTATATTGGCTATACGTTTATGACAGGAGAATTCCCAAATCCCATGATGGCAGCTTTTAATCTTTTTTTATATGGCACCAGTGGTTAAATAAACAAAAAGACTTAATAATGTGCACAGGTGGGGCTGAGATAAAACCAGAGAGACAAATAAGAGATCATGAGGCACAGGGATGTAAATCAAATAGGTAAATTTACTTTCCGCTAACCACTGCAGTGTAAGTGCAGTTGCAACCCGATGAGATGAAAGGGGAATGAAGCTTGAAGTAGAACAGGGATATTTTTAATAACTTAACAAGAAAATTATTCAATTCTATCACATTGAAACCAAAAACTGAAAAGTGTGTGATTATTACTCTGTGTCATTTCTAACAGCATGCTGCCATTGTCTAGGTACTTTGCAAAAAGAAGGGCAACCTAGTTTCACTTAGGTACCTACAGACTAGTAGATGCTATGACAAGTAAAGGAGTATCATGCAATAGAAGGGAGGAAGTGATGACAGAGCAGTCTTTAACTGAGGCTTCATCAGTACTGTTAGATTTGGTACCTCAGATATGTTCTCATTGCTAACTGCAAAGGAGGAGAAAGTTTCTCTGCACTTGGACAATTCCTGTGTAGAATCCTTGCACCTCTGAAGCATGTCATTGTGTCATGTTGATCTGATAGTCTGGGCTGTCTCAGCATTAGCATAAGGCCCTCTTGGAAGTCCCCTCCGTTCAGGAGGAATCTTATTTATCCAACTGTTTGTGTTGTTTTCAAGTGGCTTGTTTCCTACCATCCCTTATGCTTATTTTCTTTTCAGCCAAATTAATTTCAGCTAACTTTTCTCATGCTGTTTAACCTAGAGATTCAAAGGAAAAGGACGTCTGATAGAAGATATTTTATGGCCTGCATTGTTTGAGCACTTGTGCTGTGAGACTGTTGTCAGTGTTTTTCTTGGCACAGCTCAGCTTCCTGCAGTACAGTGGTAGCTGGGAGCAGTACAGTGGTAAACTCACCAGCAGCAGAATGGGAGTCAGTCTTTCTTCTAATCTGGAGAGCAATCAGCATTGCGAGTAGTATGCAAAAGCTTGGATTTGTGTTTTATTTTGTTTTTGTTGGGTTTTGTTCATGAATAAATCATGTGAGCTCTCCAAATAGCAATTTTAAGATGAAGTGCAAGTGAGCCTGTGGCCAGTGGAGTACAGACATACCATGTGCCAGGTCTGAGCAGGCTGCTGTAGTGTGCTGACCTTGGGTGCCCATCCAGCCTGGAGGTAAAGGTGGGAGCACTTCAGCTGCTTTTGCCC
Source organism: Hafferia zeledoni (assembly GCA_035583235.1). NCBI lineage: Eukaryota > Metazoa > Chordata > Aves > Passeriformes > Thamnophilidae > Hafferia > Hafferia zeledoni. Next base: position 98,850,060 of record JAWWEV010000083.1, read on the forward strand.
AATTTGAATCTGAGCAACCCTTATTCTTCCAATGTTTAGACAAGGTAAGGGTCTCACACTGGCAGAACACACCACAGTTGCCTCCCACACCTGAGAGAGTTCTTTGGTGGCCAGTCATCCAGCCATTTTGCAGATAGCATCAAGCAGCTCAGGGAACTTGTACTGTCTCCTCCCATATGTATATGGAGTGTTTGCCATGAAGGGATTGTGTCATAGGCTCCATTTACAGAAAAAGAAACATCTAATGGCATTGAGATATTTAGTTGCCAGTGATTTTTACTGCTATTCTTTTTTGACTTGATGCTGTAGAATTGAACAAATGCATCGAGGGTAAATAGAGATGTTTCTTTTGGCCAGTTTTAATGGAAACCAGCTGGGGGTTGAGAGGAGATGTTGTGCACATGCCTCTGATGACTGGAGACGCTTCCAGCAATGTCTGTGTGCTTTTGCCTCTAAACCACTGGGATTTTCAGGTAGGTGAGGAAGGCTAGATGTTGCCTTCTGTCCTGTCCCACTTGATGCTTGACACTGTGAAGAGAAAGATTTTTATGTCCAGAGCAGGCAGCATAAACTGGGAGCTGTTTCATGTGGAAGAATTGAGGCTCTTCATGAGTGATCCCATCCCTGCAAATGTGGCACTTAGATAGTTTTGAATTAGGAATGGGTCTTGTGTGATGGAGGGGTCCCATATGCAAACACTGAAGTGCAGTGGTCACTTCAGCTTTAACCATGGCATTTGCTAGTGTCTGTGTGTCTTTCCTCTGTATTGAGGATAATTTGGCTTTGTTAAGTGACAGTAATTTTCAATGTCACTTGCTGCAGTTGAGTGAAACGTTCCCTTCTCATCTGCAGCTGACTGGAAAATCTAAACATATTTTTTACTTTCTGTAATTATATTATATACTAGCTATATAATGAAATTAAATTAAATGTACTCTGAAGTGATGATTTGTTCACGCTCCAACTAATGAAAGCTGCAGATACAGGGAGCAAATATGTTTTGAAATAATCAGAGAATATCAGCCTGCTTCAGACTTTTCAGCACTTTCTTTTAGTCAGGGATATTGTGGAACATCTGGATATGTGTATGCCTTTATGTAAACATTTTGCTGTCAGTTACCAAGTATTTATGCGTATTATGGGCAGATTTAACTGAGGAGGTTTGCAGTGATCAATGACTACTGAATTAGTGCTTTAGCCAAATCCCTATACAATGTGTGTGTGAGAAGTGTGTGTGAAAAGTGTGCATGGTTGCAACAGAAAGTCTCTTTGAAGATTTAAGACCAAAATTCAATTACAGCTCAGGTGTCCTCAGGTCTCTTCTACTCACTTTGGCTCTTCCTTCATACAGGATCACATTCCCACTTTGACTTGAAGTAAGTTGTGCTGCAGATGGGCTTGTCGTTTCCACCACCGTGCTGTGTAGCTGGCACGCACAGCACTGCGGGTGTGGAGTGGATTGTGCTCACTTCCTCTTGGCTGTGCAACAGCTCATGCTCCACATTTGGAGCTGTGGGACAGGGGCAAAGCGAGCTGTATGTCATGCTATCACAACTCTGGCAGTAGCGCAGCTCAGCGCTTTGCGTGATAGCTGCTAATCCCTGCTGAATTTTATGTCTTCTGCATGCTGCCCTGGGCAAGCTGGAGTTTGACCTTTATTAGAAGATCAATGAAGAAAATGAAACAATGGGTGCTTTAAAATAAGAAAAATTGCCACTAACCAGTGTTTTACATAATGCAGATATCCGTAATTTCTTAACATTGTATGTTTTATGCAAGCAATGAGACACCAAAATCTTGGCCATATACATTTAGTTTCAAATAGCTGCTCTCTGTCTGCATAGCAATGTTTGGAAAGCAAATGTTTGGTTAATATGTGGTTAAGCACTTTTGCAATACAGAGCATGTTCTTCATTGAAAGGTATCTTTCGTGAAAAAGCAAAGTGTGCTTTTGGTTTTTAAATCCATGCAGACATAGTTTGTAAGCAGTGATTTAGATCTTACAAATACTTCAGGAGCCATTTGAACTTGTGTGTTGGGTAGGTCAGTGCATGCTAAATATTTTTATAAGTTTTCTATGTGTTTTTTCTTTCCTCTTTCTCCCACACATTTACTTTGCTCAACCAGTATTCTCTGAAAGTGCAACTTCAGGTATTTTGGGTGAAACACATGGCAGGCTCTGCATAAACTGGACAATGGACTGTGGACAGTCTCATTAAGAAAGGATTAAGAGTGAGCACTGTGGATATTAATATTACTAAATTTGTATTTTAGTTTTGCAATCTAATTTATTTCAATTTGTGACTGAACACGAGATAAGGAAGGGACTAAAGACAGATCTGCCAGTGCTCAGCAACTTGTGTACTTTACACACAGCACATGTGAATGTGATGTGATGTGTCAAGGTTGCCATATGAACCAACATCATAGCAAACTTGTCTTTTGAACCACCAGGGACAAGTCATGGCACCATGAATATAGACTGTGATCATCCCATGTTCACTGAAATGCTAGTTGTGGCTCAGACTGGGTCTGCAGTTCTCAGACACAGATAAGTTAAGTGTGAGTTTCCCAGCACAGTAAGTACAGAAGCAGGTATTTCTTTCTTATTTGAAACTGAGGGAGGACAAGGAGCCTCTTTAACTAGTTTCTGGCTGCAGCCATCCCCAAGACCCATGTCCAACAGCAAGTATCAGCAAGCACATCTCTAAGGCCATCTGGTTAGTAACGTTTGGTACCCTCCAAGTTTCCACTGGTTTTGGATCACGGAGAGGATACTAGTGATAAACAAAGGAATCACTCACAGTACTGCATGGGATCTGTGTAATACTGCCAGTCCATGTTTCCAGGGGTCCATGCATATGATTCTTGGGGCAGTTTTGCCTCCAATCCAAGTGATTACAGTTGCAGATGAAGCCCATGGGAATTCATCTGTAAGCATCTTCAGCGATGCATAAATTACTCTGAAATATTAGATCCAAGTAGAAATATCAGATGTTTTACAGTGATCAAACAAGATGAATGGGACGTATTAGCATTTATGCATCTCTTCCTTAGTTTACCACTTGTGAACGGTTAATACAGTGTTACCTTTTTTAAAAAATTAAATTAATTAGAAAGTAAACAGATGCTTTAGAAAACCTATAAAGGGAGAAAAGATGTATGCATGTATGGAATGATGTAGTATGCATGAATAAGACTTCCGATAAGTTTTCAAAACTACCATGACAAATAACCTTTAAAATACTTCATTAACCCAATATTCAATATAGTCAGGCTTTCTACAGTTTTTTAAACTGGAAGCATTGTCTAATTTATCGTAAAATATAAATTTAACATTGTGATACATTGCTGATGCTAAATTAATTTGTGTTCAGTTTAAGAAAGCCTGGTTGTTCTTTTTTCCCATTTTTATTTATTTGTAACAAAATATTAAATATTTAGAGTTTGAAGACTCTTGGTTATCATTCTATATGTGAACTATTTTATATTTTATGCATGCTATTTTTCTTGTGTGTTATATATATTTTACTCTTTTATTCTGTTGAAGCCATTGCAATTTAAGTCTATTATCTCTGCTTCTTTTCTGGTTTTATTCTATAAACCTGAAATAAAGAGGAAGTTAATGTGTCTACCATTCTAACAGAAATGGAATCAGGCCAGGTATGGGAATATTAACACTTCACTCTTCACCAAAGCTTTGTGCATTCAGTAGAAGTTGAGTAATTGTAATTTGTGAGAAACAGTTATTCTAGAAAGACAAAAAATGAAAATTTTATTTTCAGAAAACTGAAATGTTGATTTCTAGAGCACTAAACAAGAATGCAATATTTAAACTATGCTGGCATCTGGTTTTGGAGGTTTTTTTTGTTTGACTACTGGTGAATGTGCATGAAGTAAGAGTACAGTTTTAACTTGTATGTCCACAGCTATCTCTATTCTTAATGCAGATCAAGTGAGAAATTTTACTTAGTTTCTTCAGCATCAATGAACTTTAGGAATGGGCCAGGGTCACATGGTTCTGCATAAACACAGAAAATGAAGATGATCCCTTTCTAAAGTAGAAAATTAAAGTCTACAGCTGAAATCAGCAGGGGAACACAGATTGTCTGATGAGAAAACTGCTCTGTTGGGAGTCTGTCGATATGACAAAACAGTTTCATATATTGATGCAAAAGTCATAAAATTCCTTTTGTCCTACAAAACTTATTTTTGTTGTAGAGGAAATCTTGCAACCCTAACTTGTAGTAGTCTCTTGTCTTAAAAAATTATGTGCAATTTTATTTCCTTTGTTATGGGAAGGTAAAAAAAAATTCAAACCCCAAATCCTTTTTTTTTTTGGAGGGGATGGGAAGAAGTGTCCTGTTTTCTTCTGCATCCTATAAGAAAGAAGGAAAGACATGGAAAATAATTCTAAAGCTACCATTTACTGTAATAACTTTTCAAAATATGTTTCTGGCTGAGTTATAACCTTCAGTCAGTGGTATCTACTACAATTAAAGTTGCCCTGTAGATAAATTATTTAGTTTACATGAATAAATTATGCTTTACAAGTCATAGATCAAGGGCTATGACCAAGTCATTGTACACTGTGATTCTTGCAGGAATTAAAAAAACCCTGTTGCTCTAGGAGATCTCCTGAATAGGTTTCCTGTTCTTCTGTTTTAACTTTGTAGTTTGAAAGTCTGTTTTGGAGCAAAGAGCACAATGCATAGTCTGTTATCAAATGCAAAATATGACCATGTGTGAATGCGAAAATAAAGTGAGAAATGTTTGTGGAATGGTGCAGTATTTACCATTCTTTTTTTGTACTGCCAGAGATAACAAGTTGGAATAACTGATTTTTGTTTTAGCTTATGCTGTGAAAAACTGGGAGCAAATTGCTTGGGGTGGAATGAAGCGGTTTATTATTCTGCTTTGCAGAAGAATATGCATTTCTCTATTTTCAAGTGAGCTTTTGTTTCTTTTTTAATTATCACATTGAGGTCAATTTGTTTTCCTTTTCCTAGGGAAATGGGAACAGCATACATTTGTGACTGGGTTTGGTGAATAAACTATTCATGTGCAGAATTTTTTGCTGCTCTGTGGTTAAGTATCACTGTTCAGGTTCTCTATTGCTAGCCTGAACTTTATGTTACATCTTTCACAACGAAATGCTAAATGATTTTGAAAGATCACAAACTCTTGGGTTGGAAAGAAATGTGAGCTGAATCAGAGGCAGGGCTCCCACAGGGGTCTCCTGGGTTCTGGGGAGCGGGATACACGAAGGAAACCCAGCATGGCTCCACGGGAGTACAGTGTGAGGAAGGAGAACCTGGTGCAGCTAAGAAGTACTGGTACTTGAAGGCTACCTCCTTTTAATTTGTTTGAATATGAGTGGTTGAATGTGAAGGACCTCAGAAATAACGCAGAATTAATTTTTGATGAGATGCCAGACCTGTGTACAGAAAAAAATCACTTACAGAAGCATTATGTAGAAGTAATTTGATCTATTTTTCAATATGGGACTAGAAAATTTATACTGTTCTTACATTAATTAATACCAGATTCAGGGTGTATTGCAATTCTTTCTAAAAAGTACCTAAGTGAAACTTTCAGAGTCAAGAATTAAGATTCTTTTTTTTTTTACCAGATGTTTAGTACAACTGCTTTATAAGCAGATTTCAGCATAATAACCAGGATTATTGAAAAAATTCATTGATGTTATTGTGAAACCTGGATACACAGTTGTTGGGAATTATGTTCATTAAACATGTACTTTTTACCATTTTCTGCTGGAGTGCAGCCTTGACTAGCTAATCTCCAGTGACGGTAAGAGCCATGTTACTGCAGAACGAACAGGGACTCATGTCAAGATGGTATTTTCTGTAATGTTAACCAGAATAGCTGTGCTCTCTTTGGCCACTTGACTCTACAGCACACTTTGCTTGTAGTACTGCCACAAGAAGCGTGCAAAAAATCCAGCAAGGACTTTGCCATCTAACTGTTTTACAAGCCTTTCAATTACTTAATTTTTTTTCTCTGCTTCAGTAGAACTGAAAGCCAATTGCAAAATATTTTCAAGCTACTTAAATGCCATATAGTGCATTCAGGGTTAAGCTTTTGAAACAAACATTAAAGCCAGCTTTCTGATCACTTACCTTATTCCTGCTTTGGGCATATGTTATTTTGTAAGATACACATCAGTGGAAAAGCTGGGTCAGCAGCAGGGATGGAAATGTTGGATTTGATCTTGGACACATGAGCAGACCAACAAGGTTCCTGACAGTGGTTGTATTGTAATCACATTAGAGACCTTTTTGATACTCTATGCCTGCAGTTAATCACAGCAGTTGCATGTAACTCCTTCAAAAACAGGTTTTTTGAGGTTTCAAAGCAGCGAGAGTTATGATGAAAAAAGGATAGAGGTGATCTCTTCTTTTGCATCTATAAAACAACCTATTAAGTTTTCTACCAGTTCTGTCTATCAAGAGCTACTCTAGGGCACTCAACTATGCCCAGGGAACTATACAGATTCCTCCGCTGTCCTCAGAACTGATTACAGACATAAAGACCTATAAAAATAAAATTAATATTGGAGGGCATATTTAAAATATGTTAACTTCACACTTTCAAATAATTAATATTATATTCTCTCATTAATAGTTAAAAGTTTAGTATGTGCATGCAGCAGTTTAATAAACTGTTCTTGGTGTCACTGAACCAGAATTAAAGCTCTCCCTTTTACCAGTGAACTACATTCAGACACCACATGAAGTCGTCCATAAAGTCATATTTCCTAGTATAAACAATTAAATCTGTACAATAAAACAGTGCAATTTTTTTTCCTACGTAAAAATCATCATGCCTTACAAATCTTTCAGAGGAGAAAAAATGTTTTCTTGGCAGGGATCAAACACATTAATTAGCATTAAATATTTGTACTTAAATACCCAGAAAGGTATTAAGGTAGCTTGCTTGATTAAAATGTATAAACAGTTAACATAATAAAACATGTTAAAATATTAAAGACTTTCTGGTTATTCCTCTGTGTGCCAGGAAGTAGGATTAGGACACAATTAAGAGTGACACAAATGTTGTCTTATATGGGTGGACATCTTCATCCTTGGTGGACCTGGATGCTGCTTTCTTTGAAAGGAATTCCAGCAAAGGGACTGGGCTTCATACACATAGATCTCCTAGTACTCAGCTGAAAACTTTCCTGTTGAATTTCTGCATGGCTCTCAACAAAATTGTTTCAGAATGGGGTTAATCCAAATGCTAGTATCACTAAAATATGAATATGCAAGCTCCCAGAGAATAAATACTTATTCTGTACTTCTGGAGACCAAAAATACCTGTCTGTCTAGAGCTTCTCGATCATCCTCCTATTTCCCATATTGCCAAGATTTCTTGTTACTGGGGGTTTGGGATTTTTAATTTGCATTGCACTAAATTTCTGTTCCCATTGAAAATGTCATTAGAAGTAACAAATGTTTCTTTGTTTTTGTCGTTGTTTTTTTTTTTTTATCCCATACAGTGTGAAAGGAGCAGATGCTGGGAACGTGATCAGACTATTTGTACCAGACATTGGGATGTTCATTGCTAGTCTGACAATATGGCTCCTCTGCCGCAACATGTTTCAGAAGCCAGTAATGGAGGATGCAGCACAGTGCAACATGCAATTTGAAAATGAGGAAATGGTATCAAATATATTATTTCTATCTGTATGGCTTTTAGTGAACTTTGGCATTTCTGTCTGAAACGTGTTCTGAAATGGTTTCATGATGACTGGATATGCTAAAACGCAAACTTACTTTCAGGAAGCAAAATGATTGGTTTTAAAGTGCAAAAGTTAAAGTTATCATCTTGAGAAAACAAAGCAGAGTATGAAAAGTGGTAGGTGTGCCACAGGATTTTTCAGATCATTTTGAATTAAGAAATGATCATGACAGTCAATCACAAATTGTTCTTCACCAGAGCTGCTGGTTACGTCTGACAAAGTTGTTCTGCTACACATAGTGCTTAGTTTCTTAGATAGCATCCCTATTTCCAAATTTTTTATCCAACAGTAACGGCAGTATCTGAGTGATTATCAGAAATCACTCTTAGGAAAATGGAAGAGAGACTGCATGAAGGTCATGGAAGAAGTTACCTAAAACTGTGGTCATACTGAGTGAGCATGAGTATGATGTTGGGGAATGACTTAGCTGGAAGTGTTGATATGTCTGCTGTGTGTTTTACTAGTAGGAAGAGTAGCAGAGATATCTAATGCATAAAAATCCACAGAAAGAGGAAAACAATTTTATAATATAAAAAGCTGCAGTGGGAATTTGGCCCAGGGTGCAGAGAAATTCTTACCTAATAATCTTAACGTGGTTTTTATCAGACTGTCTACCATGCCTTGGGCCTCATTTTCTGTCTTCTTTTACATATGGCTGGAATGTTTTTTAGTTTTACTCTCAAAACTCCATTTTTAGGGGAGACAATTTCAACTTGCTCATTTCAAATAGAAATTGAACTTTGAAGTGGGTAAAATATCTAGGGAGATCAGTTGCCCATTTTGGTGCCACTATATAGAGTAAAAAGAGGCCTCTCTGCACGTTGCCATGTTGTCTGGATTGTGGCAGTGCCAGAAGCTGGTCAGGTTTCTAGCACATGAGAGATCAGTATCAGAACTGTGCTTTATACTCAGTTGCAGTTGGAATTCTTATGGGCTGTCCTGGCAGTTGAGGATTGCCTGAAGGCTGCAGCTTTTTAACTACACATTGGAGGACATGTAGGCTTGGTCTGATGAGCGAATGCAAGGTTTTGTGTCTTCTGGAACCTGGTTTTATCAGCTTTAAATCTGCTTTATCGTTGGAGCTGTGCAAAATGGATTTAGCAGCAGGCCAGAACCTGGGGCTATACTCAGAAGTGGAGATGTCTGAAGTATTAAGAAGTGTGGCTTGTTAGCATGGGTTGTGTTCAACCCTCTTAAAAGAATTTCATTTTTTTAAAGTGGGCTCTAACAGACTTCTTTGAAGCTCTTGATCTCCTGAAAAGAAAGCATGCACATATATAACACAGGAGTAATCTGATGGCAGAAATACAGAAGAAAAATAGAAGGCCATGCTTAGGTTCCTCTGCACCTAGATGATGTTTAGATACTTACTTTTAATTTTATTTAGGGATGAGCCTGAGCCTGGAGTCTGGGTTAAAGGAAGCTCAGTCCCCTGGAGAGGATGGGTGCTGGTTTCCAGGCAAGGTGCAATAGTCATTTCACTGGAGCATAAGAAAAAAAAACCTGAGCTAACAAACATTGATTACATGGCACAGAATGTAGCTTTATATTGGACTGGTCCTGAACTGGCAACCTCAAGGCAATATACCAATGCAACTAAACAGGCAAGACTATTCCATAAAGGAAGAGTAGGAGGGAGAAGAAAACTCTGACTGCAAAGAAATATCTATACGGGGCAAATAGAAACATGTGTAAATATATTTTACTTCTTCACATCAAAACCCATGAATATTATTCATGTTCTGTAAACTGTATGTATTGCAGCATATTTAGTGAACACAGCAGCTGTGTTTAGATTTAGTGACACCCAAAACTCTAGCACAGGCATTTCTAAAAAAAAGGATATTTTCTGTTGTGTGAGGTGATCCCAAATGCTTTAAGGAATTCTGATCTTCATAGCTGAAATGATGAATCTGCATCAGAGTAACCTGCTTGTTCTTTAAAGAGCGCATGAAATGGAGAGTGGAAAATTAAATACCTGTTAAACACATTTTTCCTAAATTCAGTTTTGTCTTTCTAAGTGGTTGGAATAATTTCTGTTATTTAGGAGGAGGCAGCAGAAGCAGCTAAATCTGCTAGGAATATGTATTTGGCAGGACTGAGTGTAAGGAACCTAATGCATATGCAGAGCATGCAGCTGAGCGTCTCTATTTGGGAGAATATGGGCATGATCTAAAATGAGTCCAAAGTGTGTAGGTTTCACATAATTTTCAATTCTTCCTTGGTAGACTACACTGGAAAAGAGAAGACTAAGTAATTGACCAGTTCTTTGAATTCTGCTTTAGCCACTGATGCCTGTGACTGTATGTTGTTGCAGCTCATTACCTGATGCTGGAACTCCATTGAATTAGAAAACACAAAATGAGTTGCAGCAACGACTGTCCTCCAAAGAAACATTTCAGGAAAATTACGGAGCTTGATGTGTGCCTCCAAGCAAAATAGGCCCAAGTTTGTTAGAACAGCCCCGTAACTAATTCTAGAGTTGAAGGGTTTTTGCTGAGGCTCCCTGTCACCAGTCACCAGAGATTCATGGAACGAGATTTTGTTAAGAATGCATCAGCTGATTTGAATGGACTTAGCAGAGCCATAAGGGAGGTAATTTTTCAGGTTACTAGATGCCTGGCCCCACAGATGGTTCTATAAATCAAGAAGTCAGCACTGTGAATTTCAGTCAAAAGCAGTGTGTCTTGCAGCTTTACCTTTTTGCATTAAATTATTTACATTGAATGATTCTCAGACCTCTTTCCTTTAGGGAAGAATGAAATACTATCAAAATTAATTAAAAAGGAAAGGTTAATCTATTGTTCCTTCCAAAATTTCTGTGTAGGAAAAATCTATTAAATAAATGGTTTAGTACTGCTAAAATTGACCTTTTCAAAGATCTATGTGAACCCTTCACATTTCAGGTGATATATGGGCATACTGAAAAATGCGTGGAGTTGAGTAGCAGTTTGTGATACTCAGTTATGTGCTGTATTTGACCATGGCAGTAATCTCCAGAAACCAACCATAGAGTACGATGGATCAGGTTGCCCATGAATTGAGATGAAATTCAAAATAAGAAAAAGTATCAGAATCCAAATTAAGGACAACAAGAATTTATTGAAAAATTGATGTCTTTCTCCATTACCCTGCATCCAACTTTAAGGGAAACAGAACTCCATCACAAAAGTATATTCTACAGAACAGAACTTGGGAGGAGGAGGCTATGAGGCAGTGAGACTCTCAATTATTTGTAAGTAATGCTATCCCAGGAATAAGCAAGGAGTGTGGTTTTAATTAACAGTGAGTCATGAAGTAGTATGGTCTGCCAGATACCAGGCTGCAGTCCAGCTCATTACCACCCCTAAATAGTTGCACACTTGGAGCAAACGTGTCTGCAGGCCCTTTTTATGAGGGCTCAGAAAATTTAAAGCAGGTGAATTCAGCTGGAGACAGGCCCAGACTGGAAATGCCGAAAAGCAAAATGCCAGTCACAAGGTGTAAAAGGTGGAAGAAAATAAGAAAGAACAGTTAACTCACAGCTGCAGCTGAAAGTACGACATTTTTGATTTGCTGCAGATGGTGGTTTATGTGCCAAAATGCAGATACAGTATGTACAGTCTGATAGGTATTAGAAAGGAAGTAGCTTTTTCTTGAGACTGTGGATGAATTGCCTAATGTTCTAAGTGACAGTGGCAGGGAGGAAAGTCCTTCTGCAATTGCACAACTTAAACTTTAGAAGAGGTGTTGATCTTAATTTAAAAAAACAGTTGTAGTCTTCAATGCAACTTCTTCCCATGGCTTTTGCTGCCTTGCCCGTTCAAGCTTGTTTCTCATTCGTGATCTGCTGGAAAGCATAGAAAGCAGATAGGACCACTGGGTCTGTATTTTGTCCCATAATCTGAGGCAAGCTTGGTTCCAGAGCCCCCACCCCTCTTTTCTGCAGAAAGCAGAGATTTGTTTGGGATCTCAAAAGAGAAAAAAAAAAAAAAAGGAAAAGAGAAAATTGCTGTAAAATTAACTAAAGTTTGAGAAGGCTGTGAGGAGAGCTTGGCTTGGACTCAAGGTACTGGGCTGGAATCAGGGGGACCAGCATGGTTCTCACTTTGACCACAAACTTGGTTTATGTCCTCAAGTCTATTACTTCATCTGTCTCTCTGCTTTTGTGTCCCTTGGAACATGGAAGCAGTAAAAATGCTCATTTTCCTATCTTTTTCTTTGTAGACAGTGACAGGGCCATTTGTCCTACGCCTACACTGGGCACGTAGTACATCGAGAGCTCTCATTTGGTCCAGGCCTCCAAATGTAGCTGCAATACATAACAGGACAGAACATACAGGCTCTGAGAACTGCACACATCCCACGCCTTGTCCAGGGACATTCTAGCCTAGAAATTGCTCATTTAGACCAGTATCCTTTTCCTGAAAGTAGGTGGTACCTGCTGCATAAGGACAGTAGCAAGTAAGAGAATATCCTTTTCATCCCATCTCCAACATTAAAATTTATCCTGGGCTCTCCTAGTGAGAGAATGACTTTAATCCTAAAACATGTGGCTTCAAATCCCTTCCAAAAAAGTTGTTTATAATTATAGCTATTCTGGATAATCCTGTTAAACATATAATTACCCAGACCCTTTTAAAAGCTCATTAATTTCTTGGCTTCAGTGGCATCATGAAGTAAGGACTTCCACAATTTAATAAGTGCTCTCTGATTTTATTTTTAATTTAACACTTCAAATTTATGGAAGGTCCCTTGTATTACATGTTATAAAACAGATTGAAATGGTAGAAGGGAAATCAAATGTATTTATTATCTTCCATATTTGTTCTTTTAAAGGTAAGGGATCTCTGTTCTTTTTTTTTCTTTTTTTCAATTTCTTCTGTCATTTTAGTTACTTTTTTTCTGAACATGCTATAGGTCTGCAATATTCTTTTGAGATACAGGGATCACAGTTTCTCAAAATTTCAAGCAAGGTCTTATTGTGGATTGAAATTATAATATTATGACATTTGGTATGAGGTTCAGAGATTTTGGGGTTGAACAATTCTACTAGCGTATCACCTACATGGATATCCTGTATAGTATGGATAATTAGTTCAGCTTAGAGCACAGCTCTGAGAAAGGTCTGGTGTCCCAGTTTTTGCAGTTGCTAGCACCTTGCCATTTTTCTTTCATTCAGGTCTAGAGATCTCCTTTGAGCAGTGTACAGTGTTGCACATGACCTTGTCTACATGACCATCCCATTTTCCTTAAAGCCTGTGATAGGAATATTTCTACTAAGATGGTTTATTGTTTTGTGTTTATCTTAATTTGATTTTCTTAGTATCAAATATTCACCGGCCTGATCAACTCTCAGTGATTTGGGACCCTTTGACCCTGATTTCTCTAAATATCATCTTTTTATAGGCACCTTTTTCTCCTTCAGTATTTTCACCTCTTCAGAGACAGAAAATTCTGGATATTGTCAGAAATATAGTGGAAAAAGAACTTCTTAGAGAGGATTGGAACTTTTAGGCTTCTTTGAGCTTCCTGATGACACCTCTCTTCTTTCTCATCTTTTTTTCTTTCCATAGTCATCTATATCTAGCACAGCATTGGGATTACCTTTTCTCAGTTGGTTAAAAACGTTACGTTAGTTGTGACCTCTGGAGAGCAGGTCCAAACCCACTTGGTCTTAGTTTGCTTTGAACATGGTGTAAATAGGATTTAATACCTTATTTCTCTGGTTTAAAAAGAGTAGCTGAGGCTTCCTTATCTCTTTGCTTGTGATGTTTGTAGTGGTGAAGTTTGCCAGACCTTACACAGATGCCTCCCGCAGTAACAATTCTCATGTATCTCATCTTAACAAGGGTCAAAAGTTTAGAAGGTACATTAGCTTCTTGGTTTGATGCACATGTCTTTGGATAAGTCTTAACAGAAATACGTAATTGTACAGCAACAGGCTACAGCTACATAATGTTACATAGTGCAGTGCATTATGTATCACCAAATGCTGTTAGCATGTTGGGCATGCAGCTTCAGTGTGGACTTGTCCTGTTTCGCTTACAAACCTGACATGATGCAATTCTTCTTGTGGCACTCTTCACTGGGATCACTAACAGTTTTCCAGATTTTGAGATGCAGAGTTATTAACCAGGAGCTGAAAATCCTGGAATACTAGTGCCTTTGGACAACCTAAGTGATGAACAATGCAGAACAAGAAGGAATCTCTTGGTTCATGGAATTCAGTCTGTTGCTATTGCAAGCAGCTGTACACACAATTCTCGCTTGAAGGTAGGAGGCACCATCTTGAAAACAGGACAGTTTTTCTTCACCCCATTGCTCCTGAAATGACTCTATTCTGTAATTTTGCTTTTCTAGTGGTTAGAAAACATCTAACTTAGATTGTACATGTATTCATAGCTGCATTATAGCCCTTTTAGTTCTTCTGCTCTTTTGCTTCAACATACACCATTTCCTTCTCTAGCATTTATCTCTGTGAGAGTTTGGGAGAAAATAACCCAAACATCTTTCTTTAAAGTTTGCTCTGCAAGGCAAAAGAAGATAAATAATTTTGGATCCTCTTGTAGATTAGGAGTTCTGTTCATCCCAGTAATCTGAGGTTCTTCAGAGTGGTATTGGAGAAGGAAACTACCCAAGCCACTTCAGTATGAGCTGAGGCAATACTGAAAATAACCACAGCACCACAGTTCTTAGCACAACGCATAATGGTACAATGTGTGTATTCCTTGGGCCAGGGATTACTCCATATGGGTGCTGTGCAGCTTTGTATACCTGCACTAGCTTATTTAGAGTATGCACTGAATTGTGTCTTGTAGTCATAACCCAACTCTTCCTATTCCCTTTTCAGTAAAAAAAAAACATATTTAATCATCCCAGGCCAAACCACCAAACTCTGCCTGTGAGTGCCCCTCTCTTTTGCATTTGGCTTACATGCCTGACAGCTTTTTGAAGTCAAGATGTGAAACTGTGTTTGCATATTGGTGAAGTGAGTCTTGTGCTGAAACCACTTGGTGTTTGCTCAGGTGCAATGAGTACATTGGGAAGTGAAATAATCTTTGGCACTCTCAGTACAATAAGTATTGTGTACAGGATTTAATGAGTTACCTTCCTGTTATCACAGTTCAGAACTGTGCTTATCTTTATTTTTCATTTCCTCTGAATCTCTATGTGCTTTCTGTAAATAGGTGATCTTTTTTTGGTAATGAATGACTCTTTCCCACAGGAGATTTTACTGTGGAAGTGTATGTATGTCATTCATTACTATAAAACACTGCAAACACATTGAAAGTTATTTCTAATAGTACATCACTGGCAAATTTATCTAGTACTGTGTAGGCCTTTAACCCAAGCTTTATCACAGTTGAGATGTATTAGTGATAAAATTTTTCTTTAAGATCTGTATGACTTATAGTTAATTTAGGATATTTCTCTTCAATGATTCAGTTGAGTAATATAAATTATTACAATAAACTGTTTAAATTCCAGAATGCCTCTAGCTCATTAATATCACACCTATCAAAATGTTTATTGCAGTCTCACCCTTGATTAGCTCAGGTCATTTAGCAGGATGTTTCCCCAAAGTCACCCAGTTTTCTTTTCCTATCCTGGCTTGCAGTCTGCAGCCTTCCCTCCCTGCACAACCCCATGTGTGTGTGGTGTGGTGTTACCCTCTGGATTCCTGTAGACCTGCCCAAGCTTCCTTGTGAGCACCCCACATGCCCTCACACAAGATGACCTTAAAGACATATTCTGCTGAGCAGCTGTATTTCTATAGGGATCAAGTTGAATGACGTGGGAATTGTTTATGTGGAAATGTTTGAAACTATTCTGTGGCAGGAAAAGCAGGGACATCCGCTTCTCACACGCTGATCCTTTCAGAACAACAGGGAGTTCTATGCTTTCTTGCAAAATTGGAAATTCAATAAATGATTGCCTTAACATGGTTTAGTATTGACTGCAGGTTAAAACTACAATTCTTTATATCACATTAAGGGCTTGCAGTTCCTTTGATGGTAAAAGAAGTAGCAGTGAAATTTCTTTTCCAGCTTTTGTGCTTACAGCTGAGTCTGTCTAAAGAATGTTGTGCTATTTTGATTATTTTTTCTGTGTTAACACATGTATGTACTGCTTCTAAAGGCAGGTAGGTAATTAATTCCTCTTACTGCTGTAACTATCTCATATTTAAAGAAAAAGGTTGGAGACCTTTTTTTGGAGGGGGTGACATTTTTTTCAGGCAAATTTAAAAGTAGGAACACAGTCACATTATGATAGATTGAATACAGCAGCTTAGGTACAGCAGCTTAGCTTGGAGGCAATTGAACCAAAACAATGTGAGAGGAGAGAGAGTCTATTTCTATTGTTCTGCTGGTGTATTTGAATCAAATAGCTTGTCTCAGATCATTCCTAAACCAAGACATTCATTATGTGGGTTTTTACAAATGAGGATGAAGTCCAGAAACCTGGCCATAGTAATGCCTTGAACAGTCATATAAAAGATGTCTAATTGTATCTGTGCTGCTTTATCATAGGTGTGGTACTAAAATATGATCTCTGGTTAGAAGTAAAGGAATAGTTTTAGGAAATGCTATCTTGGAGAATCATGGTTTTACAGCAGCAGTGTCAGCAGAGTGCTGTGTGTGCATCGGGGCATGTCAACTGTGGGGCTGCATGGAGACAATCCAGGCCAGTTTAAAGAAACTGGTGTGGCTATCAGCAGCAGGGGTTAGAAGTCCATACTGATGTCTGGGATACTATAGCTAGAAAAGTTCTTGTGAAGATTAACTACCATTTTCAGAAGGAGATCAGACCATGAGGGTTGTGTTATGGCTTGCTTGCTCTTGTATCCTTGCAGAGGGGGCACAGTTATCTCTTCTGCAAGCCAAACCATGCACCTTCAAGCTGATCTAGATCATGAAAGCACGTCTCTGGTACCACCAGCAATAAATAGCATGGTGTACATAATGTATGACTCTGTCCTCCTGCCAAACCTATGTACCTGTAGCGGTTTGGGTAAGGCCTGGTGAACTTAACTGCATGTTTTCCTCAGGCTTAGCTTTCATTTTCTCACTCCTCTCTGTTTGTTTTCTGGTTCTGGGTTGGAGGAGATGTCAAAATACTGAAAAGAGGCTATTTTTACAACATTTATGAGCCAAATGGAAGGAAGAAGCACCTGAACTCTCATGAACTTAGCAGTGCATGCTTGAGAGGTCCCGATAATTAATGCAATGCATTCACAGTAGTTGTGTCCATTCTGAGACTAGCATATCCTTAGTTGTAATAATTCTGGTTAGTTAAATTTTGTTGCTGTTATTGTTTGAATCTTTGAAGGGTGTCATTCCTGTCTCCTCTAGAATGAAAAAATCAATAAATGCGCAAATTTGTATTATTGTATTACAGACACTGTACCATTAAATGTAGGTACAAAGCAAGGAGTGTTCTGAAGCAAGAATGAGTTTTATGTTGGAATTAAGGCTTCCCGTTACTAAATACATCTCTGGGGCTAGAGGATATCTCTATGCAGTAGTGTTTATACTGTACCAGATGAAACATTTAAAAGTTGAATGTTGGAAAAGCAGCCCCCAAAGTACCTAATGGACATTCTGGCCCTGGCCACTATAGTAGCTGCCATAGCTGCCACAGGAGCTGTTCTGTTTCCTTGCCTGTTCTCTATCTCCATTTGGCAGTTTAAAAAATATTGTACATAAATACTCCCAGGACTTCCACATGATTGCTAAAAAACCTAAACTGCATTTAGTTTGTTTATAAAAAGTCCTGGGGCCCTGCTCTGCGTAGCAAAGGTCATGAAAACACATGTTTATGGCTTCACAAATGCTCTATACTCCTTGAATGGAGAAGTTTATTTGATTTAATCAGCATCCACTGGGATCCTGTAATTGCATAATAGGTAATTTATTATGGAAGTAAAAGTATTTTTTTAACTGTAGCCTATGTAGCATGGGTTTGTAGCGTTAGACTAATCCACATAGTAAAAAAGAGCTTTGCAAAACAGTCTGACTGGAGAAATGGTGTTCTGCGATGAGCGCGTACTTGTGTGGTTATTTAATCATCAGAAAATGTTAAGAAGCACATTATCACCATGTTGGATATAAAAACTGTTAACTGTTTGCCTGCCTTCAGCAATTTGAAATGCTCAATGTGAGAAACTGGAAAGCAAGACCAGATAATCCAGTCAGAGGGTGGTGAATATGAGAGTGGAGGAATCCAAGGTTTGTATTTTTGGCATACACTGGAGCATGGCCTTGCAGCTCCTTCAGGAAAGGGACATGGCTCTTCATCTTGGATACTGAATTACAAACAGATAGGTTTATATAAATATAAAAAAATAGTCAAACATAGTTGTTTAACTGTCATAGTCTTTTTGATGAAATCATCATCAACTGAATCATGAATGACAGAGACAGAATAAGGACTATGGTATTGTTCTTGAAGGAACTTGCAGATAGGCAAGAGAGAGATGAGGAATTTAACCGACTTCTTGCAGGTAGCACACTAGTGCAAAGCCTGAGTATGTGAAACCAGGCAGTCCTTGCTCAGCCGTATCATTGATAATTCCAGCTGTGCCAAAATGTTGCAGAACAACATGCACCTGTTCTGAGAAAGCTTCTGAGACTGCATAATATGGTTGTTGATGATGACCCCATTTGTTGACTTGTCCTAAACTGAAGAGAGAGGCTGAAGAACTCTGCCTCCAACAGGCTTATGCAGTTCTAGAAGGAAAACTGGGGAAATGAGTTTGATATTTGCTGAGGTTCTGAATGCAGAAGTTTTCTTTCCAACTGCTATGATCTCAGTAACACCAGAAGTAAGTTTTTGTGCATTTTCTGTGAATGCTTGTGGCATCCTAACTTTCTTGCTGAACTTGGAATTAATATTTTAATATCTAAATAGAAGTGGAAAACCAAGGAAAGTTAACTGGTTTGGTAACTCAGCAACTTGCAAGCTTTGAACTATGCTTAAAGTGCATAAGCCTCAGTCCATAGAAAGTTAGACTGTCATCTCCTCAGCTTTGGTTATATCCTGGTACAGTGAAATACTCTCTTCTCTAATGCTTCTCCCTGGGCGTGCTGTGTCATACATGTCAGTACTAGATTATTAATACTGAACTCTTAAGGAAAAATGTAGCCTAAAGGTTCTGCAGATCAATGAAGCAAGAGTGATTAGCCTGGTAAAGTTAAAATAAATATGGTCCTAGTAATGATAGAATATCCAAAGACCAATTTTGAGAAGATGAAGGTATGAATTTGAGCATTTGGCACTAGAGGTTAGGGAAGCAGGTGGGGGTAAGAGACAGAAAAGTATATCAAGTCCCACCTTTCACTGGGATGTTTTTATGTGGTTTCCTTCTGTGTCCTCTTTTCTATTTTATTGTTTGAAGGTATTTTGTGTTTTCCTCCAATTTATGCTTAAAAATATCTTGATTGTGTTCATTTTCCCCACATTTTCCCTTCTGCTTGGAAAATATTGTATTTTCTTTTGTGACTTCTTAGACTTTTATTTCCTGTTCCTGCTGATGTATAATTAAGTGTTATATCAGCAATTTTAAACTGTAATAAATATATAAATCCTGTCTTCATGTTTACATAGATTCATAATATTCAAAGAGATGTGAATCCTCACAGCCTCCCATGAAATAACTTCTTTATTTTGAAATGATTCCTATACCTTTTTAAAGTAAGTCTATGTTTTAATGCACATTGTCTGCAGCAACCTGAATGCACTAGGTGAAGAAGCAAAGGTGTCCATCACATAGTCCCATCTGTAGTAAGCGTGCCATTTCATAGCTTTTAAATGTCCACCAATCTCACTCATTCTCTTTGTTTGGATATGGATGCTATTGAAGGTTTCACTGTTCACTGGTCGTGTTGAACTCAAGCCACAGAGCACTACAACAAGTCCAGGAGGAGCAGGGTGGGACCCAAAAGGACTAGATGAGGAACAGGTTAATCTAGTAATTATGACACAAGCAGAAATGATCATAACTTTTGCCTTTTGTTTAATTTTCCCCCTGAAACAGCTGAAGAGGTGAAAGTAAGGGCAAAATGTATTGTTCAGCCCACTGTGATCTTGTTTATGAATATTTAATATTTCCTATCCTTTAGACAGGAAAGGTCCTGTCCTTCAGATAGGAGCTCAGATAGGAGCAGCAGTGATGAATGGACAGAACACCTCTTTGTGCTGCATGGCTCAAAATGTGATGACTGCATGTTTGCATGCCAACTCTATTGTTTTGCATAAGGATCTAATAATTCAGATATTGAGAGCTGTATAAGTGAATGGTGACAATAAGAAAGCAATTGAAATTTTACTATAGTCTATTTAAAATAGCTAAAGAAAAAACCAGATATGTCCAAGACCAAAGGTAGCTTTCCCAGATCAGCCCTACCGTATTTAATACCGGTTTAATTGTCTGTAAAATAGAGACTCTTGAGAATAAGCAGGCCTTTTTTTTTTTTGTTTCCCCCCCGGGCATTCACAACATGTTAATCCTCTAAAGTAAAAGGAGATAGCTGGCAGCAAGCTCAGAGGTGAAATGCAAGAGTCTACAGGGAATTTTTTTCCTTTGGGAATTCAAACAATGCAGTAGTACAGAAGAATTTGGTTAAGTAGGCTGAGAGTTCAATCTGTTCCTATTGCAGTCTTATCTGTCAGTGTGGAATTTTTTCTGCCAAAGGTCACCAATAAATATAAAACTGCTATTTTGATGAAAAATACCAATAGTCTCTCTTTCTTACTTTCACACATAGAGGTATGGCTTGGCCAGAACTAACGTTAGCTAATACAAGTTTAAATTAGTGCCAAAGAAGCTATTCTGTATTACACCAAATGAGAACCTGGCTCAAAACTATGACTATTTTTTTTTAACATATGCCCCTGCATCTCTGTGAGTGACTAATTTTCTATAAATTGTATTTTTGTGGGGGCTTCTTCCTAATCCTGCAGGTTTTCACTAAGTGGTGATGATTTAGTCTGGATCACCCAATAGCTGTGTATGCATTCTGGTCTCCAAGAAACAATGAAGACTTCATGGTGAAAACCACTGCCAAATCCTAACAAACTGCTCAAGTATAATGGGCCTTCACATGTTCCTTCTTTTCTTTTTTCCATTGTGTAGTTCTAAGCCACTGGTCTCATTTCCCCTGCAAAATTGTTGTAGATCACTCAAGCTTACACTACTTTTTTCTTGCTTACTTTTTCACCTTTCCTTTCACTGTCAGTTGGTCTCACCATTTCTCACTGTCTTCCCAGTTCACTGCTTAGTGTATTTTTTCTCTCCCAAACTTCCCTTCAGTCACCAGTGAGCTCTCTGTTGTATTATTTCAGGCCTTGTTGCCCTGTCTCAGATCACTCCTACTCATCCTGTTCTAGGTTTTGTATTTGAAGAAAGGGTTCATGGAAAAGGGTTTGAAAAGTGAGATTTATTGAGCAACATCAACCACAAAAGGACTTGTGCTTGCTGGAGCTTGTAACTGAGGCCATTGAAGCAAAGAAGCATTTAAAAGATAATAGATAGCAAGATGCTTATCTTGCTAAGAATGCAGAGCAAACCAAACCAAATTTCATATAAAAATGAACAGCAGCCTGTTGTGCATATGTGGGAGAACTACAATCTGTCTCAGAGACAACACTTAACATCCTTTTCTTTTGAGACAGATCTGAAGTGGAAGCCATCAATGTACAACTTTAGCTTTAGCACATTTTTCCTAGCTCTCTCTACTTGGTGTAGTCAAAGATTGTAAGAAGACTTCATTGTTAGGTTATGTATGCCTGGTTTTTAATTTCAAATTCCTCTGTGTCTCCCTCTCTCTATTTTTCTTTCCTTCCTTCTCCTTTAGGCTGTAAGAGAAAAATTAGAGCCAGATGATGCTTTGATGTATGAAGAAGATCTGGATGATGAAGACTGTGGAGAAGCAGAATTTGAGGAAACCATGAAATTAAAACTGCTGCGTAGAATCGCCTCCCTAGCATCCAAACTGAGGGAGTTTATTGGAAACATGATAATCACCACTGGAAAAGTTGTTGTTACAATTTTACTTGGTTCAGCAGGTTGGTGTGATTGAAAAATTTCCTCAGGAGCCCGTTAGATTATGCATTTAACAAATGAGTTTCAGCACTTTAGCACCTGTGGGAGTAACGATGGAAATTTTTAAAGGAAAAGAAATTGCTGCTGATTTTATTTAAATTAAATTTTTGGCAGTATTGGAATATGCTGAGCTGTTTCGGGTTTTTGTACCAATACTTTGTGGCTCTGTCATTTTGTTTATGTTTTTCACAATCACTTTTATAATCAAATGCTGAATGGGTACATATAATTAGTGAATATATGTTGTGTGTATGTGTGTATATATATACACATATACATATTTATTTCTTTTTTTAAAGTGAATTAATAGATTTGATTCCATCATTTCCAAGTGTAAAAAGGAACTATATTCACATAATCTTAAAAAAAATAGAAAAGATTATTCAGTTGACCATGTAGTGTGTAAAAAGAGTGATAAATAGACTTCCTGTCGGGTTTTGATGGCGTTGGTGAGAGTAGCTGTTTTGATATGATACAGGCAACCTTTC
Source organism: Hafferia zeledoni (assembly GCA_035583235.1). Taxonomy (NCBI): domain Eukaryota; kingdom Metazoa; phylum Chordata; class Aves; order Passeriformes; family Thamnophilidae; genus Hafferia; species Hafferia zeledoni. The sequence goes on from JAWWEV010000083.1 coordinate 98,872,396, forward strand.
TGTAAGACATTTGATTTGGTAACACATAATCAGCTGCAGCCAGAATGGAAGTGTACAAACCACTGTAGGTTATAATTATACTGAATTCAAAATTGGATCAAGGAATTGTAAACTAGTGTTTACCTGCTTACTTACATGTTTGAAACGAGTATTTACATATAAGGTATAAGTGCAACTGTATACTTAACAAATAAGTATACCACTATACGAAGTACAAAACAAGAGTACAAAAAATGTTTGATACAGAATGATGAGGACTGGTCAGGTGTGGCACCTTTAGTAAGGCAGACTCTTTCTTTAAGGTTAAGATTGTCTAACATCCTTATATATAGCCAAATGCAAAGTGATAAATCTAAAAAGGGAAAAAAAATGCGGATCACCATGGGCGCTGACATAGGGGAAGAGAGATGTGATTAAAAAAAAAAAAAAGGCGAAAAACCACACAAAAGCCAAAAACCTGATGCCACTGTGCATATGTGAACATCATCCAGGGAGGGTGAAATAGACAGATCACGCAGCTGTGACAGGGGACAATTTCTTCAGAGTGTCGATGGGCAGCTTGCCTGTGGAGCTCCAATGCAAGCCAAGAACTAGGAGGTTGTTTGGAGCAGAGTTACAAAAAGGACTTGAGGACTTAGAAGCCTGTATTCCAGAGAGACCTTGAGCTTATTAAGCTAAATACTTGCTTACTTACCATGCCAAAAAGATGAAGGGTGATTTGACTGTAGCCTGAAAGTACTGACAAAGTGATTCCATTTTTTAAGATACCTGATCTAGTAGAAGCAATAATGGAAGCCAACAGAGAGGTGGTAAAGCTAGGTAATTCTAGACCAGAATTTCTTATTTTTCACAGCCAGGGTAATTGACCATAATAAACAATGTAGTTAGGATATAGCTGATTTTCCTTCTCCAAAAGTGTTTAAATAAAGATGACGTGTCTCTTTGAAAAAAGGAAGGAAATAGTTTCAGGCTTGAGGCACAAATTACTGGATGAAGTTTTACAGCACCATAGGTTAGAGACTTGGTCTAAAGTATGATGTAAAAGATACTGTGGAGCGCAGGCAAACCACTGTGAATACAGTGCCTGGACTCAACTCAACCAGGGACTGACTCTTGGAACACTGCCTCCAAAAGACACATCACCCAGCACCTGGCAAGGGGCAAATCCTCCTGCTGGAGTGGCTGGCTCAGCTGCAGGACCAACAGATGCACTGGAGCTGTGGGCCACCAGGAGCCTGCAGGTCTGTCCAGAGGAAGGCAGTTCCTAAACATGTCCTAGTAAAAAGCTTAAAATAAACTGAGGCAGGGACCCCTGCTAGCTTCAGTACTGTTACTTTAGACAGTCCATTGGGCTGCTGTGCTAGCTGCAATCTCTTGTGTCATTTTGTCATTGTTGTTACTCTTAGACATGTATGTCTTTCCTGCTTCCTAACTTTATTTTGTAGGCTACTCACAGAGCATCAGGTCTCCTTCACCAGTTAGACATTTTCACAAGTGCATATATGGGCATGAGCAAAACCGATATGCATGTGTTAGCCAGGAGAGTTGTTGTCATATGTAAACAACAAGTTTCTAGGAGTTAAAAATTTTTTAAAAAATTAAACATTTACTGATTTTTCTGTAGATTTTTACCTAAATCTCTTACTTTCAATACATGAATCAGGGGGTTTTGTTTGTTTGTTTTTAATAACTCAGGATATCTCAAGATTGAGAAGGATTTTCACTCATGACATTTTAGCATCTTGTACTTAAAAATTCATGCTCCAGTGGTCTCAGGCAGTATTGGCTGGCCTTGCAGACAGCTTTATATTTTTTTCCTTGTTTTATGAAATATATTTACATAGAGAAGATTCTGCCTCAGAGGAAGGTCTGGAGAGTGGGTATGTTCCAAGAACTACGATGTGGAATAAGTGAATTGAACAACAAGAAAGAAAATAGATCCTGCTTTTCTAGTCTCAAAGTTAATAGCAGTATTTAGAGCCAAGTGTAATAATTAACATAAACACTAATTGGATTACATTTTTAATACACTTCTTGTCAAACCTAAGGTTTAACATATGCTCATATTTGCCACACTTTTCCAACCCTCCATGTTTTTATTTTTACAGGTATGATGGTGCCATCTTTGACCTCAGCTGTGTATTTCTTTGTATTTTTGGGCCTGTGTACATGGTGGTCCTGTTGCCAAGCATTTGATCCGCTGATATTCAGCTGTCTGTGTGTGTTAATGGCTATATTCAGTGCGGGACACTTGATTGGACTTTATCTGTACCAGCTACAGTTCTTTCAGGAGGTTGTTCCACCAAAAGACTTCTATGCCAGGTGAGAGAAATTCTTTTCCTGTTTAATTGTGGGCACATGATGCAGTGCTCTGTTACCACATGTTGGTGCAAATGATCTTCCACATAATGCTTTGAGAAATTTTACATATAGCTTTGTGTTCAGTCTTGGAAGAGTCAAAGCATTTCAGACAGAGTGGTTTTGAATGATAGAGTGGTAAAAGTCCAGCCTGGGCAATTGCATGCAGAGAGCTGGAGGAGGTTAGAAAGGGAAGGTAACGTTGGGTTTGGTCAAAGTGCTCCTGAGATGTGAGTGTGAATGATTTGGCTAAGGCAGGAGATACAACAAATAGATGGCAGCATTGATACAAGGGCAGTGTACACATGCACTTTTGGTTCTTTTGGTGGAAGAAAATAATGCTCTGAGGCCTAATGTCATAATGTCTTAACTGGGACAAAACTGGTGCCATTCTTGTATGCAGAGGCTGAGGGCTGCTGGGGTACTTCATGTGGTGTGCATAAATTAGACTGTTAATATAAAAATGCTCTCGTCACAAAAAACATGCTGGTCTTATCTTCATACCAATAGCTACATCACTTAAGTAGAAAAGCAGCATTACTGGTTACCGCTGCAGTAACCATTGATTTGCTGTGATTTCACTGGCACTTTAGTTTTTCACATACTCTAATCCAAAATAAGATGAATCAATGCATGTATTTTGCTCATTACTACCTTTTTTCCTGCTGGATTATTATTGCAAATGGTTTTTTATGTTGGTTTTTTTTTAAATTTTATTTTTAACATTATTGTAATCCTTACATTAAACTAAATTTAAACCTTAACTTTATTTCTAATAAATGTATTGTTCCTTTTAAGTATTGTATGTTGAAAGTGAAAGGAAATTAGATGTGCTGTGGAGAATCAATTAGTGGTTTATATCTCAATGCACCATTAAAAGCAGTAAAATTGAGCTGTCTAGCTACAGTAGCTGCTACTTTAGTACTTATTTTGACATTTTATTTAGTACAGGTTAATAGATGTGTGCTTTGTGATGTCGGAATTGGTGACTTGAGGAGGATAATTGAGGGGCATAACATTACCTGAAAAAGAAACTTGTTTTGTTTAGGTTCTTTTGTGCCACCTAGAGGTCAGTATAGGAAAACAGATGATTTCTAGTGCTAAGGAGCTGAAATGCTCACAACTGCACTAAACCTTTTATATTACTGTCTTTGTGTATAAACCAAAAACAAACAAACAAACAAGATAAAACGGCTTTAAAATTCTCAACTATTCGGCTATTAGGATATCAACTCACAATTTTTAGCACCAGACAGCAATAACATTTTCTCAAGGAGAGGAATTACGTGCTTCATACCATTTTGCTAGAATATGTGAAACTGTCTTCATATGGATCATTCATGACATCCCTTTTTTCTCTTTAGTATTTTTTCATATTAATTTTAAATTCTTGTATGTTTTATTTGCTTAAAGTTTCAATTACTTCAGTCTCGAGGTTATTGTCTGCATTTAGGTGTTTTGGGGGTTTTTTTGCAAATAGTGTGGTTTTTCATTTTATGATAAAATTTAATTCAGTACCAATGTGCAGTACCGATTGAACTTAGTCATTAATTTTTGAAATGAAAAAATCTGATTGCAAGGAAATTGCCTCTGCCTCAGTGTATAATGGAAAAGCACCTTCAGAGTATGGGTTCAAAAAAGCTCCAGTGTTGGACTTCAGAGTAGGTACTGACCTTTTTGTAGGCAGAAAATGTTGCAGACTTTTTCTTGAACTAGTACTGCTGAATACTCTGCCTTTTACACAGGATATCATGTGGGGGACTGATGTTCTAAATTACAGAGGAAGTTATGTTTGAATATACAAAACACCAGTGGCATCAGAAGGTGCAGAGTTCCATGTTTCTTTATTGGCAGTTCTTTCTGTTGTGCATTCACTTTGATCTACATTCAGGGAGATGCCTTTGAAGAGCATGAAAACAGGTGTTGTCAGTGACTGGAAGTGCAAATCTTAGTGTGAGAAGAAGCCACTAATGGTTTTTAATCATTGGAGTTAGAGTGATAGATAAGCAGTGGCTAGAGGAGGAAAAATGAGAAACATGTGTATTGGAATGGTGCAGAAAAAATATTTTAGCATTTTTCATCCTAGAAGAAAATCAATACATTTCTATTTTATGTACTATCTTGGTTTGAAACTGTGCTAAATATACAGAGTCTCCATTAATACTAGTAGGTGGCTTTCATGGGTAAATAATATGCCAAGAAAATAATTTAATTCCCCAAATTCTTGCTACAAGAAGGACATTGAGGTACTGGAGTATGTCCAGGGAAGGACAATGAAGCTGGTGAAGGGTCTGGAGCACAAGTCTTATGACAAATGGTGAGGGAACTAGAGTTGTTCTGGAACAGAGAAGACTCAGAAAGAAGCCTGGTGGAGAGAAGGCTGAGGGGAGACCTTATCACTCTCTACAATACCTGAAAGCAAGTTGCAGTGAGGTGGGTGTTGGTCTTTTCTCCCAGGTAGCAAGTGCCAGGACAAGAGTAAAAAGCCTCAAGTTGCACCAGGGTAGGTTTAGATTGGATATTAGGGAAAATATCTGCACCCGAAAGATCATCAGGTATTGCAAGAGGCTACTCAAGGAAGTGGTTGAGTCACCATCCTTTGAGATATTTAGAAGATCTGTAAACATGGCACTTAGGGACACAATTTAGTGAAAGCTTAATGGTTGGACTTAGAGGTCTTTTCTAACCTAAATGATTCTATGGCTCTATACAAAAGAAGGACTTTTATTTCTCTCTAAAGTTTCAAGAGCTTGATCCCCAGGATAAGCTCTCCTCAGTTACAAGGGCCAATGTGAGCACTACTCCCATTGGAGGGTATTATTTCTCTTTGCAGAGTGTAAGTCTGTTGTTTTAAAAAGCTGCTTTCTGGGTTTGAGTTCTCAAGCTGACAAGAAATGTACAATAAAAAATGTGTTTTCTCTGAATAGTAATGCATTCAGCTTGTCAGTCTATGGATTGACTGCAGACTAAATGAAACTATACCCAAACAAGCAAGACAATTCTCAAGTTAACAGTATCAGTCAGCTAAGATTTGCATCATCCTTGTGCTGCTGCTTCTTTTTAACAACCTTCAAATCAAAATTCAGCACGAGGAAGAAGTGACTGAACCGTGTCACCAGAAGTAAACAGTTTTCTTGGAATGAATAACCTGAAATCTGTTGAATTTACATATTTTGCCCCAAAACTTTATGGAATTCTGTGAACAAAGTACTTCTCCCCCAAAAATAGGATATTGTGATAACATAGCCCTAAGGATTTGCCATAGTGTAGCAAATAATAGCAATATTAGTACATGTGAAGGCACTGATGTCCTACAAAGTTTAAGATCTGCTGCTGTGGCTTTCTAGTTTTCTCATGTGCAGATAGAAGTGGCATAGCCATCAAGTGAGCACTAGAATCTGCAGATTGGAAAGTGTATAGGGTGCTGAAGTAAAGCCAGTGTGCCATGGGTAGGCACACCAGCAGCAGAGCTTGTAGGATTTACTGAGTTGCATATATTGACACTGGGTAATACCAACTGATCTCTGTCAACTAAAATGTCCACGCTCAGTTAACTTTATTTATAGTAGGTAACTTCTATGTTGGCTTGCTGCCATATTGTGAATTTGGTGGTTTATGAAGATGGGAAAACAATAACAAGAAGTATCCACGTAAAGTAAAATTCAAAAAATATATTTCTACCAAAAAAACCTTTTTTCCCAAGTTAATAAAACAAGTCAATGAGCTAAAATGACTTTAGAAATTATGCACACAGTGTCACAGCCTGAAAAAATGCACAATAAAATGTTTGCCATTTTTCAGATTGCTGCTTCATTTCTTCCTGATATTGTTTATTTTGGCAAAATGATGTAATTGGGGAAATAATAAAGCCTTACCAACATGAAGAAATAGGATCAATGCAGTGGTATGAGGTTTATCCTGAGTCAGTAAAGTTATTCCTGTCCAAAATCATGCTTATAAGCATATTCATTTAAAGATCCAGCACTCCTGTATAAACTAAAAGCTATGTGCTTTCCTAAAGTTTAGATCTGTCTTGTATTGTTTGTAGTTTTCAGGCAAATAATGTTCAAAATAGTTTAAATACAAAGGTTTCATCTATGGGTATGTGGAATTACACAACCGATTGCTTTGTTGGTATCTAAGTTGGGAAGTCTAATCTAAGGTGTTTTTTTCAAGAGGAAATTTTCATCTGAAAAATATCTTAAATCTCTTTAAGCAGGACTTTTTAAATAGGTTTTACTGTAGCTAGTAATAAGCTTGCTTAAATGACTGTTCTATTTTTTAAGAGAGTGTTGCATTGATATTTGCTACAGGTGGTAGATTTAGCATATTGAGTTTGTTTTAAGATTAATCTGAGATGAGTCCAATCCCAAATCCTCCATTTGGACTTCTGTGAAAGCTTTGATACAGGTTCAGATTTTGTAGCCCAAATACTCTGTTCAACTAGGGTTATAAATACTTAAGCACAGTTTCAAAAATATTCCTGGAGTTGTCAAATCAGGTTGGGACATCAGGCTGTAATTTTTAATTAGTAAATTAGAGGCTAAATGCATTAATAAAATCCCATCAGGAGAGCAGGTACTGCCAAAATATCAAGAAGTAGCTAAGTGATTACCTTGTTGGCAGTGTCTTGCCTCTGCAGGGCAAGGCACTTATTTCCTTCTCTCATGCTGATTTCGTAGCTCCACTGGAGCCAAGACCTGGACAACATGTTTCACCTGAGCTGCAGCTACTGTTAATCCTCACTGCAAACACCTGTCTTTGGCATCTGTCTTAAAGGTGACTCACCTCTGAGGGGCAGAACATTCTTAGGCTTGCAAGAAATTCTGAGGTTTTTGGGGTTGCCTTTTAACTCATAAGCCAGTGTTTGAAAAGTTGGAGAATTTAAAGTTCATTTATGTATCCCATATTGATCTGCTCTTTGGTGGCAGCAGCTTTCATGCCTTCTGCCTGGATGTTTTTAGCCATTTACCACCATGGTACTGCAGCACCCACTGCCAGGGCAGAGTTCAGACCCTTGAATAATCCCCATGTAAAAACACCACACTGCTCTTCTTCTGTTTCCATCATCCTTTATCAGCAAAACCACATTATGTAGTTACAAAGTGTACTCCAAGCCTTGCCACCATGTCAGTTAGGATGACCAGATTAGGCTGAAGAGCCACTATTTCCCTCTTGCAGAGGAAGAGAAGTTAGCTAATTGACCTTATTTGCAGCCTGAATGCACCGGAGTCCAAGAGGTACAAGGTGGAAACGGCAGTATATTGAGGTGCGCTCTGCCTTATGTAGGTTTGGGAGCGGCCATTAGGAAAGTAGGGAAGTGCTGAGGGTAGAACCAATGAGGGTACAAGGGTTCAGCCATGAGGGATAGGGGAAACTTTCTTGAACATTCCATAAGGAGACATTTAATATAACAAACAACCTATAATAATCATAGAAAACCCGAGAAGGAACAACAATAGAACAGTCTCTTAGTCTTTAAACAATGGTCTCTCCTGAGCTGATGGTGTTAGGTTCAATGCTCTGCTTCCACGATTCATATCCATCCTCGCCCACACTTATCCTTGCAGAACTTTTGCAGCTGAGTTTCATATTAGCTCTATAAGGTGCCACATTTTAGGAGACTTAATTCTACTTAGAAGTTTTTAGCCTGTATGCTTTCTCAGAACTTTAGCTTCAGCTTAATTTATTTCTTTTTAATTATTTTGCAAAGGAAGTGAGTGATTCTGTTAACAGTTTAGAAAGGCAAGTTCGGACTCCCATTGACAAAACATAATAATCGTCCTTGCTCTTAAAATCTCTTTCCAAACTATGAGATGGCCCAGGGCTCCCTTTCCCATTATAGGTTGAACAAGGTAATTTTTTAAGAACCCTTCCAAACTGAGTTATTCCATGATTCCATGTTTCTAAGTTCTCTCCTGAATTGTATGATTCTGCACAAGACATTTTGTTCCAGGATTTTGCATACCATATAAAGTGAGTTTGTCAGTATCATGCTAGGAAATGGTTCTGTACTAAACAATAAACAGGCCGTTGACTCTCTACTGAACTAATAGAGTCTATGCAAGTCTTTTTTTTTTTTTCATAACTACCTAATAATGTGTATCTGGTGTCCAAAAGGATTCTCGCCTATAGCTATGTTGGTAAGCAGTTCCCAGATTTCATGATGGTATGACAGAACAGTTGAAAATATAGGTGAACCAAGGAGTGCTGGAAAATTCATAATACATCTTCTAACCGTTTCCATTATGTTTGTTTCTCCTTCTTAAGAGGCAGGTCGACTGCTTTTTAACAAACCTTGCATATTCTATAGGTCCCTTTCAGTTTTTTACTTCACTGTAACAAATTGGTGTGGTATATATTAGAAACTGGACAAAATGACTGGGAAGGAAAGAGTCCTATTTAGTGAACCCTACTCGGAATTTCATTATAAATTGAACTTTTTTTCAGGACTGAAAAAGGTCAGTATGATTTTGACTGCTTTTGTATTTCACAGTTTTAACCATTCTGTTAGCACTGTGTGGAATATCCAAATGTGATAGGAGAACCAGTGGTGGAGTTCCCAAACAGTTGCAGCAAGAAAGCTTTGGAAACATCACAAAAATACTCTCTGTTGTGAGATTTCCAATTTAGTTCTGCCACATGGGCATTCAAAGATTCATCCAAAAGGAATTCACCTCTTTCGATACTTACTCAGAGGGATTCCTCAGGGATTCACTCATCAGTGGCCATGTAGTAGATGTTCATGCCGTGCTCACTTTATAGCAGAGTTGTACTCAATATTGATTTAAAATGGTTACCTGGGGTTTTGGTGGAAGTCCAGTGGTGACAACTGGGAAGTTGGTGTAAACTTAATGCAGCTTTACTAGGGAAGATTTGTAGCCTTTGCTGTTCTTTACATGGTTGTCAATAGCCATCTCTTTTTGCTACATCCTGCAGTTCTTTAAAATCAGCAAGTTCTTGTTTGTGCCAGGAATTCAAACAACTTTGAAACTCTCTGAAAAAAAAAGCAACAGAAGAAATAGTAAGTAAACTGCAGCAATTTTCCAGCCCCACAGCATGGCCGTCAGTGTTCACCATAACCACCACCCTGCATCAAATGCCAAATTTAACCTTAGAAGAAGCAGGAGCAACTGTATTATATTATTGATGTTGTACCACAGGTGATTTACATCTCCTCTGTCTTTTCCTGGACTTGAAAGGGATGTAAACTGAGACATACACTAAGACCTTTCTGCACATGGGACAGATGAGTTTCTGATCTGAGTTCTGGCAGTGGTGAGCCTGCCACTGGTGAGTGCCCTGACTAGGGACAGAGTAACCTTAGTGCTCCCAACAATGAGCACACTGCATCTGAAAACCAAGTGTAAGCTGCAAACATAAAAATCAGTCGCCATCATATAATGACATGACATATTGCCATGACGTAATGTTTGTGAATTGTCACTTCCTGGATGTCTCCTGCACCCAAACAGCTGTGTGTTGCTGTAAGAACAGCCAAAGGTACCTCTTTCTTGGATGCATTGAAGTATCGAGGTGAGAAGGACAGAGGGAAGCAACAAAGACTTTAAAACTGCTGATGTACTGTGATAACTTGCCTACTCATTCTGATTCAACTGAACTGGGTGTGCAACTGGTCATGTAACAGCCTTCCCACTTTTGCATCCACTTGGGCAGCTGATTCATGTGTCACCAGCATGCCTACCTGCTAACAAAAGCTCTGCTTGTGGTCAGGGAGAGATCACTCCGCCATACACAGCGCGTGCCTGTATATGTCTGATCCTCATGCTGACACTGGAAGAGACTCCCTGCCCATCACAGGCTGTCCTGTGTAGACATGCAGAGGATGACTGTGAAGACGTGATCCTTTAATTTTCTCTTCGTATTGTTACGATAATTGACCAAGTGCCTGAAAATAGGGACAGACAGGCATCAAGTCCTCTTCTCCTATCAGATATATATTGCTATAGCTCTGTGGTATTAGGAGATACAGACTATAATCAGCAAACTTCTCTTGGCATTACAAGCTTGTCTTTACTGTTTTTCTGAGGCCTGCTCAACATTTATTTTCATATTCTGGCATGACCAGAAATTGTGTTGATGAACGTTTAGCACTTTATGTTTTCAGCTCAATGTATCAAGGTTGACATATGAATTGTACCACATTCCTTGAAAGTACAAAAGGCAGTCCTGACTAACCTCAATCAAGCATGCACATGGGAAATAGTCCTTGTCTTTGCAGGGGCAGTCTACACCAGTTTCTCTAAATGTTCAGAGTGGAAGTGCTGAATCTCTTATTTATGTTCATTTAGCTGAAGTTGGGAACTTGCTGATAAAAACTGAGCCCATCATGTTCATTTTATAACCTATTTAAAATCAGCTGCTACACCGTTTTGGTTTTGAAATTAGGCAATTTCCACACATTTCCCAAGCCTAATTGTTCATTATCCCATTATCTTCTTTCCCATATCCTGCTATTTTTTTTTTTTAATATTTAAAACCTAATGGAATTGTAGCTTGCATTTCTGCCTTAGTACATTCACTGCTAAAAACTAATGTTTTCTTTGCTCACACTTTGTACTTTCAGTCTAGGAATCAATCACTCTTGATTTTTTTTTTCTTCAACCTGTTTCATCGCCAGCTGAATAAGTGGAAAATCTCTTTATCCTCTGCATGCATCACTGAACCTAGCAGACTGTCCCAATGTGACTGAAAAGTATCATCACTTCTTTTTCAAAAGTGGAAAAATTCCCTTATAGAGAAGCTAGATGAATCACATAACCCTCTGAGATAGCCAGAACTTGGAATAAAAGCCCAAGGTTTTTGGCTGCAATCTGAGTCCTAAATCTTGTCTACAGATCAAGTTACCTCAAAGTTAAAATGAATATGAAGCTACACTTTAAAACAATACCTGGTTTTCTGCACATGTTATTCTGAGAGGTAGCAGTAAATCTCTGAGGCTGGCAGGCAGTTGCATGGTTAGTTGTTGTAGCAGATCTCTTGCATGTTCCGGTCAGCACCACCCTCTAAATGCTGAAACTCACTGGGGTTGTCTGAGCACAATCTCCACTTCCTAAATTATTTCTGCTGAAGTTGTACACTCAGTAGCCTAAAAACACCTGTCCTTCTCCCAGCACCTGAGTTAAGAACAGCAAGGCTGCACTGGCTGATGGAGTTTTGGGAGCAGACTGTCTGCTGCTCTGTCTGGGAGAGACTTTCTAAGGTGGGACTGTTGGCTCCTTTTCTTTCAGTGGCTAAGCCAACTCACTTTGAAAAACCAATAACCCCCATTACTAATTGGCACAGAAAGGCATTGTTAAGCTGTGCCTTTGTAAAGCTGTGCCTTCTGCTCAGCACCGAGGTGTCCAAGTTCGCTCTCTCAGGGAGAAGCCTTTGTGCCCATGTTTCTGAACATGCCTTTGGTGTTCCGTGTCCTGCTTTCCACATGACTCCTTAGAAGCCTGGACCTATTTTCTCATTACTTCCATCTCTGAGTAGAAAGTCCAACAAAACATTAATAATTTTAATTTTGGTCACACTGTTTAGTGGTGTCTGAACAGCACCACCTGAGTAAGGACAACAGACTGCTTTTCTAGATCTCTGATGTGCTAAAAGGAGCAACATCAATATTACTGCTTGCCAGAAACTCAGAGCACAGCTCAGCTGTGTCATGGGTAATGAAGAGATTTGGGGATCCTGAGAGGAAACCCGCTGATAGGATAAGTCTTTGTTTAAGGCTTTTGAAGATGGGTTTTGATTCAGTAAACAAGGGATTAACAGACCCACATTTATCATTAGTGATAACAGTGGGGAAATACTGCTTTTAAGGCAATGAAAGCTTTTGTAATATAAAGTCAGTACAAAGCTCAATTATTGGATGAAATTTGTTATAGAGCTCACAAATCTTTATGTTCAGACTTAAATTCCACTCAGGGCAGCTGCTTTATTTCAGATATATGAAGTATTTTAATGTCTGAAGTTTGGCAATTTTTAATGGATATCCAGTCCTTAACAGCTTCCAGTCACACAGCCTCAGAGAAAATTCCATTATCTTGTTACTTTAAAAAAAAAACAAAAACAACAAAACCAAACAACAAAACAAACCAACAAACCAAAAACAAACCACCGAAACAGTTTATATAGTAGATACTGTTTATCGTCCTATTTTAAAGTTGTTAATTCACTTGAAAGAAAAGTGATTTTATTGTGGCTGCTTCTGTGATTGTTTTTTTTTTCTCTTTGAATTAAGGTTTGTGTTGTATTTGCAGTTTTTGCAAGCTGTTATGTAAAAGCCCTTAAAGCTATCCTTTCTCCTCCACATCTTTCTGATGGCTCATTATTTCTCTCAGTCCTCATTCTATAGATGATATTAACATACAAGTTTTAAACTATTCACTTTTTCGTGAGGTTTCTCATGCTATAGTTACACATTTGAAATTAGTTTTCCTTTAGAAGAAAAATCACCGATGTTCCGAAGAGGGTGTGAGATACACCAGGGCTGGTTTTGTCATTGCCAGAAAAGCTTTGATCCAATAGAAGCTATGGAAACCAAGACTTGGTAGAAAAAAAGGATGTAGACGTCTGCTAAAGAGCTATAGAAATATGATGACATTAAAATAAAAGTTAGAATGATCTTACCGACCAAGATCTACATTCATTATGTGTACGCCTGTATTATAGTGTTGGGATAGCAACATGCAGAAGGAAAACTGTTCCAGCGTTAGTCTACATTTACAGATACTTCCAAAAATGTTTTAAACTGTTAAGCTGAAATTTATCATAATACTTCTTAACCCAAACAGTCAATTTTTTATATTATCGTTAATATGGCAGAGTTCCATCTCTCCAGTTGTGAATCATCCAAGTCTTAAGCAAAATGAGGTCTAGGGCTTTTAAGTGCTAAAAATACTTGCAATGCATTTTAAAGCTTGTATCATTCCAAAATGGATACATTTAATAACTTTAATCCAACTGTGGCCTGAGGTTTGTGTCTGCAGTATCTCCCTACACAGTTGCCCTGCTGAGCTGAAGAGGAGGCAGGAAGGATCAGCTCCTTCTCTGTAGAATCTTATAAATAACCTGATTTGGAAAGACAATTTTTCCATTCATTCCTTTTTTCCCCCTAGAAAGCCATGTGAAACCAAATGCCTCTTGCTCATCTTAGCACTGGTTCTTTGGGGTGCTTTGTGCAGTTCAGCCAACTTTTTCACCTCTTTCCTCCCTGTGCTGTGCTATTTCTGTAAAAGCATTGTGTTGGTTCCACATACCCTGGAGCATCAGCCCCAGTATGGTTTGAATTCCCAGCCTATGGCTGAGGGAGTAACAACCTTCTGGAAGGCAAGGATGAGTCTGGAGGTACCTTGGGACTGGCTGAGTCCTTTCCAACAGTATGTGTTTCTTTTGGCATATAGCCAAATGATGTACTGAAAGGGAGTGAGGTGGCTCACAGCATTCCTTTGGAAGAGGAGTTAGGGATATAGTTTTATGGATCATATCTTTTGTGCAGCTCCCTCATGCAGATACAGAAAATCCAACAGGATGGCTTGCATATGAATGGGATTCTGGAATTGAGGGGGCCTATGTAGGAATGAAATTTTTTGTATGCTAGTTTTTTATTAATTCCTTCCACTCCTTCCTCCATCTTATCTGTAGAACTTTTTCAAACGTGACAAGTTTAAACCTCTTTTAAGTCAAGGTTTGTAAAAATGTTCACTCTTCAAGCAGTGCTTAGAGTTTGGGACATAGCTGTTTCAGTACTTCTAGTTGTGAGAAATAAACCAACATGATCTCATTACAAGCACAATTAGTTGAGCCAAGATGAGATTTTTTCTTTACCAAATCAGGGGTTTCTTTTTTCTTTTTGTGTTGTTTTGATTTTATAGGGAACTTACAGGTGTACCGCAAAGCATGTAAGGTACTAAGTTCTGTCTGGACTTGGCACCAGGGGCTGTTACAGATGGGGAAGTACTTGAATCAAAAATGTAGGAGACAAAGGCCTCTTTTGCCATGTGGCAGGCTCTGTGAACAATAAAGACCCACCATCCTGTGTGAAGAATCCGCACTGATGAATATGTGTGATCTGGCAAAGACAGGCAGGGCTCTGTAAGACTACAAAAGATGTGAGGTTTGAATGCAAGGTGGCTTCCAGATCCCCTGTGGTTTGAGACACCCATCATGCACTGAAAATAAAACTTTTCTTTGTCGTATCTCCTTTGTTTCATAGGTTATTGCCATCTTCTAAAATTGGGAAAAGAGAAATTTCTCACAAAGTATTGAATCTCAGTCTTCAGGACTTGTCCTGTGAAACATGGCATTCTGCCTTTTCTCCCTGTATTTCAGCCCTCTTTCCCCTAGAAAAATAAAATTTCTACCACAAGCACTCTCCTCAAATATGCTAATTTGTTTCCCATTACTGGAGGTTTATTGTTGAGTTTCTCTTTGTAATTTCTTTTTCTGCTCTCTCCTCTCCCTCCTTTTTCTTATCTTGTTTAGTCACTTTTACCATTTCCATTTCAGTGCTCAGCTATTCAAATGTCAGCCAGTCTTGGTATTCCATTCTCCAACCCCAGACTTTCAGGCACTACTCTTGCCTCCTTCCACGTGAGGAGAGTGAAATAAATATGAAAAAAGATAACCAGATGAAATAAAGATTCAGACAATTCATAAAATTAGCAGAAATCCAGAAGTTCTACCAAGATGGGTTTCCCAAATCCAGCTCAGCACAATAGAACGCTCTGATGCCATTGCTGTGAATAATCATGCAATAGGTACTGGCACCAGGAAAAAAGTCCATGTAATCATAAATACCAAATCAGGAAATGCATCTCCTGAAGTGACTTGACACAAACACTTTCTTCAAATTGTAATCTTCGTGAAAGCTTTGAGAAGATGCAGAAAAATTACCTCCTCTCTGTTGTGTAGTGAGAAGTAGTATGTAAAGTAGAACACAGAATTGTAGGAAGATGCAGCAACTGGAAATTTCATTTCAATAAAGCTACTATAGTAGCTGAATCCAGCAGAAAAGCAGTAAGACAGTAGAAGCCTTGCTATCATTTGAAATAAAGATTGGATGCCTTTTTAAACTATAAACTGTAATTCAACAACAAGTTTTTGTTCAATAGAAGAATCACTGTGTGTCCCACACTGTGCTCAAAGTATCCTACGCTGTGTGCTTCCTTTTCTGGCCTTGGAAATTATGAGGCAAATCCTCATCTGAAATCAATTCCTAAAACATCAGTATATTCAGAATCTGAACTCACAAATATTTTTAACAAAAAAAAAATCACAAAAAAACCAACAAAAAACCCATATAAATTTAACTGCATGCAAAATTCGAAGACCTAATCACAGATCTGTAATTACTGTTTGATAACTCCATATATGCAATATACCTTTTTTGTTTACATAGCCATTTTTTGTTAGTATTTAATACCATGATTAATTACTACCACCATTTCTTATATCAATGCAATAATTAAATAATGCATTCAATAAAAGTTTTAGCAATGTAAAGTTCTACCAACTTCAGTAGCTCCTTAAGTGAAATATCTGTGGGTACAAAAGGAATTTTTTTTCTGTTTTCAAGTGAGATTGAAATTACTCTTCTGAATTTTAATGTTTAATATAAAAAGTGGGATTTTTTAATTGTTACAGCTTACAGCTTTGTCAGAAAGTCACAAAAGGTGACAGTGTATCTGCTAGAAGGATGATTCACAGATTCAATAGGAAGCTTTGCTGGGAAAACAAGCTTATAAGGTAGTAAATGGATAAAAAAAAGCCACCTTTATTTTAAAAACTGTTTTCCACTATGTTACTTCAGAGCATTTCTCAGTCAGACATTCAAGTTCCTCTTAGCCTGTCATAGTTTATAAATTTTTCTCTAAATTCTTTCTGCTATAGATTTTTCAGAATGCCAATGAGGGCTTTCAAAAACCCAATTTTTACTTCTTTGCAAGAATAGAAATGTTAGTCTATTCACATCTTGCAAATCACCAATTGTTTTTGCTGTTGCAAGCAGTCTTTTGGAAAGCAAAATATTTCCATTAGTGAATAAGTCTCTCAGAATTTGTTTTACTTACCTTCTGTACCCAGGCACACATATACTTGTCTTGTTTGGTATTTGGTTTTTCCCACTTAGGACCTATTCTGACCTTACTGATGACATATATATATCTGGGCTAAGATGAAGTCACACCAAGATCAGACTTGGACGCAAATACAACTGAATTGTGATGAATACTGCGTGTAAAGTTATCTTTGCAGAATGGAGTATTCCGAACTGAATAATGCCTTAATTTAAGTTGCTCATACATATCATGGCAGCCATTCCTGTGTATTTAAAAGCTTTGAATAAGAAAAGATTATTTCTCTGAAATATGTTCTGCACCAGCAGTTCCTATTGAGGATAAAGATGAAGCGTAACTTGAATGAGTAGTGACTTGTAGCCTTGTTGGAGGCCAGAACAGACAGAGCGAGTACTCCCAAGATGAACAGTGTATTTTGAACTTGATAAACAGGGAATGTTGTATTGAGTATCTTTGACTAACAAGTCTCAAAACCCAAGGAGAAATCAGAAATGAGGGGCAGTTCCTTTAGGTTCATGATTTAAAAGACAAAGCAAAATACATTGAATACAATGAAGTGAAACACATTGAAGTACATTCCTGGACAAGTGGCAACTAAGGAGGAAAAGGTGCATTTTATCTTACGTGTATTTGGTGACCACAGGACCAGAAGGGAGCAGAGTTAAGTCCATATGGATAATTTGAAGCCAACAAATGAAACTAAGAGAATGAGAATTTAACTGAAACATTATAAAATTTCCTAACTGTTAGGAGTATGTGGAATGTTTTCTTTTCAGTGGAGATAAAAGTACAGGACAAGTTGCTCTGACTATAGCTATAGTATATTGTAAAACGTACTAAAGGAATGGAATATGTGATATGAAGGTCATGTCTACTTGGCAGAAGGGCGCAAGAACCCTCAGGAACTTTCCCTCATCTTTGTAGAAAATACTTGCCACTAACTGTCAATGGAAGGACTTCTTACTTTAGTAAGAATTTGATTTTACTTTGATGTTTATGAAACAAAAATAGGATGAATTTTACTGTGCTTCCATAGAAAAGCCTGAAATGAAATAAAGGTTGAGAGCTGTGTTGTGAAACAGAGGTAAAAGAAAAAACTAATGGGAACTCAAGAACTCTGATCATTGATGGCAAAAATGACAAGTCAGTTGGCAGAGAGGAAAGCAGACAAACAAGATGTTCCTCTATGCTGATAGAAATAAGAACCAAATACAATCCAGCATGAATTTCAGCGAGATGAAGCCATATGGTAACATCAGCTCTAGATGTGCTTGGGTGTTAGGGAAGTTTGAGTTTTCGGTCAACTCCAAACACAGGTCTGTCAGCTGCTTTTAAGTTACAGCAATTTACTTTGTGTACAGGATTTTTACTTTTTTTCCCAACCTCAGATCCAACCAAAAACTCTGAAATCTTAGTTTATAGCCTTTGGCTTGTGTTGACAATCAGAATGAGAAGTGAGTGCTGATAGGTTGTTTAAGAAAATGCTGTAGAGCTCTCATTCTGGGAGTTGATGGTGTTATGCCCATGCCGCAAACCCCAGTTAACAAACAGGTATAACATCTCCCTTTTTATTGGTTTTCACTTTACAGCATCCAAAAGGCAGATTTCAGGCAGCACATCTCTGTTGAATGTCGTATTTATTTTTTTAATTAATTCAGCTTTTCAGGTTGGGTCTTACTAGGTAAAGAAAGAACTGAACCTTTAGATACTTACTCTTTATTTTCAAATCCCCCAGTGGAAAAACTTGTGTGTTTTGTTTGTTATCTTGGTTTGTTGTTTTTTTAATTAATGTATTTGGTTTACTCTTTCAGAGGAACAATAGAGTGTGATTTATTGCTCTACTAAGAAATAGTTCTCCTTAATTGTTTCTTAGAATCAGTTTTTCCAGAAATAGTCAAATGTCTCTTATCACTGAAATTAATACTGCAAATTAATTTTTCTCCTTTATTCTCAATTATTTGATGATCTGCAACAATAACTTTTCTGAATGCTTTCATTTTTTGTTCATAACACCTGTGAATTCAGTGGAATTCTGTATGTTTATTAACATTGACATAATTAGATAGTATTAATAGTATTAGCTTTTTAAAATAAAAAAAAAATCAGTAAACTGATCCATGTGCTGAGATGTACTTTACAGCTCTGTCCTGGCAGGGTGAGTGGAATGGTATTGTACATCAGTCTTCTAAATTGCTCTGAAATGTCTTATTGCTGTGGTTTGCCAAATGGATTTACAGCCAGACTTTCTCTCCCCCTTTTCTGTAGCTCTGGATCTACAGGGCACAGATCCTTGAAAGTTCTCTTATTAGACACAGTAGATGTAAAATTATTATACTCCTATTTTTTATGTTGAAAAGCAAGTGAAAAAACCCAACGCATTTCTTTTGACTAAGTGTGTGGAATGAAAATATTCACTGCATTTTAGATGCGATGGAAAATGCTATTTTTGAACAGAGCAATTGGCATTATAGGTAAGCGAAAATTGCCAAAAAATATTTTTAAGCATTGTAAGATTTGGTATTCATTCTCTGACTTGGTTAGCTTGTTTTTTTGTATTTGCAGGTTGTTCGGAGTCACTTCTCTTACTCAGACAAACTGCTCAAGCACTTGGATGATCATCAAAAATCAGGAGTTACATTGGTATCACCATGCTAATCCAATCTTACTGCTGGTGATGTACTACACCCTCGCAACTCTTATTCGTCTCTGGCTACAAGAGCCCATTGTAAGTGTAACTTCCTTCTCTCTTCTAGCACTAATGACTAATGACTGTGAGCCTGCCCAGTTCAGATACTTGCTAACAGATAGGCAGACATTTAGGAAAGTTAAGGGAAGTAGACAGCAAGTGCAAGGTGGTACTTTGAATTTCATCTTTTTGCTAAGTGTCTTCAAGAATCCAATCTAATAAGGGTGACACATGGATATTCTTCTTCAAATCATCAAGACTATTTATGTAAAGAATGCAATGACAGAGCCTTAGTGCATATTCTGGTTTGGAAAGCAGGTATTGATATGAAGTAGTGGTTGGACTTGATTGACTCAATGGTCTTGAAGGTCTTTTCCAACCTAAATGATTATGAGTCTATGATTCTAGTTTAGGTGCTGTCAAGTGGAATGCTAACATCCAGGGCTTGTCTAGCAGAACTGAAGTAGGATACATTCTGGCACAAATACTGTAAGACAGGAAAAAAATTTGCAATTTTGTCACAGATACAGAAAAATTTTCTTAAAAACTTTCCTCCTGATTCTTTGTGCCTGAGTGAAAATCCCAGCTTTCATTTAAGAGCAAGAGAACACAGAGGGGAAAAAATGTTAATTCTTCCAATTTCAGAGAAAAATGGGAGTATAAGAATGCAAAGGTATGTTAAAGGCTTAGAAACTGAAAGTTATTGAAAGGATGATCCTAGACATTATTTATTTTAATATCCTAACCCTTTAGGATTGACACCAGTTTTAGAGTTCAGGTTTAGCAGTGCTTGTAAACCACAATGAAGATACTCATGACTGCTGTGAATTAGTGGAGTTCATAGTAGCAAGCAAAAACTGTTGAAGCTTTTCTTATTTTAAGGGGTTTTCTTCATATAATGGATATAAGAGTTGAACATTTAAAAAGGCAACCAACATCTCCTCTGAACTGAGATGTCTGAGCTTTACATATAGAGGGCTTCAAAAGGTAAATGATGCCAGAACTGTCAGCTGTAGTTATTAAAAAAAAATGTGGTTTAAGTTTCCAGAAATCTTAATACTGTCTTTTCTAAAGTAACAAGATTGTAATCCAGTATCCTCTGGCATTGGGTATTTTTAGGGTTTTTTTCCTATCTTTTTCTGCAGCAGCATCAGTAAACTTGATTTTTTTTTTTTCTTTCCTTAAGTGTAAACTGAGATTTCCAGCTAATAGTAAGATTTTAACACTGGGACTGTAACTAAAACTTCATGTCTCACAAACTGCATAATAAAATCATGAGAACTATTCAAAGAGGAGTAACCACATGTGAGATGCAGTTAATGTGATCTGTGTGATCTCAAAAACTCCGGGAATTCTTTTCCAGTCCCTGGGTTATTTTCATCTAGCTTTCACTATCTTAAAGTTTGGTCTTGGAACTAAGTTCGTTGCTGAGCTTTTTCAGTGGATAAAAGTGGGCCTTTCTGTCTCAGTATAGAGGGAATGCTGCAAGTTCCTCCAGAGACTTGAGAGGAACTATAGTGGTCTTGCTGCCTACCCTTCTTTTTATTTAGACTACTTGTGTGGTGTCTCAGATAGATATTCCCATAAGACGCTAAAGTCAGTCTCTGGGAACTGCCAGCATAGGAAATTAGAGATGCTTTCCAAGCAATTGAGCTGGAGCAAGTAAGTATCAAAAGACATTAATTTAAAAAATGCTGATGTCTCTCAAACCCATGACTACATGAGAGGCAATACAAAGACTTGGCATTCCCATGAGAACTTCAGATGTCAGGGAAATGAAGCTTCCATGCAAAGATAAATGGATGCTTAAAAAAGCGAACACTGTAAAGAAAAGAATACCCATACATTAATGCTTTTTTTTGATGCACAGGATGTAGTGATGCAAGTATTTGTCATTAGAAAGTGATGCTGAGATTTCCAAAATTTTGCTGTATTTTGCACACTTCATCCTTACAGATTTTTTTTTTTTGTCTATATGCAATTTGTTTTAATTTAGTGGTGCCATAGATTAGGAATTAATCTTTCTCTTATTAGCTTTCCACTAGTAAATTCCATTCTCAATTATTTAGATTCAGAAATAACTGTTTTCTAGGTTTTAATGAAATGTTTTTTAACTTGGCAATTTGTAGTACATTTGATTCATTATGGAACTAAGAATATAACCTTCCTTTGCAGTCTCCAGTGATTCCAAAGTTGCACTGTATTTAGTAGCTCACCACTAACCTGCCTATAGTTGAACGGATGGCAAAAACAATGTCCTAGGTAGTGTTTAGTGTAAAAAAGTTGGTTCTCTGTGTACTGCTGTTGTGCAGTAAGACATGAGTCATCTTAGAAATTTTGTTCAAAAGAGTCTCATGAAGAAAACTGTTTTGAACAAAATATGTGTGATAGATTATGCATAGGGAAATATTTATTTAGACTCAAAGATGTACATAAGCTGAATATAACACTGGTGTAGCAGATGCCAAAAGCAAACTAAGACCTGTAAACCTGATTTTTTTTTCTTCTTGTGTGAATTACATTGTGGGCTCCTCCTGTGGACAAAATTCCTCCTGGATTGCAGCAGGAAGTGTCTTTGAGACAGATTCCCTTGAGAGTCTCTAAATACCACAACTGATGAACAATTTTACAGGAACAATGCCCACTTCAAATCTTGAGTTTCAGGGTGAAGTTTTTTTGTGTGTGTGCTACAATCCCAAAGTAAGGCACATAAGAGATTTCCATGTATGGTCTCTGTGTGGGATTCTGAATGGATCTTATTCAAAATGACTGTGGCAGTCAGTGGAAGTTTTGCTTTACTTATGCTTGCTATTTTGGATCCTGATTTGTTCTAACATTGAGTCTTGTGAAATACTACCTCTGCAAATAAGAGGTGATCTGCCTCTGGAGATTTCAGCTCGGAGTTGTAAGTGCCAGTACTAAATGTATGAATAGAGCCCATTCATTCTGTCCTGTGAGTACTGAGCAATAGTACAGGAGTCAACAGTTTACAGCAATGGAATATAGAGTCCTCTCATAGAATTTGTATAATTGTTTGAATTAAAAAGTATTTGAGAGTTGCTCAGGTATTAGAAGAACTGAAAAAATTAGACCAGTCGAAAGACTCTTACAAATTGTACTTGTTTTTACTAGTACTGTGTTTTCTGACTTTTCTTCCTCTTCTGAGAAAGAGAAAACAAGATTTCCTACACTTCCTTGTAGTCTCTTAGGCTAAAAATATCTTACTGAAATAATTGTTTGCATCTTAGGTTTTTCGTATTGTTTTAGTCACCCTAGTGCCAAACTAAATGCCTTTGATAAGCAGTTCTTTATGGTTCACACTTATATTGAGGTTTCAGTTAGCAGTGACAAGTATTTTAAGCACAGAATCAACTCATTTCATCTTACAGATTTGCTAAGAAAGTCATTTTACAATCAAATATAAACATAAAATCATATGTGAAATGTGCTACCATTTCCTATGAGAAGTGAAACTAAATTAATAACGATTGTTTATCTAAGTCAAGATTTAAAAAATAGGACCTTGCTGTTAGGATTGGAATGGAGAGAGTTTCAAAACTAGCTAGGATGTTTTGATGTCCTGTTCCTGTGGGTAGCTTTGCAGACCTCTGCTCAGCATCCTAATTTATTCTTCTATTGCATCAGGCAATTTTGCATAAGCAATGAGAACAGTTATCCCCAGCAACCTGCCACTCAGGAGGCACAGTGCAGAAAGAGGTCTGGAGGAACTCAAAAAGGAGTTGTAACCTAGCATGGTTTATGTTGTCCTGCTTTGCCACTCTGATATGAAAACATCTATGCTAAATCTGTTAGAGAGACCCCATACCAATGCTGAGCCATGGAATTAAGATGGAGTTAAGACCAGTACATTTGCAGTCCTCCTCAACTTAGTGATAATAGTTGCCATGACAGATGCAGAAATAGACTGCTTGGATCATAGACAGTTGCAGTCACAGAACAGTCCAGTTTGGAAAGGACTTAGGAAAACCATAAAATGCGATTTCTTGTGAGAGCAGGGCTTCAGATTAGATTGTCCAGGGCCCAATCTTGGACATTTCCAGCAAAGCCTACCAATGCCAGTGACTCAGTGTTCTCATGGTGAAATGTATATACTTTTTAAATACCCAGAAGGCATTTCCCTGAAGCAAATTATGTTCTTAGCCTCTTGTCTTATAATCATGTCTCCCCAAGAGAAAAGTACCTCTGTCTTAGATCCTCTAAGTCTGGGAAAAAAAACCCCAACAATCTAATTCCTGCATCCTTCAACTTCTCCAATCCTCTAATCCTCTTGACAGTTTTCTGTTGGATCCTCTCCAGATTTTTTGTGTCTCACTTGAACTAGGGGATGGGGGATGCCAGAATTGAATTGCAGGTATGGCCTGAGAGTTGCCAGGTACACTGGAATAATCACATCCCTTGATCTGCTGGCAGTACTCCTGGTGATGCATTCCAGGACATGTCTGCTTTCATTGCTGCTGGAGTTCACCGCTGGCTCATGTTCAGTTTGCAGTTCACCAGCACCCTCTAAGCCTAATCCACACGGTCTGTTCAGAGCCTTTATGTGGGTTTATTCCAGATGCAGGACTCTGTAAAACCCTGTGCATGTTTTGTTGTCCAATCTGTGTATGGTGACTCTTCCTACTGGCCCATCTACCTCCTCCTAGTTCATTTTGTATGGGTGCAATTCCATCCAGATAGTTTTGAAGATTCTGAATATTACCAGACGTAGGAACTCCACTCATGACCAACTACCTTTTTGTCTTTAAGCCATTACCCTGCTTAGAGAAAGACAGTTTAGCTAGTTCTTCACCCATCTTGTAGTCCATCTGTCAAGTCTACATCTTACCAGCTTGTCAGCAAAGATATTGTGGAAGAATAGTCAAAGATGCTGAAATCAAGGTAGCTGTCATCCACAGCTCTCCCTTCATCCACTCAACCAGCTGTTTCAGCATAAAAAACAATCAGGCTATGCTTGGTAAATCTGTATCAGCATTTTTCAGTTATCTTGTTTTATATGTGAGCACATACAGGTATTTGCTGACTCAAGAACAAAATTAGGTGGGCTTAAGTGGATGACTAGCGCTTACTAGTTTGTTACATATTGAGGTATGGTGAGTTAGGTTAATCTTCAGTGGTAGATACATGTGCTTAAAGGGTTTTGATCTTTTCCGTTCTTCTGTTTAGTGAAGCAAAACTGGCTTTTCACATATATAAACAGATGAGAAGAGTGAATTTTCTTTCTTTGAGAATGAAACATATATATGTTATGGGTTTTATATTTTATGTATTTATGCATGCTTGTGGTATGACTATATAGTAAGTTAAGGTAGTATGTGGAGGTCTGTGTAATTCTGGTGTCATGTAACTAGCAGTTATAGAATAGCTCTGTCATAATTTCTGAAAATGTCATCTCAGTTAAGAGTCACGTTTCATGAACTGAGTGTATTAATCCCTAAAAGATGTTTCAAAGACATACTCTGAAGAGGGAGCATCAGCTGGGGGGAAATGTAAATTCCTCTGCTAAGATTGCATTTGCAGAGCCACAGTTAGTGTTCTCATTTGTTATCATTTAGCAGATACCTGATGAAGAGAAATCTGTTAGCAGGGAAGATGACAAAGAAATACCCTGCAGCCCAGTTCCAATGACAGCGGAGAGGAGACGCAGCCTGTGGTATGCAAGCCACTATACAACTGATGAAAGAAAAGTAAGGCTGGAGGGGGAAGGGTCTCTGCATTGCACAGTTATTTGAAAGTAAGGGAAGCAGCATTATATAAGTTGCAAGTAAGATCTTCCCATGTGATTATATAAATCAGATACAGTATCAAGGCTGTGTGGCAGAGAGGAATATATTCTGTAAAAGTGAATAAAACAAAACCAGGAGCCAGAGCAAAGAAGTAAATAAAGGACATGTTCTATGTTTTTGACTTCCGCATTTAAGAAGTATAGGGCTGGGCTTTTGGCATGAGGCCATTATCTTTGTGCAAAACAGAAAGTCTGTCAGGGAGCTAAACCTGATGTAAAGATCTGATCCACCTTGTAACTGCTAATTAGTGCTGTCATTGGTAAGTGGGGACTGCCAGCTTATCTTCCTCCAAGCAAACTGATGTCTCTGTTGGAGATACAAAGCAAGGCAATTAAGGCAGTTGTGTAAAATCTCCTGGAAAGGTCCAGCTTTCTACCATCTGTCTGCACCAGCTGTAGTGCAAAATTTCATTTGTTGAGTTGCTGTCACATTTGGGGTATATGAACATATTGTTGAGCCAACATATACTCAAGCCTCCAGAACTCCACCATAATAATAGTAATGGTAAATGAGCTGGCAAATGGATTAAGTATCACATTTTATATTTGTTTCAACATTTTATTGGAACTGGTTTTGTAATTGTAGTAATTCTAATGATTGTTTAAAAACTTAGTTTTTAAGCACTGGATCATTAGAAAGACATTAGAAAGCAGTTAATCAGTATAATGACATACTGATTAATTCTTTGACCTAGTATCCAAAATTTCAATGCAGCATTCTTAGTTTTGGTTTAAAATTCACAGGAACATACAGTCAAATTATGTTAATGCTATGACATAATCAGTATCATTTTATAGTAGTGTACAATTCTGCTGGCTTTTTAAGACTTCTTTCTGAATTTCTTAGTGCAAATCTCGAAAAGTCAGCATATGTGCATGCATATATTCAAAAAGTTAGACTTACTAATGCTTGAGCTGTGCTTCTTTAATAATTTGTCCTTGCATTGCTTTTTGCAGCTTCTGTCAATGACCCAAGATGAATACAAGCCATCGGATGTTAGTATACTACTAGTCTTTGTAATTTTGCAATTCTTCTTAATATGTGTAAATACAGATTACACTGGTACATGCAAATAAAACCTTAGATGACATCTGTAAAGCTTCTATACTTTTGGTTAGCCTGACATTTACTCTATATCTTTGATTATCCTAAATATAATTGTCCTTTGCTTCCTTAATAATTTCACTGAGAAACCACTGATTGATCATTTGAAATTAAACTGCTTGTAGTAGTACCAACTGGCAAACGATCTTTGCTATTTCATTGGGTTTAAATAAGATATGAAAATATGCTTTCTAATGCAAGCCATCTTTACACTTGATTTAGTTTCTTTGCTTTTTTTTTAATTTATTTCATTCATGTTGGAATGCTGAGGCCCTTAAAGCATGACTGACAATACATATGAGTTCAATTTACAGATTACAGAAAATATTTGAACAGACAGCAAATGATCTATATATCTTGACTACCATAGATCCAAGCAGACTCTGAAAGCAGAAACATCCTCTCTGTTCATCATACACAGAATGGAGATGCAGATGAATTTTGGGAGCATCAATAACCAAATCTAAATGTGCTCCATATAGGTGGAGCTGCTGGATATAACTGAACATAACCCAGATAGTATTCTTAAACAGTCCACACATGTCTGTGCATGGTTTTTACAGGCAAAATATGCTATCTCACAGCCTGTGCAGAAGTCAGTCTTCAGTGTGTATTGCCATCACTAATGCATTGCATGTGAATTTCTGCCAATATGAGGGATATTAATGACTGTGGTCACTGGAGCCCTTATCCAAACAAGCACAACGGCTAAAATTGAAGTAAAAAAAAAAATAAAACAATGAAAAAGCATTGAATTAGTACTACCAACTGATGTAAATGGGACATTAATAACAATAATTACCACAAGGGGTTTTATTAACAGCAAC
Organism: Hafferia zeledoni; assembly: GCA_035583235.1. Taxonomy (NCBI): domain Eukaryota; kingdom Metazoa; phylum Chordata; class Aves; order Passeriformes; family Thamnophilidae; genus Hafferia; species Hafferia zeledoni. Next base: position 98,899,259 of record JAWWEV010000083.1, read on the forward strand.
AAATACAGAAGTCACCAGGAATAACTCAAATTTGAATGTAATTTATAACCATAATTTTCATGACTACTGAAATAATTAGATGCGAACTAAGGTTTTAACATCTCGATGTATTAGTTTGCCTAAGATGGAGAATGAGTTTTAGGTTAAATTTATTGATATGGCATAAAAAGATAAATTAATTTTGGAGGCTGTTATGTGCTACTTTTGCATGCAACATGACTATAACATACCAATTTCTTCAGAAGTAACTGCAGTTACTTGTTAAGGTCTTTTAACACTGGCACTCCAACAGTAACAAAGTACAGAGAGAGGAGTCAGATTGTTCTAAGAGCCACCCTAAATACAGTGCCTCTCTCCAATGTCCTGGCAGGTGCTGCTGGTAACGGTGAACGGGAACCCTGCTGACTATCACACCATCCACCCCGCACTGCCATTAGAAAATGGTCCAGCCAAAGCAGACATGTATTCAACACCACAGTACAAATGGGAGCCTTCAGATGACATGTCAGGTAGTGAATTTCCTGGGAATTGTCCTTAGTTCTGTATTTTTTTCTTATTCTGTATCTTCACTCACTGCCTCTAGCATTTATTTTCATTTTGGAAAGCTCTTTGGCCTGTTCAAGTTTAATAATCACAGTTGGCTTACAGTGATGACTGACCATATGGCAATTCTGTAAACTGGACTGTAGCCGTATACTATCCAAAATACTTTACCTACCAACACAGTGATTTGAAGCAGCCATCAGAGTGATTACATGCAAAATAATTCCAGGAGAGGATGCATATACTATCTTTAGACCAGCATGGCTTGCAAATAAGAATTTCTTTTTCTACTTAGAAAAGGAAGAAGAGGTAGAGGAGGAAGAAGAGGAAGTTACCCAGGAGGAAAAAGAAAATGTTAAGTTACATGCCTTGGTCTCTGTGTTCCAGTTTATCATGAAACAAAGTTACATTTGTGCTCTGATAGCTATGATGGTAAGTACTGGCAACAAAAAGAATAATGATGTTCATTTTGCAAATGTGTCTTCCCAATGCCTTTCTGAAAGTAATGTCATCACTCGTTTTCAGTAAGTCATTGCATCAGGGTTAGAAAATATCAACATAATGTCTGCATCATTTTGGGCCCATTTTAGGTTATTAATGCATAATCCCGAGGCTTGTTAGAGACCTATAAATAGAGCAAAACATGGGATTCTGGTTAAAATATCACATATCCAGGACTGGGAGTTCCAGGATTTGTTGTCTGTCTGAATGTCAGAAAACCACTGGGACTCAGTTTCCTGTTGATTCCCAAATTTCTGCAAAAGCAGGTTTGTCATGTGTTTGTGCCACTCAGAAATTTGCCTACAAAATGAAAGCATTTCATGCTGTTACAGAAGATTTTTAAAATATAGGCCCTACTTCAGGTTGATGCATGCATGCAATTACTCTCTGAGAAGAAAAGATCTGTAAAGCCTGGTTGCTTGTATTGACACAGAAAGATCTCAGAATAATTAAAGCTTGGTGCCAAGCCAGATTTTCCTCTTGTTTTACTTACTGCCCTTCTTTCTCTTTTCCATGTTGCTACTTGCTTTTATGCATCCTTGAAGCAATACTTTCAGCTTCATTATACCAAGTTTTCTACATAATGATTAGATCTGTCTATATCTATTCCCAGTGCAAGCTTTGCTTTTACTGTTTTGGAAGGGTTTCAACCATGATGAAATTAACCATAAAGCTTCTTGGCCCAATTTTGCATTAAAAATGGTAAAGGAAATTAGCTTGGCTGCCTCTCGTTTGCATAAAGTTTCAAACTTTATTTGTTGTCTTTTAGCAGAAAAAGTTTCTCCTCTAATTAAGACAGGCTCCTTGTGCAAACTGTGGATGTGGGTTGATGCATTCTGAGACATTAGCAAGTAGGTGTTTTCATATTGACACAGTGGTTTCTTCCCTATTGTTTTGAACTCAGGTACTTAGATCATAGAATGGTTCCTGTTGAAAGGGATCTTAAAAACCACCTAGTTCTGACTCCCCTGCCTTGGGCAGGGACACCTACTAAACCAGGTCTGCATTTTCTTTTTAATTAATTTTGAGTTAATTAATTATCTCTCAATATACAAGGAGAACATATATTTGAAGAGCTTTCTTTTTGTGTAATATTGAGACACAGCTAGCTTTTTCCTTCATTATATATATTTCTATATGACTCAATTTATGTATTTATTTATGGTGTACTCTGATGCAAATCGATTTATAATATAGCCAAAGACAGCTCAATGCAAGCTATTTTCTTATATGAGGACAGAGAAGTAACATATTGATGTTTTTCATGTACCCTTAATAGACAAAATTTCCAAGGGAGCTGAGCTAACCTGATGAAAATATTCTTAATGTTGAATAATTTTTTACTTAAATGAAAAAGGAATGTTAAATTCTTTATTGACAGTTATTCCACAGTTATACCAGCATATATACAGCTGAATTTAGTCATAAATCAGTAACATAATGTAGATAAAAAACACTTAAGCCCCAAATCCTTTCCTCAAATATTTACTAGAGCCATTTTCAGTAACTGAATTCTTAAAGCTGTAGAAAACATTCTATAGTTGTGTTTCAGGTAATCTACCATGGTTGCTGTAGACAAATGTTCTTCATGTTAGGTGGGTGCACACCATAGCTTTCCATTTTAAACTGATTCCACAAAAGCTAGACCAGCATGGAGTTAGCACAGTTTTACAAGTCTGTCAAAGGCCTTGAATGTAAGTACCTGTCAATTACATTTTGCTCTTCCTGCTTTGAATTCTTTGCTGCTGTTTCACAAGATCTTTTGTGCCCAAAGACTAGGCTATATTTTCCATCTTTTTTAGTTTGATGTAATGAGAAGCAATGATTCTGCTTACAAAGCGTAGCACAGTGAAACTAATGCAAAAAGCAGGGTTTGCTCTGAGCTGTGCATTTGTTGTGAGTCTACATGCTTTTCAAGGGCTTTATTGCAGGTGGCCCAGTAGCTGAATAATATGGGTGAGAGTCTGATGACAGTGAAAATATGTGCTAAGTAGAGAAATCTAAATAAAGTGTAACTGCCAGTGTGCATCTCTGCTGTTACTGAGTGCATCTGTGGACATTTTTCCTCTTTTTCCTCCTTCCACAAGGCATGGAGTATCACGTATCACAGCTGGTTGACTTTTGTGTTACTGATCTGGTCTTGCACATTGTGGATGATTCGGGACCGAAGGAAATATGCCATGATCAGTTCACCATTCATGGTTTTCTATGGAAATTTACTGCTAATATTACAGTATATATGGAGTATTGAGCTCAAGAATGATGAGCTTCCTCAAGTATCAGGTTTTTTAAAAAGAAAGGAACCTGGGGAGCTGGCATCAAAGGTAGGTGTTACAAGCAACTGAGATTTATTTATGAAACCACAAAATATATTGTGATAAAAATGTGGATGTCTTGGCATTTCTTTAAGAGTGAATCCACAGTTTTCAGTGTAACCACTTGCAATAGCAGTTGTAAAATAAAGGGTAAGTCATTAAAGAATAGTGTTCGTAAAACTGCTTCCTGCTTCTCAAGCTAATACTAGAGCAAATGTTTCAGGCATCTTTTAGATTTTCATTAAATTACTTAGTGGATGGAAATTGCTCACTTGGTTGGTTTTATAAACTGAATTGAAAATTAGATGTGATTCGATTTTCTAAATTAATAACCAGGAGATGTCAGCTCTGTCTCTGACTATGATGGCAACTGGAACTATGGTGTCATTGCAATTACCAATACTACTTCCCTTATGATTTCTCACAAGCAGCAGCACATAACTGTGGTTGACCTTTAATACTTTATCCTTACACCTGAATCAGCATGAATTGAAATCCACTTCGGATCAGAACTGAGAGAGTTTGCTGACCTCAATGCATGATAGATTTTTTTCTTTGATTTCTTGAAAGCATTACAAAATGCATTTTGTTTGGCAAGGTTGCTTCTGCAGTAGGAACTGAACACAAACAGGAAGCTGTTTCCTAGAACACCCAAGAGGGGCATCTCAGAGTGTGCATCTAGATGGCACTGCTCCTATTGCACGAAGTGATTCACTTCCCTTGTGTCTCCTAATTACAATTTAAAGTGATTTTGTAAGTGATCTTCCTTGTTGAAGTTGGCAGTACCTTTTGGACAACCATTTCTGGGTCTTTAATGCATTTGAAATTAGTGAGTGCTATATTATTTCTCTTGTAAAAATAGGGATAGTTTAGTAAGAGGGCTAAAGCTCAAGGGGTCTCTACAAGAGAAGTTCTACAGTTTTTCTCAATGACTTTGTAAATCTAAATGGAATTTTAACTATTTTAATATGCCAGCCCCTTTTACATATTTTCTTATTAGCTATATTGTCAAATATCTTGTCTAAAAACAGATGGTGTCAAGAAAACTGTTGTGTAAGTATGATGATTTGGCCACTTCCCTAAAGACAATAGATGTCTAGTGGTGGTTTTTTAGGCTGAATATAATGCACTCCATAACTTTCATACAATCACAGAATACTTCTGGAGGTCATCTGGTCCAACTTCCCTACTCAAGCAGTGCCATCTAGAGCTGATTGCCCAGGACCATTCCCAGATGGCTTTTGAATATCCCCAAGAATGGAAACTCTGCAACATCCCTGGGCAACCTGTGACAGTGCTCAGCCCTCCTTACAGGAAGAAAAAAGTGTTTCTTTATGTTCAGAAGGAAGCTCCCATGTTTCAGTTTGTGTCCACTGCCTCTGGTCCCATCACTGGGCACCACTGAAAAGAGTCTGGCTCCAACCTCTTCCACTTCCATTCAGATATTTATAGAAATTGGATGAGATTCCCCATGAGCTTTGTCTTCTGCAGGGTGAGCAGTACCACCTCTTTCAGCCTTTCCTCATAGGAGAGATGCCCTTCATCTTCATGGCAAATTCAACTGCACTCTCTCCAGTACATCCACGTCTCTGTTGTACTGAGGACCAGAACGGGACCCAGTACTTGAATTGTGGCCTCAGCAGTGCTGAGTAGAGAAGAAGGATCACCTTCCTTGACCAGCTGGCAGCACTCCTCATGCAGCCCAGGATACCATTACCCTTCTTTGCCTTAAGGCCACATTGCTGGCTCACATTCAACTTGTTATGCCGAACTGCTCTACAGCTGCTTGAACCCCAGAATTTAATGATGCATGTGTTGATTCTCCCTCCCCAGGTGCAGAACTTTGCACTTTCCCTTGTTGAGTGCCATGTTGTTCCTGTCAGAACAGGAGTGCCATTTTGTTCTTTTCCCCAGCCTGCTGAGGTCCCTCTGGGTGGCAGCATAGCCTTCTCGTGTATCAGCCACTCCTCCCAGTTTTATGCTATCAGCAAACTTGGTGAGGGTACACTCTGTCCCATCATCTGGAACGTAAATTAAGATGTTGAGCAAGACTGGGTATACTGCTAATCACTGACCTTCAACTAGACTTTATGCTACTGATCACCACCCTCTGAGCTCAGCTGTTCAGTCAGTTTTTAGTCCACCTCTGCTTGCTCATCCAGCTCATACTTCATCAGCTTCTCTATGAGGATCTTATGGGAAACAGTTTCAAAAGTCTGTCTGAAGTCTAAGCAGACTATCCACTGCTCTCTTCTCATCTGCATCATTTTATTGTAGAAGTTTACGAGGCTGGTCAAACATGACTTCCCCTTGGTGGATCCACTCTGTCTATTCCTGATTATTTTCTCAACCTTCATGTGCCTGGAAATGTTTTCCAGGATTAGCTGCTCCATCACCTTAGAATCACAGAATGATTTAGTTTAGCAGGGACATTTAAAGATCATTTATTCCAACACACTGCCATTGGTAGGGACATTTCTCACTAGATCAGGTTGCTCAAAATCCCAGTGCCTGATCTTAGACAATTCCAGTGATGAAGCATTCTCAGCTTCTGTAGGAAGCCTTTTCCAGCATCTCGCAGTTGCCACCTTCTCAGGAATTGAGATAAATGAGATTGTCCAGTCTGTATCCTCCATCTTTCCTCTTCCTGAAGATGAGTGACATTTGCTTCCCTTCAGCACTTCTGCCAGTCAGCACATTTGATCAAAGATTATTGAGAGTCGCCCTTACTGTGACACCAGCCAGCTCCCTCACCATTCATGGCTACATCCCATCACTACCCATGGACTTATGTATTCCCGCTTTATTTAAATATTCACTGATCTTATCCTTTTCCAGCAAGTGTGCGTCGTCTTGCTTCAGACCTTTCCATGGTCTCCAGGACATGGGATTCCTTAAGACCAGTCTTGCTAGCAAAAACTGAGGCCTTTTGATACCTCTGCCTTTTCCATGTCCTGTGTCACTGGAGCCCTTGCCTCACTCAGCAGTGGGCATAGATTTTCCCCAGCCTTCCTTTTCTGCTTAAGTATTTACAGAAGCTCCTCTTGTAGTATTTGACATGCCTTGTCAAACTCAGTTTCAGGCCTTGGCTTTTCTAACCATGTCTCTATATGCTCTACCAGTCTCTGCATTCCTCCCAGGTTCCCTAGTTCATTATGCATCTCCAGAGTCTGTGCATTCCAGCTGTGTTGTCATGCAAATTCCTACTCCACCTCTGCATCTTCCTGGCATGGGCTTCCTGAAGAGCCTGTAGCTCTCTATTGGAGCTAATCAAGCCATCACACTCTGTTTCTGTCATCCCAAAGAGATCACGGAGCTGCACAGAGGTCTCTGATTCCTTGTGTTGTGTTCCCCATGCTTCATGCTTTAGTGTACAGGCACTTCAGAGAGACAAGCTGGCATGCTCTTTTCCCAGAAAGGAGCTGGAAGAATTCCCCATAATGGTGTCTCGAAGTAATTGCCTTGCTTATATAAAAGTGCTTGACGTGATCCTGCATAAGCCCTGTTTCACTGATTATGTATTTCCTTTTGTTCACATGACCCTAGGCACCCTTTGTTTGTTAGGCTCATCCATCAGTCCCTCTCAAGGGCTCCAGTAACTCTGTACCCCTCTCTTATTCCTAGTTTAAAGTCCTTTGAGTAAGGGTTGAATTTAAATGAAGTTTGGATACTCTATTCTGCAGAGTAAAGAATAGAAAGAGGTGTACTATAATTCTTTCTGCATAAGTTTCTGCATGCTCTGTGTGTGTGTCCTGGTCTGAAAATGAGACAAAATGCATACTGTTAAAGGTGCCTAAAGGCATTTCTTTGGTCTGCAACCCTTCAAGACTTTTCTTAGAGCCAGCTCTGGCTCTGGAAATGCCAAGTAGAACAGGGAGTAAATGTGGTAGGAAGACAGAGTTAATCACTGAAGAACAAATCTGTGTTTTCCAATATCACGCAGACTGACAATCTGCTGCTGTGGCTCAGCATTAGCTGCAGTGTCAATAAAAACAGCTGTCACTAGGCTGGGAGCTCTCCTTTCCCCCATCAAGGACTTGTGTGTTAGAAATAAAATGGGAGAGTTCTTTACATTGTACTACTGGCCTTGTCATTCTATTGTGTGCAAAGTACTTGACTCTTACATGCTTCCTATTTGAGATTTTATTCTTCTAGCTAAGTAGTGAAATGTCTACCTCTACACCGGAGAAATTAGTGAAACTTTGGAAAAAGGAAACATAAATCAAGTGTGTGATGGATAGGCATCATGCTGAATTTATCCATCTCTTGGTATCATGCTGTTACCAAATTATCATCTCCTGAAGCTCTTAAGAGAATTAGGAGGTATTTTAAGTCTTGTAACTGCTGCAAATGAAAGGCATATTCAGTTGTTTGGGTCTTCTGCAATTAAAAGACATTAAAAAAATTTGATTTTTAAATTAATTGTGCTGAAGCACCTGAAGTACCAAACTTCCTAAATCAAAATATTTAGGAAAACTATACTAATCAGTGCATAATTAGAAGATCCTTAAACTTACAAGACAGTTGTTAAAAATGGAATAGAATGGGGTAGAATAGAAACTTATAAATAAATACCTTTAAGAAATGGAAGAGTGCAAGTGAAACAAAGTTGTTTGTAATGCAGGATGTTTCCTAAATTACTTAACTTGAACAGAGATGCACTTTGACACTGGTGCCATTTTCTGACAGACAGAGAAAACAAAGGCATGCAAAATTTATGAAAATCTGTGCTTGTATTAGTAGGACATAGGATATACAATTAGTCTGTTGGGTTTTTTTGATTTTTGTTTGCAGATTCTTTTCACAATTACTTTCTGGCTACTGCTTAGGCAACACCTCACTGAACAGAAAGCACTTCGGCTAAAAGAAGCTACTTTATCTGAGGTCAAAGTTGGAAGTCAAGAAGATGAAGAAAAAGGTAAAGCCATCTCTAATTTGGTCATTCAGTTGTGATGGATGTTCCAGTACTGCATTTCTCTGATATTGAAAGCAATTAGAAAGATTCCTGTTATTAGTTAGGAAAGATATTACAAAATCTATGTGCAGTTATCTCTCAGATACAAAAATAAAAGACTTCTGAATTTTAGAAATTCAAGTAACATGAGAATTCTCTTTACATGAAGGTAATTAAAATGACTCATTTGAGAAAGATCATGGGACTTTCAAACAGTTTACTGCTGTGTCCCAAACTCAAATCAGAAGATGAATTGCCCTAAGAGTTTAACCATAGAAGAGCTTACATAGAAAAAGTCAGTTGCTAAATTCCTTGGAAGTTGTGTTGGTACTTAAACACTTTATAGACAAGGGAGTTAAACTACACATTTCAATGGGAAAAATAAATATATTTTTACAGTGCAGGAGTGCAAGCATACCTGAGAGCAAAGTTTACTTCTATAGGTTCAGCTTATCTAACAGTTCAGTGGCCTGTTCTTTCTTTTGCTACTGGGCACATTCTCCCCCAACCCTTCCTTGCCCTCTTCTGTATATCTGGATGCTGATCTGAACAAGTTCAATGCACTGAAAAGGTAGAAAGTGAGCTCTGAAAGCAGTGGTGTAGTTTCCTTTATGACTAATTATAATACTTGTCTATAAAACATCTGATCAGTGTCAAAGCTGGACACTGCAAGGATTTTCAAGGCAAGATCCTGAGAAGAGCGATGGTGAGTAGGAAAAAAGGAGTGTGCAAGCCTTTTGATGGGGAAGTTTCAATATTGTTCTCAATGGGAAGGAAAGCATTATAGCGATGTGCTATGGTTTTGACAAGCCCTGTTATCTATATACGTGCACATGTACTTGCTGCTGAAAGCACAAATACCCTGCCCTTCACAAACCTTACAATAACTGGGGGATCTTGACCTCTACATAGGGCGAAAGCAGCTTGTCTTTTCTGCAATAGCCTAGGTACAAAAGAAGCAGCTGGATAGTGGTCATTTCTTTGAAAAAATAGCAGTGTTAATGCAGCATTTATATCTTTTTTAAGCTTGTTTTGGTTTATGTTAATGTTTCTCTTGCTTGTGGCTTTTGGAGGTAAACACCCTATTCTCTAAAGGACAAAACTCAAGATGAGAGCTTCAAACTCAAGATGAGAGTTTAAACTCAAGATGAGAGCTTTCTGGTGGTGTTGGTGGTTTCTTTGTTTTCTGGTTTAGAAAGTTGCTTACTTGAGAGTATAACCATTGCTGTGGAAAGTGTTTTGGCTATTATCCATTATGTATAACCCTTAGGGTCTCATTTTCTGCTACAGCTGCTGGCGTTTTCAGACAAAGTGAAGATGGGTGTCTGGTAAGGATGTATAGCTATGTGCCATATGGCTCCAGGAGCTGGTTGAAACTCATGTAAAGTTGAAACCCTTTTCCTTGCTCCATAGGCATGTTTGATTCAGAATTGCAGTCTCTTGTGCATATTGTGTTTTAGGCTTCTGTGTTGTGTGCAGAGATTTTACTTTCCACCTATTTAAATTGTTACTTAAAGTACCCAGAACAGACAGAGGCCAAATGTGACTCTATTTGCAGAAGAGGAGTTACAAGAGGGAGACGTGTCAGAAGAACAGGAGGAGGAGAAGGAAGAGGAGGAGGAGGAAGAGGAGGAAGAGGATGAACAGGATATTATGAAAGTCTTGGGGAAGCTGGTGATGGCTATGTTAATCAAGTACTGGATTTACGTCTGTGGGGGCATGTTCTTCTTTGTCAGCTTTGAGGGTACAATTGTCATGTACAAAATCATCTACATGGTACTGTTCCTCTTCTGTGTGGCCCTCTATCAGGTAAGTGAGAACTGTGTTAACTAAATTTTATCCTTGAATACAATTGTCCATACCTTTAACTTGCTAATAAGGTAGTTCCAAATAGAATTCATAAACGGTGTATTTGTTCTTTAGTTAGATACAAAAGAATAAGATAATTTGAATGGGCTAAGAGTAATTCTCCTTTGGTTGGCTTTTGACCATAATGACCAAGTGCACATAAATTAGATACAATGCACACACCTCTGCTCTGGCACGGCACTTCACTATGTCCTTTGGAAATTTTGTGGAAAATTCTCAGTCTGTGCACATCCAACATAGCCACCAGTTTTTCTGATATCTAGTTCACAGAGCTTCCACTGCCCAATGAGCGTGGAGTCCTTCTCATCCTGGATTTTCATCCTCTAACGGAGATGAAACTGATTGACTTAAGTTGCCCCTGACTTTTATGTCTGTGGCCCATGTCCCAACAGACATTTTTACACGAAAGTCTTTTCTTGAGTGCATGTGCATCAGGAGAAAAAAAAATTATCTCAAAGATCTGTGGCTGCCACTGGGTAAACATTGCTTTTTTCAGGCCATCTAAGAAAAATAGTGTTCTTCATCTCTTTTTGATTGTACAACATTGTCAATGTTTCTGTCAGTGTCTTTGCCTTCAGCTTGTATCAGCATCCCTAGTGTGTGATTTTCAGGTGCACTATGAATGGTGGAGAAAGATTTTAAAGTACTTTTGGATGTCAGTGGTTGTTTACACGATGTTGGTACTTATCTTCATCTACACGTACCAGTTTGAGTCATTTCCTGAGTTGTGGAAGAACATGACAGGTCTGGATGAAGAAAAGTAAGTGGTTTTGAATAACTTTTTTTTTTTCCTTGAATCTTTGAGTTCAGTGTGATGGAAAGGTCTGAGAGTAGTCTTCCTTCTTGTGGGTGAAAAACATCATGGGATCATTCTCAGGCATAGCTGCCTGAGCGCTCCAATATGAAGCCTTAGATTTATTGGTGTAACAATAAAGATGAGCAAGCTCCAAGAGTCTTATTTTCTCCCACTGGCTGCCAAGACCTTGAGATTGCTTCAGTTCCCAATACAGTGCCAATGCCTCTCTTTACAGCTTTGGTCATAGGAGCAAGATCCAGGCAAAGATTAAGGGCATATTTGCAGAATGTTTGGAACTGATGAAAGTGGACCTGCTCTCCTGCTAATGAGGAGGGCTGAGTTTCTTCATTCTTATGATGTGTTGAGCATTTTTCAAGAGGAGCTTACATGAGAAAGTATATGCAATATAAGTGGAACTCCAGTGCAGGACTTTCAGTCAGAGAAAACTCATCTGGTTCAAGAGGTCTGTGGCAGGGTTGATTCCATTGTAAAACTTGCTGATTAGAAGAATTTTAAAAACCAAAAACATGTAACAAGTACCAGCCCCTTATTTTGTGTTGCAAATGATTTGTAGTGGTATCTCATGACAAGAATATTTTGGTGTGTAAAGGTGGCTTAGTGGCTTACTTTTTTTCTTTTTCCCCAGACTAGAGGACCTTGGCTTAAAACAATTTTCCGTGGCTGATCTATTCACACGCATCTTTATCCCCACCTCCTTCCTACTGGTGTGTATCTTACACCTTCACTATTTCCACGATCAGTTTCTCCAGCTCACTGATTTAAAAGCTGTGACCAGCAAACAGGACAACACTATTTACAGGTAAAGAAGCAAAGTAAATGGAGCTATTGATTATCTGTATGAAAATGCTGTTTCTGTCTGTCTTGTAAAGCTCACTCTTCAGCAGATGTTACTTGCCTTTGCTGTGACCATCTGGCTTAAAAAGAAGGTGCTCAATATCCAGCACTGCTACAAACAAAGCATCTGTCTTCCCCACTTTCCTCCTGCACACTGAACTTTTTCCTTTTGGGGTACATTTTTAAAGGTCCTCATGGTATTTATATATTTATCTTACTGGCTTTGACCTTTCATGGGAGTTAGTTCATTAATTCCTGTGTGCCTTTTTGTAAGTCCTGTCAGTGATAAGAAATACAGCTTTTAATTTGGGTTACTTCAATTTTTCGATGTCCATTTTGAGGGCCAGATGAAAATTGGGAGATCTTTGGCAAATAATTTATTTGCATTGAACAGTGAGGCCTTTTTGTAAAACTGAACTTCAGAAATGGAAAAATTCCAAACTTCTGGTTACTCTTCATACTACTGACCATTGACTATGCAAGCTCTTTGTGACACACAGTAATTTTGTCCAGAAGTTCATTAGCATATTTTCATGTATCTAGGATGTCACTTTTCCAGTGTTCTATTCTTTCATCCTTTCCGGCATAAAAACATATCTGGGAGTACGAGAGAGAAATGATTTTGTAGTACATGGTATTATATTATGCAGTGACAATTACAGTCATTCTTTGAAAAAAGAAATTCATTTAGACACTACTTTTAGAGTGTTTACTGTCCAATGATGTGTATCTTCAATTGCACTTCTATGACTGGAGACTAGCTGCATAGTATCACATATACTAGTGCTGTGGAGTAACAACAGTTTCTCTTAACAGAGTATTATGTTCTAGGTTTTTCAAGATTTACTAAAGCATTTCAGATTTTTTTCTTGCATTCAATTTGATATGAGCTCCTTTAGAGTGTATGGTGCAATTTTGTTTTGCTGTGAGAATAAGCTGTACTTTTATATAATGCTTCCAGTTTCTGTATTTAAACAATCGCTAAAAATGGAACCTATCAAACATGACAAAATTTTTCAATAAATTTGTGGGGATTTTTCAACTTACCTTTTTAAATGCCTGTTTGCATAACATCCTTTGCTTTGTTTTTCTTGAATTGCTAAATGTGATGGTAGATTCAAGGGTCGTTTTGTAACTGCCTGTGTCCTTTTGCTTGCCTGTATCAGACTTCTTGTGCAGCAGCAGATACACATTAACATTCTGAATTGGCCAAGCCCTGAAACCAGAGCCCAGAGAGGTGTCTGAGCTGAAATGGGGTTGTTCTGGGTTGTGGCATTTGGGGGACTACTTTACAGCTTGCAGTGACTGCACGAGTTCTCTTGTAGCCCGCACAGTTTGCACTTGTGCTGAGGAATGTAGAAACAATTTTAACCTCCCTTCTAGTGTGGTCCAATAGGCATAAAATTGGGGGGAAAAAACAACCAAAAAATGCTCCTGAAACACTCATAGCATTTTGATGGGTTCATAGTACAGTACACTTTGCCTGTCTTGGCATGAGCCTTTTTTTCTTGCTATTAGAAAGCTGGTTGTTTAGAGCTCAAATGTGTAGCTTAATACTAGATTGTGTAGCTTTATATTTTTAACTGATAAATGTGGCATATTTGCTATCTTTGCCATTTTGCAGTGTTTCAAAATCACAAAAATCACATATACCATTAGTCTCTTCTGAGAAACTTTCACAATTATGTCCAATATCAAAATTACTACAGTTTTTATGGTTTGTACTGCTATTAACACTGCCTGGCATATGATAATCCAGCTGTTTTCTTCCCTTGATGCAATACATTCAGACTGAACATCAGCTGACTTTATACTTAGAAGCTTCATATCGAGAACTCAGCTGACATTTGTAGTGATGATGCATAAAGCTGGATAAGAACTAATGCAACAACCAACTTCATCTTAACGCTATTGCTAGCAATAAAAATAAATTGCAGAGACAAATTAAAACACAGATTAAAGATTCATATATATATGTAATTTTCTTACAAATCTACTAAAACTTAATCTTCCCTTCCACTCTGAAGATACTAGCATTCTCTCAACAACTGGTTTACCATCCTAAACTGTTTTCATGCTGCATCTTTTGCAACAAAAAATTTTATATAAAGAAACTGAACCTTAATTTTGAGTAAGAAGACAAAACTCAGTCCTTTTAATAGTGAACTTCTTAAAAGAATCACAGGAGGTGAGAGCTGATTATGAAAATAGTAAAGAAAGCAGGTATAGTCCCTCCATCTGCCCCTGAATTACCACATTATTATAAGTACCATTAAAATTGCTGAGAAAATTTGTTTATTAGAACTCTGCTTCAGATGAAAAAAGTTTGCAGAGTGAGTTCAAGAGTAAGGCTCTGCCAGCTGCAAATAGAGGGCACTGGCAGGGTGAGGCACTTTTCACTATAAAGGTGTCAGAACTGAATGCCTCAGTTCTACATCTGCAAGAAAAAGAAAAATCTTGATTAAGATTTTCCAATCCAATTTCCTTGCTGTACGATGAATCATGATATGGCAGAGATAAAGTCAGTGAGGCAGGTATTTTCTGTGATATGATGCTCTGCCATAATTATCTGTAGTTCTGACTGAAGTTGTATACCGTCTAAATGTCTGAGAGTTGCATTTAAAAGCTTACTAGACTTCTCAGTGCATGATGTATGTTAAGCTTTCAGATTGTGCTTTGTTATGACATAACACATTGGTAGACAGGAAAGTGCATTCATTCCAGTTTAACAGTTTGCTTTTCTCTCTCTAATTCATTTCCCATTTTCATCTTGTTCTTTCATCTCCCACCTCATAGCCATGCCAAAGTCAATGGCCGCGTATATCTAATAATTAATAGGTGGGTACTTCACTTCTTCCTTTCCTTTAAAACAGATACACCTTATCTTCTTTGTTACTCCTTAATTGCTTTTAAAAAAAGTATGTTCTTGCTATGCAGTACTGTGAAATAAGCAGGGAGCTAATATTGTTCAGGTATTGTAGTTTTCCTACAGCTGGTGAAGCAGTTAATACATCTCTCCTGCTTATTTATACATTGTGAGTTTCTTCTCCCAGCTGGGAATTGTCATAAACTTTGCCCATGCCTCAATACAGGAATAATTGGTGCTATTTGTAATTGGCTGCAGACAATAGACTTGGTTGAGGAGGCTCGTTTATCTACCCTTTGTTTGTGCATGGAAAGGTGCATGTCTGCATGCGTGTATGTACTCACAGCCACACAGGCACACAAGCACACATCCCTGCCTTCCTCACAAGCACATAAAAAAGGGAATTTGAGGTCCAGGTCAATTAAATGTGTGGTGTGCATTATGGGTTTGTACAGACTGAAGTTTTAGAAACAGAAATGGAACACTGAAATCACTGCATGCTAAGGCTGTTAATTTATTGGCTGAGTTGGGCGCTGCAAGATCCAAGCTAGAAAAACACATATTGCCATCATAGTCAACCCTTTAAAAATGGCATCTTGAGAACAATTCCATAAATTAGATTTATTTCAAAATATTTGACTGGAATAAATGTAGGCTTTTGTTTAATCATCTCCGAGAATAGAAGGACTTCTGAGTTTGTTGTCACTACTGAATATAAACAGGAAAACCAAGCAAATCCCTTGTTTAGATATTTGTGACTGCATGCTCGAACAAGTAGTTAATCTATGTGTCACATTCATGCTCTTTCTTCAAATGTCATCACATAGTTTGGGTCAATGTTCTTAAAAGTTCACCAAGGCTGGAAATCTGGTCTGTAGGAAGCCCATAGATACTTGAGAATTTCTTTGAGTCAGAAAGTTTCAAGCAACTCATAAACAGCAAAAAATTATCAAAGACAAAAGACACTTCATATTCCATTCAGTTAATTAGTCTTCTGCTCTAGGAAATTACAAATAGATGAAAGTACTAGGAATACAGCAAGGATCTGTGGCACATTCCTGATTTTAGTGCCACTGAAATTGCTTTTTTGCCCTGAACTACTTCTACTAATATGGTTCTCATTATTGATGCCCTATTCAATGAATCTGAGGGTAAGAAATGCTCTCAGTTAAAAGCATTACTGGCTGTACCTTCAAGGCTTTTCATCTGCATTATTATTTAATTATTTCTCTTCCTAAGTATCAGACATAATACCTTTATGTTATTTTGGATAATTTCCCGTCAGTATTTGCCTTCCAACAACAGTTACATCTGACTAACTGTGAATCTTATATGGGTAGCTTTTCTTAAAAATTCTAAACTAGTGTGGGTTTAATATCTTAACATCTTAGTGTTGAATGTTACAATATAATGTAGTCTTATAGCAGAAAAAAAAACGTACCCATCTTTATAACCCAATCACCTCCTGGATCTCTGGAATGCGAATAGAAATTACATGAATAAGAGAATGATGAGTCCATTCATACAAAATCCCATAGAATTATTGTGTTTGTGTCCAATTTACACTGAGGTAAGTCAGTAAGTCCTTGATTTACACCAGTGTGAATGTAGATTTTTCCATCATAAAAGTGAGTTGGGAAGATACCTCATAGAAATCAATGCAATTGGAGGTGTGCAAAACCTGTCTGATTATGGTTACTTTCGTTTCATGGTGCATCGCCTTTCAAATGGGGTCTGATGGTTTAAAGTAGCCAGGGATCTCTGTAACATTTGGACTGAACTGAAAATTCATTCTCTCTTCTTTATATATGACCTTCCTATGGGTACTTTATTAGAGTTTTACGTAAATATAGGTCAGTTTATGTCCTTCTAGGACATATTGATGTTTAGTCACCTTATAGAGATTTGAATTTTCTTTTAGTATATATGCTAGCTTAAATGTGAAAATAAACAAAAATTCCCCAAAGAGTTTATTTGCAACAGCCAACATGGCCCAGAAAACCAACCAAATCCTGGACTGCATCAACAGGAGCATGACCAGCAGGTCAAACGTGCTGATTCTCCCCCTCTATTTTGCTCTTATGAGACCCCACCTGGAGTTCTGTGTTCAACTCTGGTGTTGCCAAAATAAGAAAGACATGGAACTGTTGGAGCAAGTCCAGAGGAGGGCCACAAAGTTGGTAAGAGGACTGTAGCACCTCCATGATGAAGACAGTCTGAGAAAGTTGGGGCTTTTTAGCCTGGAGAAGAGAAGGTTGCATTGAGACCTCATAGCAAACTTCCACTATCTGAAGGGGACCCACAGGAAGGCTGGAGAGGGACTTGAGATCAGAAACTGTAGTGATAGAACAAGGAGTAATGGGTACAAACTGGAAGAGCGGAAATTTAGGCTAGATACATGAACAAAATTCTTTACTGTGAAGGTGGTGGGGCTGTTGCCCAGAGAAGCTGTGGATGCCCCAAGCCTGGTATTGTTCAAGGCCAGGCTGGATAATGCCTTGAGCAACCTGGTCTAGTGAGAGGTGTCCCTGCCTGTGGCGGGAGGGGTTGGACCTAAAGGATCTTTAAGGTCCCTTCCAACCCAAACAATTCTATGATTCTATTATTCTATTTTCAGTAGTCAAAACTAATGAATATATTCTTGAAAATAACAGATTTTCAGATTATTAGACACTCAAGTTAATTACCTGATATATAATGAGGTACTTTAGTCATAAATGTAGCTAAAATTTGTTCAGTGAGATTTTTTTGATGCTTGACTGTCTTGTTAAACTTCTAATTTTAATACACCTTTTCTACCTTTTGGCAGTTGGCACAGTATTTCTACTTCAGGATTGTTTAGTCAGATTTCTGTAGTTTTTCCTTCATTTGAGCCACCGAAGTTTCCATCTTGAAGAAACTGCAACTCCCAAATATTTGAAAAATAATCTTCTTGTTTGACTTGCTCATTAACTATGCTCTTAATTTCTAAAGGTCGGAAGAAAAGTCTAGATTTTTAGGTAACTGTAAAAATCCTAGGTAAAATCAGCAGAATTTCCTGTCTAAATGGTTATCAGCCAGAATTTCACATCATGAGAAATAAATCCCTTATATGGTACTGGAGCACATTAGAACAGTTTTACAAGTGCTTGAATGTATGCTGTGTGTAGTAATTTCAATAGCTAAACTAAGCATTTAATGACCTAATCATATAGATATATAATGCCAAAGGGAGACTTTATTGAAAGAAGTCATATTCAGAAGGGCTATTTATGGCAGTAAGCACTATGCTCAGGAAAGCACATAAAATCAGGGAATTAAGAGAACTGGGTTTTCTG
>JAWWEV010000083.1:98917374-98931863 GCA_035583235.1 Hafferia zeledoni
AAGGGCTATTTATGGCAGTAAGCACTATGCTCAGGAAAGCACATAAAATCAGGGAATTAAGAGAACTGGGTTTTCTGCAAGTATGGGAGGTGAGTCCCAATTGCACAACTGCATGAGAAAAAAAGAAAATGTCTGAAACTGTAATGAAATGCCTCTTTTCTCATTAAAGAAAAGAAAAATCCTGAATAAATCTCAGAAAAAAATGGCACTGTGGCACTAGAGAAATACCATTTCCATATTAAATCAGTTGTATCCCGGTTTTGGTAGATTTAGATACAGTTAGAAATTAAAGAAAAATTGTCTGTGAGATGTAGCAAAGAGAGACAGAGGTTGAATGGCACTGTTAAAGACAGATATGATAAAATATTCTGAAGCCAAAACCATGGAATTTTTGCTTTTGTTTGTTCCCAAACTTATAGCTGGAAGAAAATTAGCAAATTCCTTGGCTTTCCAGCTGCATCTTTTAATTGGAAGAAGGTGGAACTACATTAGCAGTGATAGGTCAGCTACTTGCTATGGTTCAGCTGCATTACTCACAGCATGATAGAAGCACTGACCATGTTTAGCACTGGTGTAAATAGGCTGTGTCCTTTCCATCTGTGCTGCAAATCCATATTTCTTTATAGAAGCACCCTGTGAATGTCATGATGGCATGCTCTTGGCATCAGAAGGCTTCCGCAGATGGAGCAGGAGAATGCTTTATGACTTGTGATATAGCATGACATATTTGTCAATGACCTTCTTCTGTAACCCCTCTGTTCTCATCTCCCTTTTTCTTTCTGTTCCAATTACTTTGAGCAGCCTCAAGAAAAAAATACCAAACCACCAAAATGAGTAAGTCCCCTATGAAGTCATGAAATGTTTCCTCTTAAATAACATCATTTCATGCTTCTACATCTTAAACTCTGACCATTTTCTCCATTGGGGAAAATGTCAAGTTTAAGTGTCAATACCACTCATTACTAACCATTAGTATCTGAGTGAGATGTAGTAACTAATACATTCCAACTCAATTTTCAGTGTATGTTTGGAGAGAGTACCAAAATCATTAACTTCCACTTCTAAGGCATTTTTCATGAAGAGTTGTTTTTTTTTTTTTAATTACACAGTTTGAAAAAGAAAAAGACTATGATGTCATTACTCCTCAGTTTGCTGACATGCTACTGTTTACCAACAGACTGGTCCACCAAGATGGGAGCCTGCCAGACATAACTATGATGAATTTAACAGCCAGCAGAGAAAAGGACGAGGGTAAAATGCTGGAAGAGTCTGGTGAGAAAAGAGCGGAAGAGCCAGAATGGGAGGGAGGGAAAGGGAGGGTCAAGAAAGGAAAAGAAGAAAAAGAAGATGAGGACAAGGAAGATGACTCTGAAGATGAAGACAGTGAATCAGAGGAAGAAGAAACTACAGGTAAGCTCTGCAGAATGCAAATTTTGCCTTCCTCAGCCTTAATTAGCAGTGGCAACCAGTGATTTTTATGTGTTCATCCCTGTTAACTTCAAGCATCAGTTTTTCCTTCTAGTTTTATATGCAGTCTGTGTCAAAGAGCCTGAACTGAGCAGATGGCTATTTGTCAGTTATTCAACAGGCTACAGGCTCTTCTAGGGAAAAATCATACTGTTTCTGTAGGATGCTCAGAGAAATAAAACCAAAGAAATTCTGCCTCTTTCTTCTAGGTAGTCTGGGTTGAATTATTTGGAGGCTACCCCAAATATTAAGAACCCTTGCTGAGTGAAATCTCCTTACAACAAAGAAAGTACACATACATATTTAACATCTGATACTGCATGCTTTCAAAACACACCTCTCCAGAAGACCCAATGGTTTTGCTTCATTATTTATGTGCACATTAGTGTCATATTTTTCAGTTCTGAATGCGTAATTGATGTCAGATGAACATAAAAAAGCTTAAGGGCATACATGGGTAAGGCTTATATTGTTATCCTTGATATTGCTAGGATGAATTCCTAGCATGAATTATTTCCATAACTCAGTCTGTAATATGAGCCAAAAGTGAAACCAGGGAAAAGCATTTAACACCCAAGGGTGCTATATTCTTTGGAAATGCCTTACTGCAAATTTAGTTACTCTTGCCAATATTCACAGGACTATGACACATAAGCAGGGACAGGGTCTTTGTCAAGGCAAAATTGCAGTGCATCTGGCTTAGCTGCCTCAGGGAATCATAGAAGCATTTAGGTTGGAAAAGACCTCTTAAGATCATTGAGTTTAATCCTTAACTTAGCATGGCCAAGTCCACCACTGATGCGTATCCCTAAGTGCCACATCTACACATCTTCCAAATACCTTCAGGGATGGTGATTCTACCACTTCCCTGAGCAGCCTGTTCCAGTACTTGAGTCTGAGCTGAAAATACTTACCTTTCCAGGCCGGAATATCTGCCCTCAGAGAGGTGTTCATGGGCCATGGGAACCTTTCTTGACAAGCTTACATGTGATCTGTGAGGGGGCATAAGCCTGTTGCAGTCTATCCTTCCCTGCATGCTGGAAGGGCTTTGGGACAGAGGCCAGCTGGTGGAGGTTACTCTGTGCATGATACATGCAAGCAGGAAAATGGGGAGCTGCAGCCAGTGGGGCTTGGACATAACACAAGGTGCTGCTTGCCACATGCATTTATTTCTATTGAAGAGTTATAGTATTTTTACATAGCTGTGTGACTGGAGCTTTGACATTAAATGTGTTCACATGTGCAGTCTTCAGCATTGTACAGCCTTTCAGTGGATGCATTCAGGCCTGTATTTTATTCCCTATGTGCATATTGCCAGGCCATGCTAGACCTTATCTGCCTGCTCCACTTAACAGCCACTGTCTGGATATGTCTTGCATGATGCAACACCGTAAATGAAAATAAATGCAATAAAAGAATGGTGAGAACATCTAATTCTGTAAAGGCTTTCCTTAAATACAGTCATTGTGCTTATAAAAACACACATAGGATTAGAGTTCTATAGCTTTATTAATTTCTCAAGTATAACTATGTGCTTGTGGAATTAAGTTCACTCAGCATTTTATTTAGAAATTTCTAAGTGTTGTTTGGAGAAAATAGGCAGAAATAAAAAATATGGACTTTGGTTTTGAGGTATTCTAGAAGTCTACTTTTTCACACAAATGTGCATGTGTTATTCACACATATATGCACAGAATGACCACCTTGTTTGCTTTATATATAAAATAATGTGGTAAGTTGAAACACTTGCATATAGAAGGTGGTAATTCCTTTGCAATTTTACCAGCCTAGACAATGATGTGTTTTGGTATCACTTGCAAATTTTTCCATCTCTGATAGTAACTGTAACAATGTTCTCACAGCATGCAAAATCCTTCCTAATCTCCAAAGTGCTTCTGAATCCCCTAATATAGTGTGAAGACTTTATACTAATATATATCAGCCTGGTGAAACAGTTTATAGCCAGCTCACAAGCAAAGCTGGCACTTAGAGAACACTGTTCACCGTACCTATTGTCACATATGCTCACGTATAATAGATGTTGCCACATGCTTGCTCACTGGGGTAGTATTTGTGAGGATGGCTTTTTAAGCTAAACATCCCTATGAAAGGATACTCCCCCTCGACTTCAGGATCTTAACTTAAACTTTTTCAGCTGACAGAAATATTCAACTGGAGTACAGATAGCCTTGCTTCTTTTAGATGTCTGTCCTGTGATGGCACAGATCATGCTCTAGGAGGCTGTGCTGTTTTCAAGGCAGTTTAGATAACTCTGACATCAGAAGGCATCTGTAGTGTAGTTGTCTAAACCCATGTGACAGGAATCCTAATCCCAGTGTGTATGGATCTCTTCCAAGTTGGCTGAAAAGCTTTCTGAGTAGTAGTCTGTGCTTTCTGGAAAAAGGCTGGGTCTGTAGCTTCCAAGCATCAAAAAATTTGTATTTTTCTGAGCTGGAAAAGGACCAGAGCTGGAATTAGTTCTTGAATGAGATCTCTAAGCTTAAATCCAGAGATACTGGAGGACAGCAGTCCAAGAAGAGCTCTGATAGAGAAGAATAAAATCAAAATTGGCAAGGGAGGCCACCACTGCCACCACTGCCATTTTTGAAGTGTAGAATCCTTTCAGTGAATGTGGGTCAAAAGGGAGAGCACCACAGCTCAGTGAGCCTCAACCCTATTTTGTCTTAGCTAAACAGAGCCATAGTTTTATCCTCCATCTTATCTTACTCTAAAGCTAAGAAGACAAGAAGCAGAAATCTCATTGTTTCTAGTGGAGTATTCCATTTTACAGAGACCTTCTGTTTCTCTTCTCACAATGGTTCTGCTTGAACACTCCTGCAGATTTAAGGAACAAGTGGCATCTCGTGATTGACCGCCTCACAGTGCTATTTTTGAAATTCCTGGAGTATTTTCATAAGATGCAAGTCTTTGTGTGGTGGCTGTTGGAGCTGCACATCATCAAAATTGTTTCATCTTACATCATCTGGGTCACGGTGAAAGAGGCAAGTAAACATTCACTGTCAAACTCCCAACATCATGGAGGTTTGTCAGCATCTGCTCTACAGTTACACACCTAAGTGCAGGGAGGTGGCTTCCTCCTGTCAGACCTCACTGAAATTGTGGGATCCAGCCGGGTTTGTCACGTGCTGGGGACCTGCCTTGACATCTTCCACAGTGGTTGTCTCAGTCTAGATAGTCTCAGGCCCTCCCCTTTTCTCAGATATTAGTTTTATTAGTCTAATTCTTTGGATGTAAGAAACATAATCCCTCTCCTGCTCAAAGTGGCTGTGGGCACCATTCAGGGATGGAGGGTGTAGAAAAGGGTTGGGAAGGTACATATAGGAAAAGTAGTTGAACTCAGTTTGGTGCATAAGAAATAACAATGTGGAACTATACATAAATAAAAAGGGAGCAATGCTTTTAACTGTGCTTTTTGTGTGGGCAGTGTGAGTTCTTTGTTTGACATAGCCATTGTTTGAAAAGAGTAGTTGGACAGGATTCACTACAAAAACAAGAGAGAAAACCCTTTTTCTTCTCACATTTTTTGTGGCGAAAAGATCAAGAGGATGAAGGTCAGTTGCACAGACACAAGGATCTCTATTATCTCGTGTTTGTTCATGTGTACTAAGGCAGGAGAACCTACATGTGGTCCTTATTTAATGTCTGATGATAGGGAGGACATGGATATGTGGGTCTAACAGCATTAATATTACGTAGGTGATAGAGTTCTTCCTAACCAACTATTGTTTTTCCTTCTTCATTTACCAAATTGTTTCACTGAGTATTGTAATGTTTTTTCCAGTATTTTCCTCAAAGTTTCTCCATGTCCCTTTCTTTTGAATAATTCTGTTTTTATTTACTGTGGAAAAGGTCAAACTTTCTCAATTCTTTTGTTACTACATGTAATTTCTGTACTGTTTTTGTGTTTTCAGGTGTCTCTGTTAAACTTTGTGTTTTTAATTGCCTGGGCTCTTGCTTTGCCATATGCTCAGTTTCGCCCACTGGCATCAAGTATCTGCACTGTCTGGACATGTGTGATTATTGTCTGCAAAATGTTGTACCAGCTGTCATCTATTGATCCCAAAAACTTTTCCAGTAACTGTACATTGGTGAGTACAAGTGCACATTAAAAGAAGGAAGGTTTGACTGCTTCCTTCTTCAGTGAAGAAGAGCTAAAGGAAGCATGCCAAGTACTGAAAATGACAATTCACTTGATGCATTACTGTCAATCGTTCCCTCCTCAAGCAGTGTCAAACTCATGTTTTACAACTGTTGCATTTTCTTTTTAGCCAGGAGAGAATGAAACTAAGGTCAATTTAGAAGAACTCAAAACCTCAGTGCTCTACAGTGGTCCAGTTGATCCTGCAGAGTGGGTTGGATTGAGGAAGTCTTATCCCCTTCTTGTGTACTTAAGGGTAACTTCTTTAATTATATGTATTTAAATATTTTCTTATTTTTGATGAAATTGACAGTGTCTTTGAAATAAATAATCTATCAAACACACACACAAAACATGTAATAATTGATAATGGGATATAGAGAGGGAAAGAGGCAACACAAAACCGTATCTGTTACACAGAACGTATCTGGGAGGGATTTAATACCAATTAAGATAATCTTTCATTCAGAAGCATGATTTTTGGACTCTACTATCTGTTAAAAGCTCTTTCGGAAATGTGATATTTAAGAACTCTAAGTAATTAAAAGGTATACAGCTTTCAGGTACCAAAGGACTGGTGGATCTGTTTGGGAGTAATTGCCTTAAATGACAGTGTATGCTATAAGCAGTTAATTTTTTAAAGTGCTTATTCCTTAGCCACAGTTTAGAAAATATAATCAGTTAAGGGAATAATTCATTCGAACACTAGTAAATGGACGTCTTTGGGGTTTTTTTCTTGGTTTCAGTTGATGCCTGTGAGCAATATTTTATTATTCCTCTCTTGATTAAAAAGCTTTACTTACAATTGAAGTGTGCCAAGTCCTGGGGAAAACCTTGCGTATCTCTTCTTAATTTAAAGAATCTCCAAAATTGTATATACACGTTTAAGGTTGTCAGAAATTGAGCAATTGAACAACAGCAAATTTTGATCTAACTAGGTTTATTTGTCATTTCTTCCCTTTGCATGTAGAATGAAATTGCCTGGTGGTGTCTGCCTTGATGCAAAAGCTTTACAGCTATAAATTGAAAACACTTTGGGATTAGCAATTATTCTAGAAAGTTTGAGTTAGCAAAAAAAATATCTTCAGTGCATACAAAAATTCATTTCGGTTCCAGACCTGTAGGGTCTCAGTGTTTCTGTTATGCTCTTTCATAGCAGGCATTCAGAATGTCTGCAGCATTAAAGTAAGGAGCTCATCTTCAATGGTTTAGGTAAAACTGTCCTGGCGAGAAAAGGAAGCCCAACAACAGTAAGCAAAAATAGCTACTAGAAAACCAAACAAAATACAGGCAAACAATTAAACTCCATGGCACCTGTTTAATGAGATTCTTGTCCGAAGTATTTCTCAGAGAACAAAGAGCTAGAGATTGCATCATCTGCTTCAGCTATGGCTTCCTTTAGAGACTTTCTCTGAGCTGGTCTTTTTAACCAGCTTTTAGATTTTGTTAGTACCTGTCTTCTATTGAGCATAGGGCAGATATACCTCCAGAGAGAAATAAAAAATCAATTCAAAGCCACTCATGACTGCATCCTAATCAATCTGGATTTGTGATACAAGGAGCTGTGCCTGAGGGAAGATGGCAAATAGACTGTTCATATCCAGGTTAAATTTGCTCTACGCAGCATCTGTTTCTTAGGAAGCTAGTGCTTGACAGCTAAACCCCTGCAGATGACTTCATGTATGTTTGTATCTTCTATCTCCTGCAAAACAAAGCATGATACCTTAAGAGAACTTACAAAATATGAGAGGGCAAATGGATGGGTCAATGCCTTTTCCCTCCTCTTCTTTTCCACAACTAGTGTTAATTATATTTTTCAATTGATATTTTTATATGTATCTTCTGAATGTCTGTATGATTCATCAAAATCCAAGAAGTGATAGAAACCTTACTTTTTTTCAATGATAGTAGCTAGAAATAGGTGCCAGTGCATTCTGGAGTGCAGAAGTGCTCAGTGGTAACATCGGTTTGAGTATTCAAGAGTTTATGCTTATGAGAAAATGTTATAGCTTCTTGTGGTTCTGATTTTTATTTAATATTCTTCTGATTGTGTCTCAACACAGAATAATTTACTCATGTTGGCTATTCTGGCTTTTGAAGTTACAATCTACCGTCATCAAGAATACTACAGATGTCGAAATAACCTTACTGCACCTGTGACTAAAACCATTTTTCATGACATTACAAGAGCACATCTGGATGATGGACTGGTAAACTGTGTCAAGTATTTCATAAACTACTTCTTCTACAAGTTTGGTTTGGAGGTAATCGCTACATACTACTTTTCTTTAGACTTTACTTTAGACTATCATTCCAAACCTTTTAATTGTGTTCTTTTTGAATAGTAGCTTGGACTGTATTTGAGATCTGAATGCTTCTTTAGTCATCACTCGCGTTAGCCATCTCTGTTCCCTTATCTTGTCTGTTTCTTTATATTTCTTTGGAGAAATAGTGATTTTTCACAAATTTCCATGGGTTTTTGAAGAAGGCAACTCCCAGGCTAATGCATCCTAACTGTCATCATAATGATGCTCGTGAACTATCTATCATTAGCTACTGATAAAGAGAGTAAACTGTTCACAGCCAGTCTGAGGATTAAGAGTGAATGAAAATTAAAAGATACCAGCAAGCTATTTCCCTTGGGAATTAATTTTAAGCTCATTCTAATTTTAGGAGAGTGGAAATCAAAACAGTGTAGTGCACTGAATAAATGATTCACTATGAAGTATTCAGTAAGCTTGAAAACATGTTTTATGGAACTGAATCATGGGACTATTTTCAGTGAAGCCAGAGAACAGAAATGCTATAATGCAGATCCCTTAGAATAATGGAGAACTAAAGCTGTCTTATAGGAGTTGACTGGATTTGTCTATCACCAATAGAAGCTGTATGGTCTAAATCCCTTTTCTTTTTGTCTGTTTCCCACATCAAGATACATTTTAGTTGTTGCTAATCTTAATGGTTCCTTTCTTTTCACGTCTGTAAGTCCAATCAAAATATATAGCTGTGTAATATGTGCTTTGCTTGGCAACAACTAGACATTTTGCATATTGGCTACTGTGACAGGGCCCTTTCCTTTCTGTGTCTTTAGATATCACATAATGGAAACCTGCTCTAGATAGAAGAGTATCAAAAACTGGGTGTGGGGGTGGAGTGGAGGAGGTTGCTGTCAGTTCCTTAAGTCTGACAGAGCACATGTCCAAGCATTCTGTCAGGATCCACAATACTTTCTTACTGCTGCATTGACTAGCCTTCAGCGTGTAAGTTGCTTGTGTTTCTTTTCTTCATTTCCAGACCTGTTTTCTTCTCTCAGTGAATGTCATTGGTCAAAGGATGGATTTTTATGCCATGATCCATGCTTTCTGGCTGATTGCTGTATTGTATCGACGCAGAAGAAAAGCTATTGCAGAGATCTGGCCAAAATACTGCTGTTTTCTGTCATGCATCATTACCTTCCAGTACTTCCTTTGCATTGGCATCCCACCTGCTCCTTGTAAAGGTAAGGACACTTACCCTTTATGGAAAATTGCTGTTGCTTGGTTTTGCAGAAAAGGGCTGGAAAATCTGTAAGTATTCAGAAAAAAAAAATCTTAAGTAATTGTTATAAAGTACTGATTGCATTTTTACATGTTTCTGTCGTACAGACTATCCATGGAGAAGTGGTAATGCCAACTTCAACTCCAACATCATAAAGTGGTTATACTTTCCAGACTTCATTGTGAGACCAAACCCTGTCTTCCTTGTGTGTAAGTGTTTTAGCACATAGTTGTAAAGTGTTTATATGTCCTTTGCTTAAAACATTTGTACAGTGTAATTTGAAACCAGCCTTTTATTTAATCCTCAGTAGCAAGATGACAGTCTCTGGGTAACTGAATACTAGGCATGAAAAATTCAAAGAATTAGTAATTTCTGCATCTGTTTTCCCTATATCCCATTTCCACTAATGTGACGTCAAAAAGTATGAATTATTTCCCCTTTTCTCTTTTATTTCTCAATAAAAGTCATAGACAATGACAGGTAAAACCAGATAAATTTCAAATCAGTGTTAAATTCATTAAAAGCATTTGGGAGGTTCAAAATGTGGGAAAACAGTCTGGTAACTACATTATAACATATCATGACCACTCCTTATACCTATGTAATGACTGAATTTTTCCTTGCAATCACTACTTTCTTCTAGATGACTTCATGTTGCTGCTGTGTGCATCCTTGCAAAGGCAGACATTTGAGGATGAAAATAAAGCTGCAGTGCGAATCATGGCTGGAGACAATGTGGAAATTTGCATGAATCTTGACGCAGCATCTTTCAGCCAACATAACCCTGTTCCTGACTTCATTCACTGCCGGTAAAAACTGAAACTTAAACACTGGAAAGTACAGCACATCCTTTTTGTAAAGTTCTTCAGTGTAAACATAATTCCCAAGTAATTCTTTCAGTTTTGCTTGGAATTTGTATTCATGTATGTTCCCATCTAACATTCCTTGTACTGTATGAGGCAGCAGATAGTTCACTTCTGAGTAATCTGACTGGTTTAGAACAGGACAGATGCAAACACGCCTTCCTAAAACTGATGGTTGTTTTCGGCGCTCCCCAGAGGGACATTCAGTGCTAAATTTGCCTGAAAGCTTGTATTCATGGAATCATAGACTTGTTTATGTTGGAAAAGACCTTTAAGATCATCAAGTCCCACCACTGTCTTAGAAAACCAACACATTGTGAAATACTCACCTTTAGGTCACAAGTTCCTGCAAGCTATCTTTGGAATATATGGATTTAGGGAGTTTGAAAAAAAAAGGTGGTTCAGCTGTTTAGCTCCATCTTTTACAACTTCAGAAGGAATCTTGTGTAGTGGTTTGGCCTAGGTAGGCCTTAATTAGGCTTAGATTAGACCTTAATTTGTGTAGGCCCTGATGGTGCTACATAGATTAGGAGGGACAGGTGTCAGCTGACTTAAGCAACCAAAGAGATGTTTGATATCATTTGATATCAAATCAAGTACAAAAACAGTGTGGGGAGGAGTTATCTCGATCTTTTGCTCATGGCCATGGCAGTGAGTGGACCTGCTGTGCTGTCCTATGAGGACTAGGCCTCACCACCCCTTACTGCTACTTCACATCAGTTTTATCTTAGGCAAGTAAACATTTTTGTTGTTAATCTCTCCCTTTTCCTTGCTGGGTGTTTCTTGGGAAGTGTCTTTTGGGGTGCTTTGTGGGGATCTGGTTTTGGTGGGAAGTGGCGGATTGTTGTAATCTTTCCAGTTGTTCCAGTTTTCCAGGGTTTTTCTCCCCTCCCTTTTCCTTGGGGGAGAGGGATGGGTGGGTCTCTGCGACCTTGTAATTGGTATTTGGCATTTTGCCAGGTTAACCTACTACATCTTGGTAACCAAATTTGAATTTGCTTCCATGAATACCCTATGGGGCAGCATTTATGGTGAACTTCAGTGCTTTGGTGGCTTTCCCCAAACGACAGATGTGGTAGCAATAATCCATCATAGTCTGTAGCTTCCCATGTATGTGTTCAATCCCAAAAAGTCATCATTCATGTCCTGCCAAGTTGTTGTCTAAGCACAATCAAAACAATACTCTAATATAGGAGACTGTCTTTTGTGCTATTTCATCAAGGCATAAGAACCTTAAAAGTGTCTTGGAAGGACAACTTATACGTCTTCCTGTTTCTGAGTATTGAATATGAGGTTGTTGAAGAAGGTGGATAATATATAAAGGGGCAGAGGGTGAGGCAGTCTGTTCTGAATGGTCTTCAAACAATGAAACTGTTCCTATGTGATCATTTCAGTCAACACAAATTAACTCAGCTCTTCTAAATTGTGCTGGGTGTGCTCTTAATTGCAGTTGTCTCTGAAAGTTTGTGCAGTATTACAAGAATAAATGAGAGGAGTAAGATTTCTTAGTTATGGTATTCTGGCAGACTTGATATGTGAATGCATGTTACTAACAAGTGTCTGAATGTCAGGAATAGAAAAATGTCTACAACTAATGTTTAAAAAAATCTCCCCTTTGCTGATAAAATTTTTCTTTTACCAGAGAAGTGCTGTTGTCAGAAGCCCTTCTCAAGATCTCTAATCTGATCCTGCTATTTCTGTTACACTTGGTGCCCAAATCTATCTTGAAATAGTTTGAAGAGGACAGTGTTGAAACATTCAATTTACTCATTTGTCCAGAGATTGACAGTCACTACTGGACAAAATTGAACAGTTCTCCTCATTGAGAATTTCCAGTCTACACAGTGGACCCAGTGCTCTCAGTTTGGTAACTTAAGCAGAAAGAAAGAAGTATTAATCTTTCTTCACAATGTTCCGTCAAATGGAAATGCTTTCTAAAAGACATCTGACAAATAGGTTCTGGGTAAGAGGAAATGTAGCAGAGATTACTGGAGGTTTTTCTTGCCACTGAAAGTGGTGTCTATCTTAGCAAAAGCTGATGCAGCAGTAGCATCAGGCACACTGATGTGTTTGGCCACTGGCAAAGACCATCACTGGTTGCTGATGAAAAAAATGATCCTCCCTTAGTCCAGAAAAAAAATCATTGTGGAAAAAAAATCATTAATGGTGAGAATGTGTTTTAGAGCTATCTTCAGGAGTGAAAAAGAGGCAAGAAAATCTCTGCTTTTTAAACAGCTTTTTTTGGCCTCTTTTCAATGTTTTTAAAACCTGATAGGTAATTCTGGTCATCCGTGGAAGATATTCCCAAATGGACAGACATGAAAACTTTCAAGCACAGAGGGTAATCTTTGAAGATTTTGGATGGGAATGGTGTCTCTAGGTATAAAAAGACCTTCCTTTAGTATGAACTGCATAGATCTTGTGTTCTTGAAGGTCTTACTTTTCTTCGAGCCCTTAGGTATCTCTTTCAATGCGCCACTACAGTGCAGGTTTTCCTAGATTTTAGATTATGTTGGTTTTGAGAGGTTGCACTGCACATATGCAATTCTAAATGCCTGATTTGTTCACAGAAGCACAGAGAATGGCTGACAGTACCTTAAGGTGACTGAATCTTTCATTAGTAGTTAGAAATCTTTAAAAAGGAGGACTCTCGATCTCTGAGTAATCCACTGAAGATCCACCTCAGAAAAAAATGCATGTATTTGGCCTCCATCCAAGGCAATTTGGAACTGAAAGAGATTTGTCTAAAAAACATTTCCTATGCTTTTCTACAGAAGTTTCAGAATGTTCAAAATATTTAGTAACATGGACAACAACTTGGTTCAAACCTTATCCAAGCAAGTGAAATTAATAATGGCATCTCTCCAAAAGTCAGTCATGAAGAGCCAAATAAGTAAAGACAACCTAGCTATGAATAAATTATAAAGCATTAAAAAAAAAAAAAAAGCTGTGCCTGTTTTCTGAGAAGCCTGATGTGTATTTACTGTGTACAAGAATGGCAGTTGCAGACTGAAGCACCCTTTCTGAACTATCACTTCCCTTGAGAAGATTCTAGTTGGTTGCTGTTCTAGTAGACATGGATAAAAAGCTTTTAACTGCAATATAAACAGTGGCAGAAAAAAAAAAAAAACGTATTTCAGAATGCTTAATTTTCTTCTCTCTGGAGAAATACTTGAGTTAAACAGTGATAAATACAGTCTAAGTAAGAGATTTCCTGAAATTTTCTAGTCTTTCCACCCCCAGATTTCTCAGGGGATATGTGCTTGACCCCAAGAGAGTGCATATCCAGAGGACTTTGAAATAGAAATAAGGACAAAGAATAGAAAGTAGGAGCTTTTAGAATGATACAGGATCTGAAGCAACTTCACTGATGATAATCCTTTCCCACAGTCTTTAATGCTGGAAAATTCTGATTTCAGTTCCCAAGTTTTCAGACATTTGCCTGCACATTGTCAGGGAAAATGAGCTTGGCATTGTAATTTACTTTTTTCCACATAAAAGCAGAAACAGTCATTGAACTGTCCCCTTTAATACCTGCACCCTGGGAACCATCACCAGGTGAGTCAGGTAAAGTCTCTGAAAAGCAGCTGTAATGCCAGTCTTGGAACTGTGTTCCAGCTTAGGACCTTGCAAATGAACATTACAGGCTTTCTGCCATATTTTTTATTTAAAGAAGGTAAACATTTTGTTCCTAATAGAATGAAACAAATAACATATTTTTGAATTTGGGATTTTTTTCAAGTGAATACAAGCATGAAGGAAAGACTTCACTGGTAAGAAAGTCATAGTAGAATATCAGTCCTTGGAGAGAGATGGAAAATCAATGAAACTGCCTTCTGAAAGCTGAAATAGAGCTACAGGGTATGTGACATTGGAGGGAAGGGAGAGAGCTGTCTGCTTTCCCCTTTGTCTGAGGGGATGCAGAGATGGGAGACAGAGACAAAGGAGTCCAGGCAAGTTCAGACAAAGGAGAGCAAGAGGGTGTTTATTCAAACAATCCACCAGGTATTATATGATCTCAGGGGGAAGGAGCCAGGTCTGTGATTGGGTGAAAACTTAGGAAGGGGCAGGGCTGGTCGGAGCCCCTGCCCTGCCCCCCCAGCCATGAGGCACACCCACAGCCTGGAATTGCAGGGCAGAAAGGAGAGGAGGGACCGGGGGCCCTCCAATCACCGGGGCTTCTGAGTGGGGGGCGAGCCTGTCTGGCCCAGGACAGGACAATCTAGCTTAATGGCTGACCTATCAAGAGAACAAAGAAGCTCGAGGGATTTAATGGACAGGGTGTGGTGGTCATCAGCACAGACAGGGTGTCTTGGGTTGAGCTGGCAAAACGCCAAGTGTCCAAGACAGAGTGAAAAGGGAAGAAGGGGGAGAGGGAAAAAAAAACTCTAAACCCAGGTTTATGCTGAAACTAACTACATGTATTTATACAGAAAAGAGAAAATTAAGAGAAAACTACAATA
>JAWWEV010000083.1:98933057-99004113 GCA_035583235.1 Hafferia zeledoni
CCTATTATCAGTAAAACTGCACTTTAAAACTTCAGCTGCAAGTCTCTGAGTTGTTCAAGGTGTTTGTCCAGCGCCGTCTTCCATGGGATTCATTTCAGCATATTCCTACAACAGAGAAAGGCTTTGAGGATAGAAGCTTGGTGAGAAATTAGCCATGTTGTGATTAGAAGGGGAAAAGGACTCATGCAAGGTCGCATAAGCTGCTTAGAATGTAAAGAATAGGAGACATGGAAGAGCAGAAAGAAAGAAGGAATTTGGGGAGTAGGGGTAGCTTACAGAATGCATAGATATATAAACATGAGACCGTTCATAGCCAAGCACATGACAGAGCACATGAGGAAAACCAACTACACCTGGAGCAATCTTTTTGCAACTGGCTGGATTGTATTACAGTTGAAAATTAAATATGGAAATAAAATATTGAAATGATCATGATAAGACTAATAAAGAAGAAGAGCAGATGATTTGTTATGAAGAGCTATCTGAGGTTATAATAACTTTGGTGGATCTGTGGAATTAATTTTGTACTTTGTTGTCCTTAGTTTTGAGCAAAGTGATACTGCACATAAAATTTTATCCAGAGCATTAGTGGGTTCTGTTGGAAAATCAAAGGTTTTCTATTTTTCATTAACCTTTAAGATTTCTTCTGTAAAATCTCTCATTCAGAGGTTGTCATGTTAGCAAAAGCCATAGCTGGATGTTCTTGGTGCACTGATGTAGTGGTTAGTCTTCCTCAGATATCTGTCCATATTCCTGGCCTCCAGCTACACCCTCCCATTCATCACACCATCACAGAGTTGGTTCAGAGGCTGAAAGGGCAGAAAAGTGTCCCTTCTCTCTGTTCTACCCCAAAATAAACAGGCAAGTTTTTTCTGAACCTATTTCAAAGAGTCAAAGCCGAAGAAGGGGCTGGAATGCAGAGCTGAGGGGATGAAGGGGAGTGGGACTGCCCCCTTGGGAACCAGCTGCTCAGATATCCTAGGTGTATTGTTAAATACCACATCCTGAGAATGGCCTTTTCCCTTGGTAACTAAATGGAGATTTAAAGACCACTTAAAAGATGAGGTTTGGAAGATTTGCATGACATTAAACTGATGATGTGTGTGGTCTGCAGTGAAAGCATAAAATCACAGTATATGCTATCCAAGACTAAGTATTTTCTGCTGTCTATGTAGAATTTTTCAAACGGAGTGTAAGCATCCTTACTGTCTTAATGGGTTTGTGTAGGGTCTTTTAACTGTTGATGGGACTTCGTGCTTCAGCCTCCCACTGTTGCATTATAATCTCTAGAGCAAGAACTGAAGCTCCTCATTTTCTAACTTTCTGGGCTTTGAGGCAGAATCTAAAGATTTTCATGAGAATGTTTCAAGTGATTTAAGAATTGATATGTTGAGAACTCCCCCACCAAGACATGTCTTCATTCTTGCTCTTAGAGCAGTTGACCCACTTATATCAATATAAGCAATTAATGAAAATTAGGGCAATGCATGACTCTATACTGGAACAGACAACGAGATGTCACATATTGCAACTGAAAGAAGTGTGATTTTTAGGAAGATCTTTATCTACCTGAAACCACTTGGCTATAGTTCTCTCCATTGTGTTCAATGTGGCATCTTTCTTGAGCCAGCACAGAAGTACCTGGGATGGCTGGTGGTCTTCATAGTTTAGGTGTGCCTTGGGTGACTTATTCAAATACCATTTGTGAGATGGCCACTTCAAGATGAATTCTTGGGAGCCATTTTTACTGTTGGACTTGCTCATAACTGCACAGCTATAAAAATCAGAATGCTTTCCATCTTTAAGAGCTACATCATTTGTTACTTGACACAGTTGTATTGCCTCCTGCCTTCTGAGAAGTTTTTCTTTACATCCAGTTTTGTTGTTTGGTTAGAGATGCCCAATGCAATTATATTTAATGTATATTTTAAAGATAAGAAGAGCAGATGCATTTAATACTTTAGATGACTCCTAAATGCGGTAAATGGTTAAAATTATAGTTAAAAAATAGCTAGATTATTGTCTTCCTTTTTGTATTTTCTCTAATTTCTGGAAGTTTTAATCTGAGAATGATATCTGCTGTTGAAAATGACTCAAGCAAATGCCATGTATATATGATGGAAAGTTTGGATTCAGATAGTTCCAGTTGTCTGTAAGAGTCAGAGTCTATTTTTATTGAAAAGTATTAGGATATTGCTGTTTGTTTGATCAATTCTGTTCCATTTTGGGCTTTTCTCAAAACTTGCTGATGCATTTTATTTGTAGCAGAGATCAAGATTTTTGAAATACTAAAATTTTTGCAATAGCATCAGGAAGGTGATATTTTCATAGTCATTCCATACACAAATAGTTATTAATAAAGGAATATTAAAAATTATGTCAGAGAAACAGAATATTACTTTCTTGAGAAACAGTGAGAGCACCATTTCCAGTGCATATTAAGTTAGGGAAGAGTTCTTCAACTGATGTCTTCCACATCTTTATTTTCCCAGTGCATATTGATTTTTTGTTGATGTTTTATCACCCAGAATCCGGTAGCATCTCCAAAGTCATGACATTTTTAGATGTAGATTTTAGATCTACAAAAAGTAGATCATAAATTTCTTAAATATTTGTGGGAAATAAACATAAAGGAGCTTTTTTTGTTACCTTTCATTAAATGCCTCTCTTGTGAAATGTGTAATACAGGCCTATAAATGTAGAACTATAAATACAGACTCCTAGAAAGTTCTGAGCCTGAGAATATTGAGCAGCAGGGCCCCTTTTATGTGGCTTCAATACAGTGCATTTAGTTCATTTACTCCTCAGATGGTTTGGCTTAGGTATATCTGTACTCCTGTAGTACTCTCTCACTGCCTGGTTTCCTGAAAAATCTAGTTTTGCAGCCTGGGTGAACACAGGCTGAAAACACAGTTACATTTGGAATCAAAACACTGTAAGCAGAGGAAAACTAAGAATTAGTTGGTTTTGCAGTGTTTAGCTATATGTAGTATTTGGTATTGCCTTTGGCAGATATTCTTACTTGAAAGCTCATTGAGTCAATATTAAGTCAAGATTTTAAGGAATCTGAAAACATCAAATTGTTTTTTACTCTTTCCCACTGTGGACCAGCCTGATTTCAGAGACCTGTGTCTCATAGTTTCCTGGCAAATGGTTCAGTAAATTCTATCACATTTCCGTTCTGTAAAAACCTTTTACCCCTTAAAATTTTTACAGTTAGTCTCCATTAAAGAAACACATTTTTAGCAGCTGTCTTTGAAAACTAGGCTTTTAACCAGGCTGATTTCCCTAGAAGTCTCCAATAAATATGGAATTGTTTGCATGGTGTACTGTAGTTGGCGATTTAAAATAGATTTGCTATAGTACTTCTCAGACTTCTTAAAAGA
Organism: Hafferia zeledoni; assembly: GCA_035583235.1. Lineage (NCBI taxonomy): Eukaryota > Metazoa > Chordata > Aves > Passeriformes > Thamnophilidae > Hafferia > Hafferia zeledoni. The sequence continues at coordinate 98,936,444 of JAWWEV010000083.1, forward strand.
TTATCTCAATTAGCTTTAGATTACATATATGGCACTGCCAGATAATGCTACTCAGTTATGAAGTTTGGTGAGAACATGTTTTCCTCCTTTTATGGTACAAGGCTTGATCCTGCATGATATGATACATAGTGCCCTGACCAGGTGTGGCAAGATGCTTGTGCACGTGAGTGAGCTGGAATGGAGGGTACGAGACAGGCAGACCCATCCGTGAACTAAACCCACTGACCATGGTGTTATTTGTGAGCAGGTGCACAAATGTTGAAGTGAGACAAGAACACCCAGAAGACCTTAGGCACAAGTGTCAGCCAATAGTGCAGAAAGAGGAAGGTTAGCATTGCCCTCAGAAAAAAAAATGGTAACTTTTTCTCCTTCTTTTACTTCCAGGTCCTACTTAGACATGTATAAGGTGATAACATTTAGTTACCTCTTCTGGTTTGTGCTTACTATAATCTTCATAACGGGAACCACAAGGATCAGCATATTCTGTATGGGCTACTTGGTGGCCTGCTTTTATTTCCTTCTCTTTGGTGGCGATCTGTTGCTGAAGCCCATCAGGAGCATTCTGCGTTACTGGGACTGGCTGATTGCCTACAATGTCTTTGTGATCACCATGAAGAACATCCTGTCGGTAGGTGGCTGCTGCCTTTCCTCTGCCCTCAGCACTTCAGTTTTATTGGAAGTGTGCACAGTGCATAGAGTAGTCATTAAAAATCCTTTTTCAGGACCCCAACCTTCTGCAAGCACAAAGCAGTCTCCATTTTAATTCAGCATTACTAGGGAATGGTGATGCATGTACATCATGGGAAATGTGCACCCATGTATTCAGCTGGGCTCTGGGAAAGCTAACAAGCTATTTTCTAAGGGCCAGGTTCTGATTTCTTTACCTAATAAAGTATCTCCTTAGAAGTCATGTGAAAGTCTCAGTGGAGTGAAAAATGAGTAAGAAATGCAAGATTAGTCTTATCATTGATAAATGCTACACATTTAATTAGACATTTTATTTAAATAAAGAATTGTCAAACCTAGTATGAAATGCAGTTGTGTGGATGTAATGTAATTAGTGAGGTTAACTACAAACTTACAAACTGCATCCCTGTTTCCTTTAGAACTAGTGTGAAATTCAGGTGAAAACAGATATATTTGATAATTAAATGTCAAAATATTAAAGGTTTTCTGACATTAATTAACTATTTAGTGTGTATTCTTGCAGTGGCATTGAGATAATCCAGTACAGTTAAATCTTTTTGAAAGATAAATTTAGATTTATTCCTGACAATTTCTTTTTAGCTTTGAACATTTTTAGTGCTGGACTGAAAAGAGCATTACATTTATATAAGTCACTGTACTGAAATAAAATTGATTTATGGATGGTTTGAATTTGCAAATGTTCTAAATGCTTGCATATGTGCTCATTTTATGCCTGGGAATTCAGTGGAGCTGTGTGTGTCTTAAGCTTGTCCATGTATGTTTGCAAGATTAAGTCAGTAATTTATAAAAGTTGTTTAGCTATCACATCACATCACATGCCAGACATGCCACTTTCTATGCAAAAACATAAACACACTCCACATACCTCCAATCTCACTGATAATCAGAAAACAAAATTCTATCTAAAAGTGATGTATGTCACTGGTAAAGTCACTTTCTTCAAATCGCTGTTTTAGTAATGACAATTACTCGACTGCCCTTGGCTGTATTATTTCTCATGTAATGTACAAAGATTAAACTTTTCTTATCTTTATTTATGCTATGTCTTGTTCTATGAAACTGTTCTTTTACTTTCCAGATAGGAGCATGTGGCTATATCGAATCATTAATTAAGAATAGTTGCTGGGTCATTCAGGCATTTAGCCTGGCCTGTACAGTTAAAGGCTACCGTATTCGTAAGTATAGCTTATTTTTCTTCTGTAAATAAAGAATCACCCTTAGAATCTTCTGTCATATTTAAGTTGTACCCTCTCTTGACATACAATGTTGTGAAAAATCGCATCTGCAATTTCACTTAATGCTGCTTGGTCCTATATTGATTAGCAACACAGAATGTTGAAAATATTTTATAGAACCAAGGGAGACACACATACAGATATATGTATCAACACCCCAGTATATGTATGCATATACTCACAGCCAGCATTTGCTGTGAATGAACAATTTGGTGATACTGGCCCTTAACACAGATTCCCTGTATATGCAGGTGATGTGGTACTCAGGTACTCAAGGGTATGGTTTCTCTATGCAACTTGAGCTAAAATGTCAGCTCGCCATCACTACAAGGAGAGGGACCTTTTCCCAGCTGCACTCCCCATGCGGAGCGTGGATCCCACTCCTCCGTGGGTGCCAGGGTTCAGTTGCTCAAAGGGTAAACTAGTTCAGATCACTGAATTGGCATGAAATGGGTTGGGTTTTTTTCTGTGTGTGTAATGAGTTTAGGCAATTTTTTTCTCTTATGATTGTCATTGTGTTTGTGGTGATAACAGGAAGGGAGTGTATGAATGGAGGTGAGAGAAGGAAGGAATAAAGTATGGAGGGCAAAATCCTTCACCTCTCAGTGAGCTATTAATTTGTCTCCACTTTGTCATGACACCCTGGATTGATGGTTTGAAAACGCCTGATTTTTTTTAGTGGGTTTTTTTTGCTGAATTTAGAGAACTATTTCATCCTACTGAATCTGCAGCAAAGTTCTGAATTCCTGTCATCATGTCTGATCCTAATGGATAAGTGTGGAGTAAGAGAAAAGAAAGCAAAGACGAAGACACAAATTCACAAGACAAACAGTGCCCAGGAGTTCTTGTGTTATCCAAAACTTTTTGGCAGCAGCAGAAATTTAGACACAGGTTTTTGACCCCCCAGAGGTTGTGCACAGAAGTCTTTGAAGCTCTTGGAGCTTGACCTTTCAGAGCTATTGGATTGCCTTGCTTGCTTGTTAAGCCAGCTTCAAGCCAGACCCTGTCCCTTGAGTCCTTCTACTGCCTTCTTTCAGGCAGCATAGGCCAGAGAGTTTATAGTTTAGCTTCACAAAACCTAGTTTTAATTTTTTAATATCCCCAAGAGAGCTGCCTTTCAGAGAAGAAAGAAAGAAAGAAAGAGGCCAAGCCAAAATCTAGAGGTAGAAGGATGGGATTTCCTCTCTGCCTGTCTCCTCTAACCCAAAGGAAGTAGTTTTGTGGTTTCAAGTATTTCTTCTTATGCAATGGAAAGAAACATTGAACTGAGTTGTGGAGAGGAAAAATAAAAATACTAGGTGATGGCAGTTAAAAAGTTATTTTCACAAAAATAAAGCACATCTTTCTCATGTGCATAGTGTTCTTAAATGAAAAATGAGACAAAGGGTCACTTCGAACTAAAAAAAAAAAAAAGGAAACATGCCATTTTAGAAAATACCAAAATCAGACAATTCAGTGTAATAAAAAATTAGTTTTTTCCATTCTTTGTTTTCAAACACTTCCTAGGGTAGAATGAATTTATTTGCAAATGGTTCACTTCTGTTGAATTCTCAATTTTCATGGAGAATCGCATTGCTGGAACCTTTCCAGTTTGTTGTAAAAGAAAATATGGCACACTTGAAATTGAAATGCATGTCAGTTTTCTTAAGAAAAATCTAATGAAAATACTTCAAATAATTTTAAAGGCTGAGATTATTTAATTGATTAAACATTAAAAAAGAATATTTAATACAACAGTCCTTATTCTGATGGTGTCTTTTTCCAGCAACCAGCAATCTAGATTGTAAACTTCCAAGTGGAGAAGCAGGAATCATTTGGGACAGTATATGTTTTGCTTTCCTACTGCTGCAAAGAAGAGTGTTCATGAGTTACTACTTCCTGCATGTGGTTGCAGATATAAAAGCTTCTCAGATCCTAGCATCAAGGTAACATAAAATTTAGAAGAAATTAAATTAAACATATCAAATTTCTCATGGTGACAGTACTTATTTGTTTATGATTAGTACCAAAATAGAGCTTTTACATTGGTTTAAACAATGCTTGCTAAATTCGTAATTGTATCCCCACCTTTAGACAAAGCACATACAAGAAAATAAATTAATTGAGAATCTAATAGAAGTTAAACCATCTTTTCTACCAAATACAATCTGCTGCTCCTACTAAAAGCTGTGACAGTTGATGTGTGTTGCAGCATTCTCTCAACAAGAATATGCATGACAGCAAATGCCAGAGTTTCTAAGTCTTGGAAAGAAAATACTCTGCTCTCAGAGCCTGTTTGAAACAGTTGTCCTTAGAAATCACATCTCAAGAAATGTCACATGAGTAAGAATACAGGAGAGGTCTAACTTCTGCTTTGGGAAAAAGTGGGAGCACACTTGGGATGTGTCACATCACTAAACCCTGACTAGGTATGGCAAGAAATCTTAACCTTGTAGGGCCTGCTACACCACAGGCATCCACTCAGAGCCATCACTAGCACAAACATTCTTCTGGTGTATAATAAGAAGGCAGATGAGGAATGAAATTCTGGTTCTAATTTCCTTAAGATTTCTAAGAAATTACTTTTGTTAATATTGGATTAAATGTATTGTGGGTTTTTTTCCCCAGAAAAAACATGTGGATATTGATTTTTGACTGTGTTTCTGGGTGAAATGTGTCTTGCACATTCTGAATAGAAGTAGTTTTTATCTTTCTCATCTTTCCTCTCCAGGGATTACTCTAAAAAGGGGACATGTTTTGCTGCCTGTACTGAAGAGAATTCACCACTTTAAAAAGATGCTACCAAAATATCTCTACCTCCATGCCACCATAGACTTTTGCACTGGGGAGAATTTCAGTGCTGATGCCCAATTTTGCTAGATATAGCCTTTTTGTAGCTTTTTTTTTTTTTTTTTTTTTTTTTTTTTTTTTTTTTTTGGTATGCTGGAGTCACAGTGAAAATAGCATGAAGCAAAATCATGAGTATCAAAATACCTCCTAAACAGGCAAATGTGCATCCAGAATGAAAGAACAGGCTCATGAAAACAACACTGGGCTGGGTTGAAAGAAACGTGCGGTTCCTATTTCCATAGGGACGATAAGGATTGCCTGTTTGATTGTATTCCTTTGAAGAAAAGCAGTTTTGGTTATCCTTCACAGTACATGGAAGAATCATTAATCTCACAGAAGACATGGCTTAAAATTATTTAGAAGTAGAATTCTAAAAGTATAGCTGTTATTACTGAATTCCTGACTGAAGAAAAGCTTTAAATCTAGGTGATTTCTTTGAGAGAGACTTCAAGCCTTTTAAGAGTGTTCAAGAGCTCATGTTTGAATTAGGAAGCATGGCCAGAGCATGTGAACTGGACATCCAAATCAATGAGTTGATTACATTTCTAGTGTAATAAGGTGATAAGTCATATTCTATTGGCACACCAAAAACTTGCTCAAGGGTTTGTGTCATCAGATTGAAAACAAAAGAGTTTTCAGAGGGTAAAAGTGAAGCTGAAGGTATGCTCATTGTGGCCCTGGATAAAGCTGCACATTGCTCACAACTCCTAGGGAACTGAGGCAGGGAGCTGAAGTGTTTATATCACTGAAATGACTATAAAGAAATCCTGGAAGTGTGAAAGAAATCCTAGCTCAGCTTTGAACCTACTTGTGTTCTGTGTTCTTGAGGACTGGAAACTGAATTATTGGAGCAGCTGTTACAGGACCTTAGAGGCTGAGTAGGGTACACAACATTTGGCCCTAGGTCTTGTAATGATTGACTCTAAAGAGATGAGTATTTTAGAGCAGTTGATTATTTCCTTTTAGGCCCTGGATTATTTTTGTTTGATGCAGATGAGGTCATGTACAGAGAGAACATAGAGTTCTTGTGATTAGCTGACATAAGAGAAACTTGGAAACATTTAGCATTTAATTTCCTTTTTTCTTTTCTTTTGCCCCATTTCTGGTGTAGGGGTGCTGAGCTTTTTCAGGCTACAATTGTCAAGGCTGTAAAGGCAAGAATTGAAGAAGAAAAAAAATCAATGGATCAACTGAAGAGACAGTATGTATTTGATGCATATATATATGTATGTATGCATATGTATGCACATATTTAACTGTTTGGTGGTATTTATCTAGGACTTTCTTTTATAGAAATACTGACTTCATTATTTACCTAGAAATGCTTTGCCATTAGTAGGATTTTGTTCTATACATCTATATCCCTGGAAAAAATTGTTGCATGACTGCTCCTTCTGTTTCATTTGTGGTTTCCCCTCTAGCGTTTGAGTGCAAAATATATGTTTACCTTCACTGAAAATACTTTCGTTCAGTTTAAGTGGCCTGGAGAGTCTTTCACTTTATGCAGCAAATAAGTCACTTCGATTTCTCTTGCACACAACCAGCATGCTTCTTTTGTAACTGCTGAAAGCTCTCAAAGTTCCTCCACCACTATGCATGAAAAGCCCTAACTGCTTCCTAACCAAGTGTCAAACTCACTCCTGACAGCTGCTTCCACACCTGCATAACTGAAGAAGCATCGGAAGACTGCAGGGACTGTGTTCCCTACCTGTATGGAATCACAGAATCATAGAATAGTTTAAGTTGGAAGGGACCTTTTAAAGGTCATCTGGTTCAAACCCCCTGCAATGAGCGGGGACATCTTCATGGAGATCAGGTTGCCCAGACCCCCATGCAACCTGACCTTGAATGTTTCCAGGGATGGATTATCTACCACCTCTATGGGAAATCTCTTCAAGTATTTCACCACCCTCATTGTAAAAAATTTATTCCTTATGGCCAGTCTAAAATGCTGCAGGTTCTCTTGATCCCACTGTTCATGTCATTGATGAAGAAATGTAAAAAAACCACCACTGGAGCCCCCTGAGGGACACCACTTGTCACAGATGTCCATTGGGACAAATGAGCTGAAAGGGTGAAGATGGAGCACGAACAATGCAGGAACACCCACATCCTTGGTTCAGAGTGACAAGTTTCAGGAAAAGCAGAAGGTTTTTTGGGTTTGTTTTTGGCGGGTTTTTTTGTCTCAGAGCTTCATTTGCTGTGTTGTAACTCCTGACAACAATTCTTCCATTTGAAGCGATAATAAGGTAGTTGAATGGGAGTAGGTAAAGCAGTCTTGATAGCAGGCAACCCAGCTCTCACTAACCAGTGAGTGAACTTCCAGGCTTGATCTTCTCATGCAGCCCCTTCAGAGCCAAGTAAGTCCTTATGTTTAAGGGCAGCATTAATGGCAATGTGGAACATTTCCTTTAGAAGCATTGTAGTTTGTTTGTGTGTATGTGTGTGTTTAGCACTTGTTTGTCAGAGTGGGTCAAAAAGGCTGAAGGCATGAGTCTAATAAGATTCTACCTTTTGCTAGAATGGATCGCATCAAAGCCAGGCAGCAAAAATACAAGAAGGGTAAAGAGAGGATGCTAAGCATGAACCAGGAATCCTCAGAGGGGCCAGAGATTCGGAAGGTTTCTGAAGAAGATGACGAAGGTACCATTAGCTACTGTTGTACCATAACCGCAGTTGAGTGCTAAGATCTAATAGACCTACTAGTTGGACAAGTGATTAACTTTTCTTCAAAACTGTCAGCATGTAACAACATTGTTAGCTAAGTATCAGTTTCAGTTTTGATTCAGCCAAAGAATATCTATGATTATGTACTGTAAAAAGGTTTAGAGAAAATTGTTTGCTTTGAGGTTACTTTTGGTTAACTTCAGACTGTTGGTGAAGAGCTGAATAGCAGCAGATGTTTGTTTTGATCAAAGCCATTATCTATAAACTACAGTGTTACAAATAGGTAGCACCCATATATTTCCAGCAGCATTTTCTGGATGCTGTTCTGTATTTTTTCAGTCACTGAAATGTTTGTATACTTTTAAATGTTATTTAAACACGAGAACAGATAAAATTATACCTGTCTAGTGCCACATTTCAAGCACTAACCTGGGATCAGCACTTATTGGATTTAAAATTTTTGGAGCCGGAAATGTAAGGGGATTTGAGAGGAGGGAAACTATTTTCTTCTTTAAATTACAGTCACGTGTGACTGCATGTTTTAAAACACAAAAGTCAATTTTTTAGCTGTTTCAGAGTGGAATGCTATTTTAACTGCTGCATAAACCAGAGTATTTCTGTTAAGTGGCCATGCTTTTGAATTATCTTAATGAATGTACTCAGTAGATCTGAAATCTGATGTGCTCATGACATTTTAGTTCTTGAAAGAAATTAAAAATTATTAATCAGTGTAAGAAACATGTATCTCATTTTGTAAAAATTAATATTTGGACATATTTTATTTTAGGAGAAGCAGACAAAGAGAAAGCCAAGGGCAAAAAAAAGCTGTGGTGGCGGCCTTGGGTTGATCATGCTTCCAGTAGGTTTTCTCAATCATCTTACAAATATGTGGATTTAACCCTTATATCCTTGACCAGAATGAAGGCATTCCCATGACCTGTTTGTTTTATGCCTGATTTTGTGACTGTGACTTGATAGAAGCCTTGTTTTTCTCAACAGATTATTTCTATTTCCCAGTCTTCAAGGAGTTTAACTAGATTTTGAACTTATATGTGTTGGAAGCAGAGCTAGCTCATGATACATGATACTTTGAGCATTCTTAGAGAAATATCAAATCAGATAAATATATGCCAGAAAGAATCTTGTTTTACTTCAAAAGTCTCAACTCCCCCCCACCCATTGCTGAGCAAAATAGATTTTAAAATGTGAATATGAAAGCTTGCCAATGCATTCTACGATTAGTCATAATTCTTTTTCCTATACATACATCATACATCTTTCTTTATGGTTCATCAGTCATTCTAGTCTCAACTGCAGAAATCTGAGTACCACAGAAAGGCAGCAAGACTACTCCAAGGACTATGCTGTGTAGAGCTCTGCATATCTCTGATCACACTTTAATATATTCTTGATGCCAGTTGTTTTGCCATTTCCATTTTTTATGTGTTTATCTGAGAGCAAAAATATGTCCAGCCATGTGCACAAGAAATTATTAGCCTGCGTCACCCTTAAAATTGTTGCATTATAACATTTTAATTTGTTTGTAGTCCAGACCAGGCATACAATAGAGTTCTTCCCTACTTTATGGATTAGATAAAACAAGAAAACTGAGTAGGCTGGAATCTCAAATCAGGTGTCATTTGATTGGATCTTTTTTGAATGAGATCAGACATGAGCTATTTAGTAGCCTCCAAAGATGTAAAAAAAGTACTCAGATGTATAGCACTCATCAAAGTTAAATCATAGAACCATAGAATCATAGAGTATGTTGAGTTTGAAGCGACCCATCATCGAGAGCAACTCCTGGCCCTGCACAGGGCGCCCCAAGAATCACACTGTATGCCTGAGAGCATTTTCCAAATGCCTCTTGAACTCTCTCAGCCTTGGTGCTGTGACCACTTCCCTGGGGAGCCTGTTCCAGTGCCCAACCATTCTCTGGGTGAAAAACCTTTTCCTGATATCCAGCCTAAGCCTCCTGTGAGTCAGCTTCATGCCATTAGAAATATGAATGTCTATATTGTGCCTGTTCATTTAGTTTAAAAGAGTTAGTCCAGGTTATAATTGTACACAGCTACATAGTACTTCATTACCTATGTGTATTTATATATAACTCCAGGAGATGTATATTTGCCAGCATGTTTAACAGAACATGGTATGTTTGTTTCTATCAAGTCACAAGTAAACTGTGCCTCTATTTTTGTTTTTCTAAAGGGCACACTGCCACTTTAGAGAGACCTATCCCTTTTCAAAAGTCTTACGAAAATAAACTTCTTGCCCTGTAGTTTAATTAAGAACAGCAATGACAAAACAGATCAAAACTTTAATTTGGGAGTTTTTACTATAGAATTTCAAGGTATGGTGATTTTGAAGGAATGGGATATGGTCTCTTTTTTGTTCACCACTGGTTTTTTAGTAAGAAGAACTGCACAAAGAGAGACATTGACTTTGGCTTTTACTTATTTCACCCTCATTATTTAATGTTCTTAGATGGCAACTTTCATTTTTTTTATTTAAGTATTGAGCATTCTTGAAATCATTTACTGCAATAATGCAAAACCTTGTGGGAAACATCACAGACCCTGATCCTACAGCCAGTGTTTGGCTGTCACATGGCTTGCATCCACACTCACTGAAACACGGCACTGACAGTAGGTTTTCAAGGGCATGCAAACTGGACATAGAGTCCCCATTCTTTTTTTTTTGAAACACTGCTGTGACTGCAGCATTCTGCAGTACATGTCTGTAAATGAGTTTGTGGCTGTGGCTGTGGCTGTACATATGTGTGTATTGAAGACACTCAAGCTTGAAGTTTTATACTAATTCTGAGGTTTAATTTAGATTTTTATTGGGGTTTTTATATCACTTGTTACAATAAGGAATGTCAGGGAGGGTTTCCTCATTGACACTTGCTCACGATCTCCCCTGTAGAGAGGTATCGTTCCTCCAGTGCTTGTGGATTATTTATGGAGCCCCACAAAGATCAGCAGAAGTTAGGACCACATGCTTTGAGGTTCTTAGATTCTCCTGGGGCTCAAAGTTGTGTCTGATGTAGTGCAAAAGATAGTACTCACAGAGGGCCTCGGAAGCTTTTTCCCTCTGGGCACAAGCAGATGATAAGATTACACTTTCTCCTACATGACTTTTCTGCCTCCTCTAACTTGTCTCACAAGAAAAGCCTGTAAGCCCCTTTTCTCAGTAGGTGGAAGTCCTATTTTGCAGTAGGAGAGTGAACTCCCAAGTCCAGTCTGGCCATGAATTATCTTTCTAGTAAAATATGGTCTCTTCAGAAATCCCTGTAAGTGACTAACACACCACTTACTCCATTTTGATGTGTGCAAGAATGCATTATTGCTATTCAATCATACCTCCCTCTTGAGTTGTAAGAAAGGTGTAACTGCTACATTATAGTGTCCCCTCAGATACACTGTAACCTAAAAATGTTGGAAGGAGATCAGTGTAGATTTGTTTTCTGCCAGCTCAGGCGTTCCAAGTCTGACAGAGTGCCACTCTCAGCCTTTAAGGAAGTGCACTGCAGTAGAGGTTAAAGAGTAGACATCCGTAGATGTCAGACCTTATCCAGCTGGTCTTCTGTATAAACAATTTCTGTTGCTGACTGAAAGATACTTTTTTATGAAAGAAAACTGCAGACTACTGGCTCTTAAAATACTTTCTTCAATGCTTTTTAAATGGGCATTCTTGGAAAGACCAGTGCCAAATAATTAATTCGCTTCATCCAAACTTCCTTTTCACCTCAGTGCAGCAATTAATACTGCTGAAGTCGACTTTCTGTCCCTCTGCAGGGCATTCATTGATGTTAAAAGTCATAACTGGGAACATGAGAAACAAAATTCCCTCTGTGAGGGAGTTTTAGATACCAAAGTTATGATTCAAAGAGTTCTGGCAAATTTCACAGTGTGCTTACTCTGAGGTTTCTACAGTAGTTACGTGTGGTCATCTGTGCACAAAAGATCTGTGTAGAATTCAAGGTATGATTGAATTAAAGCAATTGTTACTTTTACGGAGGCCTGTAATGAGGGTTAAATATAATTTTATATAGATATGTATTGCTTCATATATCCAGATTGTGTGATGTTTCATGTAAGTAACCGTTCTTTTAAATATTTCAGCTCAAATGTGAAAATTATTTACCAGTTTCACTGCTGAATGTAAGGCTGTGATTTTTATTTTTCTCTTGCTTATTACCTTATTTTTTATTTCTTTTGTTTCCCTTGTTCATTCATGTAGGCCTGTTGCCATCTGAGAAATAGAAACATTGCTTCTGTTCAAGGATATAAGGCCTAGGTTAATTGCTGTGCATCTATACTGTATCAAGGTTTCAGAATCTTTCTGAATCCATGGGCAAAAAATTGAAACTCCTTTGCAATCATGTTAATAGAATTCAAGTGATTTGTTTTAAACAAGCCAAGGTTTTCCATTACCTCATCAAGGCTTAAGTGTTGGAAGAAAGTATTAACTAATGCCATTGCATAGTTTAAAGGATGCCTCAGTGTTTTAAAGAGAAGTTCTGTATTTTTTGTCCAGTGGTACTGTTCATGTAAGTTCATTTACTTACCTGCTGGGCTTCTTTTACTCCCTCAAATGACCAAACGTCAGTCCCCAATTAATTAAGACTTAATTGCCATTTCCTTTTTAAAAACAAGTAGTCCTTGTAACTTAATATACTTCGAACATTTTCTTTACATTTTCTTCTCATGCTGATGTTTTCCTTAGTTCTTGTATAGTTCTTATTCATGCCCAAAGTTTCACAGACGAACATCAAATAAAGAGCCTGAGATCTTTTCATCTCTTGCTTGTTCTCTGCTTTCACCTCTCCTGGTTATGAATTTTTAAATTACTGGCTGTTCATAGGTCTTACAGGAGTTGAAAATAGAACTTTTCAGAAAAATAAGAACTTCTTTTGTTTCACTTAGTGGTCAGAAGTGGAAATTATTATTTGTTTGAAACGGATAGTGAAGAGGAAGAGGAAGAGGAGAAAAAAGAAGAGGAAGAGCCTCGAAAAAAATCTGCATTTCAGGTACGTTGTGGTAATTTTTACTTGACATCTGGAAAAAAATGTAGGTTTCTCATAACACAGACACATATGTTAAAGCTGCCAGTACCTCTAAAGTAGTCCTTATAAGTATTGGAAATTAAATTTCTTGCCAATTTAAAATGCAAGTTTGCCTGTTTTAAGCATTGCCGAATTCCTGCAGAAACTATAGTGGAGTCATATCTTCATTCACTTATTCCAGAAGATAAGAAAAATACAAAAAACCCCAAAGATTAAGAATCTGAGCTTTGTTTCTTCTGCATTGCAATAAAGACAATTGAGGAAGCTGACTTGCCTCTGGCGCTGCTACACAATGCCTCTAGTGGTTTTCCGGTTTTAAGTAGATATTATCATTCCACAAAGAAATTATCCCAAAAATAAGCAACTTTTCATGGAAAAGAATTCGTGCTTAATAACTATTATTGATCCTAGTGGGCCAGAGAAATATATCCTTGGGTTAGAAAGAGCTTAACATTTAAAATTACCAAAGGAGATCACATCAGTTTCTTTCCTTTCTTTTTCAGGACAGTGTTAATTTATATATTTTTATTTTAAGTGTATTGATGTAAGAGGATATTATGATGTTAAGAAGATATCTGAAGTTTCCTATCTGGGCTCCTCAATATAGACTGGTTGATGTTACCAGTACCAGATACTGAATGCAGTGGCTTTAGTTAAAGACTTGGGTGAAGAAGTTAGTGAAATTCTCATGCATCTAGGATTGGTTTTGTCCTTATAAGGTTAAAGTTTTACTCGTTGAAGAATTTTCAGAAGTGCTAGAGAACATTTTGGGGTTTTAACTTTAAAAGCTTAAGCAAACAGGTAGATTTTTGCAGATGAGTATTCCCACCCAGGTGCAACCTCATGGCACTGCAGAACTGGTGTGTTACTAAATGTTCAAGCCAAGCAAGAGCAAGAAACTGCCTCCATGCTCTTCTGTTCCAAAAGACAAAAGCTTTTAAACAAAACTTCACAGATAACATCAGTGAATGACAAGAAGACAGTTTTTATTTAATTCATAAATACAGTGTGCCTTTGGTTTATATACTTACACTACATTACATTACCAGCTGATTACATTTGTTAAACTGCCTGCATGGTAATGACAGCCAAAAAAATTTCCTGATCTTAATAAGAGCAAACCAAATCTGGATCAAAGGGGATAAGTAAATTTTATTTTCTACTATTTATTCTACTTTTTAAGTATATTTTCCATTAACTTGCCTTGAACCTTAGAAATGGCTCATAAATTTCTAGGTCATTTTTCCTTCTGGTTTTCATGCAGATATAGAGAAAATTTTACATTCTTGTTCCTGCTGAGTTTTTAAAAAATTGATGGCAACATTTTGTTCAGATGTGGTGGTGTCAAGCATTGCAATTTTAAAGAGTTCTAAACTTGAGATCAGAAGCTAGCAAGATTCTTTCATTTACTCTGGGATTTGGGTTTTTTGTTTATCTCAGTCCTGAAACTATTTTTGAGGATGGAGGATCTGCTCATTGTTTCTAAATTTTGATCAGATGTATAGGTGGCCTGTTCTGCAGTATGTGCAACATGAAGATGTTTGCTGGCTTTATATACACAGAGACTTGCACAGAACAGAAAACAGGTTTTGTTCATGATTTGGTCAACATACCTTATTCACCTTCCATCACCATTCACATGGTCTTAGGAAAAATACTAGCAAAGTCAACATTGTTGTAGATTCTCTTAATTTTTAATTTATTAGTTTTATTTCTGTGTAAATTGTGTGCAGTAGTTCCTTGAAGATTTAACTTGAAGATTTTATATATTAGAGAATGCAGGCAGATAAGAATTATATTATTGAAATTTTAATGTGAACATCATAAATTGTCTTTTACCTTATTAAAGTATGTGAATGTTAATTTGTTCTTAATAATCTATATACAGTAATTTAATAGACACTTTTTATTAATATTTTCTTTTCTACTAATTACTCTTGCTTTGTCCTTCTTTATAGAGAGCTATTGGAAAATTTGCTTCAGCCATTTTAGCCTTGCCAAAGTCTATCATTAAACTACCCAAAACTATTCTTCAGTATTTAATCAAAGCAGCAAAGGTACTTGACATTTTGCAAATGCTCAGTATGTGACCCATCCTGTAGTTCTTGATGTAATGTATATATATCTCTGTCCTCGTCTGCATTTTTCCTCTTATATGAATGATTTGAAAAAATAGTGATGGTTAAAGTTTCATTCCTAGTAAATGCAATACATTTCATAGTTTTGGAGTGCTCAAGCCACAGGCAAAGTGGTCTGTCTTTTTAAAGTGTAACCCGAAAGAAAATGCAGACCCAAATTCTCATTTTCTTCTGATATTACTATACAAGATGGTCACATCAAGTTGCATGTATCTTATGGTCACCGTGGTAGTTGATCTCAGAAAGCTGGCAAAAGGTTTGTAAAACACACATTCTGCTCCAAACCCCTTTTTAACTCTCTACTTTTCTGGCCGTTATAATAATAATAATAATAATAATATTTGTGCCTCTCCTCTCTTGTCCTCCTTAACACATTTAGCATTTCCTATCTTTGAGCACTGTGTATTATTTTACACTTCATATATGTAAGGAGTGAGTGTTACAGATTGAGTGTACCAGCTGCAAAGCCTGAAAGATACAAAATTGAAAGTTTGTCCAGTGGTAAAAATCTTAACTAATACATATCTATGCACCCAGTCTGCTCTTAAAATATCCATTACTTAGCATAAGTAATTACATTAAACTTATAAATCAAATGCCTTTCTTAATTCAGTTTTTTTTATCCCCTTTCAAGCCTGGCTTTTACCTCTAATTTCTTTATTCACACTGCAGCTGTGGTTAGCATACACTTACACAGTTAAATGTGCAATAGCAGATGTTGACGGTCTCTGATTTTCAGTAAGTAATATGGTATTAGTTAACTTAAGTATCACCATTCACCCCAGATCATCTTCATTAGAAAACACCTATTAAAAAGCAATGAGAAACTGGGGCCTCTAATACCATACATTTTCTCATGTGGTGCTTGTTTTGATCAACTCAGAAAAATAAATGTACAGACTTTGAGAGATTTGGAGGAGGACCTGCTTATCAACAATACCAAAACAATTTCCTCTGCATGTCTGTATACATCCACAGAACAGAACAAAGTATTTTTCTCTTCATTTAATGTCAGTTTGACCGTTTTTTTTTAAATGCCTGTAATGTTCCAAAGTAATATGTATAGGAAAATTTTAAAAATATAAATAAACCAAATAGATGTGTTACCATTCTATCCTATGAGGTGCAGTCCCAGCTTCACTGAGATACACAAGTGTTGTTGTCACTGTCTGCATGTTTGTCTTGTGAATTAATAGAGCTGTTTTGTTGCTGTGCTTTTTCAGCTTCATGCCTGCATCTGTTTGCTTCCCTGCCCTGTCTCTGTTATCAGCCTGTGTTGCTTAGAAATAGAAGACAATGCAGTGCCAATTGAAGATGATTAACACTTTTCAGTGAAAATCATAAAATGGACAAAAGAACATCTTTTGTCTTAAAGAGTTGTGGAGAAGATAAACTTACTTTAGTTTCTGTTATTCACATACATTTTATGTCATCTAGGGATAAAAGATAGGAGTTTTGCTGGGTTTTTTTCCGGTAACCTTCCTTCACAGCTGAAGTAGAGCTATTACAAAAATTACTTTTCAGCAACTTTTTTTTTACTTTGACTTTTTTCCCCCACACTGCTACAGCATTTATAAATATTTTGGGCCAATTTCAGGCTTCATGCAGTCATACAGGTCAATAGACTGTTGATCTGAGTGAGTGCTATGAGCAGGATTTGGTCCATAAATTCCCCTTGATAAACAGGTAAGTATTACTGTCTTCATTTTACAATTAGAAAAACTTAAGCAAAAGGATTCATAAGTGACTTATCTGAAGCCACAAAGACAGGCATTGTCAAAATCGGAATGTGATATGAGGAATTCCTGGCTGCCAGGTTTGGGACTGTGTATAAATTCATAAATATTCCACTGGGATCTAAAGAGGAGAAAAAATTACCTAAACTATGAAAAATACACCAATATGTGTACAGGGATATCTCTACATCTTTGGATGCTTTAGTTAGTTGATTGCAGCACTTTTTTTCAACACTTCCATTACTCTGCATCTTGCCTGTAAAATGATAAAGTAGAAATACAGAATTAAATGGAGAGATTCAGATGAGGTAGCCCATATGCACAACAAGGTAGTAAGTCCCAAAGCTCAGAGTATGAATTTTTGTGGGTTCTAATGAAACTTGGCTCAACCACAAGCATTTTCACATTTGGTTTTACGCTTACAAAAATAGCACATGAAAACTCAGCAGATCTGCAGGGTAGGTGTTTGATTTGGGATGAAAAACATTTCCTTGCCTCTGCAGATCTGAATACTGTTACTCAAACTGTATAATCTTGCTTGTGGCTTATTCTATGTCTTACTCTCAGAACATGAAGAATCTTGAAATAAATGAGTTTTTTTCCTTCCAGTTTGTTTATCAAGCCTGGATTACTGACCCTAAAACAGCCCTACGACAGAGGCGCAAAGAGAAGAAAAGTTTTGGGAAAGAGAGACGAAGGCGTAAAGGATCTGGGGATGGTAGGTAACCTTTTGTGTTTTAAGAAGTATAAGATTATATATTGCCTGTTGTTCCTGGTAATGAAAGGCAGCTGAGCTTTAGAGGACAAGTGCCCTCATTTCTGGCTAGGAAGTGGAAAAATGAGTTTGCCTTTGGCTGGCAGTATTTCCCTGCACCAGCCCATGATGAAGTCAGCCATAGCCATGCCCTTCTGTTCTGCATAATACACATTGAGGGAGATAAACTAGATGGGATATATGTACTTCCATGCAGTTGCAAGACACATTCCCAGAACTTTTGGTAAATAGGAATATTTAACACATTACAGAAAACATGAGCTATATGAAAACATTTTTGAGAGTACTTGCAATAGAAAACCATAACCCTGTAAAGACATAACTTTGTAAAGCCAACAACCTGGCAGTTAACAGCATTATGCCAGAATATAGGACTGTAAATGCCAGGTGTTTGTCCGGAATCAGGCAAAGCAAGTACATCACACTTTAACTCCCTCATCTCATAAAAAGGTTTATCTTTTTATCTTTTTTGTCCAGGCTTTTCTAGAGTTGATCAGAGTCACTAATTCTGATAGTAAATTCATGTGTGTTCCCAGGAAAAGGTGTTGAAGAACTGTTTCATGAGGGAGAAGAAATATTCAATGAAATAGCCACACATTATTTCTTTTGGCCACGTTTCCTAAAGAAATATTGTTCCCTAAAGAAGCTTGAATTGATACGTGGGAGGAATATCTAGAAATATTTTTCACTTTTCATGGTGTACTCACTGAGGATCCCAAATATCCGTGAACCCCCTTAAATACACAGAGAATTCAGTAGGTACCAAAAGGAAAACATGCAAATGTTAATAGGATTTTAGTGACACTATAAAATCATTCATGCCCCTGAAAAAAAAACAGTCTATGAGTGGTTTATATCTCTGGTCAGTATGGATGGTGAAGAAGGGAGGCCCATACAGGCTGAATCACGTAGATGTTTCCTCCATTTGGCATCTTCACCTGTCGAAAAGAAGGAGCTTGCTGCAGCTGCAGTTACTGGGTATTAGATAAAGGGTAGGTCATTTGTCCATTCTTCAGTTCTGCCTATGATTCTACATCATTCTTTTGCTACAAGCCTAAATAAAAGCACATAGTAGTTTCAAACCAATTCTACTTCTTCATTTCAACCTTAAGGTCCCACTCAGTTCCTTCAGGTTTGGTAAGTCAGAGGCAGGAGAAGATCAAAGCACAGATCTGGTTGCCTTTTGCAATAGGTGAAGAGGTGAGCTTGAATATGAATCAGCAAAAGGTGAGGCTGCTGAGAGTGACTGAGAAATTATCTGGATGTACAGCAAGAGATGATCTTGCTCAGCAACCTATCTAGTAAGAAAATGCCATTGCAAATTAGAAGAGAGGAGTGATAATCCATGAAAACCTTTGCTGACAGGGTTGTTCGCTCACATTAGAAGTGGAAATGTCCTGTCTGTTATGGTGGCAGGTAAGGAACCTACTGCTTAGTAACTGTAACATTTTCGCTTGAATGGCATTTACACTATCCCTTCTATAGGTGTAACACTCACTGTTTCCTTCACTGTTTGCAGGAGGTGGCACTGATGCAGACTGTGAAGACAGTGAAGAGGAACCTGTCAAGAAGAAATCTGATGGGCCAGGTATGAAAGGCAAGGGTTTCTCTGCTGTTACAATGCAGTTGTGAGCAGTGGCATGTCACAGAGAGAGCATTGCAATGATCTCAGGCTTGTGTAAAAGCCTCAAAATCCACTCCAGCCAATGCAACGATAACTTCCTAATTACCGTCAGATTTTCAGTTTTGAGGTTTGCAAGCCTTTAGCATAGGAACTTCTAGTTCAGGACTATTAGCTCCTGCTCTCATTCTCTATACTCATTAGTAAATATGTCTGCCAGCTTAGACTTGATCACTTGCTGTGTATTTTATTTTTAGAACACCTTAAACTTAGATTCCAGACTTGATTAAATACTCCATTGATTTTGAATTTCTGAAATGTTATTATTAGCACAAAGACCTTGTGGGTTTTTCGGTGTATTTTAGCAAACTTAGTATAATGCTTTTGTTGGTACTTACCCATTCAACAAGGTAAAATAGTCACCTCTAAAAAATTGTGTTTTCCTGATCTTACACTTCTTTATTCATAGTCAGACTTAGGGCTGTTCTGCGCAACAGAAGAAATGACAGCTGTTTGCAGGATCTTGCCCATATTGAAAGTTACCTACAAAGAAGTTTAATAGTTCATAAATCTGTTTGACTCCCTATTTCTGACTGTAGTAGAAGAAGAAAAGACTCTCCTCTTAAGTAAGTCTTCATCATGGCTTACCTTAGTGAGACTTTGTCATCAAAAGCTATTTTTCTTCTCCATTTAAAATTGTTTCCCACAATTTAAGTTAGAATTGTGTCCCTGTGTGAGTCATAGGGTAGAAGATGCTACAGGGATATGGGAGATGTCATTTCTATCTCAAAAGGGCAGTGGTCTCAGATAAATAGGTTGCATTGCCATGGGGGTGGGGATTGGTGGACTTTTTATTTGTTACTTACTGGCAATGAATTATCTGTATTAAAGCAGAAATTAATCACTCAAATGCATCTGCAGGGATATACTGTTGGTGCTAAATGGGAGTTAGGGAAAAAGAAGGGCTTTTATAAATAATATATATTAAAAATAATCAATTTAAGGTGCTTTGTATTTCTGTTGAAATACTTTGACCATTCCAAAGCAAAATTTGTTAAAGAAAATGGTTAGAAAAATTAGACAGTAATTGGGAATGAATCTTTAGTTTCATTACAAACCTAGATTGATTCCTATCTCACAATGTCAATCAGAGAGAAGCCTTCTCTGTGTTTGATCCTTCTCTGCCAAAAGCAAATATTTGTTTCCCTTTTTGAAAATGTTTAGATGCAATTGATCCCCAAAAGATTATTTTTAAAAAGTTTTGGAGAACAGCAAAGGTGCTAGAACAGCTACAGTGTCATTAAAAATGTATGGTAAATCACCTCCATCTCAGAAAGAAAAATGACCTTTCAGATTAGACTGGAAGTGCTTGGCACCATGGTAAGACTATGGCATGCCAGTGACGGTCAACACTAAAGAAAATTTTATCCTGAGTGTTGTGCTTCTCTTTAAGTCAGTGGCAGAAATTATATATTAGAGAGGAGAGTGTGGGTTAAAAAAGAATATTTATATGTTGTATTTTTTTGGTGTATGAGTGCTGTTTTCACCTATTTATAATACTATTTGGAATTCAAACGAAATGAATGGTCCTTGAAGTAGACAGAAACAGCTTTGCATTTAATTTCTAATGGTGAGATTTCCTTAACTTCAAGACCTGCATGTTGAATGAATAAAATTTAAGTAGATAACTCATACAATATCTCCAATTTTTAATGACATAGAAAAGGCCTGAAAAAACAAATGGCAAAATATTATCGAAATAATTGTATGACCAGGAGAAGGGGCTAAATGCTCTTATATTGGGGGAGTAGCAGATCAGTTCCGTGGCATTGCTTATATAAATGGTACAAACTGCTGTTTCAGCATCCACTTTCTAGGCATGTATCACTAATTTTTTTTCTTTAGTTTCTCTACACATGTACATGCATACAACCCTGACTGCACAACCACAGACATGTGCATGTTCCTCTCTAGAAAATGTTTTGCTTTATTACAGATTCACCTTTGCAGTCTGTAAGGGGCGAATGTGCACTCCGCAGAGTTTTGCGCGCCGTCTTGTGGTACGGCTAAGAAGTGAGGTTGTTAAAAGCATCATGTTGTAGCACACAGATTGGCTCCTTCAAACATTTTGTCCCTGAATGGCAGATCACTGACAGATTTCTACTATTTCTTAGGCTGGTTAAAATTCGTCCTTATGCTGATGTTCTGGGATTTGGAACCTAGCAGGGGCAACTAGCTCTGGGACTGGCTAATTGGAAATAATTATTTTAGTAATTCATAGATTCATGTAATTGTAGAGTTCCTTGGGTTGGAAGAGACCTCAAAGAACAACTAGTTCAAATCCCCCTGCCATGGGCGGGGACACCTCCCACTAGACCAGATTGCTCTGACCCCCATCCAACCTGGAGCTGAACACTTGCAACACTGCATGAGAACCTTAGTGTGGAGTGTATGGTTGTGAGTGGAAGTAAAATAAGTTGAAAGTGCTGCTTTTTGGATGAGAAATGCAGTTGCTAATGCTGAGTGAACGACTGAAATGAGAAATAACTTGAGACAGATGTGTTGAGCAAAATAAAGCTACTATTGTTGGTATA
Source organism: Hafferia zeledoni (assembly GCA_035583235.1). Classification (NCBI taxonomy): domain Eukaryota; kingdom Metazoa; phylum Chordata; class Aves; order Passeriformes; family Thamnophilidae; genus Hafferia; species Hafferia zeledoni. The sequence continues at coordinate 98,957,818 of JAWWEV010000083.1, forward strand.
AACATATAAGCCTTATTCATGGGAAACTGTATTGTTTTGCCAAAATGGTGCAAGAATAAAGTTTTCTAAACTATTATTTTTCCTTGTTGTGCTAGTTGATCTGAGATCATTGGTGGCATAGTGCCATATATTTAGAAAAACAGAGGCTTTAAAAATTGTAAATACAAAAAGTTGTGGTTAGGATGATGGAAAACTGGGAAAGATCAAAAGACTGTTTAGGCAGGTTAGACTTTAAAACTCAGCAAGGTTCAAGCACAAAAGGCCAAGTTGGTGCTGAAAGAAGCACACATAAGTGAATAGATAGTTAAGGGGTTCAGCTCAACACACTGGCTGAGCAGTTTTTCAGATCATAGGACCGGGGGATGTTGAATATTCTCAGGAGATGCCCAGATCCTTGGGTTTCATTTTACAGACCTATGCATACAGTGTCTCTAAAGTCAGGGACTGTTTATATGACTAATGATTGCAGCACCAAGGACTTACAGGGTGGAAAAGGGATTCCAGATGATAAGCCTAGGCATACAGTGAGGGAAATGGTCCAGACAGCCAAAAGGCCTCCAGCCATCTTCAGAGATTTCTTAGTATGACAGGATCTCACAGACTGGATTATTAATATTATTAGAGAATAAAGGAAAAATTAATCTAACTCCAGGCAAAAGTACAATAAAAGATATTTGTGTTCATTAACTCTCTGTTGCTTTTGTTGTCCCTTAGATAACATCATCAAGAGGATATTTAATATCTTGAAGTTTACTTGGGTCCTTTTCCTAGCAACACTCGACAGTTTTACAGCCTGGCTTAATTCCATCTCAAAAGAGCACATTGATATCTCCACTGTGCTAAGAATTGAGCGCTGTATGCTAACCAGGGAGATTAAGAAGGTAAAGTCTTTGGTCTCTTTTGTCTGTTAATGCCATTTCCAGCTTGGTGAAAAATGAAAGGTTGTCTTTTCAGATCACTGTAGTAAGGAGGAAAACTATAAAAATCTCACTTATGCATGCCTTTCAAAAATAGCTCTGGACTCTTTTACTGCTTGTTAGTTTATAAATTTATAAATAATAAATTATTTATTATCTGGTCACAAAACAAATTATTGGAAAAATAATTCTTTGAGAGGTTGACATAAGATTTTGGCTGGAACATTTCTATCACATAATGTGGTTTTGAGGGGACAAAATAGATTCAAGAAGGGAAGAAAAAGCATGGCATTTTAAACAGCTCAAAAACTACCTCAGTACACATATTTCAGTCTTTTTGTAGACCAACTTGCATCAGAAAATACTGACAATATACAGGTATAAATTTCTTCACTCCCAATGAAGTTATGTGGCCCTTCACAAGCTAGTTGTATGTTAGTAAACCCCATTATTATCAAAGATTAATGTTGCTAGTGTAACTAGAAATGTACTTGGATCTTCCAGGTGGAAGTAGATAATTCCTTGAAGCTGAATAAAGCTCTCATTTGAAGGGCAGGCATTTTTATATATATCACTAGCCATCCAATTATTCATTGGAAATCTGGAATTTTTTGTTCCTTCCAGTTTTTGTTAAAAGCTGCAGACTGTCTTGGAGATTAGTCAAAATGGTCAAAAACACATTAGTACTCTTGACCTCAATAAAGCCTTATGTTGTCCAGCCACTGTCAATGTCTGACAGCACAATGTGATTCCTTCTCAGTGCCTCTGATTGTTACAGTTTTAAAATTTATGGAGAAGCCAGGCTAACTGCCTTTCTATGGCCATTATTTATTTGAGTCCTCACTTGAATTGTTCTTTGCTACTTCTCACCTCAGCTCTTTGACTTATTCCTATCCTTTGTTCCTAGTAGATTTAGTATTTATTTATTTTTATTGCACGTTGCCAGCATCTTGATCTATTTTGATTAAAATAGAGGCCATATGTCCTTGCACAGGCTGCTATATTGTACTTCAATCCTAAACCTTCTGGTTCTAGGGGCACTTCTTTAGCATCACCAGGTCTCTGTAGCAGCCCCATGACTGTCATTGCTGCCCAAGAAGGGAGGCAACCCTCATGATGTCATGTTTCTTTGTCCAGTGTAGAGTTGGAGACCATTAACCTGATGTATGAAGTTCTTTTGGTATGTCTTCCAGCTACAGAAGAGCCTGAAATTAAGTCCTCCATGTGGCCCTTTCCCTGTCACAACTCCTATCCTTTATCCCAGGCCTGGAATAGAGCTAGAATGTAACCTGTGCTAGTTTCAGAGTCAGGCTGTCATAGTGGCACAAACATGTATCATTGCAGAAGCAACACAGCTTTTATACAAACAAACCTAATTACAAACCTGAGTGTCAGATTTTGTTAAGATTTTTTTTTCCCCTCCACAAAACATCAGATTTTGAATATTGTAGTCTGGGGGCACTGTAAAGGACCATGGTCAAACTACTTGCAACTAATAATATTAGTAAAGGAAATACAGTCAATATTTTAGACTACTTTTATTATTTTAGCTGGAAAAAGTCATTGCATAAGACTTCATTATAAGTCAGAAAAATGACTGTTCAGGAATAGCAATCTCCCTTCTCAGTGTATCATCTGAAGTCAGTGGAACTGCTAATGGAATGATTTGGATGTGTTTCTGCCTAAGAACAGTCTATAAAATTCTCAGGTTTATTCTTATGACACACCTTTAGAATACTGATTGCAATGTCATAGCCAGAAAGACTTGATTTTGTGCCCAGATCTGGGCTGACAGTTAATAAAACCATCCTTTCATAAAGTCACAGACAAAGAGTAGTCTTCAGTGTATTTTTCATCATTTTCCAATTATGTCCATAATTCATGAATAAATTCTGATTTTGAGACACTAATGAAAATCTAAATGAATTTGTACATGACCTGTTTCTTTTCTGTTTAAAAATACTGCTACTGGCCACTAATGCGATGTATGATTGTTCTTACGGTTAGTGAAGCCATCTAAAAGAGATACATCAAAAGTTGCTGGAGTACAGACTGAGCCATAGTCTCAGTCCATACCTCATTCTCATGCTGAATGATCTGCAGTCCACCCAGCAGACTTGGGGCCTATATATAGTGAAACCTGTGGGTGCTCTGGTTTTGATTGAAAACCAAACACTTCATGCCATGGTAGTTTAAGTCAGAATGTGACTTGCGCTCTGAAAAAGAACTACAAATGGGAGTTACTATTTACTTGGCAGCTCTTTGAACAGACCTCAGTCTGTTCCTTGCCAAATGACAGAAGAAACTACTTCCTTGAAGAATACACTTCTGCCCTGCAATGTATGTCTACCTCTACTCTCTTCCACAGGGGAATGTTCCAACACGGGAAAGCATCCATTTGTATTACCAGAACCACATGATGAAACTTTCTGAGGAATCAGGACTGGACACAATTGATAAAAATCCCAGTCAAGCTTCTGGTTTGCAAGCAACTGAAAGAATGGATAGTTTAGATTCAGCAGCTTCTCGTGACAGTATCTCCAGGTACAGATTTAATTTTATTGTGTGAAAGATAGAGGGATCATGCAGTAGGTATAATATTGGATAACATTTAAGACTGATGAACATTCTAATCAATCTTGAATTCTTGTTTTGATTTTTCCATCCCATTTTAATAGTGAAAACTGTGATGTGTTACTATTCCTTTATACTGGTGGACTCAGTTGTTAGCTTGACTCCTTTTCCACAGCATCACTACCTCACTGCTTTCTGTTTCCCCTACAATGAGGAGGCAGAGGTTCTGTTCTCGTGAAAAGTAATGGAAAATAAGAGCCTGCTGAGGTTGCTTCTGGGATAGTGGCTTAGGAATTCAGGCCACATTGTAGTTTGGGGAACAATCATTCGTTGTCAATATTTTATCTTTGTAAAATAAATTGTTGTCTCTTGTCTACAAATAAAAAAAGGCTTTGCATTGAAGGAGATTCTGCATTTAAGAGAGTAAAATCCCCCTCTCATATCCACAGGGCAAAAACCATTTGAAGAGCCTGATTTCCCAACTGCTATGATTACAGTCCAACAGAACTATACATTTATTAATCAAATACCCATACTAGTTCAGGAAAACCACCATCCTCATTCTTTTCTGAAAATGGATGCTGTCAAGTCCCTTGCTGAAACTACTACATTGTGTTTGATGCTTCCAGCAAACTCAGAACCTTCTGTGTACAGTAAATTATGCTTAGCTTTTAATAATGACATATGGGTAGATATCAGCAGACTGAAAATAATGAGGGCTTGTCTTCCTTTCTGATATTATTGAAAAGCAGGTTTAAGAGAGTGCCTGTGAGTACTGTGCTTCAACAACATAGCCACAAATTGCTCCCCAGAGTGAGCACTGAACTTGGAGAGGCTCATTCTAGTAAAAACAACAAATCTGAGCAAATCTTTCTCGATGGCTAGTTACCCAACTAAGCAACACCTCTGTGTTTTTCTTGAAGTTTTACAGGAGTCAGATGATGTGAGAAAAATGTAAAGTCAAATTCTATTAACCAGTTCTCTTGGAAAAACTTAGATATCTGCAGGGCGGATTTTAACTCCATGAAGTTCAGTCTCACATAAAGAATGAATAGTAATATCAGTCCTGCTTTCTTTATATAGGTTTGGGTCACACTGTTTACTGTAGATAGAAGTTATAATTATTATACAATCATGTTTAGCAGGAACTTTAAACAAAGAGAAACTGATTCCAAAATTAATTATAAAAAAGAAAGGCAAATCTTGTAATTTTTATGTGCGTATTGTATCTCTTCAATGAGAGTGGTATCCAGTGTTGACCTACACTTACACCTTTATTTTTTTCAGAATAACCACCCATTTTTCACCCTGCTTTGAGCACTCTTACGCATTTAAAATCTCTTTTCAAACTCAGAGAATTCAATGATACTGTGGTTCTGCTTTGCAACATAAAAAGTTAAATCTTCCTCATGTGTTTCTGTCATCTCCATTTCCTTAGAAATCACAGGATATATGAACAAAGGAATAGCAAAGGCTATATTAGGACTGATTTCTCTAATCTCAAATTCTCTATCTGGTAATGAACAATCAAATATTCTCACACTGAGTATTTACAAATTGTGGACATCTGCTATACTAATAGAGGAAGCAATAGTGAGTCTGTTGATTGAATGATAGTGCTGTCTGTTTATTGGGGCACTCTTGCATATCTCTTCCAGGGGTTACAGAAGTGCTTGTGAGCTTTTCTAGAAATGTAAAATGTTTTAAACTTCTTGAGAGTTTATTTTTTTAATTACACAAACAAAAGAAGATGGCATTTCAAAATAAGGATTTCCAGTAAATGTAGAAGTGACTAATTAAATCTGAAGCATCTCTGTGATCATGGAACTTGAGTTGCAGTGGAAAACTTTTGAGAAGTGGCAGAGGGTTTCTATTCCAGTTATCCTTTGGATTAGGTTCAAGTAAGGTGAGCACATCTGAAAGTTCACAGGAATGAATGCTGAAGCACAGGAGCTATTCCATTAGAATCATAATCCTCCCTGCTCAGGACAGGAATTACTGTAGGCGTCTGCTTACTGCTCTAAACACTTCATATCCAGAGAGAACCCTCCTGATCAGTTGCAGGAATTCTACATTTCCTGTGAAGTTCAGACCTGACCCTCAAGGTCTAATTCAGGGATGTTGTTCTTGCCCTAGATAAAGCCCTAAAAGGACTTCGGTAGTGTATACTTTGTGGGGTTTTCTCATTCAGTAGAGGTGTCATTTATTCTCGGTCATTTTTTCACACAGTAGCTAGAGGTATAATGAGGTATTTGTAAAGTATTTCCTTTCTCTTTATATATCCTAAAGGCAAAGCTCAAAGTTCATATGGACCAGGAGGAGAAGAGATTGATGTTGATCCTTACCAAGCTATTTGAGGAATACCACCAAAAGGGATTGAGATCTAGCATGGTAGAGCATTTGCTGCAGTTTGTTTCTATTTGACTGATGAACTGCTTATTAGGTTAAAACAGCTTGTGAATTTCTGTAAGATGACTGGGAACTTATTAAAACTAGTTGGTTACCCTTATGGGACTTTGCCTATAATTATGTAGTAGCAGCTAGACACAGGTCCTTAGTCAGATTTCGGGATATCAAAGGTTTTATATTCAGTTCAATTTGTCTTAATTTTTGTCCATCACAAAGAATGTTTTCAGTTCCAAACTCTGCCTCTGTGTAGACTTTTATAGGAGCTGCAGGTGGGAGCTCTGATCCTCCTGTGAAATTAAATGCACAAATGTGGTCAGCATGTTTATGAGCACCACTTTCTATCTTTGCTTCCTTCACCAGATGGAAGAATAAGGCTTGAGGCAGGGAGTACTGGAGAAGTAACTTTTGCCCAGTGAGGCAGGAGAAAGGACGAAGGAAGAATCCCCATTTGGGCTGCATCAAAGTCCAGTTTAGGACTGTGAATGTTAGGAATTGTTTGGAATTTTTACTTGCAGGTGTGCGGAATGTAGTAGTTCAAACAGATAATGCCAGTAAGTAACTATCCCATGGACAGAAAAAAACCCCAGAAAAATTTGTAATTCACCCCTTAAGCTAATAAACTCCTTGGGTAGGGTAAATTTGTTTAGCAAAAAGGAAGTCATAAACTCAGAAATGTCCTGCTCACTGAGGATAAAAACAGCTGTGAGATATATATATATATGTGTGTGTGTGTGTATATATATATATATATGTATCCCCATTTCAAATGGATGCCTGATCAACTTTATATAAAATGCCTGAACTCAGTCTTTTAATGAACATTCAATTTTAAATACCTAGTTCGTGAATGATTTCAAGAAGCTAATGTCTCTCAAGATCTCCAAGAATACAAATTTGAAAAGTCACTCAGGAAGATATACTTAGATCAAATTTATGTGGTAGTCAATGACTTGAGTCAGCATCAGCTTTGCCCAGTGTAAATCTCTCCACTTTATTTATATTCTCATTTCCTTCATGTTTGGAAGCATGTCCCTAAAGTACATAAAGAATATACAAACCATGCTACAGCTGTTGTCTCACACACACCTCCTGGTATTTGATGATGCTTAATCAATAATTATTCTGATGATACATTTGCCATTTAAAACAGCTTTAAACCAAATATTTGAGTTACTCGTCTGGGCAAATGTTTTTATCTGTTGTGATTAATAGATGTTTTTCTTTCGATTTTTCTGGGAGCCAGGTCAGGACTTCCATGTTTGGGAGGGCAGCTGGCATATATTTCTTCCATTGAAAATATATGAATAGGCATGTGCTACTTTGATTTCAACAGCTGATCTGCTTAAGGCTCTTGGAAGGTTCCCTTTGAACTAAATTTGCATTTAAAATACTTCCAAAACTTAGCAATAGGTGTTTCCCTAGAAAATAATAAACTCAGCCCTTGAGATCTAAAATACCTCATAGGTAATATTGTAGAACATAGGCAGACAGAAAGGTAATATGCAACAGGATATTGTGTACTTGCTGCCATCTCCCCATATTTTAGCACCAGAACCTTACTGATAGAACAGTGGCCTTGCTATGCTCCATAAGGTGTATATGCAGAGGGAAACCTCCTCCCTCAAGAGCCCCCTGAGTTCGTAACACAGCTTCAGCTGATCCCCCTGCTGCTGAATCAGGCCTCCAGGGCACATCTCCTGTTCCCATAGGAAGCAGCATTTTCTGCTTCATCAAAACCATGCACCTTGCAGGCAGCTCTCCAGGTTTTGTCTGGAGGACCTTGCGTGCCATTGTGCACACACAGAAATAATGAAGTGGCTGTAAAGGGTCTTGTCCAAGTGAACTGGCAGGACAGATGTGCCCCTGCCATTAGGACTGCTCTTAAGGGAAATATTTCACACTACCTTTTTTTGTTATCTTGATGATTCTTTTCTTCTGTTCAAAGACTAAGGGATGCTTTTAGCCTTAACCCATTCTGTCAAAAAGATCATCAGTGAGGGTAGGCCTAAGAATAACTGCTCCTTTGCTCCATGTATCTTGCTGTTTCCTCCCCATTTTCCTTAAGGTAATAATTGCAAACTGTCACTTCATGCCAGCAGGTTTTTTTCCTCACCTCAAGCTAGCAAAACCAAAGTAACATGGGAAAGGCCATTGCACTTCCTTTCTGACTTTTCTCAATTCTCTGTGCCCCTGGACAAACATAATGCTTGCCAAGGAAGCAAAGCCCCTGCTGCTGCTGCTCAAGTGTAACACAGATGGACTCAAAAGAAGAAAAGTAGAGTGTAAATCCTGTACTTTGGGGTCTCTCCTCTAATTCTATCTGAAAGACTCAGGCAGGTCACTACATAGACATCTGTGTTTTTCAAAGATTTTTACAGGAGAAATAATCCTTTTACCTACCACATGTCATTAAGGTATTTGCTTCTTTCCTGTTGCTATGTTAGATGCTTGTATTTAATTATGTACTTTCTTTCTCATAACTCATCCAGTTCTTCTTTTCTCCAGTAACACATAAATGCTCAATGTATGGTGTATGTCTCTGGTGTCCTGTTATATTTGATATGTGAAAGGAGATAAGGGTTTATTATATGTTTATCTCAACATGCACATGTTACCAATTTTGAAATACTGGTAAGCTGTAATTGAATTAAATTAAATTTTCTGGAGAGAATGAGAGGGCTTGCTAGTAAATATCAAAATAAAAGCCTTTCCATGCTGAGCAGGTTATATTTGGTATTTGGCATGCATCTACTGGCTAAGTCATGCATCCGATTTGGCCCTTAGGTTCGGAAAGAGGATTGGCCAATGTCTGACATCTATTTTGCTATTTGTGGAATATGAGTGTATTCAATTTTAAGGGATCTTTTAGAAAATTGGCTTGTACCTGTGAAAAAAGTTCAGCGCAGTATATAATTTATAAAACAGAATTTGTACAGAGGGGGTCACTTCCCAAAATATTCTTGTGGAATTTGGATATTTCAGGGGCAAACAAATAATATAAAACCTGCTCACATATGTAAGTTTGTGCCCCTGGAAAACATGGAGAACATTGTGTTGGCTTCATATCTTCTTAAATATGAATAGATGGTTGTTAGCCTTCTATAGCCACTATATGAATTTGACCATGAGCAAGCTGAGTATAAAAATTTGTTTTCATGGTGACTCAAAACAAATCCTTATCTTCTCTCTGAACCTCTTCTCTCTGTGTCAGTGTTCTGCTGCATGGCAAGCATATTTGTTTATTGAACCATGTGTATAGTAATACCATTTGTATTTAACACTGTCTCTGTAACTGTTTGCGCTGCTAGCTGCTACACTGAAGCAACCATGCTGTTCTCAAGGCAGTCAACCCTTGATGATTTAGATGGACCAGACACTGTTCCTAAAACAAGTGAGCGTGCTCGACCTAGGCTTCGTAAAATGCAGAGCATGGATATGTCCTCCTCATCAGCTGACAGTGGCAGTATAGTGTCAAGGTGCTTAACTCATGCATGCTTTGTTCACTCCTTTACCCATACCATTATACTTACTGCAGTGTACATGAATTTGCATTTGCAGATACGTGGTGTAAATAGTGGTTTGCATGGTTAATGGAAGCTGTACTCCCTTCTGTGTTGTGGCATGGTTCTGACATTCAAAGTCAGGACCATAATCTAGGGTTCTTTTGTTGTTTGACTTCTTAATCTGTTTTTTGTTATGTTCTGTTTTTTGTTTTGTTCTGGTTTTCATCCTTAATTTTTAATGTATTTTAAAAGTTTCTCCATTACATTACGCTGGTTGTCTAAAAATAGGCTAAAATCTGTATTTAATGAGCTAAAAAAGTGTCTGATTTTCACAGTTACTGAGCTGGTGGTTATTTGTAAATTGGAAGATGGAAGTTAAGTTTCTCAGCTAATCAGTTATCCTAAATATGGGCTAAGGTGTCTAATTTTAGAAAGTAAGATAGGCAGTATTGGCCTTGGTATTTTAATTTTTAGTTTCCCCTATACAGGAAAGATTGCTAAATAGGTTTTGATTACTTTACCATTGAGTTAGGTGTTGGAGCTGTTCACTCACTTTTTAGTGGGTAGAAGCCAGGGATTCAGATGATGTTGGAAAGCAGTGTTGCCACTAATATTATAAATATGAAATTTTATGGCATATTGCATCATTGTTTTTAAGTGTTGAAAGTGTTTCACAAATTTTTTTGTTTCAGTCAGTTTTGAAATTAGGGGTTTTTTATGATTTTGTGCATTTTAACCAAGATGAGTGCTACTGTGAATCATCAAAACACACATGATTATAAATGTAACATGTTCTAATTAAAAAGCTACTACAAATAAAGTGATCTAATATAGCTACCACAAATTCATAGGCAGTGTAAAATAAAAAGAGATGAAACCTAATTTTTAATTTTGGCAGAAGATAGTGCCAGATAGCTTTGCCAGGGCCAGTTTTCTGTGGAAGGTTATACTTTATGTGAAAATATAACCCCATTTATTTTATAGGAGCTATGTGAAATCTAGTTTGGTCTCTGTTGATATACAAGGACATGCAGCCAACAGAAGACCCTGAATTGATGCCTGTTATCTAATCTATGGAGAAGGACTGGAATAGAGACTAAAAAGAGAAAGAGTGATGTTTGAGGGGAGAGGATAAAAAAATGCTTGTGAGAGATGACAAGGGTAAAAACTAACAAATATGGTATTCAGATTCCCATCTGGAGTCATCGAGCTACAGGAATTTACAACTGAGGCTATTGCAGTACACTTAAGAGAGAAAGTGGTTATGGACTACTGCATTCAGCTCTGGGACTCCCAACATACGAAGGAGAGAGAGATCTGTTGGGAGGGAGTCCAGAGGAGGCCACAAAGATGGTCAGAGGGCTGGAGCACCTCTCCTGTGGAGACAGGCTGAGAGAGCTTGAGCTGTTCAGCCTGGAGAACAGAAGGTTTCAGGGACACTACACAGCAACCTTCAAGTACATAAAGGATGCCTAAAAGAGAGCTGGAGAGGGGCTTTTTACAAAGATATGGAGTGATAGGACAAAGGGCTTTACCCTAAAAGTGGGCAAGATTAGCTTATATATTATGAAGAAATTCTTTACTCAGAGGGTGATGAGTCATTGGAAAAGGTTTTCAGAGAAGTTGTGGATGTTGCATCCCTGGAAGCGTTCAAGGTCAGGTCGGATGGGATTTTGGACAACCTGGTCTAGTGGAAGGTGTCCTTGCCCACAGCAGGTGAGTTGGAACTCCATAATCTTTAAGGTCCTTTCCAACCCAAACCATTCTATGATTCTATCCAAAGTCAAGAATAAGGAAGGTGAATCAAGCAGAAAACTGATCAGAGTGAATAAGGACAGATGAAAAAGAAAATAGGTACATAGAGAAGTAAAGCAAACAGATAAAGTAAAAATGAAGATTTCATTGAAGAACATAGAGCAATGTAATGGTAAGCAAGATACCCTGTTACTGGAACAGTTTTGTAATCCAGGTTGTATTTCTTCATGTTAGCAATTCACATGTTCTTTATTTGGAATCAGAGATGGTATGTGTGCATTCAGCTCCTGTTCCAGTTGTACACAACACCCATGCAGTGTTTATTAACAGCACCATGTTTAGAAGGAACCCCATGCTGCTCATCATTCACCATGGTGCATGCTTTAAATAGCTGTAATAGCAAGTCTTGACTCTGGTCAGAAAGCATTTCAACTACCTTCAGAAAGTTAGTGTAGTTTCTCTTTTTATTTGCCCTTTTCTGCTGTGAAAAGATAATGAATCACTGTGAGTTCAGTGGGATATCATTCAGGGAGCATATGGACCCAGATGTTCCATCTGTGTAAGAGGAGATCATGATGATGTATTTTCTACCAGATTATATGAACTTTGAAGGCCTAGGATACAATGGGGCTTGTGCTCAGCTGTCTGCATAAAGGTACAATTAACAAACCGTGTGAGTCTTGTAAACCAACTCACCCTCTTCGTCCATCTCTGACAGCGAACCTACGCAGGTCACCATGCTCTATTCTCGTCAGGGGACAACAGAAACCATTGAGGAGGTAGAAGGGGAGCATGAAGAGGAAGGAGCTCATTCTGCATCAAGGGTAGCGGAAGAGGAGGTGGAAGATTATAGCCTGGATTCAGAAGGAGCTGCATATACCCCTGATACTGATGTGCCATTGTACTCCACAGTGGATAGCAATGCAGAAGCCCCTCCTTCCTATAGCAAAGCTGTCAGCTTTGAGCATCTTCCCTTTGGGTCCCCAGATGACTCAGCTGATAAGAGTCTCATGATGGTGAGCCCAGACGACAGCCGAACGGACAAACTTGATACGATCCTTCCCCCATTGACACATGAGCTAACGGCCAGTGAGCTGCTTATGAACAAGTAAGAACCTTTGACAAGGAAAAATTGTTGGTCACAATGTGTAAAGTTTTGTCATTACTTTGTTTTTTTATCTCAGAACTAGCCTGCAGTTCTTGATACAGATTGTGTGCTAAGTTTAGTTTAAGGGAAGAAGCCCATTTCCTGTGCAGTTGTTCTAATTACAGGTTTCTAAAATTATTTAAATTCATCTTGGAAGGAATCTATGCTTCCTCCCTAGATACAATATTTAATTGTTTCGATTAGCATTGAATTTCTGTGCTGCAATTATCATGGGGTCAAGGGCTTTTCTAAATATCCTTTGTGGAGATGACTTCTCTTCTCCAGGCAGCTGTGATTTCACATGAGTTTCCTCCAGGGCTCTGTGGGAAAAAGTTTATCCTTTAATTATTTTGGATTACTGTAAGGGAAACTCTGACCTTTGGCAGTTTCTGTTTAAGCCAGTAGGAGCTGAGGGCTTTGTAGAGAGACCACCTTGCTAAGTACTTTCATAAGGCTGTTCCCCTCTTTGCCCCTTAGACACTGTGCTGAGTAACCACTACCAGCACTGAGATGAGGATGATGCCAGTCTACTTCATCTGCTTTCTGGCCTGACTCAGCTGGGGAGAGCTTCCCCAAATTCAGGGACAACATCTTAAACCATAGAAACATCTTTCAGCCTGACTACATCTGGAGAGAGAGGATATGTAGAGCTGATTTTGTCAGATGCAGTGTCTTGTACTCTGTTTTTCCCTAGTAATTTTTGCTTTTCAGTAAGATCTATTCTCAGACCAGGACACTCTTTATGAAAAGCAGAAAAGCCAAGGGCATTTATTATGTTCTAATTCCAAGGCTATTCATAACACAGATCTTGTGATGTACCTCTGTTCTCTCTCCAAATTCCTATCTATGTTTATAAATCAAATATGAATCCACACCAGTATGATGTGATTTGCATGAGATGTGTAGGTTGGGCAGCTGTAGGAAACTGCTGTTTGTAGAAGTTCTTAGGCCAGGCTGATTCCCTGGGTAAATTTAAAAACAGCAAACAGTGTTTCTAGTTATTTCACCAGAAATTCTTGTTTTCTGAGCTTAAAATCAGGCTATTTGATTATAATACCAAATCCCATCTTTTTTTTTTTTCCTTCCATTGAACTAAGCAGTAGAATTTAGTATTTTTCAAAACAAAAAATAGTAGCAATTTGAAAAGCAGCTCTCGTGAAGTTCATTTTCATTTCATTTATGATACTCTGCTCCTCACAGGATGTTTCATGATGACGAGCTGGAGGAGTCAGAGAAGTTTTATGTTGGTCAGCCTCGAGTCTTACTTCTTATTTATGCCCTGTACAATACGCTGGTAGCCCGCTCAGAAATGGTGTGCTATTTTGTGATCATCCTTAACCACATGATCTCTGCCTCCATGATAACCCTGGTGCTTCCAATCCTTATATTCCTGTGGGCCATGCTGTCTGTTCCTCGACCAAGCAAACGTTTCTGGATGACAGCCATTGTCTACACTGAGGTATGCTGCTGTTTTTGCAACTCCATGTCTAACACAGGAAAGGTAATTTGTAAGTCTTGCATGGTTTTTCTGGTTTTGATCTCTAAATTCAGGGGCCTGCAGGCCTTCATATTAATATAAATATTTGCTAAAGCCCCCATCAATTTCTGTGGTACCGAAAGGTCTTGTTTGTTATTTTTTGACTTCCGATGCATACCCTTTCTGCCACTGTAAAGCAGTTGTTACAAGAGGAGACCATTTGCAAGCAGTTACCTTGTAATTGTTTCTCAAGAGGCAGTATTCACTGCTTGTGGTATCTGAAGTACCACTGAGCATCATCTGTTGGTGAATATTGATTGACTTTATTACTGAAAAAATATAAAGTGTTATTGCTCTGTAGCAATGAATATGCTTGTTAATCTTCTCATAAAACTGACAAAGTAGTCATATTTCTCCCCTCTTAATGTCCCGAGGCTGTTACATCTGACATGCTTATAAAACACTCCAAGTGTGTTGTGTTTCTGAACAGGTGGCCATTGTCATCAAGTACTTCTTCCAGTTTGGCTTCTTTCCTTGGAATAAACATGTGGATTATACAAAGGATAAACCTTACCATCCACCCAATATTATAGGCATTGAGAAGAAAGAGGGTTACGTACACTATGATCTTGTTCAGCTTCTTGCTTTATTCTTCCACAGATCTATTTTAAAGGTAATCTGGGTTCATGTAGTTTCTTATTTTATTTATAATGTTTAGTTTTAAATTTTTGAGTCTTTAATGTGATACAGGAAAATCATTAATTTGGCTATCAGAAAAAAATTCTTCACTGAAAGGGTTATTGAACATTTGATCTGGCTGCCCAGGGAAGCAGTTGAGTCATCATCGCTGGAGGCATTTAAAAGACATGTAGATGTGGTACTGAAAGGACATGGTTTAGTGGTGGACTTGTCAGTGCTGGGTTAACAGTTGAACTGATGATCTGAAAGATCTTTTGCAACTTAAGTAATTCTTGATATCCCAACACAATGAATTTGTCTTCCCCGTTGTGATAACAAGACTGAGCTTAACAATGTCTGTGATAAATACAAGCATGTGACAGAAACACAAGGTTGATATGCTCTCTTCTTTTTTCCTCTAGTGCCACGGACTGTGGGATGAAGATGAGAAAGGAGACAGCTCCAGTAATAAAGAGGATACTGATGATGAGCTCTCTCTGGCAGGAGGCAGAAGAGACTCTTCTGCCTCTTTGAAATCTGTCAATCTTGCCGCATCAGTGGAGTCCATCCACGTCCACTTCCCTGAGCAACAGACTGCCATCAGGAGGAAGAGCTCTAGCAGCACATCACAGCTTTCACACAGGTCCAGCTTCTCCTCACACAGATCTAAGAGAGGTAAATGTCACGGCACTTGTGAGATTTGAAGAGTAAACATTCATTTCCCATAGGATCATTCTGCTGAAACTTTGTGCTGGCTGCTGCTACTGAATGCTGCTGCTTCTCAGTGATGAAATAGGATATGAACCAATGTATCTTCATGTTTGAACACACTCCAAGCCTTCTTAAAGTTCAAATGGAGAGCCATACTTTGTGATTCATTATGTTTTTAAAATGACATTATCCAAAAGCTGGGAAAGGAATGCTCAGTGTGGCCCAGATCCAGAAAGTCTGGTTCAGCATAATCTCCAGCTAGGGGGAATGCAAAGCATATGTATTTTTCATATCTACATTTGGTGATACTTGAACTTAGAAAAGTTTTTACTAGGTATATTGAAACAGACTATCTGTTCCATCTTGTAAAAAAGGGCAGAATTACTCTAACCTAAATGTATATATTACCAGTTGAGGTGACTGAATCAGATTAATCAAATACTTGCCTTTATCACTAATTTTCTCTTTTTATACTTACTAATCAAGGTTTGATCTGCCAGTGATTAAACCTTTACTGGATGCTCACAAGATTCTATCATATAGGGAGAAAAAGAAAAATAAATCATCTCAAAGCTTCTTTGAAATGTGAAACTCGTATATGGGATGGAAGTCTCAAGATTTATTACCTTTCAGTTTTTGTATTTAAGCTTTTATTTTAAATTGGCTTTTCTTTCCCTTTTCTTTTTTTCCAGGAAGTACCAGTACACGGAACAGCAGTCAGAAAGGAAGCAGTGTGTTAAGCATCAAGCAAAAATCTAGAAAAGAGCTTCTTATGGAAAAGTTTCGAGAGCAAATGATCAAAGCCAAGGCCTTTACAATTAAAAAGTGAGCAATGTGAGAAGCGGTGTGGGTTTTGGGGGGAGGTACGAATCAGTAAAGCAGTAAACTAGCATTTTAAAGAGAGCAGGTTACTGTTGCTGTTAAATGTTCATTGTATGCAGACATCCCAACAGCTGAACATCAGACAAATTGGCAGTTGTTCAAATAGCCCCTGCCTGATAAAAAAGCTAAAAATGCCATGTGAACTTGGTTGGCAATATATATTTCTACTGAAAAAATTCTACTACAGTGGTTTAGAAACAATCAGAACAAGGGACTGGTATCTTTGAAGTCCTATGAAAGCTGTCGGGGTAGATTTTCTTGAAAAACATTAATCATACCACATTCAACCTTTATTCAGGGTAAGTTACATGTTATTAAATCACATTATGGTCTATGTTGTTGTAGGACTCTCCAGGTGTATGTGCCCATCAGACAGTTTTTCTACAATCTTATTCATCCAGACTACAGTGCAGTGACTGATGTGTATGTGCTGATGTTCCTCGCAGATACAGTGGACTTCATCATCATTGTGTTTGGCTTTTGGGCTTTTGGGGTATGTCACAGATGCATCCATGTGTTAAACCTCAGCAGGATTTACATGTTGTAGATGCTAAATATCATGCCAGTGTCCTTCTTCATCAACCACCTTTATATTTTCCTTTTCAGAAACACTCTGCTGCAGCAGATATCACCTCTTCGTTATCAGAGGACCAGGTCCCAGAGGCATTTTTGGTGATGGTGCTCATTCAGTTTGGTACCATGGTGGTCGATCGAGCACTGTACCTCAAAAAGACTGTCATGGGAAAGGTCATCTTCCAGGTCATCCTTGTTTTCGGAATACATTTCTGGATGTTCTTTATCTTGCCTGGAGTGACAGAAAGGTATAACCTTTATAAACAAACAACATGGTTTGAATACCAAGCTGCTTGCATTTAAATTAGAGGTGTTTTAGCTAGGCTTTAGAATCATGAAAAAGTTTCTTCTTGGTCTAATTTATAAACAGAACATCGGAGTGCCTTTCCACAGCAGTAACTGTGGCCAGTGTAAGTTTGAGAAAGAATTAATTATGTATGTACAGAAATATTCCCAACTTAGGCCAAAATGCAAGCAGGTGTAAGAGAAATTGCCTGTAATTGAGTGATGAGAGCCTTCAGCTGAGACAGTGTTGGCCACTGACCAAATTCCCTGCTCCCAGGACTGCTGCATGCTGCTTTAGAAGAGCGGGTAGAAAATGTCTCCCTCAGAGTAACTTAAAATGTAGCACTTTCCTGGAATATGTGAACACAGAATTTAAATCTCCTTAGACTGAGGAATGTCTAAAACCCATGTCTCTGAGAAGACCAAATTTCTCCTCCCCTGCTCCTGACACTTGGCTCTGGAGATAGTGTGGAGGTGGTCACCTGCTGACTGAAATTTCGTGTCACATACCTGGTCAAGTTCACTCCCAAATCTAACACTTCTCATTGCATGGCTCAAGGCACTTATCACCTCAGTCTGTAGTGCAGAGGTGTTAAGGTTCCCTCCCTTGTGCTTGGCTACTTCTCTCTTCATACTTCAAATTGCCTTGAAGTATTTCCCTTACTCCATTGACTGTACAGGGAAATTGAGTGTGTCACCTGGGCACATTACACTTAGTTAACAGTCAAGTTATTTTACTGGGAAAAAACAGGTGCCTAATGCAAAATAAAATGGAAAGGTCTCACTTTCTCTCAAAAATAAGTGCTTTATTTTTCCTCAGTGCAGTACTAATTGGGCCCAAATTTGAAAAAAAAAAAAAAGGCATTTTTCAAATGGATCTTTTGTTTACTGCACACTGAAAATTGCTATGAAATAAGCAATTTTTACTTTTTCTGTGCTTTTGTGAAATCTGTGTCAAGTTGTTAATCTCGAATCTGCATCTGAGATCTCCTGTATTCCTCCTAAGCCAGACCAAGTCTTAGAAACCCCTGCAAAATTGTGAATGAAAATAGTTTTGCTGGATTTAATTGAAAATATTCAATTACGGCTGGCTGAAAAATCCTGTCCATCATGAGGCAACTCCTGCAGTTCCACTATGCTACTGAACATCAGCCAGAGGAGGCACATGTTCACCAAGATAATCAGGGGAACAGAGCACATGACACATGAGATGATGTTGAGTGAACAGGGTTAGTTCAGTCTGCAAAAGACAAAGTGTAGGTACCTATTAAGAGGACACTGAGAAGTCGCTAAGCTCTCTTCAGGCAGGACAAGAGGGCACAAGCTGGAAAAAAGGGAAATTCCAGTTAGATATGATGAAAACTCTTGACTGTGGTCAGACACTGAAGCAGGTTCCTCAGACAGGCTGTGGGATCTCCATCTTCAGAGACAGTCAAAACTCAACTGGACGGGTTCCTGAACCATTTGTCTAGATAAGACTTAGTCACTCAGGGAAGGGTGAAAAATATTTTCAGAGGTCACTCTATCTTAAATTCCTGTATGAGGTTCTTCCATGAACACAAATAGCCATTAAAACTGCCAGGATTCAGCTCCTACACAGGGCTCACAGTGGGATGTGCTGTCCAAGGGAAAACTAGTCTGTGTTGTGCATAAAGGGACCTGTAGCATCCAGAGGGAGAGGGTACTGCCCCAAGCTCTCATTCTTTGGGAAGCCTATTCCCAGTCTTTCCCCTATGACCCTGAGGTGGCAATAGATGCTCTTTATAAACTTTGTCATTCAGCATTTTTCAAACACTGTTTTAACCCTGCCATGGGATCAAAAACCAGCGGCTTTTCACAGGATCTCAGGAGAGGGAAACTGCCAGGAGCATAAAGCATTTCAAGCTAATACAGATACAAAGCTTATCATTTTCCTTTCTCTGTCTTTTCCTTTACAGGAAATTTAGCCAGAACACAGTTGCCCAGCTCTGGTATTTTGTGAAATGTGTTTATTTTGGCTTGTCAGCGTATCAGATACGCTGCGGATATCCAACTCGCGTGCTTGGTAACTTTCTCACAAAAAGTTATAACTATGTCAACTTGTTCTTATTTCAAGGGTAAGTGTAGACTTACTGCCCTTTTTTTTTTTTTTTTTTTTGTGTGTGTGTGTGTGTAATATGGATCTGTTATAATGGGTAGGTGCGGTTATTCATGACTTTTCTTCACAGACTACAGTAAATTTTGCATGGCATATACTCTGTATATGCCATATGTCGCCTGTAGTCCACAAAGGAAAAAAATCTATTCCAGAAATACAAACTTCAGAAAAGTTGCTCCCATTCTGAACCCAGAAGCCTGATTTACCAGTCAACCATTCAGGCCCTTATGGAAAAGACATTTTTAACACTTCTAAGAAATCACCTCTGTCAACAGAGATAGGGGCTACACATTGTGCTAGGTAACAGGTAATGTTTTTAGTTCTGCAGGCCTAAAAACTGGTGTCAAATCCCCAAGAGATCTTTGGAGCAGGTCTACAGACTCTACCTCAGCAAGTGAAAGAAATAGAGTGAAAGACAATACATCTGAGAAATAAGAACTATGCATCAAAAAATATTTTCTTTGAGAAGTTCTACACATTTGAAACTCTTCAGGAGTTAGGAGTGTTAGTGCAAGTAACAGGCATAGCATCACCTCAGAGTGAAAGGTGGTCTTGCATATGCATACCCTACCCTCCTCTTACACTGTTACAATGATCTTGTGATTAAGCCAGTTCAAAGCATATATGTATTTTTCATTAAATCTGGAATACTTTCAGCCTTTTCACAATATCTGTGATATGGGCTTCTTGCATTCCAGTAGGAAAAGTTACAGAAGAAGGCTTTCCTCACATGAAATACTCTTTGTGAGCTGGCTGATCAGAAAAGTGTGGGACTAGTAAAGGAATGATGCAGCTGCTATATGCATGTTGATTTCCTCTTAGCCCACCTTCTTCTGCTGCTTAATCCTGAGTCATAAAGCCCAGCTCCATATGCAGCTGAGGACTGCTCACCTAATGCAAAGATGCCGTGCATGACTTGGTGTAAGGAAGTATAAAACAAATGCCTGCCATCCTCTGGAAAACATGGTCTCCACTCCCAGGTCAGAGGAATTTAGGGATACAGGGAAGCCTTTTACTATTCCATCAGTGGCTCAATCACAATTGCTGAGCATAGCAATGCAAAAGTGTGCCTGGCAAGGAGATCTAGAGGAACATGGGCAATGGCAAAAGATCGGTACTAGCCATTGAATTTCATGATATGATTGTGTTTAAAAAATCTCCCACTGAGCTCTTTTAATATTGTCTTAATTCTCCCTCTTGTCCTATATACATGTACTGTGCTTGTTCAGTATGATCTCTCTGTTTCTGATGAGTTATTTGCTGTGGTCTCTCTTCAGGTTCCGCCTAGTTCCATTTTTGACTGAGCTGAGAGCAGTAATGGACTGGGTTTGGACTGATACCACTCTCAGTCTTTCCAGCTGGATCTGTGTTGAAGATATCTATGCTCATATATTCATCCTGAAGTGCTGGCGAGAGTCAGAAAAAGTAAGGAAACCCCATATGAGTGATCCAGGCCTCCTCTCCCTGCTGCAGAAATGAAGAGAAATAATCACAAGTCCCTAAACAGTTGGGAAATCCACCATAAAACCAGTTTATTAGAAGATATACCTAGTGCTTATGTTCAGAAATATTCAGATTGTTGGGTGCTTTACTTTAGTTGGCAGTCACTGCAAGTAAATTTCGAATGGCTTCTCTTTTGTGCCTACCTGATTTCTCCACTGTTATCGTGAACTCCACAAGCATCTGCCTGCTGGCTTAATTGCTTCCCTGGGTTTCAAGGCTGAGGTTCAAAGTCCTGGTGTTTACACAGTCTCACACACAACTAAATGAGTACCCCCCAGTAGCAGGGAACCTGTAGCTGAAGAGAAAGATCAGTAGAAAGAACAGTTCATGCTCCCATAGTGTAGGTCCCAGGGACACCAGGTTCATGTAACTGCAGAGGGAAGTCAGCTGGCTCCTCTGTCTCAGGAGAGTCCTTGCACATCCAGAACTGAACTGTTAGGCCAGACAAAGCCACCATTTATCTGACTGAAATTTCAATCTCCCTAAATCATTTAAGCTTCAGTTCAAATTAAACTTGCAAATTCTGGATTCCTTCTAAGTGCTATAAAGATTGCAACCATATGCTTGCTTATTTTGCCAATTTGAAATAGAAATTAAGCATTATTTAAAGAGTGACCAAACCAGTCAGAAATTCTACATCTGCATTGAAATTAATTTATATTTAAGTGTTACTGACATATTTCTACTTTTATTATAATCCTGTCTCTAAATGGCAATTACTTTCCAAGTATGTCACTTAGATTAACTCAGAGCTAAAGTGCACACAAATCTTGTTTATAGGCTTTTTCTCTATGACTCCCACTACTGCCATGAATGGGGAGAAGTTGTGAAGAACTTCAAGAGTCAGAGAAATAATAATCCAGTTCTACTCTGACTGTCCATCTTGCTGTGTTTTTTGCACTATAAAAGGATCACATGCATTACATGTAGCAGAGAGCTGACATGGGAAGATTTCCATGCCTAAGCTAGCATGTGTGTGCTAATGCCATGTAGCAAAAGAACTAGTCATGACTTTATGAGTGTTGTTCAAGGTACTTTAGTTCTCTCTGTCTCTCTCAAACAGAGTGGTATACCTAAGTACTTTGACTGCTAGAGTCTCTGAGGTGTCTGTAATGTCATTAAAAAGATGTCTAAACTGAACTAATCTATTTCAGACTAATAATATACCCCTGCTTGTTTTGATACAATATCTTAATTAAAACAGTATTCTGTAGCATAAGACAAATTACTTGATATACTGCTTTTGAAAAGTAACTAATTATTTTTAAATATAGCATTGTATTACAAATGTAATATTCTCATAGGGCTTTATGGATTCATTTTGTAAAGCAAAAACAATTTCCTGAAAGCCAGATTCCTGGCATGTGTTTGAGGTGTGGTGCAGTAAAATGCATCTTTATTTTGCACATGCAGTGTGCAGTGCATGAACAACAGGCTCATAAACACTACACAGTTAAAACCATTAAGAGAACAGACCAAAATAAATTACAGTGATGGTAAGGCATTTTACAGGATGGTGAAGCTACTGAAGTATTCAGTCATGAGGCAGATAACAGAGGACAGGAGTTATGGGCAAGGCAGAACAGACATGCCATGTGATCTGCTTTGAAAGGAGAAAAAAGCAAAGTCACTTTCGGTCTCAGAAACTAAAGAAGGGAAGGATGTTACATCAGCAGTGTCAATATTCTAGGAAGAACAGAACTGTAAACACTATTTAAATGCAGTTGGTGTGTGATTCGCTAGAAGCAGATTGGATCAAGTCTGTGAACAACTCTTAGAAATACTGTGAGATACGAAATGAATGTGGAGGTAGTGCAATATCAGACATTCCTACTTATTGTGTATGTCAGTTGCTAGCAAAAAATATCCCTCCTCCCCACACTCTTCGATACACTGTTTGCAACATTTCAAGATCTATAAGAGGAACTGCTTTAAGGAGCTTTGAGATGAAACTTTGGAAGGACAAATATAAGAAAGTGGGCCACTCACAACAGCAGGTTTTGGAACAAGTTGTATCAATGTTGCTGTTATTATTTTATATTTTATTCCTGTGAGTTCATATTTGCATTCACTCAGACAAAATCAAATTATTCTGCACAATTTCTTGCTTCTTATGGTTGTGAAGAGGAAAAACCGTAGAGGTTTACAATATTTTTCACACTGGACACACACCTGACATGGGCTCATTTGTCACTTTTTTCAGTTGTCACCAGAAATTAAGTGTCTGTGCACATTTGGCTAATCTCAGAATAACTGGCCTGGAAATGGGTAGCAAATTACTCCAAAAGATGGGAAGCCTTAAGGTCATTATATATTTACCCATCAAATCATATGAAATGTACCTCTGATAGAAGAGACATTACCATATTGCTGTTTTCTTTTGCAGAGATATCCCCAACCAAGAGGCCAGAAGAAAAAGAAAGTTGTGAAGTATGGAATGGGTGGCATGATTATCGTCTTGCTGATTTGTATTGTCTGGTTCCCACTGCTCTTCATGTCTTTAATCAAATCTGTTGCAGGCATCACCAACAAGCCTCTAGATGTATCAATCACAATAACTCTAGGAGGTTATCAGGTAAAAAAGAGGACACACTAAAAGCATACTCTGGTTTTTGCTCTGTGTTTCCTGTGATATTTCTTCTTCCCTTCATTGAATTGAACTCTCCTGCCTTATGCAAGGTATCAGGCAAGCTTTCACAAGCGATCCCTTTTGAGTTTAAAAAAACATCAGTTTATCACTAATGTAAAATACTATCTTCCTTTTCAAGTTAAAACAATAATCTACTGGCAGTGGAATCCAAATAAATTATCTGACATTAGATACACTCAGGTGACTGCCTACAGGTCTGCATGGTAAATACCAGATAACTGGAGGTAGCTTGCATCTCAGTGTAATGAAATTATAACCTTATGTTGAATTGAGTGCCATAATTGTCTTGGGCTGTGATGCACAGGATGCTGTACCACGTCTAGCAGCTGATGTGAAGTAAATGTGACAAGTGTATGTTCTTTTGTTTCCCAGCCTATTTTTACAATGAGTGCTCAACAGAGTCAGCTCAAGGATTTGAATCAGACTGGTTTCAATACGCTTCTGGCAAGCTATAGGGGTAACACTGTAAGTGAAATGTAGAATATCTCATTACTTAAAAATGTATGCATGTTTCCATGGAGGCCTTTTGTGAGTTTTGTTTGTGTAGTTTTAAGTGGTCAGCAGTGCTTCCATCAATTGGAAGATACTTTCATAATGAGGATTTTCACGAATGAAAGTTCAGACAGATCATTTGTCAGTGCAGAGCTGGATTATGGTCAGACAAGCTACCATTAATCTACACAGCTTTCAAAAAAACCTGGAAGACAGAAACCTTAAATGACACAAACCTTCAGGAGACATGGTGCTGTCTGTGTACTGCCAAAACAAATGTGCTGCAGGCACACCACAGTGTTGGCCCTTTTAAGCCCAATGGTCCTTCCTGTAGAACACACCTCTTTTACCTCCCGGTGAGGAGAGGTGGTGCTGTTAAGAAGAGGTGTGCCTAGCACCATTTTGATATTAAAATGTCAAAACAAACATTTTACCATAGTCTCAGTATTTCATAAAGCAACATACACAAAGCTTTCACAAGTTTCTACAGGAAAAGGACTGCTAATTACTAGAAGCAGTTGCATTTCTAACGTAACTGTCATTTGATCAGATACAACTTTAAAAGAAATGCTTGCAACTAGCCTATTCAAGAACTAACAGTTTTTTATCTTAGATCCTACCAAATAGCTCCTGTATGATAGCACTAATGTTGTTACCTTGATCCATTTTGAAGTTAAAAGTTTGAAGTTCCTTCATCCTTTGCAGAAATCTTTCTATGCAGAAAGATACTTAACAGAGAACAGGAAAATTTTAACTCAAGTTTAAATAGACTCTACAGGGTTTACTTCGTGAACTTTCAGGCTCACTTTGGCCTACATGGCCATCAAAAAGCAAGGCCATTTTTGTTTTGCCTTCTTAGCTTGGCTGTACTTTGTTGATTCCCCTTCCCATCCAAAGCCACAGTTGGTACCTGAGGAAAACAATCAGTGCACACCACTGCACTTACAGTTAATCAAACATTTACAATTTTGTCTGACTGAGAAATGTGGTTCTGTGTCTTGTGGATATCACTGCACTTTTCCTGCATTCTTTTCCTCTTGTGCACCTACAGGCTGCTTTGCAGTTTCTAGAGGGCTATGGAAAAGAAGACATAACTATAGTAGATCTAGAGGGAAATTCTAACTCTTTATGGACCATCAGCCCTCCAAGCAGAAAGAAAATGATACAAGGACTGGAGGATTTCTCATCTGAGTTCACTGTAGTTCTTTCATGGACCATACAGAGGTAATTGAAGAGGCTGTTAGGAAGCGGATAGATGATTTGCCAAGCATTTCCTCAGTAGAACAGTTCCATTCTGCATTTTTGGTTTAGTTTTTCAGCAAAACTGCAGGGCAAAACACTGAAAGTTAGAGCTAGAGAGACAGAGAGAAGTCACTTTTGTTACCCAGGAAAATATATGTTGCCTGCAGTTCTCAGAAAATAAAGAGAAGTGGAGCCACTTCCAAGTAGATTATTTAAAATGACATGGTAGAGTTTTCACTGGGACTTGAGGGGAAGGAAAAGTAAGAAAATTTTACAGGGAGATGTTCAAAGGAACTGCCCCTAACAGCCTTGTTAGCATTTATGGAAATTGAGTACTTTAGACTTGGTTGAGCCAGAAAACCTACAAGGAAATACAAACAGAAGTGCTTAGTCCTTTTATTGAGGGAGTCTGGAATTGAGACAAGCTGTTTTTATATGCAAATTGCATAACAATGGCACAGGTACACTTTCTTGAGACCTTTGCCTGTTTGCTTGTGATTCCTTTGGCCTCAGTGAACTATTACTTTACAATGACATTTTTGAAAGAGACAGGCTAAAATATAAAGTCGTTGCACACAGGCTGGAACCCATCCAGTCACCAAGGATGTTGGCTACTGCCTGGCAGCTGGGATTCCTGTGGATTGCTGGATTATACTGGACTTAAGTCATCACTCTGTGGAGATTAAGTTCCTTTGCAACACTGATATCTATGTGTTTTGTTGGAAGTAGAAGCTGGATTGTAATAACAAGACTATGCACACGAAGCAGGTCAGCTGAATCACTGTGACAGCTCTGAACGCGCTGGGTCAGTCTTTCCACAGTCAAAAATAGTTACGAATCTACACCCTTAATTCAACTTTATTTGACTCCTCTTATTTTCCTGGAAGCATAGAATACCAGCTAGCGAATTACACCACTCCGTCATTTCTGAGCCTTATATTAATTTTTAATACTCCTACTCAGTTTGCCCATATGCTTTTATAACTACAAGCATTCATACTCTAGTTGAAAGAGACCTTTTTCACCCTCAGATCTTGTGGATTACATGGTCACGATGAGTGACTGAGAGTGTTAAAGACTTAACCACAGTGACCTTCTACTTAAATGCTGTCTTTCATCTAGGCCGGGAGACCACAAGCAGCAGTAAGATGAACCTGTTGGGTCACACATTGCCTTTGCACATCATCTGCTGGAGGTGTGTCTGTGCAGCCTACAGCAGCCCAGGAGCTGCCTCACCCAGCTGCTGCATCTGGACCGCAGGGCGTGGCGCAAGGCACTGTGAGAAGGCTGATCCTGCCCCAGCCCCAGTCATGTTCTGCAGCTGGCATGAAGCTTGAGGGAGAGGCAGGGAGGTCCCATCTGTCTGTTAGACAAGTTTCTGCAGGGCTGAGGTGGCATTTTGAAAAGTTGTAGCTGAGTGCCACATCCTTAGCTGTCCTGCCACCAAACAGTCCCATTGCCTAAAGTCAGAGCAAAATTATATTAATGTGTCATTGTTGCCTCATATACTAGGGTATAATCAGTTAGAAAAATACACCTTTAAGGCTGCTACAGATCCTCTTTGAAAAAAAACCCCACACCATGTCAGGTACAGGTAGCATGATACTTGCTTTATCAAAGACTAGGATAGCCAGGGCTGGTGCAGACTAGTTAGACAACTAGCTCTTACACTGAGCAAACAAGTGCTTAGGTTATGCTCTCATTGTAGGCTGACAATGTGTCTTCCCTTTTACTTACAACAGAAATCTCACCCTTGGTGCCAAAGCTGAAATAGCATCAGATAAACTTACTTTTAAACTACAAGATGATACCAGAAGAGAGATTGCTACAATGATGTCTGGAAAGAAACTGGAAAAGGTGTAAGTTATTTTCTTTGCCTATTTATATGCAAATTATCCCTTTTGAAGTCTGATTTCCTAAGGAGGTCAAGCTCGTGCAACTGTTTCATTTGTCTGCCCCCTCTAATAACAGATGCCAACAGCACTGAAGTCAAATATTATAAATGTAGGCTGAGAAGACCATGAACACTGGATCATCACCAACAAATATGGTGAAGCTATTAGTAACTTTTCTTTGATTCATTGGATAACCACAAGTTCATTACAGTATATTCACAGTTCAACTCGCCTTTGAGTTACTTCAGTTCAACTTGATCTGAGGATGTTGTATTGAGGATTTTTTTGTTCTAAATAACCTTCCAGACTGTAGTTCACATTGTTATTCTTGAATCGTACAAGATTGGCAAGGAAGTGTTAAATCACTGCGGTCAAAGGGTAACATCTGCAGTCATTTCTGACATCAGATCTTTTCCTGTAATGCAAATTCACAAGGCATGCTCTTCATATGAATATCAAACATTATTCTATGGATATAGCCTTATAGCATTAACAGCAGTGGTGCCTCCTTCCAGATTTGAAAAGAGTCTGGCTCTTGCTCTTCTGTCTGCTCACTGGGGATTACTTTACAGCAGTAGTCTCTAAGTACTGCTAAGCCAGCACGTTATCCCTGAAGGCCACCTAATCTGATTTGTGGCTACAAGAGTTGAAAAGTTTAAGCTGAGGCCAGATGGGATTGTGAAAGCTTTGAGAAATTCTTACCTGTTAGTAGGTAGAAATTAGATTTGCTTTTTCTGTGCACAGCTGTTTTTCTGCGCACACACACACACTTGCACATCCAAACGGACTGCTGTTGCACATCTGATCATTGTATTTAAAAATATTTTATGCCTCTTTTCTGCTGTATGAGGATACAGGAATATTTCCTAAGGTGGTGGAGAGTAGATTTTGTGGGAAGAGGTAATCAGTTTATAGTTTTCCCTTTGCGGGAGGCAAACAGTAACATAGAAGATATATCTGCATTTGCCTGTCTTACAATAATACTGTTGATTTAAACTTTTTTAACTTGGTCATAAAAGAACAATGGTAGTGGCAGCTATTAGCCATTTAACTACTTCAGCATGGAGCTTTCTGTCACCATGTCTTCTGGGACAACTTAGGTACTGAGCTCTTACCTTTTTTTTTTGACCTGCTGGAGTGATCAGAAGCAATTTTCAATTGGTCACTTCTGTTCTTCCTCCGCCTGGTGTATGCAACGTAGCCAAGTATCACAGGAGTTCCCTGAGAAGTCCTCTTCCCTAGAATTTTTCAGTCATTTGAGGAAAAAGTTAGGACAGTATCTCTGCTTTTAATGAAATGTCTCTCCCTCTAGATGCTGGTCATTCAGTCTGACTTAAGATGATTTGGTTTTGAGTCCAGTGGAAGAACTTTAACAAACACCTTTCTTTTTAAGTTTGAAATCCTCCTAAAAACTGTGAAAACATTTCCCAATGAAAGATTCTGGCAAAAAATTCTCACTCTTTTCAGGTGTTACTTTCAAAACATTTTGCAATTCTGAAGTAATAGCTGTTCTCACCAGATATTTTTCTAGCTACGTGTTTTTCTAGCTTGTTTACTACTACCTTTGTGACATTATAGCTGACTATAAAAGCAGCTTTGTTAAAAGGGGAAACAAAATATAAAGTCTACATTCCTTGCAAACACACAAGCCTCAGGTGTGTGGAATTCATGGTGTATGAATGGTGACATTATGGATGGAACTCCCTGCTGAAGTTCTGACAAAATATGGCCAATAAATCCAGCTAACTTTCAGATGTGACATCTGAACACTGTAAAGTCATAGATTGAGCCAAAAAAATGCTGGGAACTGTGTATAGCTCTGTTAGGTCCTTGTAAATTATTTTAGAGGTATAAAAATATGAAATATTTGCTTTCTCATTTTTTTTCCAGAACATTAAGAGAAGTGTACCCGTACTATATCAAGGCTCCTAGTGATTCTCTGGCAAAACCCATAAAGCAGCTATTGAAAGGTATGTGTCCAGACCATGGAAAACAGAATATGGTTGAAAGAAGCGCAATGCAGCACTCACACTTGTACATTCACTGAGCTATTACCAGGTGCCTCAGTCTGAAATGCACTTACAGTGGTTTCTACTTGATGCCTGCAAAGTTGAGGCAAGATAACGTAATACAGTAGAAGGTAGAGAATACATCTGGATGTATTTTAGCTTTGTATTTAACAGTAAGGACCCTAAGGATGAAGTCTGCCTCCTTTCCTTCAAGTCTGCTTTAGGAACTGTTTTCCCTTGTTTTTTGAGTAAGTGATCACAAGTTTGACTTCTCTGCATCTCCCTGATACTTTATTATGAACAGTCAGTGGCATTGCATGTCTGCAAATGTAGCTCCTCAGCTTAAGTTATGACACTGCATGATCTGGGGTTTTTTTAAGCTCTTCCTTCCTTGATGGCAACAAAGAATACAGTTTAGATAAATCATTGAATTTCAGAGTGCCATTACCCAATCAGAATGTAGATACTCACAGGCAAACAGATTACATGCACACATGTGCACACACACATGTGAAAAATATGTTGGGTTGCAAGAGTAGGAACAAGTCATTATCAAAGAGCCATTTGCTCAACAGTGGTTAAATTTGGCACTCAAGTGTAATAGTAGTAGTAGTAGTATATATAGTACATTACTGTCAAGATTCGGTGATTATATTAATTGGGAAAAATAATTCTCAAGGCTGAACCTCAACTATGAACCTATGAATAGCAATAAGTTAGAAGTGCTTCACTGTCATTAGTCAGGTCCTTAATTTGAGATTCTTCAGATGGGCTTTAATGTATACACTACTAATGTACATACAGGAGGATCAGAGTTCACCTCCTGTCTGTGTGATCAGTATGCATAAAACAGGATAGTATGCTTTTCTTCATGTAAGAGAATAGCATCTTTTATATCAAGACATAAATGATTTACAGTGGTAGTTTCACTTTGATGTATAGAAGCAGACCACTACTCCTCAAGGTTAAATGCCTTTCTTTAGGCCTGAAATGCAGACATGATTAATGTTATTGGTATTTTGGCAATAAAATACAAAATGATTTGACAGTTGTACAGAAGAAAATGTAGGTGATATGAAATATTTAATTTCTTTAATACAGAAGGGAAAACACAGAAGTCTAGGTTTTATATTTTTGTACAGGAATAATGTAAAATGGGATTTAGGAGAATTATAACTAACTTTTGCTTCTACATTGTTCAGTCATTTTATTTTGCAGATGTTTAAAATATCTGTCTCAAAGTAGTTTGATTTTTACAATTCTTGGTGTATGTATATTAACATTTCTTTTTTTTCAATAGACTGCAAATGGAAAAATATCACAGTTTCCTTGGTCAAAAATGTGTCTGAAGAGGGAGTTCGTGAGTGGTGGGTTTTGAATCAGCTTGAAAAAACATTCAAAACATCTGGAGAGAGTCTTGAGCTCATTGTATTCAGTGATAAAGTCAGTCCTCCAAGCCTTGGATTCTTGGCTGGTTATGGGTAAGATGGAATCTTTACATTAAATTAAATCAGGTACATAAGATAGAAGTAGAGGTGACTTTATTTGCTGATTTGGGGGGGTTATTTCTTTTTTCTTGTTGTGTTTGAACATTACAACATTTTGAAAAGGGATTTTGTGAGGTTTCCAAAATAATGTCAGGAGGGTTAATATTCATAAGGTGTATTATCACCCTTGATAACTGCTCTCCAGGGGGATTGAAAACAGAAGTGCCCTTCTGTGATCATTTAAAGGTAAATCGGCAGGAGAAATGAACCCAACTCAAAAGAGATTATAAGTCCTAGTTGCAATTTAATAAAAATATTACAATAAATGCAATTGTACAAAGAGAAACTGGTTTTAACCCATAAACCCCAGATGTATAGCCCAGGACTCTGGGCACAAACAGAGCAGTGTTTGATGGCTCCTGTGCTGAGCCCCACATGGTCCCCCTGAGTCCAAACTAAAAGGAAAGTAAAACCTATTGATGCAGATGACGGTCACAGTCTGGTCGAGAGTGGCAGTCACAGTGTACGAGGAATTGAAAGTGTTGACATTTTGGTCTGTGTTTTTGCTTATGCCACCTGCGAAAAGATTTATTCTTTTCCTACCAAGTTCTAGGGAACAAAAGCTGATAGAGTGAAGGCTTTGTCCTTGAAGACAGAGTTTGCATAAACTAAAGTTACTTGAGTCTCTCCTATTGATTGACGGCCTTTGCAGGAGAGCTGATGGGGGGTGGGAGAGCAAGGAGGAAGAGAGAGAGAGCAGCAGGGTCTGTGACCTCTTTCCTGGGGGGTGGTGGCCTCACCTCCCCAGGTAGACATCTCTACCAGGCTCAATAAAAGGTGAGAGGGCTCGTGCTCTGGTCGTTGGTGGTTTTTTCCCAAAAAAGACAGCAGGGATGCCTGCTGTCTGCCAACGCCTAGAGGATGTAGCCCCTGCCTTCAGGAGAGTGTCCTGAGTTGGTAAGACAACCTTACATGAGTAACTCTCTAGTGAGTGGGGTGCTTACACATCTGGGCTTAGTGCTTTAGTCTCCCTCCTTCTCTCTCTCCCTTCTCTTTGGGTTCCCACTATTCAGTCAAAGTCCTGTCAAGGTTCTGGTCCCCCTCTGGATTTGATGAGTGGTACCAGAAGCCCCAAACCCCAAGATTATATATGCTTAGATTCAGATGGGAATGCCTAGTACCTCCTGCAGGGCCAGGAGTTTCACAATGGGTGATTTACTCTGAGTCATGGGATATTCCTGAAATCTTTGATGGCACATTAGCAGACATGACCCCTCAGGCTGGGTATGAAGGTGCTAATGCCTCCCTGTAGGGGAGGTATCACACCTGAGTCATTAGTGTGAAGATCCGTCTCTCAGAGTTCTCCAACACCCAGCTTGTACCTGAGGGGTCAGGTGTGCCCTGGGCAGCTGCTGCAAACGATCCATTGCTAACAGTTTATTAGAAATTACGCAGAGGGTGTAGAATACACAGTTTTCGCTACACCCACACAGTAATAATCTGGTCCTGGCCACTCTAACTAGGACACCTTCACACCAATTTCCTACTGAAGTAAAAAAAATTCAAAAGATGTTAGTTAACTGCAAGTCAGGTTCTGCCCAAATTCTGCCCAGATTTGATGACCTTCCCCATCTTGTAGCCAGGACCTTGGGTGTGAAACTGTTACGAAATACCTGTCCACAGACAGAGGAAGGCAGGAGTCTGTGCATTCCCAAGAGATAAATCTTTCTGGTACAATTTTGGAGAACTCCTCATAGGAGGATTATCAGGGGAGACAGGTAAACATTAGTTCTTCACCAGTTACGTACACTTTAATAAAAAATAGTAGATATAAAACCTGACAGATTGTTTGCCTTTAGCAGCCAGATGTTGTCAGATTTCCCATTGTGACTTCCAAACTGTAGCAGACAGGACATGAGACCTTCAGCAACTGGGGTTAAACAGTTAAAGTCAGCAGCCTCAGCTGTTTATATTTCCATATTTCTGTGATGTTTGAAGAGACCTTATTTTCCTTCATCCTGCAGCACAGCAAAAACAAGATCCTGATTAGAAATTAATGTTCATCCAGCTAATAGATTACATTTAGCCATGTAGATGAGCTCCCTCACACTTGGCTGACCGTTTTTCAAGGCATGATTTGAACTCTTCCTTTCTTTCTTTTCAGCATTATGGGACTTTATGCCTCAGTTGTCCTGGTGATAGGGAAGTTCGTCCGTGAATTTTTCAGTGGGATCTCTCACTCCATCATGTTTGAGGAGCTACCCAATGTAGACCGAATCTTGAAACTGTGCACTGACATTTTCTTAGTGCGAGAGACTGGGGAACTGGAACTAGAAGAAGACCTGTACGCCAAACTAATATTCCTGTATCGCTCACCAGAGACCATGATCAAGTGGACTAGGGAAAAGACTAATTGATCTCTTTGGTGTCACACTGCAAATCAAGTTGATTTAATCTGAATTTTAAAGGAAAAAGAATAAAAGCACAATAATCTCTTAAGAGCTAAGCCTTTTATAGTTGGGTAGCGATGATTTTTTTCACTGAAGGAATCCTGGAAGCTACGGCCTTAGGAATCCATGCTGCCTTTCAGATTAAGGATCAACAGTGAGGAAAGTTGAATGATTTGTTCGTTTTAATGTGCCACCCCTCTACAATCTGGGGACTGCTTTGTAATTTAATCAACAAAAAGGTTGCATCTTTGTCTGGCTAATTTAATTTTCCAGATGACCATTACAACTTAAAAGAAATGAAATGAGTGAACCGCCAGATGACTCCGGTGTACCCTCTTAACCCTTTCTGGAGCCATACAGTTTGGATTGTGCAATATGCTGTTGTACATCACTGACTTTCAAGCCACAGTAATGGGACGCTGACTAGCCTTCAGGACACCCAAGACCCAGGGCCACAGTGGGATCTGAAGACATTCTAGCCATACCCATTTGTAGAAAAGCAGAGGTTTTGATGTACAAAGGACACTGTGGACAAGCCTCTGTTAGCGAAAAGAAAACAAGTAACATTCTCATTAAATGCCTTATTTTATTTGTACAGTCAGAGGAGACATTTCCACCAAACATCAAAGACTTTTCTCAGGAAAAAAAAGCAACTGAAACTTGACACTTCGTCGAGATTAACTAATGGCTAGAATAATTATGGTGAATTATTGGGGTGTTCTGCTGGGCCATTCTCTTCAAAGTTACTGCTTTCCATTAGATGAGAAAAAAAAGTGAATTCAGTGACCTAATGAGCAACTTCATTTCTTATAACCCTTTAAAGACTGAATAGTGTGTGCTTCCTTCTGCTCCCCATTACATGCTTTTTTCCATTTCAATGATTTAAGGCAACTGTTGTTTTGCTGTTAGCTGATATTCTTCTTCCAGTGTTTCAGGTATATGACAATGTTTACATGTTCCAAGTCACATTTTTACATCTGAGATGGGGTTTTGTTTTTAGTTCCCAAATATAGACACATGAGCTTGAAAAATGGCCTTTTTCTTAAATTGCTATTATTAGTGACACAAATGGCTCATTAGAGAACATTGTAGCATGAAAATTCACAATTGCAATATAGGTTTCATTCCATGTTAAGAAAATATTGAGGAAAAAAAATTGAATGGGGGTAGGGTATGCTAAAAGGGTATACTGTGTAGTTTTGATTCAGTAATGACTTAAAATAAAGCACATGTTGCAAAGTCATTTTAGAAGTATTTTTTCCTCTGCCTTTTTACATGAAATGGGAAGAGTTTGACATTCTTCTAAGTCTGTGACAAATAAATCTCTTTCTTGTAGTTAGCTGCTATTTATAATATGAATGATTAGTTAATCAGCAGAAAGAAACTAACATAATTTCCTGGCACATTTTACTGCAGAACTTCATGAAACAGCACAACTAAATGAAGTTGAAACATACTCTGCTGAGTGCTTCCATGACAAATGCTGTCCATTCTATACTGTGAAACTAACATTTGAGCACCTTGGTGTGCACAAAATAAAAAATCACTTCATGATATTGTAACAATAAAATAATTTGGTGACTGGAACT
The DNA here is from genome assembly GCA_035583235.1 of Hafferia zeledoni. NCBI lineage: Eukaryota > Metazoa > Chordata > Aves > Passeriformes > Thamnophilidae > Hafferia > Hafferia zeledoni. The sequence goes on from JAWWEV010000083.1 coordinate 98,992,183, forward strand.
CACTGGAAGACAACTAGATTTCCTCCAAAGTGTAGTGGAAAGGTGGCTGGTCATACAATCAGGCTGCATTCCCCCCTGGAGAGTTTTGCTTCATTTCTTCTATAAGTCCTGTGAATGAAAATCTAAATATACAGGGCAGCCCTGACATGGCCTCCAGCGATGTTAAAATGTCCTTTATGGTTAGATGGATCCTCACCTGGGTGTTCAGTGATTTTAAGGAAAGCAACACTGGAAGGAGAAGTGTGAAGGGTGTAATGTGTTTCTAAAGGTACCAGCCAGCAGAACCACACTGGCCACAGCTCGTCCTGGCGCCCTTCCTGGTTCCTTTTCTTCAACAGGCACTTCCTTTCTGGTGAGAAAAAAATCTGTCTTTGGAATGAGCTGTAGTTATTTGGGCTTTGCAGAAATGTGCTGCTCTTTCTTTCATGAATTGATCAAACTTTGAAAATAAAAAGATTCTTCTGTTGGGTTTTTTATCTTTTTTTTTTTTTTTTTAAACAGCCTATAGTCAAATAGCTGACATAGACTGGGTAGCTACATACAGTAGAAGAGAATGCTGATGACCATCCTTTGAGCCCCACTGTCCAGATAAAGTTGAACTGTCAGCCCACATGTTGGGTGGTTAATATGGGGGACAACACCATCTAACATCTAACAACTTTATTAACAACCTGAAGGAAACGACAGAGTGCACCTTCAGCAAGTTTGTTTCACCAAACCTGGGTCTGGTGAGATTTGTGATAATGTAAGTAAGTCACCTGCCCTCCTGGGACATGGGGTGGGCAGTTGCTACAGCGAGGGCAGGACTTGCTTTGAAGGCAGATCTCAGGATGATGGAGAAATGATCTGCCAGGCACTAAGACAAATGCAGCAAGTCCTGCCTCTGAGGCAGACTAATCCCTTGCAGCGCACTAGGTAGGTGGGTTGGGGACAGCTTTACTCTAAAAAGAGTCAGGATCAGGGGTGGGCGTTGCATGGAATTGAATGTGTATGAGCAGTTGTCGGGCTCAGCGCTCAGGGCTCATGCCCCCCATGTTCCTTCCCCCTCTGTGTGTGTTTTTTCCCTGAGGTTTGTCCATGCCGTGAAGGTACCTTGATGGTTTCCCTGCATCTGAGAGAGTTCTACGCCCCTTCCCTGCCCTGCTGCAGCAAATCCCACTGCTCCTGAAGCGGCACAGGGCGGCAGGTGCTCCTGAAGCCCATGTGCCCCCTGCTCACAGTCTCTGTATCTCCTGGAGTTCTTTCCCCACCCTGCATGTCCCCGTGTGGTTTCCCAGTACCTGAACCTCTCCCATCATGGCCTTCAAGCCTAACACTGCTCCCAGATGTGCTGTCCAATCCCCTCCAAACCCTGCCCCTATCAGGACCCTTTATAACCTCTTTATAACCCAGACCACGACCGGAAATAAAGCGCTTCCAACATGTTCTCCAACCCTGCGTGTGTCTGAATTATCTTGGGAGCCATCCCCATCACAGTCCCCGAGAAGCAGTGTACCCTCGAGGCAAATAAAGCCAACAGCATAGCTGGCTGCTTTTACAAGAGCACACCTGATAGTTGAGGGAATTTATTAGTCCCCTCTATTCAGCACTTGTGAGACCACATCTGGAGAACTGCATGCAGGTTTGGGGTCTCCAGTGCAAGAAGAATACTGACATACTGGACTGAGCCTGGCAGGCAGCTGGAGGACACAACATGGGAGGAGGGGCTGCAGGAGCTGCACATTTTAAGCCTTAAAAAGTGGAAGTCCAAGGGGAGAACTTAACGGTGAGGTATAGAAAAGGCGGAGCCAAGCCCTGCAGAGCTGCATGATAGGTGAGAGGCAACAGACACAAGCTGCAACAAGGGAGAAGGAGAATTATTTTTACCATGAGAGCAGTCAAACACGAGAGGAAGTTCCTGGAGAAGCTGTGGGATCTTCAGCCTTGGAGGTTTTCAAAACTTGACTGAGCAACCTCAGTGTAAGTGGCCATACTTTGCGTGGGAGGTTTGACTTGAAATCTCCTAAGTCCCTTAGAACCTGAATTATGATTTTAGGATTCTGCCAGAGACACTGTATCTTACCAAACACAGTGTATTGGCTGCTGTGACAATTACCTCCAAATTGTTAGAATAAAGTCATTGGGTACTACAGACCTGATGTAGTACATCAAACCTACCTTAGTAAGCCCCTGTGTCCAATTTTTCAGAGCTAACCACTAGCAGGGAAAATTCCCGTTTTCCCTCTTCCACTCTTGTAATCAAGAAATTATGGCTCGCAAGATGATAATATAAGCCCTTACCTATACAAATGAACTGAATTGGATAGATGGGATTAAACAGCCTTTTAGAAGGTTACCAGGTCAGACTTAAATGAAACCGATCCTTGTGGTTATTTTCCCAGATTTTAGGACTCCTTCCTGTTTTTTTCAATAGAAGACCAGCTCTTCAGTGGAATAAGCTTACATACGAAAGGAAAAAATAGCCTTAAAATAAAATCAGTTTTGTTATATAGGCATCAGTGTTTTTATTTTCCTTACAGGAACTGATATTTTAGTGTTTACACAAAAGTCTCACTTTAAAAGCTGCATCCATCAAGGCAGGTTCAGAGTGGTTTTAGGAAGCACTTATTTACTGAGAGGATGGTCATCCACTGGAACAGGCTTCTGAGGGAGGTCCAAGTCTGTCAATATTTAAGAGGCATTTGGACAGTGTCCTTAACAACACCCTTAAATGTTTCATCAGCCCTGAAGTGGTCAAGCAGCTGGACTAGGTGATTGCTGTGCTGTAGTTCCCACCTATTAATAAGACTGTGATTATTATGGCACACATTTACCAAAGAGTGCCACTTTCTATTTAGCTCTCAGGAGTGCTGCTTTCTAGGTGCTGGCAGAGGACATGCTTCTTCAGGAAACACTGGCATGACCTGTTTCAAGGTGCAAGATGAAGAACCAGGCATGGAGGAAGGAGGTCAAGTCTGATGAGATCTAAATCTCTTATTGTGCATCCTTCACAATTTTTATGAATATTCAATCCAGTAAGTGTTTGAAGTATCCCCTGAGCACTCAGGTATCACCTTTATTCAAGAGCTTCACTTTCCATGAGAGCCAAGAGCCTGTGAAGAGGTTTTAGCTGTCTCCAAAACGCTTGAGCTCCCAGGAGAGCTGCTGCTGCCAGAAGAGCACACAAGGCTCATTTCAGTAAACGTCACTGAGGTGCTGCATCAAGACAACTGCAACCACCCAACCTCACTGCTTCTGCACAGAGCAGCCGGCTCTCTTACATGAAATAATGTGCCAAAGGTGTGATTGTCCCTAGGGTCTGTTCCCAGTGCGCCCATAGAGTTTCCAGGCACCCTTGCTGAAGACGACATACTTTTGGCTGCTCTCTTTAGACCCCATTTTTGGTTCTCCTACACAGCAGCCAGCATCACAAGATAGAAAAGCCATAATACTTTGTGAACGGTTACTACACCAGGGTGCCACCAGTTACCATTCTCTCTTGCAAATAAATACATAAATGCTAATTACGCTACCTAAGAATGGAGACCTCATTGGCGTCTTCCTCAGCTTAACCCAAGCATAGAAAAGGGCACTCAGCCAAGTGGTCAGGGGTGACACAAAAAACAGAGATGAAAGTTTACGATGAGGCTGCATGTTTTTCATGACTCCTAGAGTCCTAAAATACTTTAGGTTGGAAGGGACCTCAAAACTCATGTCATTCCAAGCCCTCTGCCATGGATAGGGACACCTTGCACTACACCAGGTTGCTCCAAGCTCTGTCTAACCTGGCCTTGGAACACTTCAGGGCTGGGGAAGGCACAGCTTCTCCGAACAACCTATGCCAGGGCCTCTCCAATCTCACAGGTGTAAGAGACTGAGATTCATTCATGGCTGGGCTTCGCAAAAGATTTGGGAAGGGCTCTATTCACGTGGGTGTGTCCTTCCAGCCTGCACAGTGGATTTTTTAGGTGAGGCACAGCATGCACAGAACTGGCCCCCACCCTTTAACTCCTGAGGTTCATCTGCCATGGCCGAGTAAGCTTGGACAGTAACGATGAAGTCCTCAGGACTAGAACCTACAGCCCCCAGTATTCCCAAGAGGTCTTCCATCCAAGTACTAACCAGGCCTGAACCTGCTTGGCTTCCAAGATCTGACGGGAGTGAGTGTCAGGACAGGTGTAAGAAACTATTTTAACTTGCTAATAAGTTTTTACATTGTCTAGGGCAGTAAATAATTAGACCTATTCAAAATGTAATTAGTTGATCTCACTGAGGCACATAAGTGTTGATGGGGCAATTAAGTGCCCAAGGCAAGGCTCCTTTTGATCTGTTTAATTCCGCAGAAGCAGCAATCGGCCACTCCACGCAGACTGAGCTCCTTCCAGCAGTTTAGGCACTGCCACATGGAGGTTTTGCAGCTTCCAGGAGCCCAGGGACCGAACACAGTGGCATACACGGACCTCAGCTCTTTGCAGCACTATCTTCACAGGTCCCAGAGACATTCTGGGCTAGTGGTCGATGTCTTAAGGAACCCTCGACTCATGCTTTTCCTGCCTTGGCCGAGCCAGCCTGCCTGGCTACCAGCTCGGCCACCCAGCATCATGGAAAGGTCTGCCCGGAGCCACACTGGCCAATAGGCATCCACCAGAGGGCATTTAAGAGCCTGCCCAGAGGTGCCCCGTGCCCATTCCAGCTCAGGTTTGCTCGGGGTCTAAGTGACTTTTGGCCCCACTCCTTGTCTCTCAGTCCTGCCAGCCTCTCCTCATCACCTGTCCTCATCCTCGTCACCTGTCCTCATCCTTATCACCTCTCCTAATCCTCACAGTGCTTGCTCTGCCCCTGCCTGCCCCATCCCTCCTCTGTTACTGGTGACTGCCACAGGTGGAGGTAATAGACTGTCCCTTCCCTACCTCTCCCATTCCCCCCTGAATTTTCCCCTGTTAATTATGTTAAAATACAGCAATTATCTGTTGGAGATTTAACATCGGGAAAGGCGTGCTTTAATCTAGCTTTCTGAGTAGTTAGTTAAAAGGACAGTGTTGCAGTTTCCAATTGGGCTTCAGGAGCTGCTTTGGAAGTGTTTAAGGCCAGGTTTGATAAAGGCAGTATTACATATACTGTATTGTTGAAATGTTTTGCAGAAAGAAGACTCTATATCCAGCAAGGTTATAGAGAGGTACGTTTATTCCAGGCCTGGGAGCATGGGGAATAACTCCTCCAAAAACATGCACCCCTGGTCGAGTTAACAACTGGTTTATATGCAAGTAAGTTATACATATTTCATGCATAAACATTATTTTCTTAGAGAAGGCAGGGTTATTATAATGAGTTTCAAGAACTGATTTCCATTTTCTCTGCCCTGTGCCACTCCTCCTTGCACCTGCGCTGTTCCTCTTGGTAATTTGGGGCAGGGGACTCTGGTGGTCTTTGGGGATGAAGTCAGTACTCTTCCTCTCATGAACTTTTTACCTTTTGCTCAAAACTGCTTCAAACTGGACTTGTTGGCAACTGTGGTTGGTCTAATTGGTGAATTTCTCTACTTACCTTGTTCTTTTGACAGGTTTCCTGATTTATCTTCATTTCATAGGGTATTGTGGCTGTTTTAATAAGTCCAAGAGGCTCTGGGGCCTCTTGGCATGGCATCTTCAAGGACAGGTCTGTACCTTGTGAGTTTTGCTGTATGTCATACAGTGAATTTTATACTACTAAGCTAATTCTATGAAGGTGTATTGATGAATAACATTATCAATTAATAAGCATAAGTAAAATAAGCATAAGTCCCCCCCCCTCCCCCCCCAATCAGAAACAGTAGATGAACGAGTCTTACTGTCCTGGGAAAGTGGAGATATCTCGTTCATCTTTGGCATTTTGTCAAAGCATATGTTAACTACAGGCACAAAGTAAGTTGTGAACAAGTTCAGGTGTTTGTAGATCTACATATGGAAAAGACATTTTAAAGTATATTTCAAAATTACAAAAATTTGCCAAAATAAGCTTAGGAGAATTCTGTTTCTTCGGTGTTTGCAATTAACTTGATTTAGTACATTATAACAAATAGTCTCTGTTTGTAGAGTTGAACACTTACTGTTTGTTAAGTGTTTTACATACACACACATATTGTAAGCAGCCTTAAGATAGTCCTTTCAGAAAGCAGGAAATACAGAAAAGCAAAAGCAATTTAGAAAAAGATTTAATATTTGAAAAATGTTTGATTATCTCAGTGAGCAATGAGTAAGTTTGAAGTACCCCTTCAAAGAAGTTTGCTTGAGGAGTTTTCACAAATTTCTGTAAACTAACAAATAAGGTGCAGAAGGCTGTCATGTGGAGCTGGGGCAAGAAACAGATGGACTTAGACACCAGGTGTTTGGAAAGGACTGAAAGGCAAATTGAAGCTTGAGAATGACTGTAAATCAATGACTGCTGGAGTACATTTTACTGCTGGAATGGTCCTGATATGCTTAGTTTAACTAAAGCTGCATATATTAGATGGGCTGATGGTAATCAGCATGAAGTTTTATGGAACTAATTTAATTCTGATGTTTAAAAAAATTACTTTCTTACTCCAACAAAATAGCCTGCTGGATGTATAAGCACTTAGGTAACTGAGGCTGATCAATCTTCATGTCTTACACCAGAAGAGCCATTTAATTTAAACTTATTAGAAGGTTTTGTTCTGCAAAGTAATTTTGACTATTTGATTCAGCAAGGGTTTTCTTTCTGTGTCACTGGAAAGAAAACTTCACTGGAAAGAAAACTGTATGACTTCTTTTATGGTTTTATTTTAAAGTTACCAAAAATTCCAGTTGTTAAAATATATGTATTGGACAATTACAGATACCAAGAAGAAAAGCTAAATTCTATGGTGCTCTTCCCTCTCTTCCCTCTATATAATTATTGTCACACAAGTCCTCATCGATAGACTGATTCTAGATAGCACTGGATTGATCTTCTGGCTTTACAGTTGCCCTACTAAGAGTAAACAATTATCAGCACTTGATCTGCTTTGTTTCCTTGTCAAGAAACTCTTCCAGTCATTCCCTCTCTTGTTGATGCACAGGGAGGGTAACAACCAGCTATCGCTATCAGATTCCATCATCGCATCCACAGAAAAAAAATATACCAGTTTGGTCATAAGACTGTCTAGATGATACCTATGAGTGGGGAAAAAAAAAATCTCTGAAGTCAGTCCATTGGTTCATCTGCGCAGAAGGTTGCTGTGAAGTTCCTGGACCACGCAGGGAACTCATAACTAAATACACTGTGTGTACACACAGGCACAGGCCTGACACCACACCAAGACAGAACTATTACAACAACTGAATTCCTCTCTTGTGATTACAACATAAAGTTTGCAGCTTTTGTCACATGGGATTGAGTACCATGAAGGATGATAAAGTGGCATCCCTCCTCAGGAAATTAGTTTGTCCTCATTCCACATCTGAAAGAGTTCAGCTTTTTCTATCCTGCTGAAAAGACTCTGAATGTAGGTCTGAGGATGCACTAGGCCTCCTGGAAGTATTCTTTACCTTATTTGTTGTATATTTTTTTGCTACTTTAAAGACCTGGTTTACATCTTGCACCTACTATAATTCTGGTTTAAATCCTGAACTCTAAACCAGCATGCAGTGTTGGGTACTAGCACATTAAAAATTAATCAAACCTAACCAAACAAAAGAAAACAACAGAACAACAAAAATTTAGAGTTGACCAGGTATAGAGCTACAAGAAGAAATACTCCCCCAAAAGAAGGAAACATTGTCAGTCACCTGAAACTGGCTGTGAGGTTCTGATTTGACATAAGGGGAAAAATTTGTCCGCCTTGAGCATAACTAAGCATTGGTATGTGTTATCCAGAGATAAGACTATAGAATCTCTGTCCTTAGAGGGTTTTACAGCCCAACTGGACAAATTCCTAAGCAATCTGCTCTATTCAGTGTTGACTACTCTATGTGAAAGAGTGGATATGAGGATTTCTTGAAGTCCCTTCCAAGATGATTTGTTCTATGTTTCTGGGATGCTATGAGAACTGGAGAAAATAAGCAAAGGAAATAAGAAGAGAGGCATCTGAAGATATGGGAAAAATATTTGTTAATAGCTTAAATCTAACTTCCTCCCCCCCCCCCTCCTTTTTTTAATCTCAAAATGGGAGCAAATATCTCAGAGGATTTCTGTTACAGTAAAAATTTACTATTAACCAGAATATTGCACGTAAGACTTCTTTTATGTTATCAGAATGGCAGACTCAGTTTACTCCTTTTAAAAGTACATGTCCACATTGTACACAATGTTATTTGCTCAAGATGAAAAATGAAAATTAATAACGTCCATCAAAAACAAAAGGGCCAAAGAAAGTGGCAGTAATACTGGGAAAAGGTTTCACCTTTGTTTACTTCAGCTTTGCAGCTATAGCACTACAGCAGCTTTTTCATAGACAGTTTCAATATAATAGAGTCACTTCTGCAGAAAATCTGGAGTAACATTAAGGTGAATTTAGTTCAAAAAGGACTTTTTAATCTAATTTGTAGGACAGGATCAGGTTCATAAATCATAGCAACTCTGATCTGAAGGGGAAAAGATTTTCCAAAGTCATACACATTGCTAACAGAATAAATTGCCTGAGAAGGGTATTTATGAAAATACTAACCAAAAGAGTGAGCCAGGAGAAATCTTCTGTTGAAATTGGGGTAATATATCAAAGTGACAGAAATAAGACAGTAAGGTTTCTTTCAATCAGTAAGTTCTGTGTAATTAAATGTGGTATAACCAAAGAAACTTCTACTGTAAAGAAATGAAAATATAGATGTGATTACATGTTTGCTATCATACATCTTTGGTAAGAGTGAAAAATAAAATTACAAGAGAGGGAAAAGTATGCTTGTTTTCTTCATGGGTAAAGCAATAAAGCCAGGACTTTGTTCCGTATGTGTTGTTTGGACCAGGCAATGCTCTTTAAACTAGGAGTTCTCTGGCTACAAAGCAAAACAAGGTGGAGAGACAACACATCATTTCACTTACCAGGTCATGTAAGTCGGGAGCAGAGCTATGAGTACTTGTGAATGTTTACATGTATTTGATAATTATGTGGCCATTCACAGACAGTCTTCAGACTAAAATAAAAAAATAATGATGAAGTATTTCACAGTTCCTCTTGAAACTCATCAAAATAAATGAGGAAAAATAATTTCTGTCAAAGTGATAAAAATACCATGGTCCAAATCATTGACATTAAAAACTGCATAGTTCAGTGATGAGAGCCAAAAGTCTTTATGGTAGGATGGCAAGCACTGCAGCCAGTGGGCAAGCTGTCTTGAGAGAAAGGAAACCAGAGGAAATCTAATGGTTTATTAAAATCTTAGGGAAAGCAAAAGAAAATCAACCTGTGAGCATGGAACTGGAAAGGCAAATTCCCTGTGTAGTGGTCTCCCTTGCAGGAGCTACAAGTGCAGTACAACCCTGCCCCATTGTGCTGAAGGGCTACAGGCTTTTTTCAGGGCACATTAAGTGTTAAGGTGGACTTGTAGGACAGCAGAAGGAGAGATGGAGGAGAAATAAGTATTCAGAATCATTCGGTGAGAGTCCTATGAACGAAGGAACCCCTTCAATCCAGTGTTTCAAGCTGATAAAGTTCATGGTATGGGAAATCATTCACAACATAGCTTCAGGATTTGTCTGAGGGAGGTGCTGCACAAGTAGAAAGCCATGCAAGCAGCCACCAACAACTTCTCCTTGCCCCTCCTGGCCTGAAAAGCACCTCCCAAGGCCAGTAGCAATGACTTCTATTTAGAAAACTGTTATTAAAACAGAAACCTAGTGAAAACAATCTTTTGCTATGGAGAAGGCTAGTTGGAGAATGACTGATGACCAGGAGACCAGTGGACTTACCTCTCTCAAGAATATCTGGAGGATTATTTATGTATGAAGGAAACCACCTTTCCCTCTCCTTAATATGCAGGAAGGTATGCTTGTGACCAACAAAATGTATAGAACAAAAACCCTAACCCTGTCCCAGCCCAGGCTTTGGACACAACAGGTCATGAGCCCAAGCCAGGACAGATTATCTAAAGGGACACAAATCATACACAGAGCTCAGATGGTATGTGAACATCTCTTCCTGCCTCTCCTCACTAGCAAGGTCAGACACATCCTTTAATTTTCTTGGCAATTTCATGGTGTGCTACAACTGAACGCATGAGGTTCTTTTAGCATGAAGCTCTCCATTCCGTGGTTGCAACCCAAACCTCCTTCAAAGGTTTGATGAGATGGTATCATTTTTCAGAGGGGATCTGCTCTTACTGTAAGGAATCTGACACCTTCACAGGGCCTGAGGCAGCCCAGCTGTGCTGGAGTGCACACTGCTGTATCGCTGCATGCCAGCAAGTGTCTGCTATGCAGCTTTAGCATCAGGTCTTGTATGTGAAAGTATCAGCAGTGTGTACATCAAACACACACATACATGGACAATGTGCATCTGTGCATGTGTGTTTGTGGGTGTCTTTTTCAGTCACACACTCTGCTGCATTAGCTCTCATTAATATTTCAAGCCGCTGCCTCCTGCACCCGTGCTGGGGCGGAAGAGGGAGCTGCCAGCAGACACAGACGGCTCATGACAATGTGACCATCAGACTCCCATAGAAAACATCCAGGCAAAGCACATTTTTAATGTTGTGGCAGCAAGAATGAGGTAATGCAGTAAAATATTTATGAACCCTCTCAGCTGACATCTCTAAATACATTGTAGAGTCTAAAATTTGGAGGTCAAGACAGTATATTAACTAGATATTAATCCAGCTATAAAATTCTCCCTGTTTTAATTAATGCTGGGGACAGGCCACTGACTGTGGCCTTGTTACTCAAAGGAGAAGGTGAAAAAAAGAAAACAGATTAAGGAACAAACAGATGACAAAAAACCCTCATGGAATGCTTCTATCTACCAATTGTTTAGCTAGAGAAATAAACAAAGTATTTTACTTAAGACTGCTTCAAAAAGAGTCCTCTAGAGTCAAAAATTGTCATTTTTGCATGGCTTGTCTCTGCTTACTCTCTTCCTTGAGCCTAATGAGAACAATGTGGCTTGTGCTGCTGGGCCTCATCCCTTGTTATCAAGTCTCACACGTGCCACATCTCAGGTCCCCTTCACTGCCCCCTTAAAATCCGCATGAATTCACAGCTGTCAGGGTCCCGATGCAGAACTCCCATCGCCAGCAAGCCCACCCTCCTCTCCAGTGGTTCCAGCCCATCTCCAGCCTCAAGTGCTTGCTTGCACAGGCACGTTCCCACTCCTGCACTAGCATGAGGCATGGGAAGAGACAGACCAAAGGTTCACCTTTAAAATGGCACAGTTGTACTCCCACCCTAGTAAAAGACACTATGAAAGACCTGAGGAAATCTAATAGAGCAAAAAGTACCATGGCACAAAATAAAATGCCTGAAGAGCAGTGAAGAGTGCAGGTCCTTCTGAGCATTTCCTTGCAGTTCAGCACAGGTTACTGAGGTTTCCTTCACTCCCATCTACAAGAGTGTGAGCTACAGGAATAAAGATGAAGGGATTTGGGGAAGCAGCCTGTCTACACAAGCAACCTGAAAGGGGGCAAACCTATCCTAGAGCTCAGTGATTCAGGAAAGAGCTTTTCTGAGCCTTGCAGGTCAGGAGCTAAATAAGTGCAATGAAACAGGCAGAAGAATTAACTTCTCTAAACAGGCTCATAGAGGATGTATTGATTTTGAAATTTTTCTGTACTGGTTATAAGCTGGCTCCCATCAGAACTAGTCAACATTTAAACAGTTGTAAGCCTTCATTTACTGCAACACTTCATCTTGCAATATTAGTATGGGTCACATGGGCATTTGCATTTAGGACTACAGTTCAATGTGGTATCTGGAAGGTAAAAGAAACACACATACATACAAACATATATTCCCCTGATCACTTGTTGAAGGGAAGCTTTAGTCATT
>JAWWEV010000083.1:99009095-99055269 GCA_035583235.1 Hafferia zeledoni
AAGTTTACAGAAAATGTGGGTTATGTGAGTCATGTAAAACATCCTTTATGCTCTGCTTTTTCAGTAACATAGGACAGAAGTTACCTCCAAGATGTTGAATTGCAAGTGAAATGACAAGGTAAAATCGTAAGGTAAGCAGATCCCTGCTAAGGTAAAGCTTTCTGTCTCTTGCTGGGAGGCAGACACAGTCTCTTCAAACTCCCAGAGATCAACTTTCCTAATTGAATAAGCAGGATATCTTAGAGAAAGACAGAGGGAAAAGGGGATATAATTTTTACCTGTGATTGCTGTATGCTTTTGAAATAACCTTGATAGAATAATTAAATGTAACTTAGAGAAAGAAATGTATTTTATGGATGTATTGCAATAACTAGGGAAAAATTAGATCTTCATCATCCTGAAATAGGCAACTCCTCAAAAGAGGAATGAACTAGCAACAGGGAAATTGTTGGATGATGTGTTTATTTTTAAATGGAACCCATAGATCAACTAGCTGAGCTAGAAACAACTCTCTAGGTTTCTAGAAGCTTAACAAAAAGGCTGCAACTAAGAAGAGAATCCCAGATCTCCTTTTTGGGCAAACATTTTCCCAGGGCTAGTAGAGGCAGTTAGTTGCCCATTCTCCTGCTTTACTTAACTTTAAGGCTTACTTTCAGAGCCAACAAGTTTGTACAGCCAAGTTTCTGTGCTCACTACTAACAAATACTTTGTTTATTTGCAGCTGTCATGCTCTGAGTAAGATAAACAAGACCAGTAAGGCTTATGTGAAAGTGAAACAATAGAGCTAGTCCTAGCTAAAGCCAACAGAACAGGTTAGTTCAATACCTACATGAAGTGACTGGCATCGTCTTTTACTGAAAAAAGAAGGAAAGTGATTCAAGCACCTGCCAGACTTTTCTCTAGAATACACAAAAAAATGGGAGCACGAAACAGATGCACACACAAAAGAAAAGGCAAAGAAAGGATGAAGGCCAGGTTACAGCCAGGATCAGAAGGCAACAGCACAAAACAGTACTTTTAAAAGGCAACAATTGAATGCAGATTTGAGAAGGTTATAAAGAGATTTAGTTTTTGAAGGTCTATTATGGAATCATAGAATTATTTAGTTTGGAAAAGTCCTCCGAGATCATCCAGTCCAACCATTAGCCCAGCACTGTCAAGTCCACCACTAGACCATGCCACCAAGTGCCACATCCACACGTTTCTTTTAACACTTTGGGGAACAGTGACACCACCACTTCCTCATGCATCCTATTCCAATTCCTGACTATCTTTCATTGAAGAAATTCTTCCTAATATCGAATCCATACCTCCCGTGGCACAACTTGATTCTGTTTCCTCTTGTCCTGTCACTTGTTACCTGGGAGAAGAGACACTCCCACCTCACTAAAACCTTCTTTCAGGTACTTGTATATACAAGCTCCTCCGAAGAAGTTACATTGTACAGTCCAGTAACTGGTATTTCACTGGGTTTTAGCCCATGAACTTCTGTATTTTGGATCTCTCTCCTCCATCGTGTACAGCTTTGACTGCACATTCGCACATTCCAGCAGCTGTTATATTTTCTTTAGCATTCAGCCTTCAGCTTTCATCACAAGGATCTCTAATTTGTTTCAGGCTGTTTTGGCAAAGAAATCCACAATGAAAATCTTTGTGCTACAGCTGCCTCAGGTCTACAAGTCTTATGAGTTTGGAAGACTTCCAGCCCTCTCCCAGGGACTCCCCAGTTCACACTCCAAGAAATTTCAGACAATTGGACTGACAATATTTGAAATTTAACTCTCTAATTCCCCAGGGGCTGGAATAAAAAAAGTAAAAATAAATATAACTTTAGGTAGATGTATACAACATAGAGAGAAGAGCATCAGGTGGCCAGTGGAATTTGCTGCTGTCACAGCAGGATGGCCAATCTCATCTCAGCTGTGGCAATAAGCAACTTGCTGGCCCCAAGGTGCTTACAGAAGAAAACCACATTTGTTGTAGCAACTTTGTACTCTCAGGTAAATTGGAAGGGTAGTAGGGGGAAACATCGCTGCAGATTTAAATCTCACTTCTGAGGGGAACATGTGTTAACAGCAGTCTTAGTTAAGAAAGGCAACAATATGAGAGTCTTCAGCAGTGAAGTCCCGCTCCAAATAGTCTCCTTTGTAGCTGTCTGTGCAATTGCTCCCATTAAGATATTGCATGTAGCCACCAGGAACAACAAAAAGATTTACACCATGTAGCACAGCTTGGAAAAACATGTTTAAAACTTACTCATGTGCACAATGTGTCATCCCATGACATATGGCAGCGATGCTGCATTAATTGCTGTATCTGCTAATGCAGTGGCTATGTTTGGATATAGTAGATATAATCATATGCATTGCATAGATATTGTGTATATATTTGTTACATTAGCAGATTTATGGTATGACTTTTTTCAGCCAAAGCAGATCTTTAAGTAATTTGTGAGTAAAAAAACCCCTCAGATATTCCCTCGAGGGAGTTTGCTTAGGGAATATTTAAGAATGTAGTGAATGAGCTGAGTCTTCTTGGTACCTGAACTCTTTTATTAGGAGAATTCCAAGCACGAGCATTTTAGAGTAGTCCCACTGCTCCAGGGACTCGTGTCAGCAGCAGTAAGTAAACAGTTGGTTCTGTCAGATGAGTAAAGCAAGATCCATTATGCTCTGAAATGTTAATGCTCTGAAAAATCTAAAGCTTACAGAGTTCCACATTTGCCATCTTTTCTAAAAGCTGCAGATATCACAGAGACACAGAGATCACTCATTCTTCATGTGAACTATTCAGCCTCCAGGGTCAACTCCAAAACCCTGTGTATAGCCATCTCTGCCATACAGCTTCTGGTGGCCACAAAGCCTAACAAGGACTCTGCACAAAGGAAATGTTCAAAAATCTTCCTATTCCCTTTCTTCCCTGGCAGTCAGTGCACAGAAACAGCTGTGGAGCTTCGCTCCAGGATGGTTCAGCCTCACTATGATCCAGTTAGAGTAAGCCATGACACTTTCACAACACAGACCAGCTCAGTGCACTCTTGGGCCAAGTAAGCGCAAACCCCAACTTTGAAGTTGGCCTCAGGTTTAACAGGAAGCACTGCAGCTTCAAGAAGAGTTTGCTTTCTGAACAAAAGAATACGATGCTTAGATTAACAGAAGCGGGATGATGATGAAGCCAACCCACTCAACAGTGAGAGGCTGTGGCACAGCTCAGAACTGACGGACTGCAGGTCTTTACATCACCCCAGTGGCTATGCACAGTATAGTATAAAAGAACACTTGGTTGCAAACATCACTGCAAATGGCAATTTCATTAGAGAGTGCTGTTCACATCATAACCAAGACTCTTGTTCACAGTTCTTCCCACAGAGGAAAACAGAAAAAAACCAAACCACTCCAGTGTTACTCCTTTAAATTAATGCAGAGTTACAAACCACATCTAGACAGTAAAAACACACAAATCTGATACTGAAATGCAGGGATCTGTCATCCAACTATTCATGAAGAAGCCTTAGGTTGGTTCTATTTTTTACAATAATAAGCATTAGTGACTAACATCTTCAGGTTTAAAAGCCTAAAGCAAGAGATAAAAATACCAACTCAAAAAAAAAAAAAAGCCTGTTGTTCTAGAGAATAAAGTGCATCAATTTATCTCCCTACATGAAATCGGTATCTATGTGCACTGCAGCCCTCTAATAGAACTGACTGCATAATCTGAAGATGTTCCTACAATGAGTGGAAAGGGCTTCTTCCATTATAAGACACATTAATGATATTGGCATATACTGCCTTTATTAAGTGGCTAGAGCAAGGATGATATGCTAAAAAAATTTACAATAAAAACTTTCAGTAGATGAAAACATAATTTCCACCTTCACCATATACTTCACTACTCCAAAGGCTCATTTAGCTTCGGTAAGGACTTCATCAGCTTGGAAATTAGAACACTAGACTTTAAAAATAATAATAAAAAAAGTCTTAACTACACACACACACACACAAAAGATGCTGAAGATCCTGGACAAGAAAGCAGGCATTGAAAGAGTATAAGGCTGTTGACAGCAGTCTGCATAAAGGCAGCTTTACATGCTTCATGTAATCAGCAAGATTTAAAGATGAGTAATGTAACTAAGATTTAAGATGATCTGTGAACATCCAAAGCAATGCTGAACTGTAGATGGTACCACTTGTCACATGAATAAATTCTTTCATGCAAGTAAATCAAAGTGCTTTAAAGGATCCTCCCCCATCTCAAAGCAATTCTCCAGATATTATATATGGCTAAAAAATACTTTCAGAAGAAAATCTTGTTCAGTGTTGCTAAGTCCAAAGATGTTGCAGGGCTCTGTGGGGACTCCTCTTTGCCGTAAAATTTAAATGTCTATTTTTCCTGTTACTGGTATGTCCACAGCACAAGCATTGTTGTTTGGATCTGAAGTGCAGGACTGAGAGCAGCCTCCCAGGCATCTCTGTCTTACCAAACTCTGTTTTGTGTTAAACTGAATCCATTCCATTTGAAGATAATATAGAGGGTGCTCTGCAGGTGCGTATTAAAATTGCTATAACCTCTTACTGGCAATTCAGTCCATGAGACCAGATTTCTTTTGCTTTCAGCCCTTTTTCTTCCAAGTGAAGAGTTGTGACAGGGGTAGGCATGGAGAAATACAAAAGCTGATGCACAGGACCAAGCTAGAGCTAGGTCACTGTAAAACACCCAAATCACATGTCAATGTTAGAACCTCAGTACTGCTTTCATCCCACTGATGTGTCCTTACTGAACCATCCTATTCACAGGTGTGGACAGGAGGCAATAGGAGTTCTCAAGGATTGTTTAAGAATATTGTCTCCTCAAAGTAAAAGTCAAAATGATGGTCCAGCTCCAGCCTTTGGCCTGTGCACATTTTCAGTTCTTTGGTTCTTGTTCCCTTCATCCCCACTGCTACTACTTCTGCTCCTGGACTGCAGCACAGAATCATCCACCCACTGATGAGACAGGGTGACTGAGGATCAAAGGTCCACTCTCCCTTCTTTGAGAGGGAATCCCACAGTGCCCTTTCCTAGTGCTGTGACACACCTGAGGGAAGACACTCCCCAGCTTTCCCTGAAGTCAGAGCTTGCTTTATTTTGGTTGTATAAGCAAGCTGAAGCTCAGGACTTTAATTTTTCAAGCTGTTCTACTAAGCCCTTGAGAGCAGTAATACATGGGCATTAAAACATGTGCCTTCACCAGAAGCTTTTGTTAACCTCTCAGACTACAAAGCTGCAGGCCTCAGGACCAAATCATTTACTCTCTCAACAATCAGCAACATCAGTCTCTAGATAAAAATTAATCAATAAATCACAGAGGCCTTAAGATCAAATCAGAATCCCTAAGAAACATGACTTCTAGAATGGAAGAAAACTCCTTTCAAGCTCTCATAGCTGGAATACTTCATGGCAATGTTACAGTTACAACAATTTCCAGGAGGAAAGATTTCAAGCAAAATTAAAGAGAAGATTTGATTTATAATGGAAAAAAAAAAAGTTAAAACTAACAGGCCAAGTTTTGCTTACACTGAATAGTACTTAGCACCTACATAGGAAAATTCCCACTGACTGTAGTCAGAGCAAATCTGAAGTTTAAACATGCAGCCTCCCATTCAGCTCCAGAATAGCAACACTAAATATTAAGTGTAAGACAGAGACATGTCCTGATGAGAAAGAGGGAAGAAATGGTATGCAGGGGGACCCAGCTTCCTCCAGGGGCTTAATAGTACAATGGCTTCGGCCCTCAAGGGGAGAACTGACTGGGCAGCTTCATTGAACACCTCTGGAAGAAGGGTGAGCAGTGTTAGCAGCACTCAAGTGAATGCTGGAGCTCATGGCTACTGGGATCTAGCTTGAGGAAAGCCATCAGGGGTCAGTTGAGCCAAAGCGTGAGCCAGAGCGCTCTATGGATGATAGTGTTAAGCCAGACCAGCTCAGAAAAGCGTAGAAGCTGCATCTTGCTACAGGCAGAGACAAGCAGGTGACTGCCAGCCTTCCGCTCTCAGCCATGTCATGAGGGCAATTGGCATCCCCTCCCACCCAGGCAAGGGAAGGGAGAGACTGGCCCTGCGATTGGAGATCATAGTCCCACCCTGGGTGAACAAGGCCTAAAGGGAGCGAGGCTGTTTGAACAGGATCCAGCTCAGCTTTATTGCCTGTAGCCGTATCTGTTCTCCAGTTTGTGAAGCAATGTCAATGTAACGTGTGCTCTGAGAGCAGGGTTGCCATTTACAGCCTTGGCGGCCAAGAAAGCAGACAAACCTGAGCATCTGCATTTGCAATCTCCACTGCTCCATAAAAGACAAGGTCAGACAGAAAACATGTGTTTCATATTTCAAAATCTGAGTGATTTATATTAGAGGAGCAGGACTGGACTGCATGCAACCTCTAGGTTGTTAAAATTTAATTTACTAACCAATTACTATCAGATGCTTGACTTTTCCAGCTCCTCCATATGAGGAATTTAGTTTTTCACAATACCCTGCCTTGATTTCAATGCTGTATCTCCTTCCAGGGGCTGAAGAGAGGTGAGGTGAAGTGGAGGAGCAAAAGAAAATGACTAGTCAGTTCCATGAGTTTGTATTTTATATCAAGAGAAGGTACCAAAGCATTAACTTCCCATTTCCGTGGGTCATTTGGAAGATGACATCCTTTTTCTATTATTTACAGCTTTACCTGAGTAAGCAGATGCATTAAAAAAATGGTACGTCTCTCACCTCAGGAGAGAAGTCTGGAGGAGACTCATTGCTCTACCTACACTGTCCTCATTCTGGCTGGATTGCTTCTCAACCATCACTCCCAGTTTAAAACATCTAAAATGTTATAAATGCATGTCTAAGCAGATGAAACTAAATGAATTAGCATAAAATATAAAGGCAGAAGCAAGATTATTGCTGATAAGCATCCTTCCTGTTACATGGGTTATGAAGCACAGGTTGGTTTCCCTGTGATGTGCAGCTTTGGGCTGCAAGTTCATAGAAAACTCTCACCTTGGGGAAGTGATGTCTGTGGAGTTTTTTTAACTCTTCTTAACAGTAAAATGCACATACTGAAAACACACAATTCAGAAGGCTTACATGACCCAGAGACTCTCAAACTCAAACCTCAAAGCACCTGCCTAAGGTTCATAGCCTCTCATCCTTATACATATGGCAACTCCCACACAGTCCTAAGAGGCTGTGGGTCATTTCAGGAATACATGACACCATCCCTATTCTTTACACTGGGTTAAAGAAACCCTGAGGATCTGCAAACTCATCGCAGACACAAGCAGATGACAGCTGAACAGCTCATGACTTTACCCTCTCAAGGATTGCAATGTCAGGAACATTGCAATGCAGTGGAGATCATCTAGCTTAGCATAAGGGGTGCAGAGCCAACATTGTGCTGCCTTTCCCCATCCCCAAGCAACCTGCTCCTCTAAAAGGCACAAGACAGTACTGACCATTCTCAGCAACACCTTGCTTACTATGAATATACCTCATCACAAAGGATAAAAAATATCTCAAAACATGTTTGGGGGGCATGATCTTTTGAGAAGTAGAGGAACAAGATGGTTTTCAGAGTCCCAGCTCCAGTTCACTGACAACTCCAGTTATTTCCATTTCAGGATATAAACATCAGCACTAGCACTGGTTGGAAAATTTTTCTAATGTTCTCTGTTGAAATTAACTCCATTTTTGGTTAGTAAGTAACATATGAAATGAATATGGCTTCCCCCTGATGTGGTGATCAGAGACCAGTAACATTTTGAAATTATGGGTGATGCCATCTCCTCTTTCCAACTATATTGTAGCTCCAATCCTATCTGCATTTTGGGTTAGAGGTTCCCCGAGAATAGGTTAATGTTACTACTCTTGGAGTGAAAGAAGAAAATATTTTAAAGGGAATAATCAATCCATTCCAAATATTCAGATGGAGAGTCATTCATATTAAGACATGGAACTCTTAGAATTCTTTAACTTTTTCCCCAAAATACCTTTTTTCCAAAAAGGTCACAGGCAGATGGACAATTAACTCCATCATGGTAATTTATGAAATTGTCTTATAAATTAGAGAACTATTGCACTTTTTTTTTTCTGTGTATGAGAGGAGGGGCAGGGGAAGGAGGCAAGGAGGGGACAAAGCCAAAAAATGTCATACTCCAGGTCTCACAACTATTTTAATGTCAGCAATTAACTAAGGACTGACTGTAACAGACAGTATATCAGATTGTGCTGAAGCTTTCAATGCAAAACATTCAGAAGTTTTTTTCTAATTCTGAATGCCAGTACTTCAGATACGTTTATACCTTTCCAGGACTCTTCATTCAGCCCTAGGTTTGCTAAATGCAGAATACAAATGCTGTTGGCCTGATACTACCCACTTACTATAACTGAAGAACTACAGTAATGTTACTTTCTGGCAGATTTATTTCTATCTGACATTACTGCTTAGAAACCGTCTAATTAAGAGTCTGTCAAACCAACAGAGTGAAACATGGCAATTTCTATGCAACAACCACAAGAACGGCAAACCAGTATAGGATCACTGGGTGTAACAGGGCCATGACCATAATATGTGACCACAAATGCTCCTGGCAGAAATGAAAAGCTGACAAAACTTTTGAAACAAGGTACTGAGCAGAACCAGTGATGATGGCAGGCTAATCGGTCCAGCAATTAGTCTAAACAGAATCACATTCCTATTTTAAATCCGTACTGTAGAAGTAATTGGAAGCACTATTTTTCATGTTATTGCACTCTGGATTTTCAACATACATATGCTGGAGATACCTTCAGCTCTGGAAACTGCTGCATTTCAGTAATATCTCAAACAGCCTCAAGAAGCTCAAAGACAATCTGCCTGGAATTAAATGACCTTGACAAACAGTAGATGTTGTTTCAACCTCCAGCTCATCCATGGCCAAATAACCACGCGTCTCTTCCACTCAGTGCGTCAGCAAGCATGATCCAGCATTTAGAAATCCTGACAGAAAAAGAAAGTTTCTTTCCCCCAAGTGAGGGAGTCCGTGACTGGTAAACACATACAGGAGTCTCAGTCCAGCCCTTGCCTGCCATGGAGACCTGTCTGGGAGAAAGGGTGGAAAGCCAAAAGTTTGCAATCCTTTGTGGCAGCAATTTTGGCCTGTGGGTTAAATTGGCTGCCTCAAGGCAGCACACCTTGCACGAAGCTGAGGATCTTCTGTATTATGGCTGTAGGCAAATCCATTAACAGGAGAGAGAGAGAGAGTTTACTGCTTAACTGGTACTTGGAGAACACTGGATTCAAACTTACCTCCCACACTGAACTCCAGAGGCATTTAACTGATGACCCAGATCTGGAACTAGACTTCAAAATTTTCTCCTAGCTCTCTGATTGCAACATTGGCTACAAATGCATACATAATCATAAAATAATAAAAAAAAATCTAAATCTCCATCACTGAAGAAATAATAATTTAAAAAAAGCTACTTCCATATTTTAGTTGCTTCTTGTCCTTTCCTGAAAGTGATATTTTTAAGGTATTTGCAGTGATGGGTGTGGACAGATCTGCACAGACTATTACAGAGTTTCATCCTCTCCTGCTGGTTACAGGTTTCATCCTTTGATTCTTTTAACTTCAATGCCTTTGGGATGTGCAGTTCCCAGACTCTTCATGCAGCCTCTCCTTCGTACATTAAAGAGCTTAACCAGCAGAAACAAGATTATAATCAAAAATTGTCCTAGGCTTCTGCTCCAAACAATTTGATCACAGCCTGGCTATCAGAGTTTGCCAAAGGTCCACAGGCTGCCAGTCATCCACCCCCCAAAAGCCCAGAACACTTTGAAAACCATGAAATATGAGAGTCTGGCTCACACAGTTGATATGTAATGTGGCCTCTCTTAAACAAACTGAACCATAGGGACAAATGTAATTAGGAGTAACTTAAATCTTCATCTGAAGAGAAAATGACTGCCAAAGATTTCCAACCATTCATTTAGAAATCAGGAATATCAATATCTTTAAACACTACTTAGAAATTAATTTTAGGGAAAATGGGAAGAGAGCCAAAGACACAAATAACTTCACCAACTTAGAAGACTTAAAAGAAACATAGCATTCATATTTTAACCAATTAAATCACATTTAACCCAACTGTCTCAAGATGCAATAATTCTGTATCATATGGCATGTGCTATATTAGTGAGCCACACCACTTAACCTGAAGGAATATGAATTCCTCATTTAAAAACAAAAAATAGTTTGGTGACATATGACAGCCCCTAAAACTCTGCCTGAGTGTAGAAAAGTAGTTTGTATATTTTAAATTCAAATTTATATTTGGTCAAAGATAAAAATGCAAAACAGTGACAAAATGCCAGCCTTTCTGTCACCAACACAGCACATCCTGGATTCCTGACAAAGATCTGCTCCAGATTCATGATAATTTATTAATTCTATGACTCTTCCTCTCCAATGAACAAAAATCAAGTTCAGCATTCTGTCAATTAAAAAGTCATGATTTTAATAAGGTGCTGAGAATCAAGCAAAAAACGGTCAAAAGAGTGAAGACTTACTGGAATGTAAGTGTTTGGTTTCCCTTCAGGAGATACTGAAAAAAAACCCAAACCCAAAACAAAACAAACCCCTTAGAAATCTCTATACAGCAAAACCTTCAGGCAACACTCCTGGCTCCTGCAGCAAAGACAGAATGCACATACCTGAAAATGAAAGGAAACAATGCAGCAAACAGGATCCGCTTTACTACCCTCTCTGTTCAGTTTTTGTGCATCTTGAAACTCCACTGAATACATGCACTAGAACAGAATAGTATAAATCTGATATTCATTAAAGGAGCAGCATAAAAAAGTACTAGCCCCTACTTCATTGCATCAGAATTGCCAATGATGCTCAAAACACCTTTAAATCTCTGTCAAAATGGTGACTTTTGTGATTTACACAAGCTATCAGATGTGGGATTCATCTTAAAATTCTCTGTTATTTGTCAAACAATACATTATGTCTCCACTTGTTCTGTCATTCTTCTTCATGCTTATGATCAGGAAATCATGAGAGAACTCAGCACTGGGCTGGCACTCTCCTTGGTTTCATCTCCCTAAGTCCACTCTTTTCCACATCAAACACTGCCTCCTCGTCTCTTCCTATTCTTCAGTCATATTGAATCTATTAATTAATGATTCCCATCTATTGGTTCATAAAGATCAGAGTGCAGGTAGCTACAGTATCTGCATTTAAAAGTGACAAATTTTTTTTTATTATGGCAATACAATACTACATTCACTGATCAACAGAATTATGCACAGTGCAGTCAACTATGAGGAAACTCAATAGGCACAGGCTTTACTTTAACTTCTTTTTTTTACTATTCCTGAAATATCTTGGAAAAAAAATTTACTCTGAATCCCAACGCCTACCCTTTTAACAAACTATTTCAAAGTTAGGTAGAGTGATCACAAATGTGGAGTGTTTCTTCATATCTGTATCATGCAAAATGGATACATAGAAATTTATCCTCTCTGAAATTGTTGAAGCAACTAATACATACCCCAAATTACAGGAAATTTCAAGTCATTCCATTACTGCAATTCAGCCTTGTGATGAAACACTACTCGTGAAATATGTTTCCTGTTTTAGATATCCATGATCTTCCAAAACAAAACCCGTCATTTAATAAATACAATTAGAGATAAGTATTGAGCATGTATGTGCATTCAGGCTGATACTTGCATTTACTACCCTGGCTACATGTCATTAATAGCAGATTCTATTTTGCATGAGACATGCACACCTGTTCCAGTAGCATCGCAGCATCTCCACGCAAAAGAAGACAGCAAAATCATATAGATCTGAAGCGATCTGACAGCCTCCTATCCACTAAGAGACCACAAGAAGTTCTGTGTTAACACACCCAAACCCAAAGTGACTAGTGTGTGCAGTCATATGCTTTCTCTCCTGATTTTCCCCTGCACCCCATCTCAGAAATTTTTTGTTCCCTAATGACAGATACAGAAAAAACAGCTATCTGATTTCAGATTGGATACCAACATGCACAAACAACAAAGTGAAAAAAAATCCATCCTTGTATTACAGAATATTAGGATCTAAAGGTAAAAATACTCAACACCTAATCCTTCTACATACCTCTCTTTCTCAATCAACAGAAAACGAGGAGGGGTTTCTTTTCCTTTCCGATGTTCCTTGGCAGTAGGGCCTGTCACCAAATCCACGTATTGAATCAGAAATAAACGGAAGTTTTTCAAAGTGACGATTAACTCTCTGCTGGTGTTTCCAAAACAATTAGTTCTTAGGAATTCCCATGAGATGCAGTATCTGCTAAGTTTGGAACAACAAACATTAAGACCACAGAAGTAACCAGATTATGTCTTACTTAAAGGAGAATTTTAAAATACACTACTGTTTCTGTCTCTCTGCTATCAAAATTTTAAAGTACTTGGCTCAGTTGGTGTTGCTACAAAGCTGCCTTACCTTCCAAGTCCACCTACTCGTTTATTACACACCAGCCTGTGCTCTGGGATCAGGTGCTGAGAAGAACCTCATTCTTTCTCCAGTTACTGCATTTGGAAAATCATACATTTACACAAGACAGGAGCCAGCAAATCACTGTGATGGTCAGTTAAATAAAACACTTAGCACCCATAAAAGACATCGGGTACGACAGGTCTTTCCACTTCATGAATGCTCTGCTGTATTATTACTAACACAATTACTCTGGGACAATTGTCCAGCAGTGCAGCATTGCAAGCATTGGCTAGAAAGTTGTCAGCTACACAAACACACACACAAAAAAGGTGTCGCTATCTGCTGCTGTAAAGTTTTACCTTTAATTCCTGAATTCCCGTCTGTTAGTGACAGGAAAGGACATAAATCCCAGAATGTGTCTGTATTCATACAGCCTCACCTGGTACACAGAAACACAACCTCTTCCTAGCATAAAGAGAGCAGTCATGCCAGTCCTTCATCCCTTCCTCCGTGACATTGTGGATTAATCAGGATGTGGTGTATTTTTTTCTTTTAAAGTGAAGTCCTTTCGGCAAATTGTAGCAGGAGGCCTCACTTCTGTCCATCAATGTATCATTACCTGATGACAAACTCACTCCTTCCATTTTCAGTTAATTTCCCCACACACACACACATAGTTGGTGATTTCTGTCCTTTAACACTGCATTTTGTCCATCAGGCGTTTCATAAAATTTTGGGGCTGCAACAAGAATTGCACCTGTAGCAGAATCAGCCAGCCCTAGAGTTGAAAATCTCTAACAGGTTATAGTGAACATTGACTACTGGTTTATTCACTCTCACCCACTCACACACACCCCCACCCCTCTGTAACCTGGTTCTTAATCACCCAGTTTCCCAGGTCCACGTTCAGAGCAGTGGAGAGAAAGCCAAATCAGTTATCTCCATCACAGCTGACATTTGAACCTCTTGAAGGACTCATTCACCATATGAATAAAACACTCTGGCGAAACTATAAATGCATTTGCTTAAGTTTGGGGTGGCAGGTGAGAAGGAGATGGGTGGAGGATTGGATCTGTACTTACTCCCAGGGCACCTCGACCAGCAGAGAGTGGCTTAAGTCTTGTGACTGGAGCCACGCTCTTTGTGAGTGGTACCCTCGCCTCCTGCTCATGGCCCAAGTCCATTAGCAGTACAGCTGGTACGAGTACTTCGGGCAGCAGCAGCCAAGGCAGTCCATTGCCACCAGCTCTGAGGCAGGGAGTGGGACTGTTCACTGGCAGCCAGCTCTACCAGGCTGCTGGCACTGGCCCCACTGAGGGAAGCTCCGAAACAGCTCTTGCAATTCACAGCTGCCATCAGGCCAGGAAGTGTGTCCCCCCGGATTCAGCACAGCAGTGAGGCCAGTGGTAAGGGCAGGTAACACAGCACCCACCCCGTACATCCCAGCAGCGGACACTTGCATGGCAGCCAGTACAGGAGGTGAAGGTGGTGGGCTGGCCCTACAGGACTGCTGTCTTCAACAACTTCAGGCAGGTGCTTCAAGCCATGACAAGCAGAAGGCCCGTGAGGAAGTTTCTAACCAAACCAATACTCCAGCTGAGCATATTTAAATGTAGAAGGTGTCCTGGACATGGAGTGAAGGCAATCCAGCAGCAAAGCCCTGTGCCAGCTCTGCATCACCATCTAGTGCTAAGAGAGAACAACACTCTTGGTAAAACAGATCCATTGTGGGTTACACTGAGTTTAGAAACAATGCAAAATAAAGGCATGCAAATATATACCCAAAACAAGCAAGGTAACTGATGACAACCCATTTTCACATTTCCCATGGCAGGGCCTGCTTCTGTCACTCCAGGACTGAAACATTTCTGTTGCATAGTCTAAACTGGTTGCACACCAGTTAACATCCTGGCAGCGTGCACTGCAGAGTCCGCTCACGCTCATTACCACTATTCCCCTTGGACTCAGCAGATGAATCACAACAGCCGTATGTTCTAAAAACGTACGTGCAGCCTTGCAGCTGCCTCTCACTCCCATTCCAGGCTGAAGGCTGTGCTGCACACACACTGGAAATCACAGCTCCTCTGAAACTAAGACCTGCCAGCCTTTCGGAAGGTGGTCAGAGACAACACTCATGAATGTCACGTCCAACAGGTACCATGGTAGAGAAGAGCTGAGCCCAGCTGCTGGATATGCTGGCTTCTACAGACCATTAGGTTAGACACTAAAATCCCTGCTCAAACAACCACAGATTCCAAGTGGTTCCCTCCTGTTCTCTAAAGTTACATCTACTTCCTCCAATTTTACTATCACTACTAGTTGTGGAGGTTGGCGTTGCTTTTTTATGCCATTTCCTGCACAAAAAAAGCTCACCACCTGTTATAAATCTAGATATGGGTGTTTTTAACTATTATTTTTTTCCAAGCAGCTTAGTTCTTACAATTTTTACAGCTGCTCATTCACAACACCTGAGGAATGATTCCTGTCACATTGTAGAACCTCAGTTCCAGATTCTTCAGCCTTCAAGTATTCCAGCAAGTTTGACTTTAAAATTAGAGCAGAAAAGGTGGGTTTTCTACAATTATGAACTCTCCAAAGTTAAATGATTCACATCCTTAAGTCATGTAAAGATCTATTATTTCTGAAACACTGAAATGTAGTTGTTTTTCAAACTCTGTATTGGATCCAACCAAACAATGACAAGCTTGCATTTTCATGAAAAAAATCACTTTGAAAATCTGATTTGAGTGACAAATATAATTAAATTAATTCAGCAGGACTCAATCAACAACAGGGAAAGCTACCACAAATGCGTTAACTTCAAGTGTTTATTTTTCGCGTTGTTGAAACACACAGCCTCAGGAGGCAGCATCTGTAGAGCTGTTACAAACACATTTTGTACTCTATTACACCACAGATTGGGGAAAGAACAAATAAAGCACAGGTTTCACACTGCACTTGATCATCTCAGTATTAAGTTACAGATAATTTAGAGATTTTCTGATTTTACATATACATTGCTTTGGCCATTTCTCAGCCTTCATGCACAATTAAACTATTTTTCTTACAGTCAACACTGGTTTCGGAATTTCTCTTGCTGTTAATTGTATCTTTTCCATTTTAGATCACCTAAATGGTATTTACATAAGTGTGCAAATTGCTTTGAAAGATAGAAACAAACACTAACACATAATATACAGACAGTTTCTTCTATAGTTAAATGTTTACTAAAAGGCAGTTAACATTCCTAACACTTTCACTGTCTAAAATAGGAGAATAAGTTATATAAAATAGACCATCTTATTTTCAGACACTTCCATTTCTGCAGATTTGGTCTTTGCAGCAACATTGCAATCAAAGATTCTCCTACTAAGAATCAGAAAAGCCCCTTTTAATTCAGTGGCAGCTTAACATGTTTAGTACCAGTTACTTTTGTCCCAGATTTTCCACACTTGGCACACTAAACACCCAACCTGAGGGAGTGTGGAAGCCAGTCTTGCACATTGGTTTTATTTTTTTGGCAATATGAAAAGTGTGCTTTAAGAACCTAATGCATAAATTTTTATTTTTCTTTTAAGGGCCCATTGATGCAACAAGCACAGTTTAAACAAATCTGCAAATTCTTTCACAGAAGCACACAAGGTTCCCAGTTTTGGTTCTTATGCACCTCATCTGCTTATTTATATGCAATAGTAGACTCCTTGGGATCACACAATAAAACTAATTTCAGAATCAGAAGGAGCAGGAAATGCTTGAAGAAAACTGCTTAGTGCTTCCAGAGTTCCTACATGTGTGGTTTTTTCTACGTGTGATAAAGACTCCCCATAAAAAGCATATGTTCAACTTGATTAACAAATCCAGAAGGCAGAAGCTGAGTAAACTGGAGTGAGTTGCTCCAATGGTGAAAATAGAAGAGTTATAGAGAAGTCTTCAAAACCATCTTTCACATATACCTGGCAAGCATTCTCAGAGAAAAGCAACTCACTGCCTAAAGTTTCTTAGAGCTAAAATCCATTAAATTAAATAATGTGACTTTTTACTGCAGCCCTGCCTTGCAAATTATGCTGCATTTTATGCAATGCTACTTAGTGCTATCCACCCCAAGGAAAGTAAGTATTAGCCCTCCTGAAGTTTAACCTTCATCACAATTATGTCTGACTCACTGATGTCAGACATACGCTTGATATTTTCGATGCCATTCAGTTCCTTAACATGGCACAAACTGTACCAATATTTAACACTGTGCTTTTGGTCTCCTGCTTATTGAACTTTGGGCTTCACACACAAAACCCTGTTGGATTCATCCTAGTGCAGACCTTGATCAGCTTCTTCTGAAGAAACAAGCCACAGGTAAAACTTCTAGAGTTGACAACTTTTAAGCATAAAATCGTGAAACAACGTTAAGATGCTACAAACTTTTCAAAACACAAGATGACTTGAAACAAATAAAAATAGAGAAGATGCATTAAAATTTAGCTACCTTGGATTCTGAGCTAGTTCGAAAAATGCCACTTATAGGAGATATCTGTTCTACGCTGTGAATATATGAAAGAATCAAATACATACCACTGAAATATTCTACCTAAGTTTTTGATAAAGATTTGTCTTCAGAAGTTTATATTCAATGCATGTTATCTGCTACCTTCAGTTTCTCTTCTAGTTATGGCATTGCTTCAGAAACACTTCTAAGAATGGTTGGTCACTCCTTCCTTTCTGAAGGTGCACATTACAAACACTGTGCACACATTTATTTCCAAAGATTTCAGGTCAATAAACTTCTTAAGAGGAGAGATGTGCATGTATTTTTAGGCTTGCAAGATAACTTCAAACTACTTGACTTAGTTTTTTCCAGACTCACATGGATATTGCTTTCGAAGAACAAGGTATTAAAATAATACTCCCCAGTGGATAAAAAGATGCTGAAAACAAACTGAATGCTCCCCACTAGTGTCGACACCAGTAAAAATCCTGCCTGGCACAGTCTGCCTTGAATAGTCTTTAACACGACTTAAACAGCCAGATGAATGATAGTACACTTAACTCTGAAAACAAGTGCAAATATCTTACTGGGACCCAAAATTGTCAGCTGTTGAAATCCACAGTTAAAATTTGGTACCACCCTCCCTACTCCAGTGCTTCTGTGGTTTTGGTTTCCTTTAAACTGTGCTTTTACTAAAATTTTTCTCAAATTTTTTCTATAGCTGAAGGCAGGACCCTAAGGAAGCTCCTACCAGATAAGAGATGAAGTTCAAAGACGTTTCAAGATGAGGGGTACAATCATGTTTTTCTCCTGTATTGCACCCAGAAGCTGCCGAGTTAATATTAGGACTCACATATCACAATTGCAATGAAGCTCTGGTAAATCTGGTACCTTTGGATATGCTCAACATCACAAATAAGTCAGATATTTAAGACAATCTAGTCTGTAGCTAGCACAGTCCACCAGAATATTCATCCTCTTCCTCATCACCATGAGAGCCCACTGCAGCTGGTCCTCTGGCTTTGTCTTGCGCAGCATTTGGCGATTTCTTCTTGATTCCACCTCCTGGGACCACCAAGGTAAGACCAAGCTTGGCATACTGACAACAACAAAGCAAGTTTAATTTCTGTACTATCACCGAAAGACTGATGCTCACAAAAAACAAGCAGGCAACACTCAGTACAGAAAACAAGAGTGATGCTGCTCTCAGAGTTTATTTTTTCAGCCTAGAATAAGCATAATATTAGTTAATTTTTCTCCATCTCAAACACTCTGAGAACAGGATGTGAGATCTATATTAATGCTGCTTATTATAGAATAATTTGGCTACATCCTACAGCTTCTCTGTTCAAGCGTTAGAGAAAAGAAAAAAGATAAAATCCAGTATGCATCTTTGCATACATTACCAAGCAGTAGATCATGTAAAAAGCCTTTTAAGTGTTTTTCAGCAAGACTAGTACTTCAACTTTTACTATTCCACAGAGTAACAAAGTAAAATTAGTTAATACTGTTTACAAGGTTTGGCATGGATGGATGTTCCCTTCACACCTTTCCTACTCTTATACTTCCAACAATGTAAAGTTCAATTAAATAAAAAAAATGGGTGGGGAAACAGACACAACTGCTTGCTCAACATTGAAAATCCTTCACAAATTAGTGCCTTGCTAAGGTAAAGTGATGGAAAAAACCATTCCACAATGCCATCCTTAGGCCTATCATACTATATAATGTTCATGCACACCATATAGTATTTCTGAGAAAAAGCAGAAGCAGCACACTCGTCTAGCCCTTAAGAAAAGAAGCAGAAGGGGACTGAATTTTGGTCCACTCATTAAACAAACTCAGCTATTCCACAACAAGCTGCTCTTTCATCTAAGCCTTCACAACATCTGAAAGCACCAGTATTGGCAGTTAAAGAATACATGAAATCTGTAACTACAGGGTAGCAGCACAGCAAGTCACAATAAATATATGGACTGTTGTCTTCTGATTTTCCTCTACTAGGAAAAAACCGTATCTCTTAACCTGAACAAACGAAAGGATTATAAAAAATAATAATTAAACAAATGCATGCACAAGAAAGAAACAAACAAAAAATTCCACAAAAAACCCAAACACATAGGAATACCTACTTACATCATTATCCATGTACTTGAAGAGTGGAGAATTACAGACTTCAGAAACTTGATCCTGATCTTGCTGATCATATCCTTCTAAAAGTTGCTCTAGTGCTGCACAGTCTTCACTTCCATTGAATCCTGGTATACTGAAGGAAATGAAGAGTTCATTTAGGCCATTTCAGCAATTTACTTCACACTCAGCTATTCTATCTTTAAATGCTGCTGATTTAAGAGCAGAAGTGTAAGCAGCTTTCAAGAACCTGACAGATTGGTTATTCCACAAAGCTGCATATAACCACTTTGATTTCTCCAGGTACATGAATCACACCCATAAAAATTAAACCTGCAGCAATATTAGTTCACATGCTGAGAATAAGACCACAATCATAGTCCAGACAAAAGAAGAATATTAGAATTCTTAAACTTTTTCCTGACTAGTCAATAAACTCTCCACTTTACATACAGAAAAATTCTATTTTGAGTTTCCACATATAAAATACAAAATGGATATTTGGAAAATACGAGCAACATGTTTAAAGACTGATCTTGAAAAATTGTTTTTAAAAATAAAGTACTATTTAACATACATATGTTCAAGCAATCTCACTAAAACAACAGTTTAAGTAAAAACACGTTGTTTCAAGATTTTGTTACTGAAGTCCTAGTAAAAGCTGAAATGACACATTGCTGGGGAAGCCTCTGGAACTAAATACTAATCCATATTCCATAATTTTCTTCTGTATGTGTAAAAATGCCTCCTTCAATTTAGCATATTCAGCTAGACAACCTTCTCCTTCCTGCATTATCTTCCAGTTCAACCAACTACTTAGAAGTTACAGAAAGCAGAAATCTTGCTTTTCTTCCTCCAGTGTGTGATGAGGGCAAGATCTCCTAGATTAACACAGCCAGAAACGTAGTAACTCACATGCTGCAAACTTTTCTTTAACTAAAACATTTAGATTAATCTTTTCCTCAGTCTAATCACATACTAGTTAGTTGATTATACTGGGATGCTGCTATTACGCATTTTGATACTACATCCATATTTCCATACTCAAACTGCAACAAAATATAGCAATGACAAGTTAGAATTTAAACTTTCTAAGGCCTTCAGATGTAAGAAGAACATTATGAAGAAATGAAACTTACCTATAGCTTTCCCTGACACATCTTTCTGCAGCAACATAATCATTTCTATGAAGATGAACTAAGACTTGAGCAATAGTTTTCTAAACAAAAAGAAACAGAACAAAAAATGTAAACCAAATAATTACTTAGAAATTAAAAGTAAAATATGAGAAAAACAGTAGGCTGCTAATATCTGGCATGAAAAAGGTCATTACAATCTACAATCATTCTAAGGTAATGACACAAGAGAGTCAGAACAATATAGTGAAAAAGCAGAAAGCCATAAGCTCTGCTGGTATGAAATAGATTATCTCCTGTAACACTTTAATGAACTGTTGTACCAAGTAACAGTTTTTGTAGTTTGTTATTTTTGATAACAGCTTTATTTTTTATGTGATTTTTGGCTGACAACTCCTGTAGGTAACAACATCTTATCTTCAAAATTACAGTATGGAAAGGCACAGTTAGAGATTTGGCAAAACACGTGCTACCACAAATTCTCATTGTTAGGAAGAAATGTATCACTGAATCAAGAGGTACATACTGTCAGTCAGATGTCAGCTGTCATTAACTACCCAGCAAAAAACTTGAAACACAGTATCAGAAGCTGTCTCTTAGGATTTACCTTATAGCATGTGGGGTAATTTTCAATTTCCTTGTAAATACTTTTCTCCTTTTGAAGAGACAATGCAGCCTCGTCTAATCTAAAAACAAACAAAAAAAACCCAGTTAAGAGTATCAGTGCCAGGAATACAGTACAGTGAACCTGACACTAATTACATAGTGTTTATCTAACACAAGTGGCAGGTCAACTGTAATAAAAAGGAACACAACCAAAAATCAACAGTAGATCTCACTAACAGAGTAGATAAATATACAGTCAACAATTCCTCCTGTATACATGCTAAAAACATCTCTGGTATCCATTCAGAGAAACCTTGGTTTTGTAACATTGTACAAATTAAAGCTTTGTGCCATAACCTAACAGATTTCTGTATGCACAAGGTTACTACAAGCTATCAGTACGCCTCATACCCATGAACTATCAATATTTAGCCATAGTACCTGAATCTGAATAATCTTTTAATCATCATATTCAACTTGTAGAAATTAGAAACAGCACATGAGCTATTAAGCAGCTAGAAACCAATTCTTTCACATGTTCTGAAGCTACACTGACTGGCCTTCACAGAAAGACTTTCAAATTACTTTGTCAATTTTCTTTTCTGACTACTTTTCTGCAGTGAAATAGTGTCCTAAAAGTAGTGTTAGAAACCCAGACAATTTCTTAAAGGATCTAAATGTTTCAGTGAAGCAACTCTAAGCTGAACTGAAGGTCAAGTTTGGTGCAAGCAATTACAATTAAATTTATCCCATTGAGACTCCAAGATACACTCTTCTTTAAGAAGTCCAGAATCAGACTGCAGCAAACAGATTTGTTTCCTCAGGTTGGTCACCTAATTCCTGTTTTATAGGCCACAGCTGTAAAAGACTTTCAAGTATGTTCTGCAAATTAGTGGTGGAAAAAAAATAATTCCTGAAGTAGTTTAATAATTAATGGGAACTGGTATTTATGCTTTCTAGCAGTCCAACAAACACAAAGCAAACAAAGCCTTTCAGCCCACATCATCCAGAACACGAAACAGTAGTTCCTGGATGAACATGGCATATCTCACAGAAACTGAATTTCAGTTTCAAGTGTGTCTCAAATAAGAATTAAGTAACCATACACAAACACAAGAACAGCAAGTAAAAAAACCACAATCAAAATCACTATTTAAGATTCAATTACATTAAAAGAACAAAAAGGGGTAAAGCTATTACCTGCGTCCTCTGACTAGAAGTCTTGACGCTTTCCCCAGCATTTCTAATGCCTGCCGTAAACGCTCCTCATTCTAGAGAAGAACAAAAAAAATTCATACATTCTGATTTTATTTGCACAGCATTAAGACCAGTAGATCTCAATCTAGTGTGTCACATCTAACTCAGAACAACTGTTAGTTATCTTATCAGCAGTTCATACACTCAAGAGAAACATGAAGAGTTCACAAGTTCCATGGCCATCTTCTTTATGGATCTGCTCAGCGAAGTAACATCAATGCAAACTTGCTAATCTGGAAACAGTGACAATTGACGATAGAGAAGTACATCAAAGGTGGTAGCAAACAGGCCAATTATTGGTTCATGGGATGGGTAGAGCACCAATAAAACTCTTCTCTTCTAAACCTTCAAAGACTTCAAACTATTTTGTGCTCCAGGACACAACAGCAGAGATGTTCCCTACCCTCTGGGCTGCCCAACAAGAAGCAGAAAACTTGACAACATACAAAATTCAGATTCAGTCAAGTCCTAAAAGGAAAAAAAAGGCAAAGCAAACTGACTCCTTTTATAATCTCCTTCTCTACTGCATGAGAAGCCTTCAGCTTCATTACTTAGCCACTGATGTAAAAGAAAAGAAACAATTTAGAACTTAATCTTGACTTTTTTCTTTATTTTATAGCTGAAAGGAAACAAACCAATCCCCCACTTACCTCAAACACTGATGCTGCTTGCTGATAGAGCTGGACAGCCTTCTCTGGGCTCACATTTTCTATTAATCTGTAACAAACATCAATAATTACTCTTCAGCATCAAAATGACCTAAAAGAAAACCAAAGACATACCCACACCCTGCTTGCATTCTAGCCACCAGTAGCACACACTCACTTTCCAGCCCGTTCCAGTGCAATAGCTGCTGTATCTGGCGTCCCATTCTCCAGGTACATCATACTGGCTTTCTCGATCAGCTGAACTGCTTCAGGGAGTCTCTGCATCTCCTACCAAGCAACAGTGAAGGGGACACTGATGTCAGGAATTGAGCTTATGAACCATGACACAAATCAAAGCAAATTGCAATACCTTATTTATTAATATTTTAATTTTTATTTACAAACTACAGCTAGTGAAAGTTGACCAACAACTCCATAAAATTCACTTCTAAGTACTAAACTTTCATGTAAGTCACAAATTTCTAGTAGTTTAGAGCAAAAGCAGCACCATTCTTCTGTTACCCTCTGAGATGAGTCACTCTTTCTATAAAACGAAAACTATTTTTTCCCCTCAAATACAAATGTTGCTTTCCTAATCTGCTGAAGGTGTTGGTGGGAACTATGAGGCAACAAAAAAGAATCACTTTAACATGCAACTTGTTTACATATATTTGTTAAATGGTCCAGTGCACAATATTCTTATTTTTTAATAAAAACTAATAAATGAAAATACCTTTAGCATCATGCCAGCTTGTTCATAAGCTCTGCAAAGAAAAAAAAACTTATTATTGGGTCAAGAGATGGTGTATTTCAGCAACTGTAGTTATGCAGCAAAAGTTATCATGCATTGGCTATCACTTCACTCAATATTTAACACTTTGAAGATGTTTCAGATGATTTATTTAATGAGACAGCACATGTAACATTATCTTCCACAGATTAAGTACTTCAACCACACTACCCACTAAAAATCTACTCTAATCTGATTCACAGGCAATATTTGGATTCCTGTCATTATCCGCTTGCTTTGAAGTACTCTAATTAATAAATTCTTTATAAGCTCAATAGTGTAAAATTTCAAAATTGTGAAAATATCATCTAAGAAAATATATTTGATATCAAAAGGTGCCAAAGAATGCCAAAACCATCAAATGTCCATTGCAGGTTTTCAGACTTTCACAGCTCACACTTACATTGAAATGATTTTGAAACAGCAGAATTACTTGAACCACAACACTTATTACAGTGAGACCAAACTGATAGTTCATGCTTGTACTGTATGTTAAAAAATTTCACTCAGATTACTTAGCACTTCTGTACTTACTTGGCAGCATGGAAGAGACTGGAAGTAAAATTGCCAAAAGTCAAGGACAAAAGACACAAAAATATAATGCAGAAAAAATATCAATGTGCAAAATGTTATACAACTACTACTTTCAAAGCAAGGAACCTCATAAAGGCAAACTGAACCTACTACATCTCAGAGCACACAGGGACAGTCTTTTAAAAGCAATTCTGTTAGACCGACAAAACGCAAAAATATTAAATAACCTGCTAAATAACCTGATTACCCCAAGGTAAGTACCAACTAGCCAGCTGCAATGGAAAGATACGCTTTATTGTTCTCATGTGCCTCAGCTTCCCGTAAACAGGCTTCCCTTGCCTGGTCAAACTGCTTGGCATTCTTAAAAGCAACAGCTGCAAGAAAGCAAATAAGAGTTTTTAATTTAAAGCTTGCCATTGTCTCTATTCACCACTTCTGCTCAAGAGTTTTGCTGCCTAAAGATGCAAATGGACTCTTTAAATGAATAGTTACAGCTTACCAAGGTCTTCCCAAAAATGCCATGACAGTCCTTCTTGCTTCACTAGTCCTTTAGTTACCATTAAAAACATTTATTGTTAACACCACTTCCATACCACCACAGTATCATACACAGTTGACAATGTGTTCAGCTGGATTTTGAAACTCACTCGCTCTGTCTTGTAATTACAGAACTGCAGAAATGAATATGTATATTGTTTTAATGTGCCACCAACAAGGGCTACCTATAACAACTTCCCCAGCACAACCACTTCAGGGCACAAATATGTGTTTCTATCTTCATTTAATTGATAAAATATTAAAGTAGGATTGAAAATAAATTTCAATTTGTAAATGCTCCAGTTGTTCTTCCAAGTTTGTATTTGTTTTAATTCAGTCTTAAGGGAATAAATAGGAACGCCTAAAGTAAGGAGACAAAAGACTGTAATAAATTACTACTGTCAAAAAGAAGGAAACATTTAAGAACAAAAATAAATCAACTACTAGAATTTTATATTCAGTGTGTCTCTTGCAGTGGAAAAAGGGAGGAAAGAAACCTTATTATGCCTGACAAAAACCCCAACCTGGCAGCATCTCTCTACCTTACTGAGACAGTCTTTGTCAGGACGTATTTCATAAGATGATGATAAAGCAAAATGTTAAAACCAGTTTGAACAGTTCTTGTTTGGTAGATAAAGTCACAGGATTTGGGGGTGGACAAGTGAAAGAAGGAAAGCTTTATTTTTATCACATGTAGCAACATAAAAAATAGAAGTTGTAAGCTTGAAAAAAAAAATTGGTTTTGAACAAGTGTTCTAGATCTTCAATACAACCTGAAATTTATTTTATAGTCCTACTTTGTTGTTTCATCTTACTTTTAGTCTTCATAACAGCAACATACTAAAAATATGTAAAACCTTTTCAAAGATTAAGCTTAATGAATACTTTGAAGCCATGAAACCTACAGCCATATTTACAGCCATACATACCTGCCTTCCCATATTCAGTAGCTGCACTGTCATAATCTGGTTTCCACTTTAAGAATCCAGTTTTCAGGCTAAAACACAAGATGAAAAGTCTATTAACAATCAGTAAAGATTTTATGTTTTACCTTCAAGGCACTGCAGGTATATTTAAAACTTTGGACTACCTCTGGAAAGGAGCAATTACCTCTAAGTCAATGCTATGGTGGCATCACTACTGTAAAACCAAATGCTGGCATTGGTTGGAATTGCATAAAGCACTGCAATGATCTCCCACTGTTACAAGCCTTGCACTAACGTGCTTCTACTGTCCCCAGACAGTCTGCCCGAGTCCAGCTCCTCAGCAGTAAGAAGTCAGCCTACAGCAACATGACATCTCCAGATTTCCAACACCACAACACCTGGCAATATTTTCAATACTTTTTTTCACCCATCAGGAAGACTCCAGCATTCTTCTACAGGAATTTTTTTTGCTGGTGAGAAGTATCAAACACTCTCCACTGCATACACAAATAAAAGAATTTACTTACCAACACAAAGCCTCATATGTCATTTATATATCTGACACTAAATGGTGCCACATGCAGGCATATATACATTAGGAAAAATTGTACATTTTAAAATTAGGTGAGTCATCAGGCAATTTTGATTTCAATATTCTGACTTCCTTCTAAAACAAATATAAAAATTTTCATAACTTTTGATCCATGATTCCAGAGGGCCTGTCATTTTTCTTACTAAAACTGTAGCATCTTTGGACCAGTCAGCTCTATTATATCTACACTGTAGTCTGTGAAATTGAGACTTAGAAACAATATGGCTATATTCAGTGTTAAAATACACAATAAAATACTATCATATAGACAGATGTTAAGCTCTCCAACATAAATGTCATAACAGGTCTTCGAAGACATCCAAGAAGTAACAAGCACACATTTCACGGGAGTAGGAAACGAATACACACACGCTCTCTACAAAGTCAAGCCCCTTTATCCACTACACTCTCCATAACTATTTTCTCCAATTTGTTTGTAGGCTTAAGGAGCGCCAGGGGAGGTTTACGTTGGACTTTAGGAAGAAATCCTTCACAAAAAGGGTGACTAGATATTGGAATGGACTGCCCAGGAAGGGGGTGGAGTCATTGTCTCTGGAGGTGTTTCAGGAAAGACTGGACATGGCACTTACTGCCATGGTCTAGTTGACACGGTGGTGTTTGGTCATAGGTTGGGCTCGATGATCTCAGAGGCCTTTTCCAGCCTAACTGCATCTGTGATCCTCTCTTCCTCCCAGTAACTTCAGAGGAAGGCCATAAGTGACTCCCCTCGCTCCTCAGTTTGGGCCGGAGCAATGGAGGGTACAAGGCCCTCAAGGAACCTGCTGTGGCTCCAGGCCTCTGTGCCGCACCCTCACCCGCACCACTTTTAACTTGAGGGCCGCTCTCCTCTCGCAGCTCGGGGCGCGCTGTAGAAGCACCCAGCGCCCGCAGGGAGGGTGCCCAGCGGCACAACAGGGGCCAGGCAGCCATGCCCTCCTATCCCTGCCCCAACCTCGCCACCTCCCTCTCATCTCCCGAGGTGCCGCCGCCTGGCACACGGGGGTGTCCTCAGCCCTCCTGCCAGGCCAGGAGGCGACACGACGCCTGTGTGGGGCCGGAGAGCCGGGCGGGCCGGGCAGCCCGGGCAGCGCCTCGCCAGCCCCCGCATCCCGCACGCTCCGCTCCGCTCACTATTTCTCCGCTTTCGCGATGTGCTCCAGCGCCTCGTTAATCTTCTGCGCCGCCATCTCGCCAGCGCGGCGTGCCGGGACCGCCGCACTGCTGCACCTCCCTGCGCCCCCGGTACGGAGCGCCGCAGGGATCACGGCGGCGGGGGCGGAGCAGGGCCGGGCTCCGCCTGCCACCGCGCCTGCGCCGCCAAGGGACCGGCTGCCGGGAGCGCTGGGGACAGCGCCGGAGCCGGGACAGCGGAGCGGCCTGGGCCGGGGAATGGGTGCCCTGGGCCGGGAGTGGGTGCCCAGTGCCTGGGAAAGGATGTGCAGTGCTGGGGAATGGGTGCCCTGTGCCGGGAGTGGGTGCCCAGTGCCGGGGAATGGATGTCCAGTGCCGGGGTGTAGGTGCCTAGTGCCAGGGAATGGATGCCCAGTGCCGGGGAATGGATGTCCAGTGCCGAAGTGGATGCCCAGTGCCGGGAGTGCGTGCCCAGTGCCAGGAATGGATGCCCGATACCAGGAGTGGGTGCCCAGTGCTGGGAGTGGGTGCCCAGTGCCCAGGAATGGATATGCAGTGCCGAGGAATGGGTGTCTGGTGCCAGGAAGTGGATGTCCAGTGCCGGGGAATGGATGCCCAGTGCCAGGAGTGGGTGCCCAGTGCCCTGGAATTCGT
Organism: Hafferia zeledoni; assembly: GCA_035583235.1. Classification (NCBI taxonomy): domain Eukaryota; kingdom Metazoa; phylum Chordata; class Aves; order Passeriformes; family Thamnophilidae; genus Hafferia; species Hafferia zeledoni. The sequence continues at coordinate 99,037,005 of JAWWEV010000083.1, forward strand.
GCCCAGTGCTGGACTGTGGGTGCCCCAAGGGGGCTTGGGGCACGTCCCATACAGAGCCCCTAGCCCTGTCGTGTCCAAGGCTTTTTTTACAAAACAGAATCACAGAGAATCACAGAATCCTTAGGGTTGGAAGGCACCTCTGGAGATCATCTGCCGCAATCCCACTGCAAAGGCAGCCACCTACAGCAGGTTACACAGGAAGGTGTCCAGGTGGGGTTTTAGTGACTCCAGTGAGGGAGACTCCACGACCACCCTGTGTAGCCTGTTCCAGTGTCTGCCACCCTCAATGTAATGAAGTTCTTCCTCATGTTGAGGTGGAACTATTTGCATTTTGGTTTATGGCCATTGTTCTTCATCCTGTCCCTGGGCACCACAGAAAAGAGTCGCACCATCTCCTTGGCACTTGCCTTTGAGATGCTTAGGTGCATTAGTGAAATCCCCTCTCAGTCTCCTCTTCTGTGGACTAAACAGGTCCAGCTCCTTCAGTCTCTCCTTATAAGGGAGATGCTCAAGACCCCTGGAATCATCTTTGTGGACTTCTACTGAACCCTCTCCAGCAGCTCCTTGTCTTTCTTGTGCCGGGGAGTCCAGAACTGGACCCAGTAAGCCCAGAACTGGACACAGCCCAGAACAGGAACAAGTGCAGGCTTGTATTTCTCAGCATTTTCAAATGGAGGCCATTTTTGGTAGAAGTGCACAACTCACAGGCCAAAGGCTGGGCAGCACTGCCTGCCCTGCCCTGCAGGATGCATCCAGAGGCCATTCTGCTGAGGCGTGCTCCTCTGACTCACTGTTTGTGAAAACAAGAGGCTGTCTCCAGCCAGGCTGGTACAGAAACCTAATGCAGAAGGTGTGAGTAGTGGATTAGCACACCAGAGTTGTTAACACAGGCTATGCAATCATGCAAGATACCCAAATTATACACTTGGTAACTGTTGGAAATGCTGAAGTCTCTGTTATTACCCATATGTCCAGCTTCCTTAACTCCTTAATTTTGTTTATCTGAAACATCCCTGAGTAACATAAGATCAGTCATTGAGCTCAGGAAGGTGTTTATTCTCTGAACTTGGATATCATGATTGTCTTTCAATAAAATGAGTAAGTGAAGTATTTATCAACACAGGAGAGACAAAGCAAAGTGAGAAGTTGATTAAACTTCCAAAACTCTTACCCGAGCATAGAAGTTGTTGAAAGTCCATGCTGTTTGCAGGAATCAGAGCTTTACAAGTTTCTACTTCAAATGGGGAAAAGAAGCAGTATTTATATGATTTTCTTTATTCTAAGTAGTCATAAACTTCATAGGTCTGAATTGCTTTCCCTTCCTTTTCCTACATTCTCTTGATGACACAGACACTGAATTTTCTGAGTTTGGTTCTTGCATTGCACTTGAGAGGCTATCATCTATTGCAGATGGTGGAGAATCCCCACTAAATCTTCAATATTATTCTTCTGTGTCCTAGATCAAGGTTGTAGAGGGTTTTTCTGCTTTCAAAAGCAGATGAGTGGTCATAGGAGTACTGGGAGAAAATAGCTAGTCTTGCATAATACATACACAAAAAGGTTTTTGGCAAGTACTAATGGTAGCAGGTATAAAGTAGAGGAAGCTATGATCAGAAAGATTCCTGTGTCATCACATCTGTCTTTCCTTTCCCTTGCTATGGCAGCCAGATGGATCTGGCCATGTAACTATGAGCTTGCTGCAGTGCCTTTCAAATAAATTTTAGTTGGGAAAATTAAATCCTAGATTGCAGCATTAAATGACAGAATAACCTCAGACTGTTCTTCTGAAGCACCCAGTTAATGACTTACAGTTTGCGTGTTTGTTTGTGCAAGTGCTCCTGGGCTACTCTGTTCCCTGGGTTGTAAATACCTGTTCACTTTCTAGTGAAAGTACACATGTACACTGTCTGGTTACTCTTTATACTGAAATGACGAGACAAAAGATTTCCAAGACTTGTAAGTATTAAATGAAATAGGATATTCCTGGGTAGCTTTTATTTTGTAGACATGGATCTTTGGGAGATTTTACATCTGGGAAGAATCATATCACAGCATCTGGTGCTGGGCTGTGAATTAGAATTTGGTGTTGAAAAATGACCAGGTACAATGTGGAAAAAATTTGTAGTGATAATAGTTGGAATGACAAAGTTCTGAACTCTGTAAATAGCTGTACCAGCAGAAGTCATTAAGCATTAACCAGTCCTCAGCTGCCCATCATTACACCTTGCAAGAGTTGTCTCGTATCTAAACATTAATGTATGACATTGCAAGCAAAGACATTAGGCTATGAAAAACAAGGTGCATAAGCTGATACAGCTCATTTCATCTCAAATGGGTTAAAAAGCACCTGTGTGAGACTTCATGGGGCTAACCTTTGGCTAGAGGCAAGCAGCTGGGGCCAGCACCTTCCACCATAATGGCTGAGTTGACCCACAGCCCTGGCATCAGGATAGCCTGGGCTTTCTTCAGAGAGCTGTTGTTAGTTGTAAAAAACTATCAGTATGACTATAGCTAAAATTTCTTTCTCAAATAACTTTACCTTTTTGTTGCTGCGAATGTGTTAAGTTATTGTTCAGAAAGTCAGAACCGACTGCAGTGAAATGTATTTTAAATCAGCTTCTGAATCCTATCTGCTATTACACTGGATCTGGAAGGTGAATTTAATTTTTCCTAGATCTAGATTTCTCACCCCTGTCTGATACACTTTTTTGGCAGCAGAACATGGAAAGTTCTGCACTGTAATTTATTAATGTCTGACATAGGAGTGATAAGTACAATACAGCACCAGGCTGAAGAAATTACCTGTGAGGAAGGGAGAGGGATCTGCCTATTTCTCTTCCTGAGTAGGCTGGGCCATCACTAATGGTCTAATGAACACTTGGGTCAGACAAAAGGTGCTTTTTGATCACTCCAGCCCACTGCCACCACCTCAGTGCTTCAGTACCTTTTCTTTTCCTATCTTTTGCATTAAATCTATATAACTCATTTGGCTCTGAGACATTGCTAGTTCCTGTCTTAATGGATATGGAACAAAACAAACAAATAGCTCTGAGGGCAGGAAAATTAATAAAGACTGGTTTTCTGTAGATTTGTATCTCCCTACTGATTGTCTTTTAATTAACTAGCAGAAGACTGCAGTGTGAGCATGCCTTTTATTAGATGTCAGAGAATAAAGAGCGAGGCATTTTAAATGTCCCGATGGGGGAAGGTGGTAATATCTAATTGGCTTTCTAGATTCATTAGACATGAGAGAGGAGGAAGGTATTTTGGTGTCTAGTAAGGTGATCCAATGGGAAACACTGATAATGCTTTTCACACTATTGAACACACATAATTTACATGTTCCTTTTGAAGGCTGAGTAAGGTGGCCTGTCCACCGAGGTAAGGCAGGTTGGTTTTGTCAGGGAGTAAGACATCATGATTGCCAAGTCCCTTTTAGTTCTGACCTGCTATCTCTCCAACCTCCCTTACTTCCAACAGCAATCCATTTCCATTAATCATGACAACCCTCAAATGTAATTTATTTACAGTCAATTTTATACAATAGTTCATGTGTGACTCACAGAAGTGAGTATCTACAGAAGTGAATAAAGCTCTTCAGGAAAAGAGTCAAGCCACCTATTCCTGCTAGGTTTTTGAGAGCCCAAGGTTAAATAAAAGCCTGTAATTGACACCATACCACTTCACACATGCTCGAGTAGTAATCTGACAAACTCGATATTTTTGGCATTTTTCACCTCCTGGACTTGCTGCTTGATACTTCCTTACCTCCTCAGCCCCTGCATCAGCAAGTGATGATAATTTGCTTTCGAGTGCCTGACCCTCCCGTAATCAGTACTTGTAGCACTTGTGTTGGTGGTCTCACAGGAGTGGCTACTAATTTTGTCTTTTCCTGAGATGGCAATTCCACAACCCTGTCAGGGCAACCTGTTCCAATTAAAAAAAATTTACTTCTGCTTGGAAAGATGACCTTTGGAGCAAAAACTTCCCATTCTGAGACTGGGACATCACTGCAAACCAGTTCTGGAAAGAAGTGACTGCTTCTGGGTCCCAAATTGTTATTGTTTTTGGCTAGGCTCTTCTTAGCTGGCTCTGTTCCCTCAGGCAATTTACCAAGCAGTCCCACCTGCACAAAGAGGAGGTCAGAAAAATATGATGCAGGCATGAATTGCTTAAGACAATTTAAGTACCACATGATAAATGTGTGATCATAGCTTTAGCTCTCTTTCTGTTGATGAAGTATCTTCAAGATAGTGAGCACATACATAATTTAAAAACATGGCACCTTGTGTGCTCCAGCTTTCCAACTTCAGAATCTCTAGAAACCTCTTCCATTTTTCATCATTCTCCCTTCTTTCTGAATTGTTCCCACAGAAAGCTCTCACATCAGATTCTCCTGGTAGAAAGCCAGTTATTCCTCCCACAGAATACATCCAGTGTTAATGGCTTTTGATGGCTCTTTCATTGCTTCACAGTAGTTTATCCACGAGATGCTCAGTGCTTCATGGAATCACATATAGCATTTTTCCCCAAATCAAGAGACATTCATAACTTGACATGAACATGTATCGTTCAATTTGTCACTGAGATAGTGTTTGACATATATCCCAGAACAGAGACAGGAAAACGTAACAGTTTTCATCAGTTTTGAAAGCATATTTTGATTTTTCCACTTTTCTACAGGATTTGCAAACTGCATAATGAATGGTTCTTCCAACTGGCAGCTTCTACTCCATACCCATGAACAGGGAAGTGAGGAAACAAAGATCAAGAGTTTCCTCTCCAATGGCCTGATCACTGATATCCAATAAAATCAAAAAGTCTGTGAATGCTTTTGGTCACTTCTTTTGATTGAATAGTTTTGCACTTCTGAAGCAAGATTCACTGAGAAAGGGTAACAAATTACTTTTTCTTTTTTTTTTTTTTTCTTTTTTTTTGGCTTAAGCACTTGCCCATGGCCAGGGTTGTGGAACTAGGTGATATGTAATACAAGGCATTCTATGGTTCTATGATCCTATGATAAAAATCATAAGCAGTACTTACAACAACAAGTAAGTTACTGTTATTTACAATGCCTACCACTGAAAAATGGTTTAACTAGGAGCAAGCAGCAAATTCTCACTTGCCGCATTTTGGAGCTTAATACAGTATTAGGCAAACGGAATTCAACAGTCTATGTTATGGAAATGTCAGAGGACAGGAGCTTGGTGGTCCCTTGGAGAGCTCAGTTATGTGGATGTAGGTCAACAAATTGTCTCAGACATAATCGCTGTTGTAATGAAACCCAGCAAACACAGGAGGGCTCTATGTGAACACATATTAAGAATTGTTTAGGTTGGTGCCTGACGGAAGTGGTATGTTCTGGTTTTACATAACCTAAAATTAATTTGCAATGCAGTTTAAAGAAGCAGAAGACTTTGCTATGAAATTACCATTTGTTTTGGATATGTATGGGTTTATATCTAAGCATTGTCTCCACCTTGGATCATAGAAATGTAAAAATAAATAATAAAAAAATCCCAGTTGAAGGGGACCATTATGAAACTTATAAAATAAAATTCCTGGGTTGGTCATTTATGCTAAATGAATCCATTCTTTATGAAACAGGTTTAGGTTTAACTATCACAGTTATATCACTGTACAACACAAACTGGCTTCTGACAGGAAAAATTTGTCTCTTTCCTTGATTTTACATCACAAATCCTAATTTTTCCACATTGCTACCATGGAAACAAATGGAGAGCAAAGGCAGTAAAGGGAACAAAAAGCTACTATTGCATAATGGAGTTTGGTCAAACAGGCTTTCACAACAAGGCTGCGCCACAGCACAGCTGGGTTACTGCAAGTCCCTTGGGGCAGGATCTGGGCTTGCCTGTGGCAGTGTGTGGCTCATGGCAAACTGCTCATGGGAAAGCCTCCATCTCGATTTGAAGGAATGGGGCTGTGCAGCCACTCAGCATCAGCTGTATCACACACAGCCAAAGTAAATGTATATTACATCCGGCGGTGCTGTGAGAGAGGATGGGTGTCTCTTCTCTGTCTGGTGGCCCTTGCCTACCACCCCTTTCATGGGGCAATTCTGTGAAAGCAAATAGAGGGTAAATAAAATCTTTCTGTAATGATAATGTGACGGCCCCTGCAAGAACAAGGACATCTCCAACTCTTAGGAGAACAAAGTGTGTGTGATGATTAGCAACAACAGTAATAACAAGGAAAGGGAAGCCACAGTTTCCCTGTCTGTCTGAGGATGCCTACCTGTGAAGTAATTGTGATTTGCTGGGGCCAGTGTGCTGCTCTGGACTTTACACAGGAGCTTTCATGGGCTTGTTCCCTCCTTTCATCCACAACTGTCTACATAAGGTAAGAAGCTTTGTTCCAACACTTTTTTTACCAGGAAAAGAAAACATTGTATGTGAAGAAGAAAGGCACTAAGTTGGATTTTTCCTGCTAAACTTGAGCAGCTAGCTGTAGATCCCACGGTAGGAGCATTTTTCTGTTAGGCAGTTCCTGAAACCACTTGTAGCTCAGCTGCCCTACAGGTGCACCATCCCATTTGTTGTTCAACAGGGACCTCTAGAGAGTAATGCAGATGCTAAAAATGTAAATCCAAGCTGTTGGGAATAATGAAGGTGGCCTATTGACAGGAACCTCAAGATCAAACTCTTCAGAAGAATCTATGAAAAGGAAAAGTTCATTACCAAATCAGAAATCACAGGTAAACTTACTACAGTAGGATGAAGAATTGTACAAGACTCTTAGATTAATGCTTTAGGACTTAATTATCTCAGTTCAACTGTACACTAACATTGCACGTGAGTGCCTCCAGTAAGCACTACCAGTTGTCAGGCCCATTACATTTCCATTATAATGCTACTTGACTTTAATTTTTAAGTCTCACATTAAGACCATCTCCAGCAGGCTGATGGTTAAAGTTATATTTTATTATAATTGGGAGTTTTGCTTCTTTTGTTTTCTAGGACTTTTTTCTTTTGCCAAGATGTATAAACCTGCACTGACATAGCTAATGATGTATTCATTTATAAACCCTTTGGGAAGGAAAGTACATTACAAATGATTTCTGGAATGCAATTTTTAACCCAGATAATAATTTCATAATCTATTTTTCATTCTGAAAAAAATTATTTTTCTTTAGTAGGCATTGTTAATTCCTACTAGTAATCTTAAGTATTTTCTTTTTCTTGTCCCTTCAATGATAAAAAAGTACAGAATATATTTCTAAAGGGACACATGTAGCAGTTCTTCTAGGGGTCAGTGCTACAAAGTGCAGCTAATCAGCATGAAAAGATTAATTTCCTTTGTTATAGGCATGCTGTTCTTGACAAGTGAGTTATCATTTCTTTGCAGCAAGCAGTGTTACAAAAATAGTTCAAGGCACACTTATACATGTCCAAACAGAGTAGCCAGGCAGTGAAGGATCTTCAATCACTGACCTAAGCTTGGAAATTGGAATTTCTGAAAAAGCTGTTCCTTCCTGAATGTGTAGGTTTGCTTCATTACAAGAACAAGTCAGAACCTGCAAACTTCTGACCTAAATTTGGATGAAAATATCCTCAGCAAAGTTTGGATCAAGGCTCTAAGTTAAGTCATAATTCTGATCATCATCTGTTCTTTCATTAGGATTACCAGGAAAAATGTTGGCTTGAGACCAGGTTTTTGCTCTCAGATGTTTGTTGCACGGTCTGTTGAAGAATTGCAGATTGATTGCTGTACCTACACAATGGGAAAGACCATATATTTTCTTCATGCAACTGTCCAGAAAGACAGAAAGAAAAAGAGTATGTTACTGCAGTACAGCTGTGAGTTTGCTAAGCAAATATGGCCCATAGACACATTTATATAGCAAATTTCTCAGTCTCTGCTTCCATTTAGGTGAACCACAAATATCTTGGCATTCTGATCTCTCCACAGCGTATTAATCTCAGCTTGTGTAAAAAGAGACAAACAGTGAAAACACTGTAGTAAGGGTTGCCTTCTTCCATTCCATAATTTGACGCTTGCTGTGTTCCTCCAGAGAGGAAGAGGAAGGGAAGTAGTAACACATTTGTGGTGTAACACAGAGAGAAACTCTCTTTAACTTGAAGTTTTTAAAGGATATTCACCCTGTATGATTAATTTTCTGTCAGTACTGGATTCTGCTCACTTCAGCTATCCTGTGGGGATGGGAATCAGATAATAATCTGTTTTCAGGTAGTGCAGAAAGTAATGCAGGTTTATCAGAGGAAGGTCTAGGCAAGCGGCAGAAGCCATTACAGATGCCAACACTATTTTTGAGAAGGAATATTCTTAAGGAGAAAAGAGGAAAGACTATACTAGTAGAGGCTTGATCAAATGATAAACAGGCACCACAGGTACTGCCCAAGATATTAAAGATATTCTTCTGCCTCTAGGAGATCAAGGAGCTACATTTATACTGGTTCTGCAACCTTCCATTAGGTCACTGTGTTTCTCTGCATTCACAGACAGCTTGGAAATCACATAACCATCTGAAAATTTTTCATCTGCCTTTATTACACATCTATTTCTTACAAATAACAATGGCAAAACTGTTATTCTCTTATTTTGCTTGTTTGGTTGGAGCAATTAACATGACTTGAATCAGTTGCATTTTAGCGGCAACAAGTGAGCCTGTTTTATTTTTAGCTGAGACCCCTTAATATCCCTTATAATAAAGCAAGCAGGAAAAAAATTGTCCTATGACTCAAATACTGATTAGTTTTTCTCACATAATAAAATAAAGGACCACTTGTTTTGAAGTCAGTTGCACTTGATGAATCTGAGACTGAGGACACTAAGGAGGGTCACTGCTGGTTAGACAATAGAACCATCTCTCCCAGTCTTCTGCTCTTTAACAGTACCCAAAATACCTAGAAAATTATGTTGTAAGACAATCATATATGGTGCTTCCACTTGTATTCTCCTCTCTTCCAAACACTTTTGGTTTTGGAGACTTTCTAAGCAGGATTTACTTTTTGTGTTTCATAAGCCTTGATTGGTTTCTCTTCCATGAGCTTGTCCACCCATTTTAGGTTTCAGTTTCTACATTATCTTCTGAAGAGATGTTCTATGGCTCATTTACCTCGTATAATAAAAATTACCTTCTTTGATATATTTTGAACCTGGATTTTTAGTAGCTTTATTGGATTCCCCTGAAAGAAACACTGAAAAGCATCTGCTTTCTCCTCTGTCTGTTACCTTTGGGATTTCATGGACTTAGTAGTTTCCTGTTACAAAGTTCTGAGAGTGGGATAGGTTTGACATGCTTATAGTTGGCAATGCTTGAACACATTATTGTGAATCAGTGTGTGGTGGAACCAGCATACATGCTCAAAGCCAAACTCTAGCCAAAATAACTGATAGGTATGTTTCTGAGGAAAGTTACTGATACAGAGCTACTTAGCATAGATAATGAAAAGATTTCACTCGGCAGCCTTTCAATCTTCAAAGGCAACCTTAACATGTGGTTTGTCTCTTTTAGCTGTGGACAGATTGAATCAAAGTGTTGTACATTTTCTCGTCTCTTCAGATGTAAAATTACTTTTATGCTAAAATGGGGTTTAGATACAACTTAAATCTTCTTATACAAGGCTTAAGTACACATATATTTTAAGAACTTGATTTAAGTGATGTGCTTGTATTTTGCTCACCCATTGCACAACTTTGAAATTCAGCCACTATAGGTAGATTTAAGTCATACTGAGGTATCATATTGGGATTGCAGTTCATTCAGGTTTCTCACAGTAATATTCCTCCTGTACACATTAGAAGCAAACATCAAGATCTTGTGTTCCTTGGATGTGCCTAGCTGTATGTATGTGTTCAACTGTTGTGCCTTTTTGTGACGCCCAATCCTGTCACATCTTGGAAGCTCAGCAGGGTCAGCCCCATTAGTACTTGAATGGGAGACCTTCTGGGAATACCAGGGGCTGTAGGTCCTAGTCCTGAGTACTTCACTGTCACCATCCAAGCTTGCTCAGCCGTGGCAGATGAACCTTAGGAGTTAAACGGTGGGGCCAGTTTCGTGTATGCTGTGCCTCACCTAAAAAAAAAAAAATCCACTGTGCAGGCTTGAAGGATACACCCACATGGGCAGAGCCCTTCCCAAATCTTCCTTCGCAAAGCTGAGCCATGCATACAGATACAAGTGCATGTATATTGCACACTGGAACTATTTTCCTTACAGGTATCTATCCAGTGCTAATCTGTTAAATATCAGAGGATTTTGAAAGATGTAGATATTTGGCGTTAATTTGTGAAGACATTAACAGCTTTGCCATCTTTCGGAAGAGCAGTAAATTGAGAGAAGCAAAATGAAAACGAAAAGGAAACAGTCTTTTAAACCTGTCTTCTATATGAGGAATGTCACTTAAGGGCAGGTGTGCTTCTCTCCTTCCTCACAGCAGTTTTCTCTTTGCCCTTGTCACTTCTCGTATACCAAAATAGTAAGCCCAAATCTCTGCCTGGATGCTGGTGCTCTGTCCTGTACCACTGCATTCAGCACTACTTTGAATGGCAGCTGACTGCCCTTACAGTGCTCTGTTTGACAGGCAAATGATGATCAGTGGAGAAGAAAATGCAAACAACAAGAAAGACACTTCACAGAGCTATGCCACTAAGATCTAAAATTCTTGCAGAGGCCACAGGCAAAAAAACATTGCTTTCTGTCTATTAAAAAATGCTTTCAGCAGCTTTCTTAAAAAAAGAAGTCTGCCTGGTTAGCAAAAACAGAAATGAGATGATCTGAGGATGACAGTCTGCCGTATATATTCTTCTCTGGCCTGTAACATGCATCTGGAAAGATAACGTCAAAGTTATTTCTTCTTGGAGTTGGGACCAGAGGCCTTGACGATTGATGGGTTTCAGTCAGCACAACAGAGTAGGTGAAGGATGGAAAACATTGTGCAGATATGGCACAAGCTACCTCAAATTTGTGGTTGTGTAACTGCTCTTGTATAGACTCTTGCACTGTGGCTTCTGTATGACTTGTCAGGGAAGGGGCCTTTTTTGATAAACTAACCCATATTTTCTTGACTGTGGAAAACAGAGATGCTTAGCTTCTGCTCTTTTTTTTTATTTCTGTCCAGTTTGCTATTGGATGACATTCCAGGCAAAAGTGCTAATTTTTGTCCTTCAAACTTTCAGTGCAAATACATAACAATATATTCATTCTTGAAAGGAACTATGTTTTAGGCTAGTTTGGGGGAGGGAAGTATTTTGTTGTATATTCAAATGCATAATCTGATGAATTGACAGCAGTCAAGTATGTGCAATAGATTGTTCTGAACTTTAGTTCCTAAAGCATAAAGTGCTATCATAGTATACTGTTAAAATGCAGAATGTACACAGGATAACACCAATATATCAGAGAGCTCAGTTTTGGAACCATGAGCTCAACAGGAACCTGCCTTACAAAATGACTCCATGTGGCACTGCAGTGTGAATGTAACTTTTAAGTTTATTTTTGCTTTATTCAGGTGGATGTCACCTGGATTTATGTAATCATGCGTATGTGCTAAAACTTTCTTGTTACATATAAGAAGCATTGTCATGTTTACAAAGTTTACCCTGTGGGTGACCAATGATCAGTTGGCCTTGCTCCTATAACTTAGGCTGCTGTATTCCAGGCAGGTGGACTTTGCATTTCTCTGGCTAACAATCTTGTTTTCTTTCAGCATCTTGACTCACAGACAGTAACGGTTTGATGAAAACACATGAAAATATTAAGGGTATCCATACCTTCTTGACTGATCCTCTTTGGTGCATGGTGCTTGTACACAGATTGCTCAAGGACAGTGAGTTTCATCTGTTCTCTGTCACTTCCCAGCAAAAGAATTCATGTGCTGAGCTGGAACAGAAGAATTTAAGAGAGCTTCCTTCTCCTCTGTGGTGGCTGCATTAGGTACTAACACCTATGTGGAATATAATATGGTTACACAACAACCCACCCCTCTCTTTACTTGGGACTGTATGTTCCCTTGGTGGAAAGACAGAAGTTCCATTTTCTAGAGTTTTTGTCCAGCAAATAAGCTTTGACAGCCTTCCTGTATTTTATTAACACCGTATATGGTATTTGTTGAACAGGATATGTACTTACTGAAATATTTTTCCCTGAAAAGTTTATTGTTCTCTGATATTTTCTTTCGGTTGAGTCACCAGAAGTTTATACTGTTTCATTAGGGTACTAGGGCTTTTAAAATTTTTGTTTAGGTTTTTTAGGGTTAAGGGGGTTTCTTTTAAAGTCTCATGGTTTAACTGCAAGTTGACAGGGCAACACTATAGTTCTTGGAAACTGAAGGATAATCCTTTGAAATGCAAAAAAAGGGAGAAATTAAGTTGCTGAAGTCACTATCAGTGTCAACATTTTAACTGACTGGGGAAAGACAGAAACAACACTCTCAGAGAAATAGATTAAGAAAACACAAACTAAAGACAGGATTTTCACAGGGAACTGTTATTTTTTCCACTACAGATCTTAGCCATTATTTTATATTAGGGGTGCATTTTTTTTTTTAGTTCACAGAAGATATTTTGTCACTTTCACTGCATTCTCAGTTGAAAACATCAGTGTCATGGTTTAACCCCAGGCAGCAACTAAGTCCCATGCAGCCTCTTGCTCGCTCCACCCCCTACACTAACCCAGTAGGCAGAAGAATCAGAAAGAAAAGGTAAATCTCTTGAGTTAAGAACAGTTTAATGATTCATACAAAATAAAATGCTATCATAATAAAATTCATCATCATCATTGTAAGGAAATGAAGAGAAAGAGAGAGAGAGAAACAAAATCCAAGTGAAACAAGTGATGCCCAATGCAGTAGCTCATCACCTGCTGACCAATACCCAGTCCATCCTTGAACAGCAATCTGCAGCCTCCAGCCAACTCTCCCCATTTTATACACTGAGCATGATGTTCCGTGGTATAGAATATTCCTTTTGCCAGTTCAGGAGACCTGTCCAGGCCATACATTCCCCCCCAGCTTCTTGTGCACCTACTCACTGGCAGAGCCTGGAAAACTGAAAAGACAATTTAAAATAAGCACTACTTAGCAACAACCAGAATATCAGTGTGTTATCGACACTATTCTCACACTAAATCCAAAATACAGCACTATACCAGCTATTAGGAAGAAATTTAACACTATCCTAGTTGAAACAAGGGCAGTCACTAATTTAAAGTGTCATCCTATCATACAATCATGTGATTCAAAAGCGTTTTATGCCTTGGATGTGTTGTTTTAGTTTTTTTCCCCAACATGTTCAATAGCTTGGACTCCATATATAGTAAGGTCTGAACATATCCCTGCAATGTGTAGTGTTGAATGCAAAAATCTAACCTATGATCCACAGATTGCCATGTTACAACAGCTGTTTTTACAACACAGTGGGCAGCTGGTGAAATAGAACATCAGTGGGAAACCCACAGTTGACTCACACAGACATCCTGGTCAAACTGAAGTTTGCCACTTGACTGATAGGAAAACCAAAGCACAGGAAGCTTCTATCACCAGGCTGCAGGTGTTTCCAGGGCAAAGACTATAGTTTTATGTGTCTGCTGTAGAAATATCTGCTACCATGGGTCTGCAATTTCTAGGTGTTGCCATAAGACAGATAATAACATTTAACACCAATGGGAGAGGCTGAGGCAGGAGGTGGACTTCAATCGCCTGATTTGCAGTCTCAGAAATTCTTTGCTAGTTTATTATGCTGTATGTCTTCAGACAATTGAAAGCGCTGGTGTTTTTCTTGGAGGATAGAGACTGCCAAGCACTAGCTAAGGAGGAGAGCCAGGAGGTAATGTCCTGATTTCTCATTTGTTGGCCACACTCCCTTTGGAATCGTTCATTTTATTAATGCTCTTTCTTCCTTTTATTGTCTTTTTCAGCAGAGCGTTATAAATTCTGACCATTTTTCTTTGAACTGATTCCTAGTCCACGTTTCTTGTTTAGGAAAATCAAGTGTATTTGAAGGTAAAGTTAGCATTTTCATAATATTTCCGCTGCTTTGTTGTTGTTACTGCTCTGATGTGGGAAGATCTATTGGCCAGAGACGTAACTCCCTCTTTACACACAGCTGGCAAATGAAAACAATATCGGAACATCTCCATGACACACAAAGCTTTTATACAGTGATGTTTCAGACCTTATTGCAGTTTCCTTTGGAAATGCTTAAAACAACTACATCTGTTTCCTTTCATTGGGATTTTGTGTTCTTTAAGCCAAAAGGAGGGGATAAAACTCATTAATTCTGAACAATAATTGCAATGTCCTATATAAATATTTTTTAGACTGTGGGGTTGTTTTTTTTTCTTTCCACTAAAAATATAAAATAGCTTGTGTGTTCAATGTAATGAGAGTTCCCGGATACTTCTGCATTGCTATGTTATGCACAAATAGTTGAACTAGATTTAAAGAATCTATCTCAGATGTTGGTATCAAGCTGGCCTGGACTACACAGAAAGCAGTACAGAGTCTGACACCAAATGGCAGGAGAGGACAAAACATGGGGCTACTTTACCTGAGTACATCCTTCCTGAAAATGCAGTAGAGACCCACCTCCTGTGGCAGATGTAACTGTGTCTCAAGCTAGGGCCAGAGGTTTCTGGCAACCTTCTGCATCACTGCACAGGAAAGATTATGAACAAGCCAAATACAGTTTTTTGAAGGCATCTACATTTTGCTAATTGTACAGAAGGGTAAAAATTATTTATACGAGCTACAACATCAAATCCAAACCAAAAAATAAGTGCCACCTCTCCCCTTAGCTGAGGACCAGGCCTGTCTGTATCCATTTGTGTTTCTCAGACCAGTGCTTTTCAAACAGTCATGAACAGCTGTTGTCTAGTGTTCCCTGCTCAAGATACTGTTTGTTACTCATCTCTTCTGAAATTACTATTAATCCAGGCCAAGACAAAGTGCAAATCAAAGGATTTACAACATTTAAAGTAGATGATACATTTAAAAATATTTATAAAAATGTAAAAGGAATAAAACAAACCCATCAGATGAGGTAGCCCCTCAGACATCAAGTCTGCTTACCAAGAACTTGCCACCTGCTCAAATGTCTGCCTGATTGCCCCTGGTTCCAGGAAGGCAACATTTCGTCTCCTGACCAGAATAACTCTAACTGTCCCTCTGGTCTGTGACACTTCCACTGTGCTGGGGTGCTCTCTGCTATCCTCTGTTACTGGAAACATTTCAAATACTTTTCGTTAACTCTTCCTTGGGTCCACACTTCAGAAGTCCTATTTCTTCTCTGAGCTACCTGGATAATTCCCCAAAGAATGTGTGATCCTGTATTTTCATGTGTCCTCTCTGCAGCTTTCCACAATAGTTGTTTTCTAATTTACATGATACATGTGTTGGGATGTCTCAGGCTAGATGTATTCTAGCATGTTCTCTAGTGTGCTGGAAAAAGAGACACACAATTGTGATCACAAGAGGAGTACAACAGAGTCCCCAACAGAGACTTCAGCTCTCTCTCAGCGTTTCCCTACCTTAATTTGTTAGAGCTTAAGATAGCAGGGAAGTCTCTCCTTCCACATGATACACCTCTAAGTACATACAGAAGAGGAAATGGAACAGTATTGGGGCAGAGTATAACAGCTTTGTACTCAGACCTCTATAATCATGAGACCTCAAGACTTAACTCCTCTTCAGACTAATGATCCTTTATCATCCACTGTGTTATATTCTAGCTGTTTCCTCTAGTCTCAAAGAGAACTGGATGTCTTGGAAAAGGTGCAAGGAAGAAATATTTGCACTCAAGTTCTGCAACTTAGTTACAGAATACCTCTAGTGACTTGGGGCTATCAACTTCAACCCAAGCTAACACAGCTACTGAACGCCACAGAATTCGATGTCTTTCTCTCCTCTGTAACTTATCCCTCAGCCTCACCTACAGTAAAAACAGCTGCTGATTGGAAAATAATATCTTAAACCACCCATTTATTTTCAGAGTATGAATTGTGAGACTTTTAATATGGACATAAAAGACAAAATGCACAGGGTGACTGAAATACAGGCAAGGAATGGACTTTCTTCACAGGATAAAATTAGTGTCTTTTTCTGTGATGAGGACTGAGAATAGCACAGCTCTGTCATATGTGAAAAGGAAGTACCTCTGTGCTTGAAATACTGCTGCAGATAACAAAAAAGTCGTGACATTTTTTAGAAGATTTCCCAAAGCAATGAGACCCAGGGTGAGTTTCAGAATAATTCCAGTCTCAGATATTAGACCTGGGATTAAGTTAATTTACTGAATATGAACACAAGTTAAAAAAATGAAAAAGGCATTTCTTGGTTAACGAATCTGTTTTGTTTTTTTTTCTTAGCATCCTTATAATTTTATCCAGCTTAGCACTGTGTACACACTCTTTTTCACCCCAGAATCTGTGCATTTACATCCCAGGGACCATGTGAAACAACCACAGAAAACAGATGTGCAATCATTGCTGTGTACCTGAAATGAACACTGAACCTACTGGGGATGAATAGTCATAATGGAAATAGGCCATTTTGACATTTACTTCTTTCTAGCATTAAACAAGATTAAAAAGTAAAGAGCTAATCTGGTTTACTATGTGCAGAGAGGGGAGAGGGAAGAATATAACATTACAGCTGGTACCAGATGGTAAAAATAATTCCTCAAGATGGTACATTTGCTTTCAATTTAACAGTTAATAAAGTACTTCTGCTTGATTTTCCCCATTAAGATCTATAGCCGTTTAGATCCACATACATGAGGAAACTTCCTTTCTATTACTTTTCAGAAACAGTGACTTTAAATATTTTTCTTCCCACTTTCCTAAATTTGTATTTTTTCCTATTTTGAATTTATTCCCTTGATCCTGAACTGTGACACTGAGACAGACAGCTGTAATGTTCCAAGAAGTACATGAGTCAATGCTGTTCGCTGTTCACTCTTCACACAACATTATTCAAGGTATGAGATATATACTCTTAATAATCTTATCAAAGGATGGTCCCTCTCTTTATAAATCTAACATGAAGTCTTACCATATCTTCAAGGTTCACGTGTGAAAAACCCCAATTATTTAAGACTTGTAGGTCGCTACAGACCTAAAGGTCCATTGCCAAGAGTTTTATATCCAAAGACTTCTCCGAGGACACCCCTTTATCGCAGGGGAGAAGCTTGCCTGCCCTCATGAGGTTGTGTGCTATGCTGGCGGTGGTTTGCGCCTCAAGTAAGGTCTCCCATGCCAGACAGGTTTCAGCTGAAAGGTCAGACAAAGTGTGTCCACAGGCA
The DNA here is from genome assembly GCA_035583235.1 of Hafferia zeledoni. Taxonomy (NCBI): domain Eukaryota; kingdom Metazoa; phylum Chordata; class Aves; order Passeriformes; family Thamnophilidae; genus Hafferia; species Hafferia zeledoni. The sequence continues at coordinate 99,054,285 of JAWWEV010000083.1, forward strand.
GGATGGGCTCGCTAGCCCTCTGGCAACCATCCTAGGAGGAGGACAACTCTAACTCCAAACCCGGGCAGATGGAGCTCAATTAGGCCTGTAAGGCCATCCATCTACGAGAAGGATACTCTAACCAAACCTACGTCCTGAGATATTCGCTGTCACTGTCCAAGCTCGCTTGGCCATGGCAGATGAACCTTAGGAGTAAAGGGTGGGGCCAGTTCTGCGCACGCTGTGCCTCACCTAAAAAATCCATTGCGCAGGCTGGAAGGGTTCACCCACATTGCAAAGCCCTGTAGCGACAGGCGAGGGTCAAAAACGGCAGGTGATTGGAAGCAGCTGGAAGCCGCAGACCCAACCCTGCAAGCAGGCGGCTCAGGACATTGGTCATTCAAGACTTGACCCCAGAGATGACAGTCTCGTGAGGCAGCATCCTGAACAACCAAGCAGCCTTTTCTAGGGACAGCACTGCTTGCTCCACATGGAGAGGGACCTAGAAAAGGTGGCCTAAACAAAGCTCATCTCCACACCCAGTTGGATAACCATGGCCAACCAGAATCTTCTGATGCATCAAACAAAACCAAAGTCAAAGAGAATTCAAAGGCATACACCTGTCTCCAAAGGTATGTTCAAATTGACACTTGCATGTTGGAACATCAGAACCATGCTTGATAGTGTGCTCAGGACGTCCACTGTGGATAGTGGACGTCCTGAGCATCATTCTGCTCTAATTGCCCACAAACTGTCACGACTCAGCGTCGACATTGCTGCTCTCAGTGAAGTTCGTCTTCATGAGGAAGGCAGCCTTAAAAACATGGTGCAGCTACACACTCTACTGGTCAGGCAAACCCAAAACCAAAAGTCACCTTTAAGGAGTTTGCTTCATAATTAAAAACTCCATCACCTCCAAACTTGAAAATCTGCCAACAGGTCACTCTGATCGCGTTATCTCCTTATGCCTCCCACTGCACAACAAGCAACATGTTGTTCTTTTTAG
>JAWWEV010000083.1:99055369-99100824 GCA_035583235.1 Hafferia zeledoni
AAAGGCCTGTGGCAGATCTTGGAACATTTAGGATGTCCCCCCAAGTTCCTCAAAATAATCATCCTGCTACATGAGGACAAGTCACATGGCGATGCACTCTCTGAGCCCTTTACAATAATGAATGGTGTGAAACAAGGTTGCGTTCTTGCATCCTTCCCAAATCTTCCTTCGCAAAGCCTAGCCATGATGATATATCCAAAGATGACCTTCTTTAAGATTGCTATAATCTGCTTTGGAATATTTCTTAGTTATATTAAAAAACCTATTATAGCACAGAGACATTGTAAAATTCATCAGTTCCAGTATTCTGGAAATCTACAATAATTTGGCTCTGGTTATGTTGCAGTATATGGAGATCTTTAAGAATTCTTTCATCTGAAGTACTGCCCAAGGCCTCTCCTTGGTCTGGGAACCTGAATTGCACATTGTTAAAGGTGGGATACCAGAACCCATGGCACAAAGTTGCTACTGTTTGGAGACACAGTTGTAGAGCTTCTTTTCCTTAAGCTATGCTGAATATAATAACCATGAAAATACACTAGACAGGAGTGGACAGCAGTATCTCGAGAGAGCTTAGGTTGTAGAAAGATACATGTTCACAATCTTAGAAACTCCAGCTTGACTCCTGCAGGTTTGAGAAGCTGTCAGGGTGAAAATATTAGTTACTGAAGATTTCAGTCACCCTACTGCAAATGAAGTAAATGTCCCACAAGAAAAAACTGATCCAAACTATAAACAATGAAAATAGTATCACTTCGAAAAAAATAGTGAAAGATCCAAAGTAACGAAGCAGCTCATGGACTACGCTTGATAAGCAAGCAGGAACTGGTTCACAACATATTAATTCAGAAACATTCTGAAAGGCAGACCATTTGCACTGAATCTATGCAAAGCCAGTGAAGGATAAGACAAAGCTAATCAGGTGAAGTAACTCACAGGGTAGGTTAACACTTGGGAGAATGGGGGTAAGTTAAGGGCACCATGTTGGAAGACTGAATGTTTTCTAACAGTTAAAAATATTCAGTTAAAATACAAAGAAACCAATGCAGCTTAAAAACAAACAAACAAACAAACAAACAAAAAAAAAACAGCACAAAAACAAAAAACCAAACAAAAAAACCCAAACCACGACAAGAAAACCAACAAAAGAAAGGTATCAGGTGTGATATTGCGTTCTTCAGAATTGAGGATAATTTTTAAGAGGAAAATGGAAGAAAATTAAACATTGGAAGAATAAACATAAATGATAAGGAAAGCCAATGTGAAGCATGTAATTTACCAAAGTTATTAAAAACTAATAATAGAAACTTATTCAAACTTCAAAAGCAGGACTCATGCCAGAGAATGGGTGAGCCTGAAAAATTATATATGTGTAAAACCTAAAGCTGACGCTGAGGCTTCACTGTCCACTGTAGAGAAGTTTATGGAGTTTCTCATACCAAGACCATCCTTTACAGAGAAGGAGTCTGAAGATTTATCTCAAGCTGAAGTGTTAATACAAGGACTTTTGTGCCTAGTCGAAAATGTAAACCTCACAATAACTGTTAGACAGGACCGTGTGGTATTTACCTAAGTGGTCCAGAAGAACAGCCTGTAAAGGCTACTAACAAACTGTGGTGCCTGATATATGAAATTATATATAAAGCATGAGAGAAATATAAGGTGATAAATACAATGGAAAATTTAAAAAGAACAGAGTTAGTGGACATACGGACAAATATGATATATCTAGAAAAGACTTGAAGAGGAGAAAAAAGCCTTTTAGGGGAAAACTATTACCTTACAAATCTATTACAGTTCTTTGATCCAGACACTGAACTTGTAAGTAACATCGGTTTGATTGATATAATGATTTTATCAGCAAGTACTTGACATCGCTCAGTAGAGATGTTTAAAGGATCTAACCTGTCACAGAAGTGGTCACATAGATTAATTATTTTTTAGAAAATAAAGGGTAAGAACAAATGGTTGGCTTGTTCAATTGAAGGAGGTTATCAATAAGGCACAAGAGAGTAATACTGACTCATGCAGTTCATGAAATGAATTGTAAAGGAACTGAGAGTGACGTGACGAAGTTAGTAAATGATACAAAATTATTCAGGCTAGCCAAAACTAAAGCAGACAACAAAGAGTTGTAGCAGGGTCTCATGAAACTAAGTGACTGGGTTCAGAGAAGTAAATAGAGGACAATTAAGTGGAAGAATTTATTGGCAACTAATGAAGTTTTGAGCAGTTTAAAGTGAACAACCGGAAACATGTTTTCTGCAAATAATTAAAATGGGGAACTAATTGCCACAGGATGCTCTGGAGCCACAAATTACTTTTTTAAAGTAATTAAGAAAGATTAATCAAAAAACATCTGATACAGCATGGCTAAACATAACAATGTAGATATAACTTGTGGCTTAAGAAGCCCCTAAACAAATTACTGCAGGAGGTTTGGGAGCTAAAGCAACTGGAAGGTCATTCTATTATTGCCCTGCTCTTACATTCTTCCCCTAAGAAACTGCCATCAGCTGAATTATGGCCAAAAGAATGAAGAGTTTTGGCACGCATCATCTTATCATTGAATAACATCAAAGAAGGTACCAAGGACCATGAGCAATCTTCTCCCAGCCTCAGCATCAATCAGCCAAGTATTTCTTTACCCAGCCCATTATTTCGACAATCTCTGCTTTTGAACAGAGGCCTGATGCTGATCAGGTCTTTCTGTTTTCATCCTTTGCAAAGCTCAAAAAACCTGTTTGGTCTCTATGAAACAACCAGCAGAACAGATTCTTTAGCAGGCAGTAGAAGGCCACATCATAGTAGGATGAGTTACCCTTTCCAAACCACCCAGCTCTCTATGGTGGAATAGCTTTGTTGGGTGAAACAGTTACTTTGCACCCCTCAATGGTGAATTGGCCCAGAACACTGTGTGCAGATGCGAGCCAAGCATGGGTTTGCCCAATACAGACTGTCAGAGTGAGTGCTCCTTTTTTTCAAACTTTTAAAGGCTGTATCCATTTTCCTAAAAATTTGTATTCTGTTTTCTTATAGCTGTGTTGTGACTTCTGGGGATACCATAGAGTATTTGCTTTCTAATAATCACATGGAATTATTTACTTTTACCTGACAAACCTCTGATTACTAGAAAATCTACCAGTGTGCAAGCTGATATCCTGCTGGAGGGTATTATGGAAGCAAGTGGCTTTTTAAGGCTGAAATGAGGGCGAGATACTTATGAGAATAAGAAGGGCATCTGCACTTATGCCAATGAGGCTAGAAGATGAGGCTCACCAATTGTGCTTCTGGACATAAGCTGTTCACTTGTTGAGGTCAGAAAATCTTGCCTTTTTGCTACTTTAAGTGTTGGTCTGTATTGTGAATTTGAACTAGTGAATTTAAAGCATCTAAGACAGGCTGATTCCAGTCTGCTTACCAGACAATACAACAAAAACTAACAGTAAGTTACATCTTCAGGGTAAAATTACTTTTCTTTGTGATCATTCTTTGTGCTGCTTCTGTAATGTGCCTTGCTGCATCAGATGAAAGGTATTCAACCTTTCTATTCATGTGGGCCATAAACTGACAGGAAATCAGAGTTTTGCATCATTACAAGTCCCTTACTATATGTATGTATAGATCTGCTGTTGACCTGTAAAAGCATAAATGAGCTGAGTTTTCCTGCTTTCTCCTAAGTAGTCCATCAACAAATCCCAAGGTGGCTCATGAAAACACACAAGCACATTTTTGCTGCTGTAACAACCAATTTTTGGCTGCTATATAATGCAAGGCCAGATGAATTGGTTCAGGGACCATCACCTGCCCCTAGGCTTCATACATCCCTGGGTGCCTCTGATATAACTACTTATATACCCCTATCACTTAGGAACATAGGCCAGAGGGGTGGGATAGATGAATGAGTCTGGTCTCTAATCCAAGGGACATCCTTTGAAGTGCTGAACTCTCACAGCTCCTATAAACTCCCACTGTCCCAAACTGGTGAAATACTAAGTACCTCTTTTGATCTGGATCTTCGTTTGCTTCACCATTGCAGTCTTTCCAGTTAAGGACAGACATCTGGTTATCCTTACTTAAAATCTTAGGAAGGAAACATACAGTAAAGACCAATTCCTGTCACATCCACAGGCTTTCTGAATTACAGCATAGGCTGCTTAGGATCATTTCTTAGTCAAAAATGTATCTCAACTGCTCACAGAAATGCACAGTAGTTAGATAGCATCAGCCAGCCTATTTCACAGGCACCTTGTGAGGAAAATACTTGAAAAACTGTATTACAATCTCCTGGTGTCTCACAGTAGTGAGACACAAGGAGAGAGATGCACACGACCAAAACAGGTTTTACGTCAAGGAATTTTCTCTCTTATCTTTCAAGACACAGTTGGAAACGAAATAGACTTGTGCTGTCACTGTAAAAATCTCTATAGAGAGACCAAAAATACTCATGAGGATCAAGCTCCCTCAGATCTGAATAGGAATTATATATTTACATATTTTACATGCTTAATAAATGAGGTGGAGAGCTCTTCACTGAACCTCAAGAGGACACAGTATTATACAAACCCCAAGGAAACCCCAAAAATGTTACAATTACAAAACCCCCTCTTAGTTGGGATGTGCACATTCTGTCAAACATAAAATTCCAGCAGGCCCATGTATGATCTCAAGTAGTATCTTCAAGTAAGACCTCCTGGTACATATACATTCCTATACCACGGGGATGAAAATGTGTCCTGGAGTTATAAACCCCATACTTGCCTTGAAAGCAAAGTTGACATATTGGTTTTTAAACACAGGACTAGTGATCTGAGCAGAGCATAACCTTTTAGAGGCCAGAAGAATGTGTGCAAGTTTGTTGACTAACCACAGACATCTACAAATCATAAGCAGCTTATGCAAAACTCTTGTCTTGCTATTTCTTTGTGCCATTCCACATTATTTTTAGAACTAGCTAACAGAGATATTATTTTGTATTTCAATTTGCAATTCTTTTTACATGTGCTCTAATTAGTACAAGGTCAAAAGGAAGGCTTTTGAAAGAAGATATGAAGTCTTTGTTGTCACTAGATGACAGCATGTTGAAAAGTTACCAAAATGCCATGGCAGAATAAAAGAGTGATTGAGGGGTTTGTTTTGCTCCTTAACATGAATTGCTGGGCATTCAGGATTTCTTTGAAACAGGACTCAGTCATCACTTTCAGAGTGAAGAAATGACTCCATGACAGGAAAAGGCAAACTAGATTCTTGTTTTCCTACAATTGTATCAACATTTGTGGTGGTCTGAACTATCCCCATTGTACTTTAAGCCCACAGGAAGAGGCTCTGGAGAAGAAAATCTTTGTGCTAAAACATCCTTACACAGCTTTTAAGGAGTTTTTGCTGTTATTTTTCTTTTCACCATGGCCTTTTCACCAAGGCTTCCTCTCCAGGGGCTACGCTGCAGGGCTTGACCCCAAAGCCTAAGCTGGGAAGAAGTCCTTTAATCTGTCCATCAGCTTTCCAGCCAACATGGTTGCAGTATACTTTATACTACAGATTAGCTGTGGGAGATTGGGATGCTCCTTATCTTTGCAGGTCTGATGGGAACATGTTGGAGGATCAAGGGGGAGCATCGAGTTGTCCCTCTTCAGCTTTCTTGTAGGCTGCCTTTAGGTACTAGAAGGCTACTATTAGGTTTCCATGGATACTTCTTATCTCCAGGCTGAATAATTTCAAATCTCCCAGCCTGTCTTCATAGGAGAGGTATTTCAGCACTCTGATGATTTTTGTGGTCCTTCTCTGTACCCACTTGTCCTAGTTTAGCAGGTGGGACCAGTTTATCACTGTATGTGGGGGTAATCAAAGCTATGTATTCTACCCCCTCTATTCATTTCCCAAGAACAATTGACCATTTGCAGCAGCTGCCCAGGGCACACCTGACCCCTTAGGTTGTGAGCTGGGTGTGAAAGACATCTGTGAGATAAGAGCTGTGATAACTCCCCTCCAGGGAGTCGTTAGCACCTTCACACCCAGTCTGAGGGGGCGTGTCTGCTAATGGGCCATCAATGATTCTAAAATACCCACTGACTCACAGAGTTAGACCCATTGTGGAACTCCCTGCCCTGGGGGTGGTACTGGGTGCTCCCACCTGGACCTGGGGGTACATATCTTGGGGTTTGAAGACCTCAGGGGTCACTCGTTGGATCAAGAGGAGGACCAAAACCTCAACAGGAGGAGACCACCACTTTCAACAAGCTTGCAACAATCACTCTCCACCAGACTGCAACTGTCAATGCACTAACAGGTTTTCCACTTTGGACTTTTACTTTGGACTTGGGGGAACCACATAGGGTTCAGCACAGGGGCTAACAAACCCCTTTGTGCTTGTGCCCCAGGGTGCTGGGTTATACTTCTGGGGTTTTGTGGGTTAAAACCAATTTTTCTCTTTGTGCCATTGCATTTATTGTAATATTGTTATTAAATTGTAACTCTGACTTACAATCTCATTTGCGTTGTGTTCATTTCTCCTGCCAGTTTACCTTTAAACCAGCACACCACTCCAACAACTCTATGTTCTTTTCTGGGAGCTTCAGAGCTGGATGCAGCACTCCAGGTGGGGTCTCACCGGAGCAGAGTAGAGGGGCAGAATCCCCTCCTCCATTCTGCTGGCCACATTTCTTTTGATGCAGCCCAGTATATGGTTGACCTTCTGGTTGGCAAGTGCACATTGCTGGGTCACGTTGAGCTCCTTGTCAATCAATACCTCCAAGTCCTGGATGAAGGGATAGAATACATCCTTAGCAAGTTTTCTGATGATATGAAACTGGAGGGAGTTACTGATACACCTGAAGGCTGTGCTGCCATTCAGTGGTACCTAGATAGGCTGGAGATTTGGGCAGAGAGAAACCTAATGAAGTTCAACAAGGACAAGTGTAAGGTCCTCTACCTGGGGAGGAATAACACCAGGTACCACTACAGGTTTGGGGCTGACCTACTAGAGAGCAGCTCTGCTGAGAAGGATGTGGAAGTCTTGGTGGATGACAGGTTGACCATGAGCCAGCAGTGTGCCCTTGTGGCGGGCCAATGGGATCCTGGAATGCATAGGAAAGAGTGTGGACAGCAGGTAACAGGGAGTGACTCCCTCTGCTCAGCCCTATTAAGGCCACATCTGGAGTGCTCTGTCCAGTTCTGGGCTCCTCAGTACAAGAAAGACAAGGAGCTACTGGAGAGGATCATTGGAGGGCCACCAAGATGATGAGGAATCTGGAGCATCTTTCTCATGAGAAGAGACTGCAGGAGCTGGGACTGTTAATCTGGAGAAGAGAAGACTGATAGGGGATCTCATCAATACATATAAATATCTCAAAGGCAGGTGTCAAGAGGATGGTGCCATACTCTTTTTCTGTAGTGCCCAGAGACAGAACGAGCAGCAATGGCTACAAAATAAATTGAAAGTTCTACCTCAACATGAGGAAGAATTTCTTTACAATGAGGGTGGCAGAGCACTGGGTTATGCTGCCCAGGGAATTCATGGAATCTCCCTCTCTGAAGACATTCAAACCCACCTGGATGGGGTTTTGTGTAACCTTCTCTAGGTGAACCTGCCTTGTCAGGGAAGTTGGAGCAGATGATCTCCAGAGGTCCCTTGCAAGCCTAACAATTCTGTGATGTCTTTCTCCTCAGGGCTGCTCCCAATCCATTCTCCTCCCGGCCTGTGTTTGTGCTTGTGATTGCCCTGAGGCAACAAGAGGCAACTACTTGGCCTTTGGTTCCCCTTAGGAGCCATTTGTGCACTCATTTAGAAAATTTTAGTGAACCTTTGCAGGCCTAACTTAAAGAAGCCTCTCATAAGTTTCACTGTGTTTGTCTGAGTAACATTTCCAGGACTTGGCAAGAGATTATACTTAAGTGAAAACTTCAGTGTTTTCTGCATCCCAGTATTTTTTGTATTTTGTAATACATCAGAAGATGTTTGTGATTTATCCCTTTTTTCTTCTGACTTTTTTGTCATGAAAAAAGATTTAAAATCATGTTAGAGCAATGAAATATCCTGCTTTCATTTAAAATAATGGCATTGTTGCTAGTTTTGGAATATTGAGAACCAGTCATATCCTGAGGACTTCTCACTTCTTATTGAACAAAACTCCTCTTTAAACTACTGCACTCACTAAGAACACAGGAAAAAAAACACTCGAGACTTAGATATTAAAATATAAGAAACCCCTGATTTGCACGAAATATGCAACAGAGGTTGTTATGGGACCGCAAGATTTCTGGATGAAATTCAACATGTGTCATTCAACATCACCATTTTCTGCAAGCTGAATTTGGTGATTGCCATCTGATTACCTGTATCTTCAACTGCCTGCATCTCAAGAAAAACTGGTATTATTGTTGAACTACTCAGTGCTGAAGTCAAGGGATAATGGCTAAGCCTGGCTTGTACCTTATTGGAACCAATAGGAAATACACCATGCATCTCAAAAGTGACCTTGTCACAAATATCAAGTCATTAGGTGCTGGGCTCTCACAAGGTTAGATCAAAGACACTCAAGCTACATTGAGTGTGGTGGTAAATGAAATGAGCTGTTTCTGCTCAAGGACCACTCTTTGCCCTGAGGCCATCTAGCACAGCTAGAGAGTAACCTAAATTGCCTTACTCTCTAAACACTATGGTTGCACCCAGAATGCCTTTGGGGAGTGGCTCTTGTCCTGTGCTGATTCCCAGCTGTAACTAGCAGTGTATGGAGCCTTTGACAGGCTCTTTCTGAGTTCAGGCCAAAATGCTGCCAGGCCTGTGCAGAGACAGCTGGACAGTTGCAGCCTTGTGCCTTGTTCTGGCTGTGCTCATATACCTGGAGCATATTCATTTCCCTCTTAAGCTCTACTAACCAGTATGCAAGACGAGATCACTGACCTGACTTGTCTCTGCACTCTTCCAACTTATATATGCAAGACAAAGCATTAGATCCCCAGAAGGAATAGCACTTACACTCTTACCTGGTATGTGTAACACATGTTGGAAAATGGTGGGGAGTATTTCAGCAGTGCATGGTTTTATCCGTAAGCTCTACTCTGTCATCTCCATTGTGCCAGTGATATTGCAGATTGACTTGTCATGCTTCACTTCCAGGAATCTTCAAGACAAGTTAGTGGGACACCGTGGTGAAGTCTGTATGTTGGCAGACCAGTCTGTGCATCATGGCTGAGGGTAATTGCAGGCCCTCCATTCCCCTGGTGCCTGTGGGCTCTAAAGCCAGCAAGGAACTTAAGGGAATAAAACCCCATTTTTCAGATTTTTTTTATAGCTCAACTAACTGTAAAAAAATTTGGGTCTAATTTCTCAAGAGCACATATCCCCCTGCTGGCAACCCCAAGTATGTCCACTGGGGCAAGAATAGCTTCCTAATGTCTGCTACTTAAAAGAACAGCAATTACAAAAAGAACTAGCCACTAACATCAGTGTCTTTACTTTTATCTTCAAACAACAGATGGTGTTAATCTGGAGCTTTGCATTCCTATAAATGCTGGAATCATGAAACAATCTGCTTCCTGCAGGACCTTGAAACACAACGTATTGCTGGGTGAAACAGACAAAATGAATGATCAGAGCGAAAACTACCTGCTGTCAAACAGACTTCACATGAAATTCTTATCTTTTCACAAGACATCACCCAGATGACAATTGTGGGTCTCATTCTGTTTTCAGTCACACTGCCTAAATGCAGAGTAGCTTGTGTAAGTCCCCAAAATCTGGACTAAATTCTAACTGATATGCTTTAGGGCAAGATAAGACTAGTAAGATCACAATAATTTTGTGTTTGTACACCAATTTTACACTGGAATAAGTATACAGCTCTCTGCAACTAGGTCACAGTTCAGCAGAGTTATTTCAGATTTACTTCACTGTTACCAAGATCAGAATTGGTGACTGCCTGGAATGAAAAGTAAAGGTGACACTGAGACAATTTCTTTTGTAATTTATATGGCGAAAGCTAAAATAAATAACACAAAAGGCCTCCACATTATTAGGTAGTGTGTTTGAAAGAATCCTGCCGTTGTGTTTTATCTTTTCTTAACTGCAAGCCAGAACATTTAAGATTTAATTATTTAGAGAAAGGAGGAGGGGAAGTGTGCCTTTTGAAGAAAGTTCCACAAGTTTCCAAACACTTCAACATTTCATCATGGCAATCAGCCAGATGCCAAACAAAATTTGGGTTTCCACCAGGGATCTGACAGGTGGCCTTTCCAAAGTTTACACACTGAAGTGAGAGCTGATGTTCTGCTGCTTATTTTTCTGCCTTTTAAGTTATTCCTTTATTGAAGCCAGACCGCAGACATCTTTCCACGTAACGAAAGATAAGATCTTTCCCTGAATATCTGGGGATTTTAGTATGCTTTTATATTATCCATATCTACTCAGGGGATTATTATTCACGCATTCAAATGTAGAAATATTGGGCTGACAAGGAGGAAAGACACATACGTATGCAGGCAAAAGATAAGCTATTTGAAGCTTCACTGACAACACAGAGGTATTACTGACATTACTGAGGTAGAACACAGTGAAAAATCCTATCTTTCCCTCAAGGTGCTTCCCCTCTCTCTGGCTGTGAAGAAGGCTGGCACCCCAGCCTCGCTCATCCCCTGGCTCATTCTCTGTAGTATCTCCAGCTGGATCCGTCTGCCTGGGGCTCCCCACCTGCCACCCAAAAAGGCACCTTCAGGGAGAAATAAATGTGGTCTGTAGTTATTATAAAGTAGTACTGCACTCTCTTTTATCATATCTTTCTCTCTGTTGTCCTAGGACTTTCAAATGTCTCCTCAGAATTTTCTGGTTTGCTCCTGGAAATCCTCTAAGTTGAGAAAATACCAGAAGAGATAAAGTGCAGGGGGAAAATGGAAGTATGATAGCTCTAGGTTGTACATCTCACTTTTCTTGCTCCCATCAGTTATGGTGTCCCCAAAAGTACATAGCAAGGTACAGGTGAAGAGAGAAGAAAATTCACAAATCCTTCTGCAGAAACAGATTTTTCAAAGAAACAAGAACCACGACTGATCCAATAGAATTGCTCATGACTGACAGGTAGGTTAATGAGGCTCATGTCTGACTCAGTTTAACTCACTTCTGGGAACAGATTCTTACAGTTTACAACAGAAAACTTGGCGTGTGCCCTTGCCTTCATTTATATGCCATTTGGCCATCATGAAGCCAAAGGAGCATTTGTGACAGATAATGCAGTATGCAAAAAAATTATCAGCATTTATGAGGGAGATTCTGGCAAAGAAAGGCCCAAGTCCTGACCAAAATTTTTGCTTTTCAGTAAGGAGCAACAGGGGATATTTCTTCCTATTGTGTTCACGTTCCTCTACTGCACTTCACCACAGCATCAGAGCAGTTTCTAAAAGCTTCCCATGTGACTAAGACTTGGCCCATACTGTCTGTTCACCATTCCCCAGGGAAGAGAGATGTGGGCAGTGAAGTGTCTTTTTTGGGGAGGGGGGATTACTTTAAATTGTGGTTAAGTGTGTTGATATGTATTTATTCTACAGAAAACAAGGCTGAAGAAATAGCTTTGCACTTGAAGCAGGCAGGCAGACAAGTGTTAAGTCAGTGCAGGCCCTCAGTTCCTAGGGGAGTTTATTCCACTGGCTGAAAGCAACACACATGACCCTTATTTTTATAGAAGGCTGTCCTCCTTTGCCAGGTGGGCAAGGTTGTAACCCATAGCACTTTTCTTATATACAAGTATATGTGTGTGTGTGTATATACAACAGAAGTCTAGACATCAGACAGGAGTCCTTGAAAATGACGTCTGCATTGTAGTTGACTTACTACACCAGAATGCTGTACAGGAACCTTTCCAATTAGAAACATAAAAAACATAACATATAAATATACCAATGGATGTATTTACTACATTCTGCAAGTATTTTGTGCAGAGATGGATTACAGAACAAAATCCTCTGTTCTTGGAACAGGGGAAGTGAAAACAAGGTACCATCATGCTGAATTGTCCATCCTTGGTCATAATCCTCATGTTTTGACTAGTCCTTTCCATTCAGCCCTTCATTTTCATAAATCAGAGGAGAGTACCAATGAATCTGTCTGCCAAATTGAGAAAGGGGAAGTATACTTCAGCATCATGGCATGAAGCTGAGTCAGGGAGGGTTTAGGCTGGGTATCAGGAAAATGGTTCTCACACAAAGGGTATCTCAGCCCTGGAACAGGCTCCCCGAGGAAGTGGTCACAGCACCAAGCCTGGCGGAGTTCAAGAAGCGTTTTGACAATGCTCTCAGGCACATGGTGTGACTCTTGGGCTCTCCTGCACAGGGCCAGGAGTTGGACTCAGTGATCCTGATGGGTCCATTCTAACTCAGCATATTCTATGATTCTATCATCACATTTTTGTTTAAGATCTCATTTTCGATCCATTCATGACAATAGCAAAACGATGAATTTCAGTCACACGGCTGAAACACATTGCAAAATAATCATAACATTATTCACAATTTTTAGCAACATTCCATGATACTTAGAGCAAGCAGAGAAATGCTTGAACTCCTCTGTGAGCAGTAAATAAACCAATATGATCTTGCCATCTCTACTCCCACTCCACACCCTAAAGAACAGGGGAAAAAAAAAAAAAAAAAGGAGAGAGGGAGAAAATATAAAAAAAGCAACTCAACAAAGCAGGCAATTCCTTAGGAATTTTCTTGTATTCAAAATGTCTTTGAAATTATCCAGCAACTAAACCACAGGCTCCCTGATCCTTTTCGTCTCACAAAACAACAACATAGAGTCTTCTGTGCTCAGATGTGGTAATTACAGACAACATGCAAAAAGAAAAGCAAATAAAACAATTTCAATTGCCAGATCCAAACATGCAATTGTGCATCTATAAAGGTAATTACAAACCAAAAGATCAGTCATGGTTCTTATTTCTTCAAATTACTGTTTTGCCCTGAAGAAAAACAATTATCACATATGTAACCCTAATAATTTTGACATTTGTTTTGCATATCAGTATCAAATCTGAATGCCTCCTTTTTTTTAGACATTTTGAAGTGTGTGTTCTGAGCCAAATACTGCACCTCTGATGAATTTCTAATTCAGGAAAGTCTTAGTCCAAAAAGCCACTGGTGGCGATGGCAAGATTCCATACAGCTTTCTACTGCTGACTCAGATACTTGTTTTTAACTCTTCTTGTCTATTTTTAAGTCACTAGACTCTCTTGCCAACAGGCATTTTAAGTATAAGGAATAGGAAGCTGACAGACTCCAGAGACAGGTAAAAATCAAAAGTTAATGTATTGCACAGTTGCTTTTCAACTTTACTGTATATATACAGAATTTCTTTACTTGTTGGTATTCATGGTAAAGCATGTGGTCTGTAGTTTTGTCTACAGTAACAAAATACCCTGAGTACCTCCTCAATCCTTGACCCAGCTCTTTGGACAATGACATCTAGTTATTACCTTTCAGTGCAGGTTGACCCTGCAAGGGATACCTTTCTCTGCTTGTAGAGAAACAAGTGCCCTAATACATAAGTACTGGAGCAAAACACCTCAAAGAAAACCAACATACTGCCATCTACAGAACTTGATGAAGAATCTCATTAAGGAAGTTAAAAACTAAAGAAATGCATTTGCCTTAATATGGCATTTGGAATACATTCAGCCTTTGGAAACATCCACCATACATTCAACACTTCTTAAAACCCATGACACTTCGAGCAAGGGAGAAAAAACCACAAATGAAAGCAGACCTGGTTGCTTACAGTAGCTCTAGTTCTCAGTAATCAGATCACAGCTGAAAAATCAGAAACAGAAATTTCTGTTATCACATCACTGGGTGTGATCTTGATGAAACCTTGAAAGGTAGCCTCATTTCAGAGGCAATGAGGGGAGATCAGGTCAGACTTTTATGCTTTTCTTCCTGATAGACAAGCAAATCTCCATAGTAAACCCAGCCCACACAGTCTGTCAAGGATGAGCTGTTGAGCTGATGAAGGAACAGTCTAGGCTCGTACTTGATGCTTAGTTTGGGCTCAGCTCAGCATCTGCATATATATCTAAGCCAAGCAAACTAAAGCCAGCAAGGATATTTTGGCACCATTTCTTGGCAGCTACAGCAACCTCACATATCTGTTATCTATGGGGGTTTTTCATACTCTACGTATTTAATCAGCTTTGTTGGCTGATGTCTGATTTTTTGGCTAGTTTCACTGTGGCTTGGCTCTACCTTTGATCACTTGGCTTGCCCAAGTCTAGTATTACTTGATTTGTAAATCTGCTGCAATTTCTTAATTGGACTGTTATAGACTGGAATCTATTTATGAAAGTACATTTTTAACATTCCATGCTACAAATTAGCTCTTCATTCATTCATTCAGTTTGCTGAATACAGAGCAGGAGCATAGATAGGAATTGGTGAAGAAGGCTGAGGAGGAAGACTATCATCAGTAAAAGTCATGAACCCTCCTCAGAACACTGGTGCCATTAGCAACTCAAAATAGGTTTTTAAGGTGTGCTGTGACAGGCATTATCTCATTTTACGATGTGTATTTGCCATTCCTATATCATTATTAAGCTCTCTTTCTACAAGACCCACTCATGGCATCTTTCCATACCTTAGATGTAAGCAATGGCTTTTACCTGAGAAAGCTCTCAACAAGCCAAGCAATGCAAAGGACTATGCATAATATCTATGTATCACCCTTTCCCTAGCAAAGAGAAGCTACCACCTACTGCTGCACCCCTCAGCCTCAGCTCCCTGGTTCCCACCACCGTGCTCGGAAGTGTACATGACACAGCAGTAATCAGAATACCTGAAAAGGATAGCATGCAGTCACAGAGATAGAATACGTTCCTGGCCTGGGAAACCTGCAGACTTAGCAAGGATCACTTGTTTTTTCTACATCATTTTTTGCTTTCTCAAAGCTCTTCTGTTCAACCCTCAAATTTCTGCCTCCATATTCTCCTTTCCCAGGCCAGGCTTCCAGCTCTGCTTCCTTGAGCTGCGCTTCTTCTTACCTCCTCGGTCACTTCCACTTCCACCCCTGCTTAGCTGCCCCCAGTGCCCTCGGGCAGATGGAGTGATGGGGAGGAGGATGGAGGCACCTGTGAATATTTTCAGCCACAATATGGGCACACTTGCCAGCTCACAAGAGCAGATCATTGTGCTCATCAGCAAAGTCAAATGAAATGCAATGGACCACAACAGGTCAGGTAAGGAGATGAGTGATCTTCTCACTGAGAATCACACAAATGCATTGTAAAAATGCCTGGAAGAACCAATGCTTTCTCCTACTTCTGCTCTGTGTGCACTGTGATGAAATCTTTCTCAACTGAAAAAGTGCAGGAGCAGCAAAAGTTTGAATGCCTCCTCCCTTGCTGCCCACAAAGTGTGTGTTTCAAAGCCTTGTCAGGACTGTTGTCATGTTAACAACTGCAAGCACACACCATGGGCACAATCCACAGGCCAGGATGCCTCTCACAATTTCCTCAGTGTGGATTTGGGGACTGAGTTGGGGTTACCTTAACTTGACATCATTGCTTCAGTCCCAAGCAAGCAGATGATTCTTGAAACAGCTGCAGGTAATAGTTAGCATGTAAGAGATCACCAGCAGAGCTTTTACATGGCTGCTAAGCCACTGAGTCAGGGAGTGCTTTCAGCAACATCAAGCAGGGCAGTATCATGGGGCATTGCAGGACTAGGCTCTGTCCCAGGAAAAGGACTGCATGTGTTTCTGTTTCACATGACAGTTAAGATGTGGTCACAGAGAGGATAAAACCAAGAGAAAAAGCTTGTCAATAGCCTGGCAACCCGTGGGAGAGCTGTTTACACAGAAGCTTCTCTTCTGCCATGTGCAGCTGGACAAGACCTGCCTTAAGAGAAGTCCTAATGCCTTTCTTCCACCAGGGTTAGGGCTTGATCCTGCCTGCCCTGGAGTAACATCAGGCAACTTGTAGCAGAAACTTCTTGACTCTGCTCCCACAGCAGTATGGCTTTGCTCTATCCTCAATTCAAGACATAGCAGGAAAACCACGCTTGTAGCTCACAGTGGGTAAATTTTCATTACAGTTTTCATTACCGGGCCCAGATCCTGCTTTAGGATATGGGTAGAATTGCATGATGACATCCCTTTCTTCTCTAGGAGTTTCATGGTGGTTCAACACACAGGAGTACACTAGAAGATGTTTAATGTGCAGGATGTTCAGTTTAGCAGGAACTAGTTGTCTTCCACTCCCTGCTTGGAGCCACAGAGGAGAAGAATATGGACCACATTTCATTCTCTGACTGACTGTGCTGACCCAGATCTTCATTGTCTTATAGGCACTTCCCATGTTCAGTGTATGATTGCAAAGGAACTCTCCCCTCCAGTCTTACACAACTCCTCTTGAAGTAGAACAGTGGCAAAATTAGAAGAGGGCACATTAACATTTGTACCACACTCGAGGAATGAGCCCCATGCTAATAAGCAAGCACATAGGAGGAGGAAGTATGATGCTGTGCCTTTTCTTTTTTCCACTCTGCAGCTCAGGAGAGATTTGGAGGTGGGAATAGGACTGCCAGGTGTAAAATTATTTACAAATGGAATATGATTTTATTCCTGGTTCCTGTGTTAATATGTAATGTTATTTTTTCTAGAGGTGGTCATAACTGAGAGTTATGGAGGGGAGCTTGGGTCTTAGAACATTAAATTTGAATTTGCAGCTTTTTATTTTCTCAGTATTTTTTTTAAAATTGACTCTTCCATTCTGCCAGCAGTTTTTTTGACTACTATGCTGATTAAAGCCCTCAGCTGTGCCATAATCAGAATGACAATAACAGATCTGCTTGAAGCCATCCATCTTGTACAGCATAGCAGTGTTGAAGGATGTTTGCATAAGGATGAAATAACTAAGAATGGCTACATTACTCCTCAACCACTGGTCACATTTGTTGCTTTGTATGCAAAAAGTCTGCCCAGAAAAAAGAGTTATTCAGACAACTGTGTCTCCACTCAAAGGTTGTCAACTGGAAAGTCATATCAGTTCATGTTCAAGACCACCAGCATTTCTCTGATAGATGCTGAGCTCAGATGAGCAGTGTAACGGAAAGAGAAGGACTATCCAGATCAGTTCCAGTTCTCAATAAATTATGTAATGCTTCTGTTTATCTCTCTAGCAATATAAGAACAGGGGAAGTGGCCTAAGAAAAATAATGATTTTCTTAAACTCACATTAGACTCACGTTCTTAAGTATGTTTGGGGGAATAAATCCTACAAAAGAAACTGACAGAATTCTACAGGAAGGCTTGGCATGAAAAAGAGAGCAGCACTGTAATTGAAATATATTGTGAGAGATTATTACTATCATATGAACAAATCTGGGAAAAATTCTTACTTCATGAGGGAATAAAGTGGAGGTAACTGCCTACCTTATTTTAAGGTCACAGCAGCTATTCATTTTAAGCAGCACATTTTAGTAGTTATCCTTGAACAGTTGTAGACTTAGAACATGAGAGTTCAGTGGATGGATGCTCTCTGAGACTGAACTTGGCCCCAGCACTTCTGTAGCAATTCAAGATACTAGAAAACTAAACCCATTTACTATCCCTTTGAGAGTATAAAAGAATCAAGCATCGTTTAATAGTACTGAGCAGACCAACAGCAAAATTTCACAACACGGAGAACAGACACCACCAGGATAAAATACTGTGCCTTCTTTAAACATCATTACATTCCCATAAACTCCACAAGACACTTTCCAGCGTGTTGGTCATGGGCAGAGCTATAATGAAAAGATGAATAGAGCCTATAGTTTGGATGTCCTTTGAACTAAAAAATTATATGAAATGGGAATTGAGAATGAAAAAATTGACATGGAGCTCCCACAAAACATGAGTTCATTCTAGAGAAGATCATACTCTGTCTGAATGTCCTCTGTAATTGGTCACGGTTACCCAACCCACTGGTAAAATGGGTAGTGTTGGCAATGGTAATAATTAACCAGCTGATTCATAGACACTTAAGTGATCAAAAATGGGCCTAACTCAGCCAACTGGCTCAGCTTAGTGGTGGAAATTGAATCAGTGGAAAAATATACATACTGCTGTGTCGTGGTTTAATCCCAGCTTTCAAGTAAGTACCACACAGCCGCTGCTCACACACACACACACACACACACACACACACACAGGAGAGGAGAATAGCGAAAAAAGTAAAACTCTGGGTTGAGATCAGAACAACTTAATAATTCAAACAAAATAAAATATACTAGTAATACTAATGATGATGATGATGATTATTATAACTGTAAAAAGAGAGAGGAAGCAATAAAACCCAAGAAAAACAAGTGGTGCATAGTGCAGTTACTCACTACCCATGACCAATATCCAGCTTATCCTCAAGCGATGATGGGTGTCTTCCTGCCAACTCCCCCCAGTTTACATACTGGGCATGACATTCTATGGTATAGAATATCTCTCTGGCTAGTTTAGTCAGCTGTTCCAGCCATGCTCCCCCCTAAATTCTTATGCTCCTGCTCACTGGCAGAGCATGAGACACTGAAAAATCCTTGATTTAGAGTAAGAACTACTTAGCTACAACCAGAACATCAGTGTGTTATTGGCATTTTCCTCTGACTAAATTCAACACACGGCACTGTGCCAATTACTGAGAAGAAAATTAACTCTATCACAGCCAAAACCAGAACATGTATGACAAAGTATTAAAAAGTGGAGGTATTTTGACTAACTCTGGCAGATAGTACAAGATTTTAAAAATGCCACTTACAGCCTTTAATTAGCTATGATCTCCATGATATTCATGTAGTTATCATGAAGCCTGCTCACAGCGGGCTAACATATGCCCAGTGGTTCTGAGATCAAGAACTGAGTGTTCCAATTGAAGCAAACATGAAATGAAACGGTTTCAGAAAAACTCCCCTATATGACACAAGATCCCATCAAAATGGTACGAATGTCACTGAAAGGGAAATGCTAATGTATTACTGAGTCCAACTCCTATGAAGCTACTGACCACGAAACCAGAAATCTCTTGAAAGTCTTCACTTTCAAAACATGCTGAATGCAGATTATGCAAGATAAGAGGATGTAGTTACTCTGACCTGTACAGCCTGCCTCTCGGAAAAATTCTTCATTTTCTCTCAAATGACAAGAGCAAACATATGTTGTTAACAATGTTGCTGCAAACACAGGCACTATAGCACTGCCATTGCCACTGTAAGAGCTAAATACATTAATAGCTTAGTTCTCAGCCAGTCTAAAATAACCAAAGCAAGATAAATTGCTAAGGCATTTAAAAATTCACATACTTACTTTTTTAAAAAATAATATATTCAGAGTTTATATACATGGGAGGACACAAGTAGAATAAGCTGAATTAGGCAACATCTAGGTATTACTTGTAACATATGAAATTAAATGAAGTAAAGTTACTTGCCTTTGCTTGGAACAAAGAATGAGAGCATCCTACAACAAAGACCAACTCTCCTAGTGAGGAATAAGATTTTTGGGAAAACGTATCACCCAGCTTACAACTAGAATTTGAAATTCAGTTCATACCTTTGTGGACTTGCCATCAGAGGCCTGCCCTGGTTTCAGTGTGACACTGGACTATCTGCTAACTCTTTCCATGGCTCCCTCACATTCGTGATTAAGGAACATAGGTACATTTAGTCTGTTAGCTCTAGCCCTGCCATTATGTCAGCTTCTCCTGTTTCCTGGATCAGTGGCAGTGTGCTGGTTTAAAGGTAAACCAGTAGGAGAAATGAACTCAACTCAGGAGAGATTACAACTCAGAGTTACAATTTACTGAAAAAGATAATAATAGAATGATACAGAGAAAAATTGGGTTTAACCCACAAAAAACAGAGATATAACCCAGCACCCTGGGGCATGAACAGAACTGTGTTCACTAGCACCTGTGCTGAGTGCTGTGTGGTCCTCCTGAGTCCAAAGTAAAAGGAGAGGAAAACCTGTTGGTGAGGATGATGATCAAAATTCTGTCAAAGTAATGATCTTGTTGAGAGTGGCAGTTGCAGTCCTGTCAAGGTTCTGGTCCTCCTCTGGATTTGATGAGTGATACCAGAAGTCCCAAAGCCCAAAGATTATATATGCTCAGGTTCAGGTGGGAATGCCCAGTACCTTCCCCAGGGTGGGGAGTTCTACTATGGGTGATTTAACTCTGTAAGTCATAGGATATTTTTGGAATCTTTGATGATCTGGACCATTGTAGTGGCCTATTATGCCAGTCCCTAATGGCCCAGTAGCAGATATGACCCCTCAGGCTGGGTGTTAAGGTGCTAATGCCTCCACAGAGGGGAGTTATCACGGCTGACTCACTGGTGTGATGACAGAACCATTCCCATGCCTCCCAGGGTTCTTTAACACTCATGTTGTACCTTCCATGGGCAGATGCTGCAAACAATCCACTATTAACAGTTGATCAGAAATGACGCAGAGGGTGTAGAATACACAGTTTTGGTTACACCGACACAGTGATAAACTGGTCCTGGTTGCTATAACTAGGACAGGTAGCCTCCAGTTACTACCCAGTGGCCTCAGTCCAAGGCTGGACTTTCCAGGCTGAAGCACAAAAAAGCAGAAGTCTGATGTTCGTGATGAGCCAGAACAGTTGGTTTCCAAATCAAGATAAAACTACAATCATACTTACTTTTTTCCTGTGGGAAGGTTCCTGGCTTTTTGATCTGTCCAGCACACATCTCATCAGTATTGCTTTTACACACATTTGTATACACTGCTGCCATTGTCCTTTGTTCCAGGGCTATGTGTTGTCAGAATAAGCACAGTCATCATAAAATTGAGCAAAATGAGTCTTGATCAGAACTGAACTGTCTGAACACATCTCGGTGCTCTTTCATTCTGCAATTAATTAAGACTGAGGAAAAGACTACTGAATCCCCTTCTGGAAGACCAAATCCAAACACTTTATGAAGGCTGTTTTGGTTTGAAACCTTGGCA
Organism: Hafferia zeledoni; assembly: GCA_035583235.1. NCBI lineage: Eukaryota > Metazoa > Chordata > Aves > Passeriformes > Thamnophilidae > Hafferia > Hafferia zeledoni. The sequence continues at coordinate 99,076,344 of JAWWEV010000083.1, forward strand.
AAATGCCAAGTATTCAACCACACAATGAAGTTCCTTCCCCTTGCTGAGAAAAGGGAGGAAAACAACTAAAATTTAAAACAGAAAATGGTTTATATATTTACACAGAAAAGGGAAAATTAAAAGCAAACTACAATATAAAACATACATACAAAGATAAGAAAACAACCATAACTCCCCATCAAACACAAATCTCACTATTCTAGCTACAAATGACCCAAGAAAACTCAGTCTCCCAAGGAACAGACCCAAGCAGTGCGAAAACTAGGAATAACCATTTTACTTCCCCAAGATAACATAGCAGCAAACGGTGGTGGGATCTAGTTCAGCAGAACACGAGCAACATGTCCTGTCACTACCGCGGCCATGGTCAGAAGAGGTTTCCTCCTCTCTCTCTTTTTATACTCAAGCTGATGTCAGATGATATGAAATATCTCTTTGGTTGCTTAAGTCAGGTAATAACCTGTCCCTCCTAATCTACGTAGCACTTTCAGAGCCTACTAAATTGAGGCCTACTAAAACTAAGGCCTGGATAAAACTAAGGCCTACTAGGCCGAAACTACCATGAAGGCACATCATGAACATTTAGTCCTACATGTAAATTCTCTGTTTTCTAGCAGAAACTAGCAAATTCAGAAGTGAAGGGATTACTCATTAGCTGGTAGCAATGTGGGGTTGAAAATCACATAAGAGTGCCAAAGGAGGTTTTTATTTGTATTGTGCTCCCAAATAAAGGACAAAGCAAAAAGATAGGAAATGCTTGAATGCCTTGAGCTAAGTGATGATCTTTCAGTTAAAATAATTTTTTGGAAAACCCCCAAAATACTTAGGGTCAGCTGTTACAGAAAAGCAGCAAACATGTACAGTTTGCATACAGCGAGGGCAGTCCACAAGTAGCAGCTGAAAGACTTCCCCAGGCTTAGCACCACAGCAAGAATCCTTGAAATCCTTGAAATCACTTAATATGGATTTGTGTGCATCTTTTAAATAAACAGCTTCAGCAAAAGCAACATGCCTTCTAAGATCTTAAAATGGGCAAAAGATGAAGGAACAGTAATCCAGCTAACTTCAATTTCCTTAACCTTTCTGGGATTGCTTACTTTTTTCATCTTGGCAGTCAGAATGTACATGAAGAGTGAGGAGGGAAAAAGTTACATAGAGATGCACAAGGTGAGCAGGTTAGGATTCAATTCCCGTCTTAAAAAAAAAAATTCCCTCCTTTAGTATAATCTTCATTGACACAAAGCTGGAGGAGACCTCTTGAGCCATTGAGTCTAGACCACATAATCCACAGTATAAAGCATGATATATGTGTGCATGCCTAGTACAGCTGGTGTACAGCAAAGCTGGTATGATGGGAGAAGGCTTGAACCATTGCATCAGAGAGGAACTCCTGTTGCACATGCATAATCACCTTGGCTTCAGGAGATGAGTTTCAGCAATGGTGTAGTCACTGTTTTATGCAATTGTGCTGAGCCACAGCTCTCTCTGCAGCCCTGCATCAGATAAATTTCCTCTGCTGGCAAGTAGGAAAACACCATAAAAAGAAACCCTAAGCAATAATTTCATTTAACATAGCAGTTGCTTCTCTTTTTTTACCTCTGAGCTCCACCTGCCCACAGTGTAATTTTATGGATTTCTGGGTTAAAAGCTCAGAAAATTATGACTGTTTTTAGACAGGCCTTCCCTCATCATCAGAAAGTGGATGCCCAAGAGCCCCTTATTCAGGAAATTTTTTTTCCTTTCTCAGTGAGCAGGCAGATCTTCACCCTGGTAGCTGGTAGGTGGAGCAGTCTTCCCCGCTCCCCAGAGGCAGGAGTAAGTGGGAATAACCAGCCCTCCAGCTGTGCAGTTGGGCTAAGGCTTGTGGTCACTGGAGAGTCTTGCAGTGAAACTTCTTTGGTACAATATAGCAAAAAATCTGTACTTAAACCTGTCTGGCTGCAAGGAACAGCACAGTCTTTTTAATCTAGATGAGAGTGCTGCCCTAGCATGACCTACAAGCTGAAGAATTAGTTAATTTTCCCCTCTGATTAATAGCTCATGTAAAATTAGTAGGAAGGAAAAAAGATGTGCTAGTTAACCACCACATCTGTCTTGGCGGGAGGATGTAAATGTTGAAGGCAGAGATAATATTACCTCCCCTGGGCATTAGACGCTTGGTGGTTTGGAGCACATGCCTTTGATAATCAACATCAGTATCTCTTTCATGTCACTGAACAGAAAATAGGGCCTCTTCAAAGAGACTAACCCAGAAAAGAAATTGTTAAACAGGCCTGGCTGGGTTGAGCAATGCTGGAAATTAAGTACCCTGGAGGGGCAGGATTAGAAGTGAGGTCAGCACTCTCAGATAGGGCAAGGGAGTGCATTAATAACCCTCTGTACTGCCTCTGAAGTTCACATGGTTGCCAGTGAATATCCATGTGGCGCTCTCATTCTCCCCCTCCATATGGTGCTCTGATGATTAACATTCTGCCTTCTTGTCATAAAATACATGAATTAGCTAGCGGCCAGGAGCTTATGGGCCTGAGCTTTTGAACTGCTATGGAGCTTCAATTACACAGCTTCACTGAGAATTAACTATTTTTTTTTAATCCTGACTTTTTCATAATGTTAATCCACTAGTAGATACTTGTCCTTTGTCTAAGACGCCAAGGCATTCAGCAAATGCACATGAAAGAATGAGGCTTTGTTCCTTCACCATCCGGACTCCTGTTTCATGTGTGCTTCAAATAAAGGAATTATTCCTTTCTAATGACTCACAGTTTTCTTTGCCTTAACCCTTCTAGAGACAAATGATTAGCTATACACTGATGACATAATTTGTCTCCTGGAAGGTAACTAATACAAAATTAACATTTCAGCAGAATCACCTTTAGAAAAGCACATCTGGCTTTAGCTTGAGAATTTCAAAGGTTCTTAATAAAACTAGACTTTCGGTAGCAATGTTCTTGGCTATTGAAAGTGCCTTGCAATGTCCTACTTTTCTGGACTGCCAAAGCAGCTTAAAAAGCACCGTGGAGCAAGAGTAGGGTGTCAGCTGTGCTTGCAAGTGTGTCTCTGCAGCACAACTGAGCACCGTGACTAGGTCTCCAAGTGAGGTTTGTCTGTCCCTCCATCACTGGGCCATTTGGAGACAAATGCAGGGAATAATGCACCCTGACAGCACTCCCTGCATCAGGGCAGGCTGGCTGGCTTGTGCAGGCATCAGTGCTGAGAGTCAGGCTGCTTTCTGACCCAGAGCTCTGAGTCACAGGAAGCAGAGGATCTTAGCAAGATCCTACTTTTTTAAAATCCAAAGATACCTCCTGATGAAAGCAAAAGAAAACAAGATGTTTTGTTTAAAGGGCTTTAGGTACAGTCTTTCTTTGAGTACAAACTCTTTGCCATAACCAGTTTTGTGTATGCTTCTTTCTAACAAGGGGTTAGTTTCTGTCCAGTATAAACATGTATAAACCAATTAGTTACTGCCTGCTCTGGCCAGGAAACTTTGTCAATCACTTTGCTAGCAGACTCAGTATTTAAGCACAAACGCAGCTGGTAGAGCTTGGATTCTGGAGTCAGTAGCGTCTGAAAACAGTTTATCACTGCCTGCAGAGGTCTGGACATGTACTTCTTGAACCAAATGCCAGAAATTCATTCACTTCTCAAGTTGATAAAGAAAAATGGAAACACTTGAGAGTAAGTCTTTCACCATCCCCTGCTCAGTGTCTCTCTGGCTTAAAATGCTTTGCACATTCTGTTCCAAATCTACTCAAATGTATCATTTCTTTCCATTTCCACTTCTTTTCAGGAGCAGATTCTTACATTATATGTCTTAGATTGCTTCAACAGCCAACCCTCAAAGCTTAGGTACAGAGGACTTGAAGACCAGAAGGAGATATTTTTTTCCTAGTAACAGGGAGTTATGCTCTCAAGAGGCTCAGAAATTCAGTGCTGTTTCTGGTGAACTAGAGAGCACAGCCTTGTAAGCAGGATCTTCCCAAGGCTGCACAAAAATGCCACATGTACAAATGACTGACCACATTTGCTGTGTGCCCAACCAGGAGGAGTGCCAAAGAAAGCAAGAGAGATTAAAACTTTATCTCACACAACAGACTGCAGCACTGCCTCCCCACAGCTTCTGGTGAAGCTTTGGGAATTAAGTAACATTGGGGAGGGGTCTGGCTGCTGAGCCAGCATACCTCAAATGCATCCAGGCCTGTCCCTAAATCAGCTCCTCCCAGGCTGTGCAGGGAACATTACTGGCACCCTGGCATACCAGGAATCTCTGTAGAAGAGCCAGGGAACCAGGGAACAGCATTTGTGACTGGGGTCCTCTCTCCCAGCTGGAAGATCACTGCATTGTCCATGTTCACTATTTAAACTAAAACCTGCTTCGTTTCACAGATGCACATCTTCAAAGGGATCTTCTCTCCAAAATGCTCTCCAAGAATTTTAGAGGCATTTAAGTTTCACAGTATCTTTTGAATGTGAAGGGGTTTTTGAGGCGAAAGAAACTGAGGCATGATGAAATGTGGAGTCTCTCTCAGAAAGCTAGAGTGGAATCAGAAACACTGATTTCCAGGGTGGCCATAACACGCTCATTTCTCCATGATGCAACTCAGAAGATCTGATAGCCAAACCTTGAATGCGATTCTAAATTGCCTAATGTGGATGAAGTTTGTTACCCTTGTTATCTAGTCCTCTTTCAGATTCATTGAACTCTCAGTCTCAACCAACTGCTATTCAGTTCACTGATATTTATATAGGTTCATGAGGCTGAAAAAACTTTACAGCTGTAGGATGTTTTATTTTTTAAAAAGGGCAAAAAAGGCATATGTGATACCTTCAAAGACCAGCAAAACTGCAGTTTTGACACAAGATTTAGTGGTTTTTTTATGCTGTGCTGAAGAATTTGTATTTTGTCTAAATAGCTGCAAATCAGTGGATTCTATTGAAAATTAAGTTTCAATATTTGTTAAGCTCAGATAGATTTTGCTGAAAATCCAGAAGAATAAGTGTGACAGTCTGTCCAACAAACTGTTTTTCTTCTTGTTCCGCAGAGAAAAAACATTGGGTCACCACTGTCTCTTTCTTTTATTGATCCTGCTTCAGTCAGGGTTATCAAAAGATACAGGTGACAACATGGATAGCTAGTCTTGGGACAGTAACATGCATTCAACAGTACTGATGAGAAGAATGCAATTAAGAAGAAGTTTGATTTATAAAAGATAGGCTGATTAAATCCAAAATATTCAGACATGTAATCAGATATTGTAAAGATAGCATGATGGCTTCTAATTTTTTTTTTTTTTTTTTTTTTTTTATTTCTTTCAAAGAGGAGAATTCATAGAATTCAGAGCTACATTCTCCTTCATGGTGCACTTGTTACCACAAACAATGCCTGTCTTGTGAAGAGGTCTCTGTTGACAATGACAGGCCTGAATAAGCCCTCAGCTGGCACATAGGTTTCCATTAGCACAAGTTTACATGCCTTGCCATGCTTCTCTAGCCATCATTTTTCACTATGCTTTGCACAAATCACCAAATGCTATTCTCCCACAAACTTTCCCCAAATTCTTTCTTAGGAGGAAAGGAAGGGGGGAAAAAAAGGGGGGGGGGGGGTTAGGAGGGCAGCATAATCACTTCTTCAACTGAGCATTCAAACTTTGCAATGAAGGGCAGCTTCAAGCCTTCTGTCCACAGACCAAGAGCACTGCCCTGCTGCTCCAAGGCAGCTCTTCTGGCATAAGGCTGTGCTTTGCACAGCCAGACTAGGGGGCTGTTTCAGTAGTGCTTAACTAACCTCAAAACCTTGGTGCTACCAACAGATCTGCAAGTCAAACAGTTGTCAGAAATAATCTGTTTTCAGCTTTTACTGACCTAAAGACATATAGAAGTGTCTTTGCTCATGCTGAATGCTTGTGCATATTCCTCACAGGGACAGGGTGATTCAAAGGCAGGGCACATCAGGCAACTTCTGGTACACATGAAAGTGGAGTACACATAAACACACAAACCCCCTCTGCCCCCCTCTCCCACTCAAAATATTTAAAGATTTTGGCATAAAACCCACATGTAAAGAAGACAGTGCACTCAGGGGCATGTTAATAAATGGGCTGCAGACACTGACCCTCACATAAAGTGAACCTTGAGCTCAGGCTGTGGGCGCGTGATCAGCATCTGAAGAGGAGTTGGAGGACATTCTGTCATTGCTTCCCCCAGCAGAAACACTACCCTCGGCTCAGTCTGGTTCCAGTTTAGAAACAGTGACATTTGGTGAGTCAAAGTGACCTCAGCTTCACTGAAACTCCCTGATTGCTATTAAACTGCTAGCAGGGATTTAAGGGAATAGCAGGAACCAGATGGAAAAGCACTGAGTCTGGGGACAGTGAAGCCACAGATACAAAGGTCATTAGTGCTCCTTAGGGAGTGCCTGAACCACATGCATGCTAGCCCAGCCCTCAGGCTAATAGTGGCAGCAGAACTTGGCAGCCTGGGGAGAAAACCCACTTTCCTTCCCATCCTGCCATAGACCCCAGCTCTTCCCTGGCTACATCTGCTTCAACGGGCGTTTAACCAGTAAAAGCACCTGGAAGTCAGGCTGTGCATGTTTGTTTTTATGAGGAGGGGTAAAGGGTCAAGCAGCAAAGCAGAGATGGAAAAGCAGATGACTAACTGGTTTCGTGCCTCTCTGGCACTGAGAGCTGCCACCTCCCCACAAAGTCCCCCCAGCTGCGTGGCTTTTTAGAAAGGACATGAAAGTAAGACTATTCAATTTCATTTGCTGCTTTTGTCACTGTTAAGAGAGTAGGGCAGATTCAGACATGCTTCAGAGGAAACTGGTTCAAGTGAACGGCACAGGCTCCCTCTGCTAATCTCCTATTAAATAGGCAAGACCAAAGACCAGACACTGCAGGGATGGGTTTACCTGGTTACCCCAAGCACCAGAGGAACAAGCCTAGGGCTTCCCACTGCCTGCTGTCATCCAGCCACCACATGCCACTAGCAGCTCCCAGTACTTCACTCAGGCCAGCATGGGGGGTACCCACAGAATGAATTTGTCTATACAAATAGCTCTTTTCCCATGATGTCACATGACTACGCGAGCGGCTGTTAAAACAGTATCCAAACCCCTGCATCCATAGCTTAGAGGAGGGCACTTTCCTGCTGGTTTTCCTCCTCTACAACTAATAATCCTTTCTGCCAAAGCATACATCCAAATGTGTGGAAATGATGAAACAGCTGGAGCCCTGCAAAGAACTAGAGCCATGCAGCCTAGCCCTCAAGGGCAAGCTGACCCTCACAAAGGAATGCTAGAAAATCCCAAGATATATCTGTGAAAGTGGCCTTCAAGCAGGATTTGGTGCTCCAGCCCCTGTTCATCCTTAGATGTTATTGCCCCTTTGAGCAGGATGAGTATCAACACAGGGGGTGGCAGACCTTTGTCATGCAACAGGAATGTTAACATCCTCCAGATTTAAAACGGCGCCATCTGAAGAGCAGTTCATGTTCTGAACTTAATTTTTCATGTGTACATCATGAGGTACTAATAAAAATGTTGAAAACTGTCTTTGTTGTCCTCCAGTCCCTACAGGACTCCCTTCTCCTTTGGCATTTCTTATTGTTGTTGTCTGTAGACAACAAGGTTGTTGTTAAGGTTATGGTACTAGCTTTACAAAATGAAAAGGATTGTTTTAAAAACAAAACAAAGAGATGAAATGAAATAAAATAAAACCAGAAATAAGATGGGGGGGATGGGGGAACAGAAACGTGCCAGGAAGCAATATAAAAAGAAGCAGGGACTTTTGATGTTTTCTTTTCCCGCCTCCTTCATTCTTGGCTGAATTATAGGGCGTAGCATAGTATTTTCAAAGCATCTTTTACAAACTTTATTTAGTTCAGTGATTCACATTTCCCGAGCAAGGTTAACCAAAGAGAGGGATGTTTCTCCCCTTGCCCCCAACTGTTCCCCAAAGTTTAGCTAAATTGTATCACTTTATTAAAAATAATAATCAGAAAGATACCTTTCCTGTTCTCCTCTAATGGCATTGTTTTCTCCAACAGCGTGAAGCATGGTTCATTACTTATTCATTTTAGAAAGTGATTTTAAAGTACTTAACACAACTTGAACCCTCAAACGTCGATAAAACATACGCACATAGTTAAGACTGAGAACTTCATGGCCACTGCCCACCAGAGTTTGTCATCTTCTTCCAAACTCACGCCCTTAGTCTGAAAAAGCAAAGGTTATATATGTAAGTCAGCTGACTTTCTTTCCTAGACAGAGTTGAGCACTCCTTGGGAAAAACTGAAGCTGAAGTCAGATGCACAAGAGATGACAGAGTTTATCTGGTACTTCTAGGCCTACATAGATACCACCTAAACCCCCATGCTCCAGCAATCCCCCTGGGCAGCACAGGCTGAAAGCTGGTGCTGTACTCAGGATGTGCCTGTGATCACCAGGAGCACAAAACTGCCAGTGTGATAAGCCTTCATCAGGTGGCAGGATTTATTTCCTCTCTTTCCCATGCAATACCCTGCACTGCTCTTGCTGTACAATACTTGCAGCTGGACTCCCAGCTCATGGCCCCTGCATGAACATATGTATCAGGGGATGGCGGGGAGCCAAGCAACAAGAAGTTGCGTGCATGGGGCATGACAGGCAAAGCAGCCCTGTCAGTAAGAGAAAAGGTTTGAGAAACTCAGCATCCTTTAAGGAATATCTGACTCAAAGGGAAGCCTCTACTGTCTCCACAAGAAACAACTGCAAGGTCAAATTTATTTGAAGGAAAGGATAGGAGAGCATCTGGGTTCTTTCCATAAAGCAATTTATTTTTCCTTTAGAAAAAGGTCAGGAAGCATAAATTGCAATGGATACTCTTCCTGTGTAGCCAGACATATTTCCAAGCAGAAACATGACATAAGGGAATAAAAAAGTAAACATAAGGAAGCTGAAGAAAGGCCCAACCCTCAAACATTTCTGATTGCAGAATGGTATCACTCTCACATACCTCAAGGAATAAAATTATTTTTAAATAATTGGGGGTGGGGGGAGGGGAATGTGTGTGTCAGAAATGGTAGCTGTGACTTAGATAAGCATAGAGGCTCTCTCTTTAAGAATAGTTAACACATCACAAGAAATATCCCAGCACTGAATGAAACTCCAGCAGCCTGTCTTAGTCTTGGTCATCTATTGAAATCCCTTATACAGTAAAGGAAATTGTGTATTGGCCAGAAAACTCATAAACCTGCTGAAAAATGCTGAACCTACACAGTTATATATGCAGTCTGTTATCTTCAGTAAATGAGGTTTATTGAGGTCCTTCACCCCAATCTTCATGCTCTTAACAGCAGCATGTTTAGCTGTTTGAATAATTTTATTCCCACATGGCTCCCTCTGAGTAGTCACAGGTATCTCCATTTCACCAAGTGATGGAGAAAGAAAACCAAAGGATTACCTGGGGAACACTACTCACATTGTAAACCAAGATGTCCTAGTGACAGGGGCTGGGACCAGTTTATCACTATGTGGGTATAACCAAAACTGTGTATTCTACATGCTCTGTGTCATTTCACATGTACTGTTGGCAATGGATCATTTGCAGCAGCTGCCCAGGGCACATCTGACCCCCCAGTCTACAACCTGAATGTTAAAGAACCTTGCGAGGCATGGGAGTGTTTGTGTCTTCACACCAGTGATTCAGCTGTGATAACTCCCCTCTGTAGAGGCATTAGTACCTTAACACCCAGCCTGATGGGTCATGTCTGCTAATGGGCTGTTAGGGACCAGCGTAATAGGCAGTTGAAGTCACCCAGACCATCAAAGATTCCAAAAATATCCCATGACTCATGAAGCTAAATCACCCATTGTGAAACTCCTCGCCCTGGGGGAGGTACTGGGCATTCCCACCTGAACCTGAGCATATATAATCTTTGGGCTTTGGGACTTCTGGTATTGCTTGTCAGATCCAGAGGACCAGAACCTCGACAGGACTGCAACTGCCACTCTCAACAAGACTGCAATCATTACTTTGACAGAACTGTCACCATCATCCTCACCAACAGGTTTTCCTCTCCTTTTACTTTGGACTTCAGGAGGACCACACAGCACTCAGCACAGGGGCCAACAAACACGGTTCTGTTCATGCCCCAGGGTGCTGGGTTATACATCTGGTTTTTGTGGGTTAAACCCCAATTTTGCTCTGTATCATTGTACTTATTGTAATATTTTTAGTAAATTGCAACTCTGACTTGTAATCTTTTTTGAAAGGGGTTCATTTCGCCCACTGGTTTACTTTTAACCACCACAAAAGAATATCATACTTATTTTTGTGGGCTTAATTCATTGAGTATTTAACAGATTTATTCTGCAGCCAACAAAAGTTAAAGATATACAGATCCTACAAAGGAAAAACACTACTGGATAGATTAATATTATTGCTTACTTCTCGGGACCGCGATGGGGATGGCTCCCAAGATAATTCAGACATACACAGGGCTGGTGAACATGTCAGAAGCGCTTTGTTTCTGGTCGGGGTCTGGGTTATAAGGGTCCCGATAGGGGTGGGGTTTGGAGGGGATTGGACAGCACATCTGGGGACAGGGTTAGGCTCAGGTACTGGGAGAAACCATACGGGAACACCCAGGGTGGGGAAGGTTAGCAGGGGGCAGATGGGCCCCAGGAACACCTGCTGCCCTGTGCCACCCCAGGAGCGGTGGGATTCACCACTGCAGGGCAGGGAAGGGGTGCAGAACCCTCTCAGACCCAGGGAAACTGCACCTTCACGGCATGGAAAAACCTCAGGGAAAAAACACACAGAGAGGGGGAAGGAACATTGGGGGTGTGGGTTTGGGTGTTGACACCAACACCTACTGATATCCATAGTACTAAGGAAGGCTACCAAGATGTTGAAACAGCATGTCTGTGCCTCCAGAGGGCCCTGTCTATTTAGTTGTGCTGAATACTGAGCTGAATTTTCACTTGGGTCAGTACAGGCTTTAAGGAGCCCTGCCTGGACATTTATGAAGGATGTCTACTGCCTGCCTGAACATGGTCTGTGGCCCAGTAGGCCAGAGACCCTCTGCTCCAAGCACCAGGAAATGGAATCAGACTTTCTGGTTTGTGCTTACAAAACACCCAACACGGGGCATCACAGACTATCAGTATTCTATGCTACTGCTGTACCAAAGCAATAGCAACTATCTTGCTGAATTTTCAGGTAATAAAGACACACTTTTCGCTAATTGCCATGGTAATTGACAGTTTATATTAATTGAGTCACACCAACATAATGTGATGGGCTGCCAAACTATAAAGCATTTTACCCTTAGCTGTTTCTGACATGTTTGTGTGTACAGCCCAGTTTACCATTAGGAAGGGCAAATAATGACCTGTCTCCAATTTAAGCCTGGGTCCTTCAAGTAATAAATTGAAAGTCAATGTTTAAACAAAGAGGCAGAACTATAAATTCAGCTTAACACTCTCCAGAAAGAAGGTCATTAGGCAGCAGAGGCCAGACAATCTTCATTTGCCCCGTAGGAGTTTTCTGCTGTACTTGAACGACCACCAAAAATACCACTCATCTTTACTCACCCCAGTTCCTAATCACACGAGGGTCTAATGAAGTCAAGCCAGTCACTGGATATAGGTGCATGATGGGTCTACACATGCCTTTTTTCCCTTGCAAACCACCACACAGACATGCAGCCTGGGACTGAGCCTGCCAAGCAACCTGCCATGCAACAAAAGATGCATTTTGCACAGCAGGGCCCAGCATAGGAATAACATTGTTGCTCAATCTCAGGGACGGGAAGGGCTTTAAAATACACCAATGGAGTCCTTCCAGTGCTGATTCACAGAAATCAGCATGAGCCATGGCATCACAGACCACCATCAGCTCCTCTACCATGATTTGGGAATGATGGATGGGAAATACTGCCAAAAGATTCATAAAAACATCTCCCTACCTCTTCTCTTCACAACCCTGAGACAAAGAATTGAAGACAATTTCAAATGGCTGTTGCCTTATGGCTGTTCTTAGTGATTTGAAGACAAACTATTAGTATCAGAGCTGCTAGATACTTGGTATAATCTTTCAGTTTGGAGAACTATTTATTATTTTCTTCACCCCTTTAGGTTTTCTGTCAACACTGATAACTCCCATCTAGGATAGAAAAGTATTAAAAGTGCTTCCACTTAACAGTAATAAAATTATTTTTTAAGATTTTTTTTAAATCCAAATGGCTCTTTCATTACACTCTTCTAGAAAAATTCAATAATATTTCCAGACAGACAAGAAAGAACAGTTATACTCTATGGAAAAAGGCATTTGGAAGACAGACTTACTTCTACAGAAAATTCAAAAGCAGACAATGGTTGCATAAAGAAAACAGGGAAACAAAATTAAATATCTTCTCCTAGAGCTGTGGTTCTGCTTCAAAAATGCAGAAGAGGATGGGAATTCACTGACTGTCAAATTAATGGAGACACAGTGATGGAATAAGTGCCTGGTACATAACCAAAAGTCTTATTTTAGGATATGTCTAGATGTTTCTTGCTGTCCTGATGTAGTCCTTAGAGCTTTCCTTTTCCTCTTCTGTACATGCAAGTAGGAACCTACATAATCAGCTGCCTGAATGAATGAAAAATGTCTTCATTCCAGAGCACACAGCCATATGCAAATATTCTTGTTAAAATTCCACTCTCAAATTTAACCTCGCAGCAGTCCTGAAGGCCAATATGTTCAGTCCATTCTAAACTATAAAAATCTAATGAGAAAATACTCCCACAAGCTGTGTCTGACCCTGAAGTAGAAGAGCTCGGTTAACCATGTGAACCTTTAATTTGTAAATCAAGAATCCTCACTGCCAGATGCCATTGCCTCTGACAAAATTCATCCTCAAACAGCATCAAGCACATGAAGCAGCAATGGGTGTGCGCTGCAGGGGCAGATGGCCTGGTTGGTATTTCATGTTTGGGGTTTTTTTCCCTTTAGTTTTTATCTGTTGGAGTGTTTTAAATATCTTTAGGCACCTTCAGAGCAATAGATGTACAGGCTGAGTAATTTGCATTAGGACAATTGCGCCTACAGCTGTTTGTTGTTGTGGTAATTTTTTTTCAACCTGCCTCACTTCAATGCAATTACAAAGAATTTCATGCACAGGAACAAGTCAGCAAGGGACAAACTTTGTCACCTGATGCCCTGATTCATGAAGGAATTGAAGGACATATTTAGCTGGCAGCTTACTTTGACTATTCACCTGCAGAAAAAAAGGCACAAGTGGAATTGCCTTGCATGACTTGGTAACACAGCAGTGTAACAATCTTTATGGGAACTCAAAGTCGAAAGTAAAATTAAGGTTTTTATTTTAAAAGCCTAACCAGTGATGTGTTTGATGAGAAAATGAGGGCTGCCCTGCCTAAATGAGCACATCTGGTCAACTTTATTTTTAACAGGACAAGGACTCTTTTCTCTGAGGCCAAGATATGAGGTCTTTAATCTTTTCCATATTTTGTATGCTTATCACATACAGTGTATCATAAAGATGTCTTTATCACTTTTTCCTTTTGATTAAGGGCTGTGAGTAATGCTAGCCAATATCAATAACAATGCCCTAAAAATAACATGAACATTATCATCAAACCAGAACCTTGCAGGGAGCAGTGTTAGTCTCACTAGTCCCTCATGTATGGATCAACAAGAAGAGCAAGTCTCTTTAACAACATTATGTTTGGAGTAACATTCATCTTACAGATAGTGAAAGCATGGATGATCCTCATTTTACATTAATCATGTGGTTCAATTGCTCAGGTATTGGGCAGACAGGTTGGAAGATGAGGGAGGGGAAAGAGAGAGAAAAAAAATTGTGTCAGAACTTATAGCCACTTTGAAGTACTATAAATTTTTAAAAGACTTGAGTCAAAAGAAACAATTAAACTAATTAGTCTTACCACATGTTCAACAACCATCAAACTAAAAACCAGTCCAACAGGTATGCATATACACATTAGGCAAAAATACGGCCAAGATGTACCATCCATGTGAAAGATGAGACCAAAATTAAACAAAACTTCCCATAAAAGGTATTGATTGCCAACCAAGTTATTACAGACAATTGGTATGTATATGGGACATAATGATAATAAGGACATTAAATCATCCTAAAGGAAACAGCAGTTGGGGGAAATCATTTTAATAGTGCTCAGAAGGATTACAAAATCACAGTTCCATGTCATTCTACAAAAGACTAATGTTTTCCCATGAATTAAAACAGGTTTCAAGGGAAAACCATTAATAGTAACAGAATCAAAGGCATATGAAAGTTTTCTGATTGAAAGTGACATTCGTCATTATAAAGTAAGTAGTTTTAATTGCCTCCTTCCTAAGACCTTTAAAGATACATATTAAAGGTACATTTCCACACACTTCAGAAAGAGCAGCTGCACTCAAAAAAGCTTTTAAAATTGTGATCAACAGCAGCAACATTATTTGCAAACCACCTGGCTTTTCATTAAGAGAATGAAAGTCAGTTAATAGTCCAAACATAACATCTCTGTCCTTCACTGTCACAATTGACTGCTGAAGAAAAGCCAAACTCTAATGATACTTTTAATACAAACATCTCCAGCACACATGAACCATCAGACCAAAATTTCAGCTATAGCTAGGTAAGGCTGTGCCTTATTCATTTTGCATAAGAGTTTTCCTTGTATTGACTTAACATCTCAGTTTCATACCTCAATATTGCTCTTCAAAGAGGTAACAACCTATAAAAGGACTTTTTTCAATATATTGAAATCTCAGTGATTTGTGCACATCATAACTAGTAATTAATTTGTGTATGTACTTATCTACACAGGTGGCTAAATAAAATGTCTTTCAATTCATAAAATGTCCAGATTATGTTCTACAGAGATATCAGAAACTAAGACAAAAAGCACTAACAAAGTTGCCCAAATGCTAAGAATTATTCTGGTTTTGAACATGTTTGAGCAAGCCAGAACAAGGCATTTGACCTGCCTTTGATCTTTCACTTTCATAAAATATTTCAACCAGGCATCCGAGATGTGCTGTTGATTTTTTGAGCAGCGACAAATCAAAACACGTGCAGAGATGAAGCACAATCAGTTATGTGGAGGTTAATAAAATGTCCTGAACTGAAATTCCTTCAACAGATCTGGATTTAAGCCTTCTGTGCATGTGTTTGTTTTGCATATATTTGGAGTTTATTAATTAATAAAATTACTAGAAGATCTGCAAATCTGCTTAGCACCTGCTATTTATTTAATTTTTTTTTTTTCATCCAATAATGACATCCGGATCTGCACATCTAGTCATGTTAATTGAACAGAATCACTGGCAAATAAAGATAATAATAAAAAATTAATACATAAAACCCTGATTGTGCCTGAGTACACGTTATGCAGGTATATGATTTGATTTTAGTTCAGTGGAATAGTGATGTTTCAGAGTTCTGAATCAGCAGCATGGTACCCTCTTGCTAAACAAAAGCTATTTTCTGTTTTGAGATCTGTAACAACTGGTGTATGTGGTCTAAATCCAGATTTTCAAAGGCAAATGCTTATTTTCACTACCTCCTTACCTGACTGAGCAGCTCGTTGATAAAATTATAGATTTAGATATCCCCTTTAGTGTTTCACAATTGTTTTTCACATGGGCAGCAGAAATGAGCACAGCCAGAAAATGTCTCTCTTCGGAGCACACAGTGCTGCTTCTGCTTCAGATCCACCCAAGACCATCCACAGAGATCTGGAGTTAGCTCAGGGAGTACCCTGTGCATTTACAACCTCTCTGGCAAGAAAGATGGGGAAATCCTCCTTTAATGAAGATTTGTTGGATTTATAACCTGTAAAAATATACTCTTATTAAAGAAGATGTATTTGCAGCTAGACAGAAATGGGCTGTTTGTAACAAGGGGTTAGCGTGGTTCAAGAAAGAGACCTGAAGATCTCACCAATCAGAGCCGCTCCCTGTATCTTGAAGACATGCATCTCTTAAGTGGCTGACAGACTCCCTAGAGTGGTCCCATATTCAACTGGCCAGGAGATTTCACCCTTTATTCTCAGCTAAGGGATTTAACATGACGAGGTGGACCTTCATCACTTCTAACTGAAGGATTGCTCTTCTCCAGGTACCTTGAGATGCTTATTAGCAACCAGAAGATGCTTCATGGTTTCAGCAGATGCATCTCTGCCTCCCCTGTAAATGTGGCTCTTTGGGAGTCCATCACTTGGGTGCTCCATGTCAGTGTTCCAGCTGGGCTCCTTGCTTGGGATGGGCAGCGCCTGCAGCAGAGCCCAGTTTACTGGCATGAGGAAGAGAGGGGCTTGGGCATCTAGAGGGGACCTAGTGAGTGCCCCTTGTGAATGAATGAAATTAAGAGGGAGGCAAGCAGCTACCAGCATGTGGAAGTAGATCCTTAGGACTTGGATACTCCACACTTATGGGGGAAAGGCTCTTGGCAGTGAGAAACTCTCTACCATAAGAAACCAAACAGTTACCCAAAGCCATCATGCAAACCCCACCTCCGAGCACATGAATCTTGGCTAACCCTCCCTGACCTGCTGCAGTAGCCCTGCATGGATTGCTTACCCTTTCTTTGCCCCAGTTCACCCTTCGGCTAAACCAGGGTAAAATCACTTGCTTACCAATTGCCACAGGAAAGCAGTATCCTAGAAAAATACCAAGATAGACCTAACTAGGCTTATAAATTATTTTTATATTCCCAGATGAAAGTTCCCTGCAAATTTAAAGTTTTATTATTATTTCAGCTGCTCTCTTCCATAGTGTAATTGCCAAAAAAGAAAACTTTAGAAAAGCCACAGATTTAGTATAATACTTTTCTTATTAATGCCTGACAAAACATACTTTTAACATATGGGACACAAGCACTTGATTTCTGTTTAGCACACTGGCATTTAGAAACCAAAGCAAGTTTCACTCCATATCTTACTCAAACCTGATTTCACTTTCTCTTGGAAAATACATTTTGGGGACAGTTAGGCTGTGCTTGTTTGCAACTTACATGATTTCAAATATAATTTATATAGAGACTAACCTGAGGTCAATTACTATTACCATCTTGAAGGAGTGATTGTAAACTGGGAATAGCTTCTGCTTTAATCATTTCTTTGCTCTGCAAAGCAAAATAGAAATTGTTTTCTAGTGAAAAATGTGTCTTCCAGTATAAGCATCCAATGTCAAAAGAAATTGTAAGTTTAAAAATGATAGCTTTCAGCTGTTGCACAGTGAGTAGTCACTGCTTCTTCTCTTCTGGAAAGCCGATACTCCCCCTTCAGGGGAATTTAAATGGACAAAATAAGAATGGGAGAGTACAAGGGCCTTAATGAGTCCGCAACCTGTCCCATGATTCTGTCCATAGGAGATGTTCAGCATCTTTTTCGCTACCCACAACTGCCACATGTGGGGCGTGCCTGAAGTGGCCGTTGTTAATCTATGCTGGAACATGCCATGGGTAAGTTTGGTGAAAGGCCTTGATTGTACATATATAGAATGACCTTCTTCCAACACCATAGCTCAAATGCAAGGTAAACCAAGAATGATCAACCAGTCTGTAATAGAAAGCAGGAGGAGAAAGTTCAAGACAAGTTTTGTCATTCTGCCTGGAGAAAATCCATGAGCTGTGGTTAGAAACAAAAGATTTTTGCAAGAATTTAATAGTACTTTTCAAAACCACATCAGATGGAAAATCCAGAGCCACAGAAATGCCAGAGTCAATCCTCAACTTCAACATGCCCATAACTGCATAGATTAAAGAAAATAAGTCTATAGATAGTGTAGGAAAATTGCCTGCATGTATTCATAACATGCAGTATGCAAATACCTGAAAAGATACAAAAAAGGGGAGATTGCTGTGCCATTTTCTGCTTTGGTCAAGAAAATAGGATTGCCAATAAAAAGGCCTTTCTCTGCTTTGAAATAGAGGAGGTGTTTAGTGTGACCTTTCAGTACTTTCTCTGCTTGGCAACACTATCACTTTCCCACAGCTTGAAAGCCATTTGAGGCCAAATTCTCGCCCCAGTTACATTCAGTTCATGCTCTTCCCCTCCTCAGGTGGGACTGAGGACAGCCCATTGCTGGATACCAGGACCTGTGCAGGGCTTAGTCAGAATCTGGAGTTAAGACAGAAAAACATGCAAAATTCCTCCAGTTCCTGCCACCACCATCACAGCTTGGGTCACACTGACACCCCTCTCCACCTACACATCACTTGAAAGCTTTGCTGCAGAAGGCTACTCCAGTTACCCATCTTTGCCTGTAATGCACCAATTCATCAGCAAAAAAACTGCTCAAAAATACTGTACACTTGGTATTATTGGGTTCTAAAAACATTTACTGTCTGAAGTTTCTAAATAGGTCATAAAATCAGAAGTTCACTTCTGAAAACCAGCTGTGTTATACACAGGAAGGAGGGTCCTCAGGTTTAACTGCAAGGTTGGTTGGTTGGCTTTTTAAATCTATACGTAATATTACCTGAATGCCAGACATAAATGCACAACACTCCTTGTGGCTGGTGGCTGGTTAGGGCTATCTGCTTATTAAGAAAACTTGTATTACTGTTGGTAATTTTTAGATGAGATGTACCATTATATCATGTTTTTCTTTTAGCTGCCAGATCTGGCCTAGCTAAACAGGTTGCTTGGTCTACGGTGCAGACAAGAAGCAGGATGCTAAAAAAGCCACCCTGTCTTGAGGAAGAGCACTCTGACCCTGCTCTTCACCCTTCTAGTAAAGGATCATGCTGCTGAGGAGGAGAACTGTTACAGCTCAACTGAGCTGCAGGAAGGGATGGGGCTCTCTTTATTCAGCCCCTCAGGGACATAAGGGCAAGAACTGGGCAAACTTCTCTAGTCCAGCACATGGAACCCCCAGAAGGCTTAAGGGTTTAAAAAGGAGTGTTATTGTCCTGTGTTCAGTGTTATGAATAGATTGTGGACAGATCCAGTGCCCCAGGTCCAGTGACATGACATGTCCCTAGAGCACTGCTGGGTACATCAGAGGTCACTGCCCTTGGTTTGAAAGGGTCGAACTGGCCTGCTGACAGGTTGTCTGTGTGTAAAAACACCAGTGCTAACTAAACAATAACCATCTCCAAAACAGGTTCAAGTCAGAGGGAGGAGTTGTGCAAAGATGAGCAGTTCATGGCTCACATCCTGCTATCGATCCCTAGGTGCAGTTCACTTAAGCCATCTGGATTATGGCACATATCCACTGATGGAAAGAAAAAAAAAATTGATTCTGACCCAGGATACCTTTTCACTTGAGTGAAAAGGTATCCTTCACTTGTCCTTCTGTCACATTGATATATACCATAAGATCTCTATCAGTGGAAATAGAACCATCTCCTTTAGAAAGTTATATGGATCTGCACTCTTCTCACCTTTGGTCCTCAGTTATAGTCTCAGTTTCCATACAAATATTTGAGGATATGTTTACTCTAAAAAGGCTCTACAGAGCTCTATGGGAAAACTAAACACCAGCAGCTTCACCTGGTATTGTATTTGTCTAGAAAGATAAAAAAAAACCCCTAAAATTGTTGTAACTGAATTCTAAAACTATCTTCAGGAATTTGCTTCAGCTCAGGCTCCTGCAATCCAGCAGACTAATGGCATTTCCCTTCCTCAGAAACTTGTGGTGGGATAGCATTGCCCACAGTGGGCTCTTCAGCCTTAACCTCAGTCCTTGCACTAGTGGCTGTCACATCCCCACTTTGTCCACTGCTGCCAAGAAACACAAATGCTGTCTGAAGCGAGACCCTTCACATACATAAGATTAATAGTGCATCTCTTCAGACATATCCACTGCCTTTTCCATTTTCCATGCAGTATAGAGAGAGACACTTCCAATGCCAGATTCTGCTGGCCTCACATGGAGCAAGAAATGACCTCAAGAGTAATCTACAGGTGGAAGTGAGTGGCTGAAGAAAACTAAAATTGAGCATTTTACACAGGAAAAAAATCTCTGCTTTAAGCAAATGAGCAGTTCAAGCTGGTGGGATACAACAGCAGATGCACTCCCAGATCTCCAGCATGTTGGTTTGTATGCTATGGCTGTCTTCCAAAACACATGAAGTTCCCAAACTCTTATGTTACATCTCTTAACTGCAATCAAATACAATATGTACGGTTCTTAACAGTGCTATCAGTAAAACACCTGCTCTGGTGAAAAGGTGAATGAAAAAGAGTAAGGGGGACAAAAGACAATACACAGCCTAGCACATTTTTGGTTATGTTATCAGCATATCATGATGGCACACCTCTAGCCCTGACACACTTGAGCAGGTGACAGGATAGCCCCAAACAGTTTCTGGGTGACTCAGACCCCACTGTTTCAGAGTATTTTGAGCTAACTACAAAAAAACCAGAGCAAGCTGCACACTTGGAAAAGGTTAGGAAATATGGTATTTTTGTAAAAGGCAGTACTGAAGGTGGAAAGAAGATAACCTTTACTGTGCTGCAAGCAGTAATTTGGATGTCCCACTAATCTTAGTCATGCATTATCCAGAAGAGGAATTAAGAGCTATTTAATCAAGGATAAATAGATAATACTAGTCATATAGAAGACTGTGATCCTATTGTCTGAAGGCAAGGGCTCAGTGCTCACCAGGTGTATACCTGCACTCCGTAAGTTTAATTGTTTCATTCACCAAAGTAATCCAGAGGATGTCTGCATACCCCCATGTATAGTGATGATATTTTACTCTTCCTGTGCCTTTCCAAGAGGCAGAACCTGAAAAGCATAAAAATTGATTCTTACTCTATCATAAGCACTTCTAGCAGCTTCCTAATCCCAAATTATCTCCATGTCTCCATGTCCCTGTTCCAAGTGCTGACATTTTCCAGCATTACCTCTGTACTGAGCTGTCATCTGCTGAGCACCCAAATCACTGAGACTGGGAACTTGACCAAACTACAGGCAATATGAACAACATCAATGGTCCTGTGAACTGCTGTTGAGTTAGGTCAATGGAGAGATAGCTTTTGTGGGAGTTATAGCCAGTTTTGCTTTGGCTGTGTATCTCTGGCAGCAATCTGTACAGATGTGCAGCATCTAGTGAAGTCAGTGGGTACTTGTGGTCCTCACTTTGTTAGCAGTCTTCTGGGAAAATGTTAATAAGAAGGTCTGAGGATAAAATTTTCAAGTATCGAAATTATTTTACATCTACCTTTTCCTGAAGTTTAAGTCTTCCATCACATTGATTTTGGTGAAACAAACTTGTTAATATCTGTATTACTTTGAAATAGGCAATATTTTGGTTTTAAACTGGGATCTGCTGAGGAATATTGCCATAATGTCAGAAGCCATTCAACAAGTTGGACGTTGTTCCAGAAAACAGTCTGCTTACCCCGGAAAAATATCAGAGAGGAAACAGAAGCAGTATAGGATTGGTACACCTAATCCAAGTTTTAAAATCTTCATTTCTGCAGATGGTGTTTTGGACTGAACTGACTCTCCTAGTTTTCTGGAATCATATCCTTACAGTCAAACTGATCTGTTTACAGATGTGACCCAGCTGGAAGAAGATAAGAAAACTCAGCCTAAACTAAAACCAGAAAGGTATGAAACATTCAAACTCTATTAAGTGTGGCAGCGGCTTGCAAGATCTTTGCATGGTTGTATTAGAAAAGCACTTTACATCCTAAG
Organism: Hafferia zeledoni; assembly: GCA_035583235.1. Lineage (NCBI taxonomy): Eukaryota > Metazoa > Chordata > Aves > Passeriformes > Thamnophilidae > Hafferia > Hafferia zeledoni. The sequence continues at coordinate 99,098,012 of JAWWEV010000083.1, forward strand.
ATGCTTTAACACAGAGGTTTGGAATTCTTTGTTTGGGTGATGCCACAGAAGAGTGCTTTACCATCAGCAACCACCCATCAACTTGCCATCCCTTATCTCTATCCTGTCACAGAGCCACAGCTCTGACATCCTACTCCTGAGCACCCCACTCAGCTCTATTTTAACACCCCAGGCCAAAACAGCGCTAGAGACCAATGGTTGCTCATCCACATGTGGGTCAGGTACAGCTTTTGCACAAGGTGAGGCACTCACATATCTACCAGAATTCTCATCCTGAGGCAGCCACACAGGATGAAGTTCCCCATGCACTGATTTATGAGCATGCAGACATCAGCATGAGGCCAATATAGAATTCTTGAGATAAAAACCTAACCTTGAAGGAAAAAAATGAATTTCTGCCAAAAAATTCCTCATAACTTTCCAGTGAATCCTGTAAAAAGCCAAATATTCCATAATTTAAATTCCAAATACAGAAACTACTATACTACTTATAGTCAGCATTAACTTACAGTGCATTTAAAAGGCTCAGAGTCATGATATAGTCATACACTACAACAGAGCTTATTTGGCAAGTTCTAGGCTTGATAAGCTAATAATATACTGAAAAAGCTAGCCATGCCATGGCAAGAGCATGCTTTTAAAGAACCCCAATAGAAAAATGCTGTTAAAGGAAACAAACTATCACCAGCATATGAAGATGTGCCATCCCAAAAGATAACCACATTAGTGTGAGCCTTTTTAAAAGTCCAGATGAAGCAGGATAGAACAGGCAAACTGAATCTCTCTCCTACAGTTTATATCCATAAATCTGCAGATGAAATAGTGGGAAAAGGAAATGAGCAAAACCTTACTATTTAAACTTATGGTTAGGAGTTTAAACAGTCAAGTTATATGCCTGTGTTTAAAGATGCCCTATCTTTATATGTATGAACTGTTCTTTCTTCAGCTAAACTTTCCCACATGTGAACTATCTTGGATCAACACCTATTGCAGTAACTATGTTTTCTTTGAAATACTCTGAGCAAACTCCATATTGGAGCTTTTCTCTGCAGATATTGTTTTTTTTTAATGGTATCAAGGTTTTTTACAGACTTTGCCATTAAAAAAAATGGAGATAACTGCTCAGAACACAATTTATCAACAAAAAATTTATATTTAATCCAGCTGAAATTCATGTAGTTGAATTGCTGATGCAAACAGCAAAAGTATTACTGTGAATGTATATTTTACTTTGAAGAACCTTAAATAGGGAGGAGGAGGGACAAAGAAATCCCACCTTGTACAGACTATCAGATCACTGCCTGCTAGTGTGCTTCTGCCTATTTCCATGGGATACTCATAAGTCCCAGTTGCAAACTTGTCTTCTGTGCATAGCATCCACAAGGCTGCCAAACTTAGGATTATGGATGTGTTTATGTATGTCCCTACTTGTCACCAAAGTTTTAAGGAAAGTATTCTCTAAGAAGAATTTCTGCCAGGAGAACCCTTAAGCACACAAAGGCAGGATAATTCAAGGTGTCTTTATTAATGAAGGGTCAGATCTTACAAAGCCAGGCAGGATTTCTATAGACAATTATGAGGCCAGCACATGGGATAACCCAGATAAATGTGCACTGTGTTCTAGATCCATGCTGAGGAAGTATGTGGAAGTATGTGCAGGCTTCACACAGAGACTTTGGACTGGAAGAAATAGTACCATGCTAACACAGTTAGGGGCCACTAGTTCATGCACAGGGAGGATTTATGCTTTTTGGTAAGGATTTTTAAAGTCTTCTGGTCAATTCACTAGTATAGTTTCCCAGTGGCCCTCCTAAACATCTACATATACCAGGCAAGAGCAGGGGTGGAGGTGAATAAGACTCTGTGGATGGGAAGAAAGCAGGAAATTTTTAGGCTGTTTTCATCAAAAATAGAGAACCAAAGAGACTTTCCCTAGCACAGGTTTTATACAATCTAAACCAATTCCTCACCTCCTCTGGTGTTGATAATTTATTCCTATTCTTCTTATCTACTGTTCTTCCCATCTTTAAAACACAGACTGCATTGCTAAAAGGATCCTGGTTTAGAGTATGACTTCTCAGTGTAATACAGATTTTTAAGGACTGGAACCTGCTTTACATCCTTTTATCCTCAAAGCAATAATTGTCACACTATTCTTAATCTGATGTTCCTCCTTCTAATTGTCAGATGAAGATAATCTTGGATGACCTAAAAAGCCTGTCATTTTATTCCAGTCTTCACTTTCAGTTGTCTTCATTGCTCTACCAGAAAAACCAAACAAACAAACAAACAAAAAAAACCAACCCTCTCTTCAAACTGTAGCTCACTTTAAGTTCTTTAAAGGGACTGAGGATGGTGTTGCACACAACTAGCAAGTAGTCACTAGTCTGAATGAGTAGTACCGACCTTGTATTACTGAATGATACAGAAGACTGTCTGGAAAGTTAGCTGTTACAAGTCCTCAGTCCTACTTCCCTCTCACCCTACCAACAGTGTTTGCTGGGCATAGATATTCAGAAGTATTTTGCAATTTACATTAATATATTACTACTGCTTACAGTGCTTCTCCAGGTCCAAAGAATTTGAAACACAGCTGATTGCAGCACTAAAGTCACTTTGGGCATTATGCTGGTTTAAAGGTAAACTGGCAGGAGAAATGAACACAACACAAAAGCGATTATAAGTCAGAGCTACAATTTATGAACAATATTACAATAAATGCAATGGCACAAAGAGAAAAATTGATTTTAACCCACAAAAACCCAGAAGTATAACCCAGCACCCTGGGGCACAAGCACAAAGGGGTTTGTTAG
>JAWWEV010000083.1:99119690-99150206 GCA_035583235.1 Hafferia zeledoni
CTCTTTCTTTCTCTCTTTCTTTCTCTCTTTCTCTCTTTCTCTCTTTCTCTCTTTCTCTCTCTCTTTCTCTCCTCTCCCTTCCTTTCCTTTCTCTCTTTCTTTCTCTCTTTTGACTTGTTACAGCTTTGAAAAGCCTTTGATGCTTTTGCAACAGTGGTAGCTTGACACAGTTTGTACTTTAGAATTGGGTAACTGTACTGTAAATGGCCAATACTATAAATTCACTAGGGTCCTCATCTCTTTCCATCACATTCAACAGGATTTTATTTCAGTAGTCTCTCCAGAAGTCAGCTCAGAAATCCAAATTTATAATTTTAGGTGAGCACTCTGAATATACATTGGCATTAGCATGAGTTCAGTTCATGGTACTGTGTTGATTTCAGAGGTCTTTGACTCAGGTTCATTTCAGGAATGTCCTTAAGACAATCATTAAGTGTTTCTGTAATTAAGGCTAAGTGCTATCTGATACTAGTATGTGTTTCCTGAGCTCAGACCTTCCTGTGCACACTTGCACAGTGTTAAACTCCTGGGCCAATCCCAGATGCACTGAGAAAGACATGAGTAATGCATGTATGGTAACTCACCTCCACAGACTGACAGAAGATTGGTCTGGGATCTCTGCAGCATACTGCTCATTCATCTGAAGGCTTTCTAGGTCTTGAAAAGTCAAATACGTAATATCACAGTGAACACTAGAGACAATTTTTCTTTTAGTTATGGTATTCTGTTTTAGTCTGCTCTGTAACATTTTATAACTTTGGCCTGTACACATCCTTGGAAATAACTTCTGAGAAACAGCTGGCCCATAAACACAAGACAGTTGTATTCATTGAGATGCAGAGTGCAACCTGCCCTGATTATCCATATGTCTCTCATTATGTGCTTTTGGGGTGCTCTGACATGTGGCTTCTGACAAAGATGTCACTGGTGTGTGGATATTTTTTTTCCTTGCTCTTTTACATTTATTTCTGTTCACAGGTTGCAGTAATCACACACAAACTGCTGCTCTCCCAGTTCCCAGCAGAATGAGTGTCAGTGACTAAGGCAGTCAGCACATGGACCTCGCTGCTTTGGTCATGGCATCATCCCTAGAAAGCATTGAAAGCAAAGAGTGTCTTCTTCCACTGCAAGTGAGAGGTAAGAGCCAAGTTTCAGCCTTATTTCCTTGAAGCTTTCATTGTTATGATAGTAAGTAAATCATGGAAGAAATGTTACATCCCACTGGTCAGACCTCTAATCCCACCACTGACTGGCTCCCCCCAGGAAGAATAATCCAGCACCTGAATTTGGAGTGCTGGGATGGTCCGTGCAGCCGCAACTGCAGGAAGGCAAGTGTGATCATGCCTTGTCTTCCCCTGCTAAGTAATCTGCAGCATGTGAGAGAAAATGCATGCCAACTGAAGAGTTAAAATGATGAAAATTAAGCATAGAGTGAACAATATCCTTGCTTTTGGGGACTATCTAAAAGCTTCTCAAAGGGAAAAGTAACAGTTAAAAAGGCTTTATCTTTGCAAGCATTATAAAAATGTTGTAAGCTATATACACTACAAAGGCACTGCCTTCACCCCTCCATCTCTGGGATTTGTTTAGATTGAAGAAACCTGTTGGCTTGAGTTCTAAAACCCCAGATAAAAGCTTTGATTTGTTAATTAAATTTTTACTGCTAGCTGCATTTGATATCTCAGTCAAATTGTATCCGCTTGCAACAACAGAAAAAGTCACATCAAAGGACAGCTCCACCTCCATGACCTGTAATTACAGAATTTACTGCAGTGTGACACTGCCCGTAAGATGCACCTGCCAGGCAGATCCAGCTTACTCTCTACACCTAAAACAAAGCCATTTCATTCAGCTGGGGTGAGCCAGCACATGCAGAACAAAAGGGCTATGTTTTGTCCTGAGACAGACAGGAGCTTCTGAAAACATGGGCTTTTTCTGTATTATCACACTAAATCAGGGATAAGGATGAGCTCCCACAGAGAAAGGCAGAGCTAGGAGAAAAAGGAAAATAAATTAGAATGAGAAGATAAAGGGAATGACAAATAAAAGGAAGAAAAGGGAAATAAAATTAAAATCCTTATTAGTGGGGTTAAAAAAAAAAAAAAGAAAAGGAAAGAAAAAAAGCTACTCATAAACAAAACACTAATAAAATGTTAGGAAACCTCGAGAAAGACAGGTTAGCAGGGAGAAGACAGAGAGGAAAGCAAACCAGATATCATGTATATATGTATCAGGTGGAATAAACCTTCAGCATGCAGAGTGTTCTCCACCTTAAGCACCCTCACAGATATTGCAGAAATCCCCAATTTGTATTGATGCATTCTTTGGCCTTCAGTTGTTTTGCATTTTATTTTGAAACAAGCAGGTGAGCCCTAGAAGTTATTGTTAGTGTTTATGTTTGGGAAAGACAACACAAAGAAGGAAAATAAATAGGGCATTGAACAGACTTGCTGGGTAGGATTTTTTCCTGGAATTTTTAATGTACACAAAATATCCATATTACAGAACAGGCACTTTCAGCAGTAAAATAAAATTTTGTTGAAAAAAAAATCTGTTGGGAAAATCAATATGGCATATCCATGCCTATCCATCCAGAAAGACATCTGTTAATACTGCTTCAGTGATGCAGGGACTTCCAGACTGGCCATCAAAAAAAATACCTGGCTTGGTTCTCTCACATGGATTAACATCCCAGACAACCCATCTTGTGAAAACAAATTAATAATAATTAAAAATAATTCTTCACACATGATGCTGATTTCATTTGGTTTTCCTTAAGAGGCTCTGTTTTTCTGATCAGAATTCTTTCTGGATGTTTAATGAGAGAGAGTGAAATAGAGAAACTGAAATAATTTTTTTTTATTTACTTCATCGTGAGCCTGGACTCTCTGTAACCAGGGAAAAGTTTGCTGCTGACTTCAGTGAGCCTAAGATTTTGCACCTTGCATCCCTTTAACCTGACTAAACAATGTTTCTGAAAAGCATGGTGTGAGGTGTATGGTGGGATAAAGGATCTGTAGACATCAAAGGTTTTCTCTGTTTTCATTGGAACTTCAAAAACGCTGTTGAAATATTTACTAAACCAAACTGATGTGATGTCTCTGAAAGCTTGGATGAAAAGCATCCATTAATGGCAAGCTGTGTTTTTTAAGCCTGGAGCACTCTCCAGGCATCCCTTACAACATCCATACCCCAAAATTAGGCATCATCCTTTTGTCCAATAATCTGTCTCTCTGTTGTGCTATCAGAGCCATCTTCAGCAGCATCGTGGCTTTCCTCAGTTGATAATAGCAGGAGTGCTGTCCCAGCTGAGGACAGGACCTGCTCAGATCCCACCATGATCCTCAGCCTTTTCAATGCTGTCTCAGAGATGACAGCCCCACAGGCCAGGGCTGTAGCTGCTCCCTGGGTTTCATCACTACCTAGCAAAACAAGGATTAACCTGGGAAAACTCTCAGGAATAATAGAGCAAATGGTGGGCAGTTGGGTCTTTTCAGATCACAAAACAGGTTGGGCTACGCTGGAGTTAGAAAGTTGCACTAACTCCCCATTCCTGTTCAATGGCTGGCGTTATTTCTGGTATTGCTTGATACTGTCATTTAATCTTAGAGGTCAACCTGATTCCTATTCCCTTCCCTTCTGCTCCTTCCTTCCCTCCAGCCCAGTCCTTTGGGCCTGAGGATGAAGAAGGTTTTAGCTTTGGCTGGGAGATGGTCAGAAGAAGGTCAGTATGAAACTTGAAACAAACCCTGCAAGGTGCAAGAGTAAAATTAACGTGAGATCAAAAGCAGAGGATTGCCACAGCTCACAGCATACAGCTCCTGTGTCCCAAATCCTTGTGTTACACCAAATTTGTAGGCAGCATGCAGCACAATACCCTGCTGTTGGCAGACTTCAGACCCTGGGTGGGGGAGCCTTAGAGTCAGGAAGACCGACATTGCTTGGATCCTGGGAATTTCCCCAGAGCAGAATGAGTTACACATGAGTGAGAACTGACTTGGTATTCAAGCTACTGTTTTACCATGACAATGAGGGCTGTGGGACTGAACAGAGGGATTGCTACCCCCATGCCTACTCCCTGCAGCACAGCAGGGATGAAGGTAGCTGAAATGCTCCCCAGAGAGTAGAGGGATTGAGTAGGCGCATGGGAGGACAGCAGCGATCTTGTGGTGGAATAGGCAGGTGTGAGATAGAGGTGCGGTGAAGTTGTCAAGGTATTCTGTTTTCAGGCAAATCTAGAAGCACTTATGAAGCATCTTGTAGAAATAAATAAGCATTTGCCTTAGCTGGATTTAGTCTGAGGTCTTGAAGTAGATCTTGATCAGTAAGATTGAGGGCCCTGGAAACTGGTGAGAGGCCTTACAAACTCCTGCAAAATATTACCAAAGTACATTTGAAGTGTGTTATTTTGGAAGAGTGGTAAAACATTTTTCATTTCCACAAAGACTGAAGGAGCAGAAACACAAACATCAACTTCTTGCATATTGAGAGTAACATCAAAGGGCAGTCAATAACAGTGTTAAAAGGCACTTTACCCAAAATGTGTGAAAGGTGCTAGCTCATATTGAGCTGAACAGATAAAAGCTGGTCTACCGTTTCTAGAAGAGGTCACAGCATGGCAACCCTCACAGGTGTCTGGGGCTCCTGTAAGGAGTGGAACAACAGAGATCACATCTCTGAGGTCTTCATAAACCGTGTACCGGTTTACTTATTCTCTCTATGTGGGTCAAGCTCGTTACAACCAAGGCAAGAGCCAAGGGGCAGAGCCTGAGTTCATGCTGGATTTCTGCCATCCATCTAGGTTTTCATGCCAGGCACACCAATCTCCGTGTCCCTGGAGCAAGCTGAGCACCTCAGAGCAATGTTGAGATCATAGCTAGCAGAGCAGAGACAGGCAGAAACACTAGAAACTGAAGTAAAATATATACAGAGACAGAGAAACTCCATAGCTGCTAGGTAGACATGGAAAAGAACTGTAACTCTTTTGATTGCCTGAATCAAAGCAAAGGAAAAGTGACCCTAGACTACCTTCCAGGGCTGTCAATAGTCACCCTACATTTAAAAAGCCCTGTCTAAAAGCAATGAAAAGCAGTGAGAGCTATTACACACTTTTAAAGTCATTCAAGTTCAGTTATGAAAATAAATCCACAGTCTATTTGCCTAAAACTGGAGTGCAGTGATCCTTGTTTACCAAGTAAAGCAAACACCCCATATGGCAGAGGTAAATGACCCACGAATGCAAGCCTTTACAAGCCTCCTCATTACAATGAGATCAGAGTGTGCCATGTGTGCCTATCATTTTCTCAGGGCTTTTTCTTCTCCTCTTCCTGCTTTTTGTCAAAGCTGCTGACTTCCCGTCTGCTTTCTATTTACAGTTGTTAACGGGAGGGACAAAACCACACACAACTAGTTTGGAGTGGGAAAGAAAGGGGATTAAAGTGCAAATAAATATTAACCTGATGAATGACTCTTTCCAATGCACGTCTTCAAGAAAAGAGCATAAAGGATACATAGTTATATAGGTACTGCATAGAGTTTTAAAGATAAAACTTTGCCATAGGCCATAATTCCCATATATGGGCATTATGTTTCCTTCATTCTCTCTGCTAAGAAGCAAAAAGTAGTTGATATGGGTCACAGTTTTGGAATGTTTTCTTCTATTTAAGAAAACATGCTTATTGCATTTGTGCCAACTCTGTCCCATCACCTTTATGACACTTGTGCCAGTCCAAGTAATGTTCTTGCTTTGTGTTTTTTCTTTCTCTGTATTTTTTATCAGTAGTGCTGCTCAAAACATCCCAGCAGCTTCCCCTTTGCACTGATGGTCTTCTCCTTCCCACTGTCAAGTTAGTCACCATGTGGATACCTCTCAGGTGTTGAATTATGTCACCTATGAGAGCTCAGACATTTTATTTCTCTCTAGCAGAGATTTGTCACTGTGTAAGCTTCCCTGATGTGCTCTTCCTCCAGGTGAGACAGTATTTATCATTCACTTCTGACATTTATTAGCCCTTTCTAAGCCTGTAGTGTCTTCCCAGCTCCCTTGACTACACACAACACTTGCTAAGCACCACAATACATATCCCTTCCAAGAGGGAACTCCCTCAGATTTTTTTATTTTTCCCTGGCAGAGCCTTAGCCTCATTTCCAACCTGACTGCTAAAATGTAACACTCTGTCAAGCAGCATGGCACACTCAATGCCTCTGTCCACTGATACAGCTGCTATCTTGCACTGGCTGCATTCCCCATAGGCTTCAGGCAGGTTCGTTCTGTCCTTCAGAAGCCCTTTGGCCTGTGCACACCTTCACTGCATCAGCCATCAGCACTGCAGTTCCCCACACTGTACCTCATCTTCCCCCCCGAAGCCTTCAGGCTCCAAACCCTCCCAGGTACTCCCTCTTAGCCACTTCAGATACTCCCTGGACATAGCAGCAGACTCACCATTTCATCTACTCTGTGGTCTACTGTATTAAATGAAGATCCATTTCAAGATTTGAGAGAATAGATGTGAATGAATAGATGTGACTTTCTGTCCAGCCCCATTTCTACTATTGTAGCTTTAAGAGAAAAGCAGCAGTTGGTACTAAAATAGTAATTTGGCATATGTACTTGATTGCTTATCAGCTCATATGTCCAACAGCAAAGAAAGGAAAATGCTACAGGGGTCATTTCACCAGGAGAATGCTCAGAAAACCTGGAAGTCTGTGAGGAAAATCATTTAAATGACATAGTCAATGATTAGAATGAGTGTCTATGGTAGTAAATGGGAACATATTAAAATGGCATGGGAAGTTTAATCAGTGATTGATCTCCCAACAATTACCTTACTTTCTAAGTCTCTCCATATCATTTAACGAGGTGATTTCAATGTTCTAATAAAATGTGGCAGGGGAATGTTTCCAGATGTCCAGTGTGTAGGGAAATAAATGCTTCTCTGAAAACATAATCTGTACATTAAACCAACCAACATGGTCTTCTGATTGAGTTACACTTCTGTCTCAATTACAGAGAAAAGAGTCACTGAAAAGTCATTAGATTTTTAAATATGCTTTCAAATCATGTCAGTTTTATACAAAACAGAAATTCTCCCTTTCTGTTGATTTCCTGGCATAAAACATCATAATTTCACAAGCACTGAAATACCTGCCTTTACAAAATTTCCCTAAAATGGGTTGCTTATCCCTCCATTTAGAAATGGAAAATGTTGCTACTTTCCCTGCAATTGAGTTCTTTATCTCTGATCACTGCAAAAATGCGACCAATATGAATCAGCCCAGCTGTCAAACTACACTTTGAGAACTGAGGAAAAGGTGGTGATAAAAAGTTCAGGGCATCAGAATCTCACCAGATCAGTCTACCTGTCAAACATGCCCTGCAGCTGACACTGGGAGGTCACTAGAGCTCCCAGCCCACTGTGTAGCACTTCTTCAGTATGAAGATAGGCTTTTTAAAAAATATTTTTCTTTTACAAGAATGCCTCCTACAACCTCTGGTCCGATTTCCGTACTTCAAAGAGCTCATAAGGAAGCATTCACATGACACATCACCAGATCTATGCTCACTGTTGCTTATGTATAATATATACAGCAACAATTGCACCATAGTAGATGCTGTCTGTGAACAGCCCTAACCTCTCATGGACTCGCTGGGTGACCATGGGGGATGACCCATGGCTGCAGAATTTGCCCCGGGTTTTCCAGACGTGTCCCCCACAAACCATTCTTCAGCCAACACTCAGGGTCAGCTTCATGTTCTTTAAAGTCTTTTGAAGTCAAATATCTTAGAGGAGTTCCGGTGTATGTACGTATCTGTCTTGTACAAAGCAACCTGTTGCCTTAAAAGTTGAGGGCAAAACTACCCACCCACTCGTTGCCTCTTTCTTCACTACCTGCAATTTTGGGCAGTGACATATAAATACTGCAGTGTGCAAGACCCATGTCTCTGTTTTCCATCCACTTGAGACTAGATGGTTTGTCTTTGTCTGTATTCACCCATCAAAACCAAATAAAAACTCAAGTAATCCATGGCAGCTGAGGTCACACCATGCCTTAATTTCAGTCAGTGCAAACACAGCCCTCTTAGCAGAAAGAAAAGGGGAAAATAGTGGCACACTTAACCCCCTCTGCTCTGTAAACAGTCTTGTTAGCTCTCAGCTATCACAAAAGCATATCCCACATTGCATATGGCAAATATTAACCAGATATTGACTGCAGTTCTATTCACATGACAGTAAGTAATGCATTCAGTCCTCCAGGTTAGCTGTGCTTGAATGTGAGGGTCTATACTGACCTTTGAAAGATTATGAAGGAGGAAGAGAATACTTCCAGTAGTCTAGTAGTTCAGTGAGTGCTTAGTGCCACAGCCAAGAGCCCAAGGAGGATATTTTGTTCCATGCCTTTGAACGTTATCTCAGTTAAACAAGCTGAATTGTACAATTGAGTTTATTTTAGAAATGGTAAAAAAAATTATTCTGAAAGCAAACTTTGTACATGAAGTGTCTATCGTATTCAGGGAGCCCGAAATTATAGAATATAGTTATACAGATTGTTCACTTTAATACACTGCCAAAGGGTGTGTAGGCCAAGTAGTAAATTAAATTTCCCTTTGTCTTCCCTGCATATGCTATGGTGATAAGTCCCAGATGAAAATATATGAAGAAAAATTGCATGAGTTCGTCTACCCACAGAGATATTTGGTTAACTCTCTGATTATTAATTCCAGCAATTAGTATGTGCTCATAAATGAGGACATTGTGAAATCTGGTCTCCTGAAACTGAGGTCCCAGCATCCTCTTCTGTGTAAGAGAACTGCAGGCCTGCCTGACCTTCACAGTTATAAGCCACTTATGGTGCAGTCTGTGTATTTTGTTGCCAGAAAGGATAGAACTGCGTACTCCTTGTCACTGCATACACTTATTGGGCGTTACGCATTCCCCAAAAGGAAAAAAAAAAGGTGTCATTTCTTCATAGACCTTTCTTGGCATATAGCAGCCCCACTGCCACTAGCTATTGCTGATGGCCAATACAAGAGCTGCATCTGTTTTCTGTTCATTAACTTGGGCTAAGTAATTCACAGCGAGTGTTTGTCTCTATCCAGAAGGAAGGGCAAAGAATGATTAAGGGCCAAGAAAGGTTATATTGATGCATTTTGTTTCTCACTGAAGAAAAGGGAGAGTGTGACATTTCCTGAAACACTATTTTCATTTCTAGACTGGATGTCCCTTGGTCTCGCTTGGACATTCAGTCTGGCATCGACACCTAAGGATAGGGACACTACCTTGTTCCTTTGCGCAGCTAAATTTCTCTCTGAACTTTCTCAATAATATTTAGCTGAAGAAACTCTGTAAACACTGTATTTTCATGGGTATGACTCCAGGTTTTTTGCAACTCACACTCCCACCAGTGTACCATATGCCTTCTAGTCATCCTAATTCTTACTCTTCCTTGCAAATCTGTGAAGACTATTTGAAGATGTACATTTTATTCATTTACAGGTTTTTGTTTTTTTTTTAAAAAGGGGGGGACTCTTTAAAAGGCTGAAGTTATCTCAGACTCTGCCATACCTTTTAAACATGGCAGTCCTGCTGGAAAAAGTACTCTGTCCTTGCACTTGCCATGCTAAGATCTCAAACGTACACTTTTGTCAGATCCAGGGGATAGAGCAACAGGTCCTATTTTTCCATTCCTAGATACAGGATCTTTTCATGGGCGGAGTTTCCGTCTGCTATAGCTCCAACAACATGCTGGCAGATGTGGAAAAGCAACAATGTGTCTTAGGAAGCAAGAGAAAATTACAGAAAAAAGGTGAAAAATATATCAATTATAGCAGGCATTGAAAACAACTTTGAAAAAATAAATGACAAAAATTGTTCAGCTTAAAGAAATTGTTTGTCTTAATTTGCATGGATAGGAGCCATTGTCTTAATTTGTGGTAATACAAAATCAGTTAACTATAAAGTACATGTGGAAGACATTTAATGTTCAGGGAACAAAACAAGAAATACTGCTGTCAGAAGTGAGGTAAAACAAGAGACTGGAGTTAATCAGTCTGAAACCATTCACAGGATTACAATGCAGTGTATAGCTGCTATGCTGGACAGTTGCCTCAATATTTCAGTCATGAGGGAGTACACATTTCAAGCTTTTCTACTTTAGAAGGAGAGCATGACTACATGGAATAGCCTAGCAGAAACCTTGATGTAAGAGGAAAAGTTTTATTAATGTGAAACTGTCCAGAGTCTTCTCCTTATCATAACAACTACAATTAGAAGTTTTTCTGCTAATGAATAAAATACTTCCTTCCTTTACAAAACAAGGGAAACTGCACTGAGTAGATGTTAATCCTCAAAGTTTTGCTTTATGAAAAGTTCAGTATGTAAAACTCTGAAGAATTTCAGCAAATCAATTTGGAAATCTTCAGGGATATTTTATACCATGCTTCAAACAAGACTCAGGGGCAAAAAAATTAGAAAACATTAAGATTTATGAGATAAGAGTGATCCTGCAATTATACAACACCTCAGGAGAGCTGCACCTTTCACAGAGCACAGTTGCAAGATCTATCATTGCATCAAAGAGAACTGCATATAATAGCAAGCCAAGAGAACGCCAAACAAAGCTGAGAGCCATACAGGAAAAGTGGCGGTGTGATAAAGCAGAGGAAATCCAGCTGTACACTGATAAGCATGAAAGTGTTTTGCAAGTCAACATGAAGAGGCCCCGATCTGGTGACTCTGGTCTAATAACGAGCAAATTGCTTGCAACTTTCAGTTCTCTGTAGGACACCTCGAAGAAAAGGCTGGAAGACTCTTGTTTGCTGCAGTTTGTGTTTGCACTGCCCACACACAGCCAAGTCACTTAATATTCACCTCAAACTCTCTAACGTATTTCAGAGGGTTGTAAGAACTTTGATATTACTCTATGTTTCAACAAGATAAAAGCCATGTCCCGAGCTGCCCCTGCTAAACTGCAAGAGCCTCTGGCATTGCTGCTGATGGATAATCACAATGCAAAATGTGGAAAGTCAAGTAAACCAAATGTTAAAGCAAGCCACTATCTTCAGAGAAATTACATTTCTGTGCGTACAAGGTGTGAAGGTTGCCAATCAATTTAAGTAGTATTTAGAGAGATACCGGAATTATTATTCATTCTTTTTCCTTAAGTTATTTATCTCTGACACATGTTCAAATTGTGGTACGTCTTAGTACTTCAACTAGCAGTACAGTGCATTAAAACTAAATGGCTAAAAGATAGATCTAAAATTTAAAGTTGAAATAAATTGAATCAATTATGTAATGGAAAAAGACATCCAGGTAAGTTGTAAATTTGTCATAACTTCAGACCTCTAAATCACTATTCATTAACTTCCTAAAATAAGTGTTGCAATTTAGCAAAAATTTGATGGAATCACTAATGGAATGTTATTACAATGTTCCTTGGTCTGTAAAAGTCTAAAAGAAAATCATTCATGTGTTAGTAAAATTGTATCCACACTAAAATGTTTCCAGTGAGTGAAATTTGCTACCCACTCACATCCTATGCAAGTTGTCAAAACTGCATTGAAATGAAGCTTAAATTGCTCATAGGTCTTGTGCTGGTCCTCTGTGGTAGGGAGAAATGCATCCTAGTCAATCAGGGAACCCAGAGGTCAGGACTGCCAGCTCCTAATCACAAACACACATGTATCTACCATAGCTTCAATGTGTGCACACTGTCTGCTTTCTTCTGTCACTCACTGGAAGTCCAAAAGGGATATTGCCTTGACTCTGAGTCACCACAGCAAGAAAAATCTCAGTTTTATAAAAATTGTATCTCTTTAGCACAAGGGAATGCTTTCCATATGCTGTGGGATTAAAAATCAGCGCATCGTTTAGCAGAGAGACATTTGGATAGATATATTCCGAGAAAAGCCTTCTTTCTCTAAAGAGCTACGTATTAAAAGGAAATTCAAGAGAGAGAGAGATTTTTGTGTACAGAGTTAACCATTAATACCCTGAAATAAAAGCTTAACATCTTTTGACAACTTCAGATTGTTCTGATCAGCAGCAATGGATAAAAATGACGACTTTTTAAGGAATACTCATACTTTTACAATTAGGGCCCAAAAGAATCATTATGATGATTTCATTTCAGCGTCTACTGATCAACAACACACACACACACCCACACCTCTCCCCCATAATATCATTGAGTAATCCATTTACCATAGCTAAAAAACTTGGATTGAATGACAAGCCATGTCTTAAGAAGAAATTTTTCCTTGCTTAGAAACTTAAACCTGGTAAAGCAGCTACCTAATTTTTATGCTTTGTATTGCTCTGCATCATTCTTTATCTCCTGAATGCTCTACCATTGCCTCACAAGTTAAAAAACCCACTGTTATTGATTGCATTCTCTATATTCAAATACACGCTATAACCATACCATTTCTTAAATTCTCAACTTATTCTCACAAATACAGTAAAAAATCTGGATTCCTCAAGTCATTCATTTTAAAACTTAAAATGAAGGCTCAAAAAGCTCTTTTTTTAAATTTGCCAGCATGTTTTTGAAAAAAACAAAGATGAAATTGGAAAGTGCTATTTTGGCAGAGGTATTATGAATACTAGCAATGTTCAACCCCCAATATTTACTGCAGGATCATAACAGCTCCTTTTAGCCACTATGTCATACCCAGAACTCTTTTCAGAATCACTGTTCCTTAATATATATCCCACATCATATAAAAATGACCTAATTTTCTACTGCTAGACATAAAACTCAATCATGTAAAAGCACTTTGAAGGCATCAGACTCTGGGATATACCAGATCTGTGGTAGCAATACTAAATAGCATTCATCAGAGAGCAGACTCCTGCAAGACCTTTTTTCACATTAAAACCTCCTTGGGTCATTCAACATTCCTTATTTTCCATTTACTTACATATTTATTGTAGAAAATGCAGTGTTAGTCCTATGACCCTCTTACCTTACTGCTCATTATCTTTGCATTGGAAGATTTCTGTCTCCAGACAGCAGGAATAAGTAAATATCACCAACACATTTTACAGCTCAATAGACTAAGAAACACAGCTTCTTGCTAGGCATGAGAAGATGAAAATGAAAATTAAGAAAGAAAGAGATCCCAGCCATAAAAGTATGAATACAATGCAGAGGAACCAACTCCTTTTTCCAGATCCCTGTCCTCCAGGCCAGGGAAAAATAAACTAGATACAAAATTTGAGGCTAAACTGTGCTCAGTTTGCATTCAGATTCAAATGTCACTCCAAACTGAAGTATTTCAGATTTATATCCCAAAGGTATTAGACTGACATAATTTCTCTATATAGACTCAAATGACCCTGTGTTCAAGTAGGATAGAGCTTCTCTGGTCCTGTCATTCAATAAGATGCAATGTTTTGAAAAACTATGCTTCTTTATGTTTTCCTTACATAAATAATAAAATTTAAACAAACTATACTTAAAATAAGAAACTGAGAGGAAATGAGGATGGAGGGTGTGTTTGTACAGAGAGATGCTTACCCCTTGTGACTGATTTTTGTTAATATTTATCACAGTACTTGCAAATTTGCTAACAGCTTGAAAAACAAATATCATAAAATATTTTAAGTCTACTAAATCTCTTCAAAAATACTGTAAGACATGAAGAATCAGGGAGTTAAGAAGAATTTGTTAAAAATGCGGGAAGAGCTAGAGACATCATCAGTAAGATGATGTTTACTGCCCCTTTGGTCTCCTCTCCCTCATGGGTGGTTCACCGTATCGTGGAGGCTTTGGTTACTGAGTGAAAGAAGTAAATACATTATTTGGTTCACCTCCTGTAGGCTTCATAGAAACAGTGGGAAGGGAAACATAAACAAGCAGAGCTGTGAGTGAAGTGGGCAGCATTACAGGCCACCCTGAGGTGTCTGCAGTTCTCCAAGTGGCTCATGATTAATGTAAGTGGAGAACTGAACAGTTAAAGTTGTTTATTCAACGAACAATACATTAGAGACTTCCTGACTTCTGAGGGGTCCTAATCTACTACTCTAGTGTACCTCATGGAGCAGTCATTACATAGCCCTGGAAGAATGTGTCCTGTCATTCTCACTAGCCTATGGCATGTGAAGGGTCTGCATTTCCCCTGCAAGAGAGGGCATTCATGGTATTCTGAGAGAACCAAAGGGATAGGAGGTACAAGTGAAAAGAGGACATGGCATGTGAACATTTGAAGGCAGCTGTTTGCATACTTTACACATTCTAAGAATACATTTCATAAATTAAAAGCAGTTTGTGCGTGTTTTCCCCATAAGCATAACCTATGAGCATGACAGTGCATGTAGAAATGTTATCCCAGTGTCAGTGTTTCTATCAGAAGCAGGTGTTTTATAGCACAGACCTGCTGGCACACTTACAAACCTCATACTACTCCAAAACTCATTTTAGACGGAAGATAATGCCCAGCTAATGCCCTGGCTCCAGCCTTGAACTTTGCCTGAGGTTCAGTTCAGTTTTGAATACTCAGTTGCTAAATCCATATTGTTATTGGAAACTTTAAGGGCTTTCATAATTGTTTGATGGCCCTGTAGCTGGCATCATTTTAGTGGTTTCTGAAAATACATTGAAGGTAACAAGAAATGCTACTGCCTAAAGACTTAAAGATTGCACAGCTAATGCCAGGCCATACATGCACATGAGCTGTGCTACACAGCATGGTCATTTCAGAGCAGAGAACAGAAACTTAATTTCAGCTTTAAGGCTTGTGAGTTGAGAGGAGATATAATGATTACATATGTACTGGACTTCGGGCTTTCAGTGCAAAGACTAAAGATGGGCAAAGTATCAGGCAGCAGCACCAAGTAGTTCTGTCTGCAGGTTC
Source organism: Hafferia zeledoni (assembly GCA_035583235.1). Classification (NCBI taxonomy): domain Eukaryota; kingdom Metazoa; phylum Chordata; class Aves; order Passeriformes; family Thamnophilidae; genus Hafferia; species Hafferia zeledoni. The sequence goes on from JAWWEV010000083.1 coordinate 99,134,548, forward strand.
CTGAACTTCCCCCCCTTGACTGTTTCATCCTTCCCAAAAACCAGGTGCTGCAGCCTTACTGTAAATCCAGGTTGAATAAATTGTTCTCATTAAAAATCTCTCAGTCTCTCTCTCTCTCTCTCTCTCACACACACACACACAAAAAAAAAAAAAAAAAGAGTGCTTCTAAATAAAAATCCTGCAACTGATCAGGCTGACTGGACAGCTGCTTACAGACTACAACCGAAGGGACAGCAAAATAGTGAGGTAGTGAGGATGGGAACAAGTTGTCAAAAATTCCTCGACTAGCACTGTTGGCAAAGCCAATGCAGTTCTGAATTTAAACCCTAAATCTTCTAGGGCATGATCTAACTGATACTTAGGAAAGTTGGTTCACGCTTAAGTGCCTGAATAAAAGAGACCTCAATCTCTTTCTCTTTTAGTTGTGATTTGGAGTAATGAAAACATTTTAGACAGAAGCATGATTGTTATGTTGATGATGTCTCTTAAACTATTTACAGAAGTAGTGCCAAGATACCACAAGAAAGGCTGAGCACAGAGTATTTCCAGCACATCAAAAAGCAGGAAGTATGGGAAATCTTTCCACTAGAAAAGCCTGATCTCATGGGATTTCCAGCTCAACTGCTTAACTCATGCTATCCCAGCATCTCAAAGAGTGGACTACATCAATTTCCTTAAATCTGCCTTCTCAGTGATTCATAGTAAAGCTGTCAGAGAAGTGGTGGAAACCACAGACATGTCACTGAGTGAGTTTAAGTGAGTCTCTTCACATATCATGCTTGAGGAAAGCCGCAGGTATAGCTGTTTAATTCAACTGCCAGTGTGACTTTCTCTCTCCCACACAGGGGCTTGTGGTAACTAAATCTTTATTGCTCAACAAGACTACACATTTTGCTGTGCTCTGATGGACTGTGTGCTAGGAGAAGGGGGAAGTGAAGGCCTGGATAGCAAGCGAACAAAACTACATACAACTGCACCTGTGTTTTGTCCAGCAAGAAACAGCACATAGGAACCACTTTCATGTCTACTCTTGGAGCTTCTGGGAAAACCGGCAGTACTATAGTAACATCTACAAGGGTCAAAGCAGTCAGTACAGCTGTCTTGGGACAAGCCTTGCAACAGGGTGCAAGGAAAAACATGGAGGGCAGCAAGTTCCCTTTGCAGGATTTGCATCAAGAAATCCATTTAAACAAGGTGTAATGATCTACAGTTAGTCTATGGAAAGAGTAAATGAATTGCTGTGAAGAATAATGTCTGTTCAGAAGCTTAGTTGACAGGGTGGTAACTAAGTTACAAGGTCCTAACAACTCTGCAGCATCTTAATCCCCATGGGATCTTGTCTCTCCTTATCTCCACCCACCTTGCATCTGATGACAAATCCTGCAGCAGTCCCCTGCTTCACCACATGCCTTGCAGTAAACAGAGACTGCTTCAAGCAGTCCAAGCCATCAAACCCTTCTAATTCAAAATAATCAAAATATTCCCTAGATAAGGTACATCCTGACACCAAGATACTAGTTGCATGGACATGGTAAGCAAGTAACTTGCTACCTGGGTTCAACATCCTAATGAAATTGCACCTATTGAAATTAAGGTCTGGCCTAGATAATCCACGAAAGGCAGCATGAAACTATGTCCAAGAGGTTTGCAGCAAAGGGTTAGTACAAGGTGCAGGCTCAAACTGCTGAACATCTGAGGTGTATTAAAGGCGTGTGTTGAGGGAGATCATATCATTTTAAAGACCCATTTAAGAGCAATGAAAGAACAAATTGCACAGGTTGCAAGAGGAGGGGATGGACAACAACGGGGCAGGCCATAGGAATGCAAGGAATCTCTCAACCTGGACTACAGCAAAGGCATAGTACTGTGCTTGTGGATACAAAGGCTTAACACCTCTCTTCCTCTTCAAGAGACAAATTGGTGTATCTATCAAAATGCATTTGTGCACTCCAGGGCAAAGGCAGGACTAATCCTCTTCCAGTTTGACTCAGTCTCACTGCAGGCTGAGCTGCTGAAAGACAGTTTACTGAGTGGCTGCAATCTCACCAAGCATCTCAGCCCAAAGGCTGAATGGATTTAAAATAAACTGAAGCAAGCTCCTCCTAAATCAAACTAAGCATCCACACTGCATCAAAATTTGTTTGAAGGTAAGTGTACCAGAAAAGACCCATATTTTCAGCAAATTAAGAACCCTATAGGAATACCATAGATTTTTTTCATGCTTTGAGTAGTACTGTTGCCTTAGGATTCTATATATTTATAGGTTTTTGTAGTATTTTATACACTTGTAGGTTTTATATAGTTATGTAGCTTCTTACACTTGAAATATTAGCTGGCAGCTTCTAACCCCTGTGCTACATTCCTGGATTCTGTCTTAAGGGTCAGGTAATAGAACATCTTGCTTGAAACTCATGTACCTACATTAGGACAATCAGATACCACTTTAGTCAAAGGAAGAGAGAGAACTCAGGAACCTTGGAAGAACTCCAAAGAGGGAAAAGAGACGTGATGATGATGATGATGATTGATGATGATGATGATGATGATGATGATGATGATGATGAAGTAAGGGATCTCAGGACCCTAGGCCCAATTCTAAGGGGGTGTGTCAAGGGGCAGACCCAGGGGAGGTTTGGGGAGTGACATCAAGGTGGCCTGAGAGTAGACAATACTCAGATTGGATAAAACGTTGAGTTATGATAATTAAGTATAAATTGTAAGATTTCTATGTTGTAGCACGCTTGCATCAACATCTGTAGACCTGAAAAGCTTATCAGCAAAGAACTGTTTTCTACCTTTACCCAGATTAATATTGTCTCAGAAAGTTCTTCAATTTTAGGCAACAGTATGCTGTCCAAGACATTGTTTGGGCTTATTATGCTAAGGCTGATAAGCATGTACAAAGGCTCAGGTACTAACAATTTTATGTGTTTGATAGTTGTCTTAATTTTTGACTTGATGAGGATTATTTTAATTAATATGGAAACTGTCTTAATTAAAATACATGGTGGGCAAAACAGACTAAGACAAGAAAAAGCTCTATCCCTGCCTGGTAGAGAATGTAACTTTTACCACAAGACACCCTGGTCAAAGAGATGCATCCAAAATGTTATCCTATATCCAAACCACAGAGAATAGCATAGTCATTAGGAAATACTTCTAGAATAGCACATTGAAAATGCCATGATTTTGACATTCACAGAGATACATCTGGGCATGACCATCATACTTTCAGAAGAAATTTTCAAGCTTTTCAAGACAAGTTTTTGCTGAGAAACAGAGAGCACAACATAAGCCATTATTCAGTCTTGTTGAATACTAATGCATGTTTCCAAGAATAAAAAGTGACCAAAAAGTCTGGCAAGAAAGCATTGATAGTGACAACATACAACAAGCAACACGAAAATCCCTTTGAAGTGAACGACAGAAGGCTAAATCAGCCTCAGAGCAGTTAGAGAAGGAATAAGAGGTACTGAAGACATGTGGGGAAAGTAGAAATATTAGGAAATCATCAAATCACAGGAGTGGGGACTGTTATTTGAGTCCTTGAAAAATCATCAGGATCCTTTTGAGCTTCTGAAGCAGTATAAAAGAAGAGGCAGATAAGAAAGCCTGCTGATGTCTGTAATTAAATGAGAACTGGGTCATACTCAGAAACAAAAGCATTTTTCATCCTTTTAAAGAAGTCAATGGCACTAGAGCCACCTGAGTGATGACAACAGCCTGTCATACAAATCCTTCAATACTTCATATATAAAAAAAGACACCTTCTATGTGTATGCATGCTTGTGTGTGTGCATCCGTACTTGTTACAGAGGCAAGGAGAATTACAAGGGGTTTCTAGGTGTATGCAACAAAAGTATGGAAAGAAACAGCTACGCTCAGTACAAACAGAGTTACCTACTTATTCTAATGAAAGTATCACTATCCTATTGTAGCTCTTTTCTGCTTCAGCAGAAGTTCTTTTTATTTAAACATTAACAGGACAGAACTTTCTGATTCACAACTAAGCAGTCAGAGTAGTTAAACTATGGATTTTCTATGTCTAGCAATACTGTGCAAGTCACAGAAATGTTCTCCCCAGGAAAAGATAAGGGGAACAAAGTGCTTCAAATGTATGGCTGGCATGTCAGCAACTTTTATGATGGCACCAGAGAGAGCCAAGATGCAATTTGCCCTCCCAGTATGTTATTTCACAGCTGGAGAAATGCAGCTGTTGATTTAGAGAACACAAAGAGGTTTAAGAAGTTCCTGAAAGGAGTCAGACCTCTGGGTGCCAGGTTCACAGGCTGGAAAAATGGGGCTAGCTCCTTGTTTACAGGGAGCACATAGCTGTGGAGGAGGGAGTGAGGCAGTTGTCTGGGCTTTTTAGACAGGTCAGGGCTACTCAGACTTGGCCAGCATGTCAGATTCAACTGCTCTTTCCCTTGAGCTCAGAAATAATAATGGTCTGTTTTCCCTTATTTATGTTCTTTCAAGCACACTGCAATTTTTATGCTTCACTTGCTGGCACATGGATCAATCACTGTAGGACCTGATTTACAACCTGTATTCCAGACGTTCCTTCTAGCAAGGGGGGTTAGGGACAAGTATGTTTAAACAGTCTTTGTGCACTGTCTCGATTTGGCTCCAGGAGATATTTGGAAATACAAGGTGATGGAAAGAGGCTGGATCCTCTATCATTTATACTAATTAACTTCTGAGCAGTGAATCAGTCTGACTGTTTCCATAGAATGAATTCAAACTTTCAGCCCTTGTCAGAGAGTTTCTCCTTAAAAGGCTGTTTTGTTTTCCAAGACATATAGCACAATCTTGCAATTCATTATGGATGGCTTTTCTACATTAAAAGGAAAAGGGATTGTTTCATTGGAGAAAACTAAACAAATCTGACATCCCACACCATGTATTAACCACATGTAAGAAGCCTTTAGTTTAAAGCCAACACATGACCTTCTCCCTTGACACATGGGACACAAGCAATAATACTTGTTTTGATGACCAATTTTAAGTGTATCCACATAAAACCCACCACCGTTAGAGCCCATTCAAGAGAAGATACAGAAGACAGACCTCCCCCAAGGAGGAAGAGGCAATGTATGATGAACTGACCACAGCCTCCACTCCCCATCCCCGTATGCCACTTGGGGAGGACGGGTAGAAAACTGGAAGTGAAACTAAGCCCAGGAAGAAGGGAGGGGTAGTGAAGGTGGTTTAAGATTTATTTTTTATTTCTCATTATCCTACTCTGATTAGGTAGCTAATAAATTAAGTTTTCCCAAGTCTGTTTTGTCTGGAATAGTAATTACTGAATGATCTCTCTCTGTTCGTATCTCAACCCACAAGCTTTTAGCTATGTTTTCCTTCTCCTACCCAGCTGAGGTGGGCAGGGATAGAGCAGCTTTGGTGGGCACCTGGCATCCAGCCAGAGTCAATCCACCACATCAACCTAAAGCTCATTTAAATACATGTGAGCTTTTAGATTCTCTTCAGCATACTTTGGCCTTGATTTATAAAACACTGATGGGCTATGCAACTGACTGCACACAGCTGATGTAGCATCCTCTATCTTTCTTGTCTCTGGATATTTGCCTTTACACATAGGTACACCAATCCCAGCATAGTTATACATAGAAGGCACTCTACTTTCCAGTCAGCCTTATTCTTGTCAAGACTTCTAGCTACAGAAATTGAGACAGAGACTATAATTGTAAATAATCTGAAGCAATCCTAAATTAAACCAAACCAACTCTTTGTGGTTCATCAGATTTTGTAGTAACATTCAAAGTTGAACACAAGCTGATGATTACCTCACATCATGCTATTCCACAGAAACTTTCCTTTTTTTTTTTTAATGTCATTGAATCATGACATTAAAGAACAGATCTGCAAGGGGCCTTCAGGTACCTGGTTCCTACTTAGTGGGAGTTTAGCAGGGATTTTGTGTATGTCATAATCATCCTATTAGAGTTAGGAAAATACCTTTTCACACATTAGTCAATTGTGAACTTGACTTGCAAATTCTAAACTTCTATTTATAGTGCTTACAAGAGGGGCTTGTCTCCCTATCAGGGCTGCTGATGAGGACCTGATGAGCTGTTGACCAAGGAAAATGACCCAAAGCACACTCCACACAAGATGGAAATGAAGGCACAAAAGGCATTTATTGAAGGACAACACAGGTATTTATAGGGATCTGAGGGAAGGTTCTAGAACTTGGATGTGACTGGGTAAAAGCAGGGGCGGAGTGTATAACTAGGGCAACCAGATAGCCAATGGGAAAAACTTGTCAAAGGCAGGAAAACTAACCAGTGAGAAAGCAGACTCTTGGGCAAAGGTGGGAAAACTGCTGTGAGGGGAAGAAGACAATACAGAGATTAACTGGGATAAACGTGTGGGTAGGAACTGCGGGGGGGGAACAGTAAACCTCTCAAATTAAAACCCATATAATAAAATGCAGTGAACTTAAACTAAACTTCAATGGTAAAAGTCTCTAATTGGTGCTGCGACTCTGATCTGGATTAATCCTCTGTGTCACCATCCTCGTAAGTCCGTCTTCGAAGATGATCTTTCCAGTCCATATATGTACTCCCACAAGGACCCACCAGCCCCTTGAACATCAGTGTCCTTATCATCTCTCAGAGCTCATGACAAGGTCGTACTCAAGCACACCCCCACAACACACAAGGAAAGCCTGGTTTTGTCCCTCAGAGAGGACTCATAGCTTGGCACAGCCACCAAAGGCACCTCTCCTGTCCCAGGGAGCACGAGAGGCCAATTCACAAAGTCTTGTCAAGTATCATATCCCAGAGTGTGAGAAAGATTACTGTGCTTCACAGCAACGAGCAGTGTGATGAAGAAACCACCATACATCACACACATCACCTGCAACTGTGTCAGTCAAGAGAAAGAAAGATGCTTCACATGTCTGTGCTGACATCCATTGAAGAGCTGACAGGCCATTCACAACACAAGCAGAGCACTAAGAGAACAATGAAACTTCACTGTAGTCTGTAAAGTCTCTCACCAACAGCACTTCATCTTAACTAAGCACCAAAACCAAATATAACAGTCACTATTTTCAAACTGGAATGCAACCAACCAGTAACACTGCACCTTCACACAGAGTAGGCACTGGCTACCCACCCATGGGAATACCTCTGCAAGGGGTCAACAAACAAATATTCCTCTACATTTCCCCATACTCTCTTGAAGATACAGTGTGAGAAAAATGGTCTTACCAGATTTTCTTCTGGCTCCTCTGATGCAGAGGGTGATGAAACATGGAAGATGGTGCACCAAGAGGTGGATGGTTCATTTGGTCTCTTGGCTCCATTCATGCCCAGAAAAGTAAAGCTCTGTGCCTTTACACAGAGAGGCTTGTTATGGTCACATGAGCACTACCTACCCATGCCAAGAGGATGAAGCTGCTGATGGAAAGATCCCTTAAGATAAAATAGCAGGAGCTGGCTTTGGTGAGATTTAGTTTGGGTCTAGTCCTTGCAGGAACAAAGAAAGTAAGCAAATAGTTTCCTCTGCCACAGAGATGCACAAACCAAACATCTTCCTATAGGGGACACAGGTATTCCAGAGGAGACATAGGAGTGATGGAGCTGCATCACCACGTCACCCCATATCCACACAAAATTTGGTTAGATGAAGCAACATCTCCCTCAACACTGAACTACATTATAGATGTGTGAGAGATCTTTGGGGTACTGGAAGTGAAATAATTATGAAACAGAATGACTTGACCGCTTTTATTGCTGTGATTAGGCTAATTTCAGTAACAAAGCTGCCCTCACACAGTGCTGCATTGTGCTACTGCAATCTTTATATATCCTTGCCAAAAATGCTGAGGCTACTCCTGGGAACTTTTAAGAGGACTTTTGCTTCTTTTGTTCTTGTCTTGACGAGCTCCATGGAAAATAATGTGGTTGTAAGCTGTTTCCAGTACTGACCTGTATCTAGTAAGCGGTCTTCAGCCCTGAGCATTTGCAGCTCTTAAGAACAGATTTAGAAAGGATTCTTGACAGATGTCAACATTTCTGGAGAAAAAAAATATTGACAAAAGACTGAGGTGTTCCACTGAGACATAGGTTTCACTTCATAAACTCAGATCAAGGGATGGATTATTTGAGATTTGCATGTGAGATCAGTTTTTAATCTGGAAATAAGGAAGCAAGGAACCTGGAAGAGTAAAGTCTGGGTGAAGGAAAAGTATCAGTTGTTCAAAAATTTCTGGGAGTTCATATTTCTAGATACCTGATAAAAATCAGAAGGAAAAACTCCATGTTTCTGGAAACAAGATCTGGGTTTGTACCCATTTGATTGATCTGTAGTCCTTCCCATTTGGTGTTCCTTGTGCAGATCCTCAGAGCTACAGGAGCCCAAGTGGGGCAACCCAGCCCCGACTGACACCAGCTTACCTCCACCACACCTATCCATACTGACTGCTGCCCAAAATGGAGGTGAGCTTAGAGAAAGGGAGAAATGTGACTCTCAAAGGCTAGAATCCATCCAGGAGTAGTCCTAGCAAGGGCGCAGACACTTTGCTGCCTGGGAAGAGAAATCCTCCCCCTGCCATGGAGACTATGGGGCCTGTAAGACCACAGAAAGTCTCTGGCAACATGTTCAGAAGGGGAGGAAATTTTCACTGAATTATGATTCTGACCACAATTATTTCACTCTTGAGTGAGGTTATTATTATTTTTTTATTTTTGTTTTAGGAGGCTCTGTTTCATTAGAAGCGGGAAGTCTGTGTATACAAACACTCATGTAGTATAAAAATCAATAAACAGCCTTCTCTATTATAATCATGAAAACAATGAAAAAACTTTTGAAATCTTGTGCTGTAAGAATAGGAATAAACAGTGCTTTAGTGAGCAAGTTCCTGTTTCTAATTAGACTTGGACAAAGTGCCTCATTGGGCAATGAGGCCATTGTCTTCTCCTCAGAGGTAGGAACACAATGCTTCTCTAGTGGTTGTGAGTTAATGCAGTAGTGATAAGGTTGAAACAGGGACATGTGTGTCCCCAGCACTGCTGCCCTGAAGGCAGGAACTTTTTTCATAATACACTTGTGCAGAAACAGCCTTGCAAGTTTCATAGTTGTTGAGTACAGAACAAAGTATGATTCTTTTTGTTTGTTTCTGTGCTCAAGATATTTAGTGGTTGCCAGAAAGTTATGGGACTCTGGTCAACAAAGATTTTGGTCATCAAAGTGGCAATTAGAGCTGGCCATGAGAATTCTGATGGCATGTCATTGCACTGGAAAACTCTGATTTGTCAGAGCCAGAAATTTTCATGTTAAAACATATCTGTTTCAATTAAACATCAAACCACAGGTAGTTTTCCACTGGAAACTGGCTTCCTACCAGCAAGCCTGGTGGGTTGCTTGGGACACAGGGACTGTAGGCTTGCTGCCACCAAACTGGGAGCCTGGTTGCATCGGGAGATGTGGCTGAAGTCAGCAGTCCTGAAGTATAAGCTCCCATTCCCAACCTTGGTTCCTTGTGCTGCTCCGTAAGAAGCAGCAGCAAGACTAGAAAGTAGCATGCCCTGGGAAGTATATTTTATTTTGGAAATACCATGCGTCATTGTTTCCTATTCCTATTTCTTCCCTATAAACTTCTTTTTTGTGGGAAATTTTGAAATAACTGGGTTTGTTCCAAATCAGAACAAAACCAAATGTCAGAATTTCCCACGAACCAGGAATCTGATAATTTGGCCAGTCTTTCTGGTAATAATCCAGCAAATTTTCAGTAAAATCAGATGTGCTGCTTGATGGCAATGAGCAGTTGGATTTTCTATACAACTCTGAGTGCTTCTCAAAGCACTTAACTAATAAAATAAATTGTCATTTTGCTTTTAGCTGCCAGTAGGTGAAGGCACAAGCAGTACCCGGACCAGGACTCTTCTCCCAGGGGAATGTCCTCACTGCTTGGTAAGGTTACCACAGCATGACCTGCTGAGTCCTTAGAGAAGGGGAGCAGCCCTGCTCTGAAAACACAGTGAGGGAGGGGGGAAGAAGACAGATGCCAGACTCCTGGCCTGTGTCTTATTAAGCAATATTATAAAATTACAAGCTCTCAGAGTAAGATGGGCCAGTGCAGAGCACAGATTCATCTGAAGAGAAATATGATTTGTGTGAAGTATCCTTCACTTACCTTTTGTGCTGGCCTTATGAAATGATAAAGGGTTGGTTTGGGAGGGAGAATACAGATCAGCAACAGTTTAGCTTGTGACCAGTGGGAAACGAGGATGGCAGCAGTTACTTCCCTACTGATATTTGTATCAAGAAAGCATGTTTCAAAATCCATCATGATCAGATCTAGAATGTCCAGCGTTTTTTACATCCTCACTTCACGGGGTAAGGTGATACCATAGCGATTCAAGCATAGCCCAAAGCTCCAAGAGGAAGGGCCAAACTCCAGGTTTGTAATGACTTTTTCATAGGGCTTGTGATTTTCTAAGCCATCATCACCACCCAGGGCTCTATGCTGCCCTCTCCAACCTAGCTAAGATCCCAGTGACAGCAAAGGGATGGTACACTGAATATCACATGCATGCAGGTACTCCCAAAGCTGCTAATGGAGATTTCTCTGCAAAGGAAAGTGGCTCAGTCCTTTCTGAACTTGATAATTCCCAAAAAGCTCCACCATGGCCAGCACAGGGAAGGACAGCTGCTGAAATTATACCTGAATAACACCTGAAACCATGAGCCCTGGACTATTTAAGGTGCAAAATAACTAATTTAAATTCTTTTTTTGAATGTGAGACTTGTGTGGTCCTTATTTATTCACATGTGTTTAGTACAGAGTATTTCTGTATATCAGCACTTCCCAGGACTAACCACTTAGAAATTATACCAATTTAAGAGGTGGGAGAAAAAGAAAGGAGCAAAGTAGCAGGAGAGAGCATTCATCAATGTCTTCCCAAGCAGATAACATGCCTTTAAATGAATAAGGCTCAGTCAAAGGAAAAATAGATTAAAAAAAATTTATCCAAATTTTACTTACAATCACTTTACTCCAAAAACTAATAAGGGCTACACAGGGTTCTGCTTCAGAGACAACTGAAGGTAGCTGAGCTGATACATAAACTTTCTCTAGCAGACAGCCTGTAAGGACTGGAAATTATTGGTGTGTATCCAAAACTCGCTGTCATCAAACTCAAAGCATGGAGAAAGCATTACAACCTCCATGTGACTATGTTGTAGCAATCACTAAGGCCTTCTGTATGTTTGCTTCAAAATACTTCAGAGCTTACTATGGATACTGAAACAGAGACACCTGCTACGCTGCTTTATTTGTTCCCAGAGAAACTGCTGTGAAGCAGCAAGAACATTTCACAGAGCACTGTGCTCCTAGGGCTGGCCTCTCAGATCGTCTCTCTAGAACAAAGGTGGCATGGGGGAAAGTCTCTAAGTCATGCTTTTTTGGACATGGTAGTTCAGAGAGGAGACCTGCTGTTTCCTCTCTGTATTTGGGAGACAGGGAGATGCATGGGACTACGCTCTTTATCCCTTACTACACTCTTACAGAGATCCGAAAGGAGAGTGCTCTCTGCTTCACACTATCCCTTTCCTGACATCCAAATAAAAGAAAGGTGCTCTGTTCCCAAAACAAACCTCTGAAAAGTTATCATCCCATGACCTGGAAGGCAAAACTGAACAAGTTAATCCTTCCTAGGCTACTGACCTCTAAACTCCGGTCTGAACCCCAGCTCATGATTTGGATCCTGTAAGTCACAGGCACATGAAGAAAAGTTGGTGTTTATGCATCTCTGCCTTTCTCTCTCTCCTCTGTCTCACCACAGGAGAAAGCCAGCATTATAAGCTTTATTCAAGTTTCAGGTGTTTATAAGCATTTATTACCACTTTTCAAGCGCACAGCAAGTAGATATTCTGCCAGCTGGTAAATGCACTGGCTAAAAAAAAGAAATCTGAAGAAAGGCAGCTCCCAGAAAAATAAGACATATAGGAAAACATTAGCCACCAATTCCCAATTTGAAATCTGGAAATCAAAAAGACATTTCTGATCCCTGTCAGCAAGTCCCAGTCGTGCACTGCTAGGACAAACAGTTGTGGGGTACCTGGTAACAGCCTGGCAGTGAATTTGTCTGAGGGTGGCCATCTGCGTGGTTGTTGTACACAAGGTTTTTATTTCACTCTCTTCTATTAATAAGGTTAATAAGTAGAACCATGTGTTGTGCTTGTGTGTGACATGCTAGGCACATTTAATGCAATACAGAATCTCTCAGTCCATACTTCAGAAGAGTTTAAAACAACAAAATATGTTCATGAAGGTAACCTTCCTGAGGCAAACAAAAAATAAGCTGAGGCCAGCAGACCAACTGAAACTCCTCCATTTTTCTGCTCATGCCCTCAAGCTGGTAACATGAACCCCAGACAGCAAGATGTCAAACACTCACATTTATCGCTGATGTAGCTGATTGATGTCAGATGATGGTTTCATCAAAGAAACAACCATGGAGCCTGGTACATGTTACTAATGATTGGGAAAGTTGCACAGAGGAGATCAAAAAGGCAATGGAAAAACACAGAGAAAGAAAAAAAGGAGAAAAGAACACCAAAAATATCATCTCTCCTCTCAAGGGATACTGTCCCCCACTCACAGCTCACTTACACAATGAACAAACAAAAAAGAGGTACAACAGTTCAGTAAGTAAATAGCCTCCACAATACAGCCCTGCTATTTATGCAAACTTTTCATTCACATCTTGAGCTTCTGACATAAAAATAGGTACAAACGAGTCCTAAATATACATTAGAATCTACTGACTCACAATTTAACTGATAATTTGGCCTTCTCCACAGAAGTTGGATGGGAGTTTCTATACAGTTTCTTCAAGAAAGACAGTTTCTGTATTGTGCATGTGACTTTCTGTTGCTATGCCAGAGTAGTCTCCACAGTAGACCATCTGCAATTTCAGATACATTCCCAGAAATCTTTTCTATATTCCTTATTTTTAATAGCTGCTGCTGTTGGTGGCAGTGGTCCTTTGTTCCTCAAAAATTTGTACCATGGTCTTTCATGATCCACAGGTTCATCTTTTCAAAGGCTTGATGACTTCACATTAGAAAAGGTTTTATCAGATCAATATGAGTGCCAGCAGTGGTACATAATTTTTCTTACAACCACAGCTGTGGATGGTTATTTCACAGGTCATTTGGCATACACCACACAATTTTATGTGCTTTCAAAAACATTTTCAAGGGAAAGAAAAAGTGGAGCACTTTTCTGTAGGTGTCTTTCCAATAAGCTTTGACCTCCTTGTTTCTACCTCTGAATTGCCATGGACATAATGACTTTCCATGGGTGAAGTTATTACTTCTAAAAAGGGACAGCATTCCGGTGCTACCATGTGCAACAGGTTGATTACAGTCCTATGAGATGCATAAATCAAAATGTCATGGCTTAGCATTTGATGACTGCTTGCCCTAACATAAAGTCCAGTTGCTTGGTAGCAAGAAAGTAATTCTTTATTAAGGAATTGCTTAATTTTATATGATGTACACAAAGAGACAAATGCATTAAATTTGACAAACCTCCAAGGGAAGGAAGCAAGAAGTGGAAAAAAAAAAAAAAGAACCTTGGAGGCATAAAATTTAACATTGGCTACTAAGACCTAAGTAACTTTTACCCAACTTGCTGTGAGCAGGGAGCATTTCAGGACAGTTTCATTGTGCATGTGAGAGTATTCAGTTACAATTTTATCTCTGTAAGCTGTGATGGTGTTGATTTGGCAAGCAGTGGGACGTTGTTATTCCAGCTGGGTAACTTTTAATGGGAACAGGAATCCATGCTATTCATCAGATACTTGAATTGACTAGTACTTCTTATTTTAAGGTATTAAGGTTTAAAAAAATTGGGAATAGGATTTTGCAGAATCAAGGCACGGGAGACACAAGAGTACTGCAAACATTTTGTAAATGCACCATTGGCAGAGCTTCTTTTTACTTCGCTGTTTTCATGGAGAAGAGTAAAAGCAAGTAGCTAAACTTAATGGTTCCCTTCAAGCTTTTCAGTACAGACCATACAATTGCACAAATGATACTTTGCTTTTTAATCTTTTCTCTTTTTTACAGACAGAACTTCAAATTTTGAGATTTTTGCCCCAAACAGTAGCCCTAAACTACATCAAGAACTTCCTGTGGTTCACAGAGCTTGTGTTTGTTTTCTCATTGAAAAGGGCAGTTTTTAATTTCTAATACCAAAACAGATTATGCCAGTCATGTGAGTGTCTCCTGAAGTGTTTGTGGGGGGCTGATATTTTGGAATTGTCGGGGTTGGGAGACACTTCAGAGTCTCAACAAAGCAGGGTCCAGATTAATCCTCAGTTCAGGGTAGACACACCCCAGAGTTTTGGTTTAAACAACCTGAGAAGGATCAAAACTCAGTCCTGCGCCTATCCTGTGTCCAGGTTAATCTACAAGGGAAATCTCTACCTCTTGAAAAGCATTGGCTTTATTGTCTTCCCAAAGGCAACACCATCAGGTGACATATTAGATCAACACAAGCAGCAGAGAGCAGCTATTGTAAATCTTTTCTGAAAACACACTACCAAACAGAGTGTTTCATTTATGTTTCTGGACATACATTCTTAACTTTCTGGGAAATATTCCAGTGGACAAGTTTAGAGTCAGCAATATTTTTTGAAAAAGGATATTTTAAGGAGTAATCTCACTGACTGATGTGAGTATTCCCATTACAAACTCACCTGTGGGAACTATACCGCTCTTACCAGGAAATACTATGCAACCTGTTAGTTTAAGAAAATTTGCCCAGCATAATTTGAAAATCAGACACCAAAATGAGAAGCTGCTCATGAATGAAACTGCATGGAGGAATATAATTTCCTGAATCTCTTAACATACACACACACACACACAAAAAAAAAAAAAAACAAAAAAAAAAACCAACAAAACAAAGACCCAAACGTGTTTGAACATGGATCACATAAAAGCAGCAGAGACTTTTGTTACTAGACCCCCATTGGTCGTATCCTTTTGTTCCCAGCTTGCAAATTTTACCCTCAGATTTACATTTGCAGTGCTTTAAGTTCAATCTATTGTTTTTTCAGTTCTATATTGAGGTGTGAGAATGGAGAAAATGGCCCAGCTACTAAAATGTCCTGAATATCAATGAAGAAAATGATAATTCAATGAAATTAATGAAAATTATGACCCTCTTGTCACAATAATGATTTAGGCTCACAATTCTGGTCCTTTCACACTGTCAAATATGTGCTGTACCAATACTGATGAGACTCTGACAACACAAGTTTCTTCTGGTTGTTGTAACAAGTTAACCGACAATTAAATTACATTTGTGCCCAGTCTATTGATAATGGTACTTGAAGAAAGCCATCTACTAATGAAAATACCAGTATATCAAAATTTAAGAAGGTGACCATCAGTTTTTCACTAACCACTAGTCACCTTATTGATTTTACCTAGGTATATTGAAAGGCAGTTATCAAAGTGGAAAGCAGCCAGGCAGAAAGGGACCTGGGGGTATTCATTGACAGGAAGCTCAACATGAGCCAACAGTGTGCTCAGGTGGCCAAGAAGGCCAATGGGATCCTGTCCTGTATCAAAAATAGTGTGGCCAGCAGGACCAGGGCAGTGATCCTTCC
>JAWWEV010000083.1:99152206-99218783 GCA_035583235.1 Hafferia zeledoni
CCATGATCTAGTAAATGGACTAGAGTTGGACCAGGGTTGGACTCGATGATCTCTGAGGTCTTTTCCAACCCAATCGAATCTATGATTCTATGATTCTATGATTCTATTCTAAGTTTATAGTACAAAAACATATTATAGTATTTGCCTATGAGCATCATCTTAGAGTTGTCTCAAGTGATTCAGATTCATATCTTACATATGTTCTAAAAAATATGTTGATCTAAGAAACTATCTGAAAGAGAGAAAGAATAAAACAGCAAGACTGTCAAAACTCAGCCTTCTGGAAAATGAAGACTACATTGCATGATATAAAATTCTAATACACAAAATTAAACTGAAAAACATTGACTCAAATAACTGACAGGCGAGTACTAGTTGCATGTAAAAGCCAAAAATAAAAGTAGGTTTTGATTTATATTCAGGTAATTTTGGGCTTATGTGTGGACCACACAATGTGTGTGTTTGTTCTATACAGAAAAAACGGGACCACCAGGGAGTCTTAATCTCTCACAAAATGCGGAAAAATACTGCATATTGAGGTACCTTGCAAGTGAGTTCACTGGAAAGTATATTGCTTTATCCACAGAAATAGAACTACTCTTTGTAACTTTGTCTTATTTATAGGTCTGGCTTTTGGACTGTGTTTCTGCTAGGCAACCAGTCATCTATACATCATTTATAAAAACAGTGCTATTAACTCATAAATAACAAACACAGCATTTCTAATGCCCACTCACAAATCTCATCATTTGCACCTCATGTACTGTAGCCCAGACTCTTGTACCAACTACTGAAGATATAATCAAGGCTGTGGGCACTAGAATTGAAGGTCTCTCTAGGTCAAAGTGCATTTTTCATACTCCTCAAGAGAGCACATGCAATTGTGCAAGTGCAAGACTGACTGATAGCTCATACCATAAAAAACCAAAGTGCCTCCCAAAAACACAAAGGCACATACCCTGTAAAGAAGCCTGCAGAGCAATGACATAACCATGAATTTGGGAAATGATCATTAGTATTGACCCTTCATCATCAGGGCATTTCCCCCAGTATCTATGCCAAGCCTACATTGCTGCTGGCTACAAAGCCAGGCTGGAAGCAGCAAGTATCTTTGGCCACTTCTGGTAGGTCTTTTGATCAAGCCAGGATGTCTCTTTTAGGGAGCACACTATGTCGGAGTCCCCCAGCTAACCCAGCTGCGAATCAACCAGCACAAAGCAGCTCCTACCCATGCCCAGGTTTCCTAGGAGGGAAACTAGGACAGGACATATGGAAGAAAGTCTTACATCCCACCTGGCCACATGCTGCTGCTATAACCCAAGCTGCACCTCTGAGGAAACACAAACGGTTTCATAATGGTTCCCGTTGTGAAGATCCCTCTTTCTTTTACTGTTTTGTCTGGATCTGTGATCCCTTCAACCCTCCAGCTGGGCATGGGTCAAGTGACTAGGAAAGCAGATCCTTGTGCAAAGCAGTCCTCCAGTTGCCTTCCCCACTTCTGGCCCCTTTCTGCAGTAGCAGACAGGAAATTCCTGTTATCCAAGCACAAAATTTTGTGATAAAACAAATTTTTAGTTATTATTTCTCCAGTGTTGACTTATGCTTTGCATATTTCAAACTGAGAAAATTGTGAAAAGATGTCTTGAATATAGCAATCTTAATTATAATACCTTCTGTTGTCAAGACACCTTACAGTTCTGAAAGCTTTTGCTTTTATCTAGGATTTGAAGTCGAAGTGAAAAATAGTTATGCTCAAGTCATCTTTTTTCTCCTCAAAGAACACAGCATTTGTATCCATTTCAATTTTGCTGGTATTAGTAAAAGTCTAAGAGGTTATAATTTAACCTGACTGCCTTTCTGATAGAACAAAAATCCCTGGGGAAGGTGGAGGTTTTCCAATGTGCTTTTTAAAAGCATGTTGGTTATTTAGATTGCTAAATATGCTTTGACATAGCTGTGAGATGTTTAGGAAAGCACTCTGTAATGACACTGGCTGATTCTTCTCAGCCATTTCATGCATAACAGATAAATTTGCCCCTGCCTACACAGTATAAACATGTTTCAATGCAAAAAGATATAAGTGAAAGGTGGAATAATAGATTTCAAGAAGGAGCAAAGGAACACTCCCCTAGATCTAGGAGCATTGTCATCAGGTCTATCCATGCACTTGTGTCAATGGTACATTTTAATTGTTTAATCACACTTTGCCACCTATATCTTGAGACATTACTAACCTAGTATAAATAACAGCAGAAAAAGCTTTTAACTTGTTACACCAAAGATCACTTTTTTTTCCCCAGCCTCTTGTGCCAGAATATCTTGGCTATTTATTCTGTTTGGAGAACATGCCAGGCAGTGCCTCTTAAAAGGGATCACTTTTTATTCCATCCAAAAGTGTTTTAATACATTTAGGCACTCTAATTTTTCTTCCTTATAACACATGGCTCTATGCTAGCACTGAGGGAAGTATTATTTTATTTAAAGCCATCCTATTATCCAGCCTCCAGCTGTCTGGGAACACAAATTAGGAAAGCACAGCTAGATATTTTTACTATGTGTGATGCCTCAACCACAACATATAAGGTTGATCAAAGGGTTGTCTATAGTATCCAGCAAAAATTGTATTGTGGGGTTGCCCCTGTTTTGTTTTTGAATGGCCATTTCAAAACTTCAGCTTCCAGGCCCTTACATTGTTTTTTTCTTTATCATGCAAAAGCAGCATGTTCTATATTATTCTTCAGATGGTAGTAGGGAAATAAAATGTAAATGTAGAATACTCCTCAGTTTTTCTGCTTGCCATGGCTTGGCTTTATCTTCCCACACTAAGCATGTACTGGGAAGAAGAGCTGCCAGTGTTTTAGCAACCTGAACATTAATAAATCATAGGAGCTTCTAGAATCACACTAACACAGCAAGATGAATGAGATGGTGCTGGTTTCAAAAAGAATGGATCCCTGAATACATGCAAACCTGTCCCAGACCAAAGTATGAGAGAAACACCTCCAGACCTCATGGTTTGACCTGAATCTATGGGCAAAATTACACTTGCCTGCAATTATTGTGAAATGAGAGTGGGTTTTAAGTGTATTCTCCTTCAATAATTGTTGTGAGATCAAGACACCACATTTTCCCAAACTGGTCACTTAAATCAAGAAGTGCTCACATAGTTTGCAATAATTCATTTCAGAGTTCAAAAGATGCAAAAAGGGGGCGGGGGGCAAACAAGAAATCAAACAAACCACCCCAAAAGCAAGGAGAAAGGAAATTTTCCCTGAAGCTATGTCTAGACTGTGGGATCCAAGAGTACTTCCCACTCTCAGATCCTAGTGTGAACCCTTGCTGAGTCCTGATTCCCTGTCTGGATGAGGTCTGGGCACATCACACAAAAAGTCACAGAAGACTAAAAGTATCCTGGGAAAATAAAGACAAAGTCAGACTGAAATTATTGGTCTTGATGCAACCTTTTACTTACTTGTTGTCTTAGGGAGAACACCTTGCTACATGACTAAGAAAGTTTCTCCAGACCTTAAATTTGAGAACTTCTCTTTTTCACATAATTTCAGTCACTTTTCACCAGTAGCCTCCCTGATTAAATGCTTTGCTTCTCAGCAGTAATGCTAGGAGTTCAGTTCAATACCTCTTTAAAAGCCAAATCCTACTAGGTGTAAGAGAGCACAAGTCACTAGTCTGGGTGTTACTCAAAGAGCCTGAAGTTGTGATGTGTTGTTGTTGTTGTTGTCGTCCTCTTGTGTCTCAGCTTCAGTCAGTTTTCTACATCAATTAGCAACATCAGTGCCTGGTTCTGGTAGTGAAGACAGCAATTTGGGGGGGTTGTCTGTATGCCTGAAGTCTCCTCTTAGGTATTGAACAAGAATAACATCTCTTACACATACATATCTGCTCACTCAAAATTTACTGCTTAGTTTGAAAACAAATGGAATTAACCACAGTATCACTACTTTTAATACAAAAAATAGTCCAATCTTATCCAAAGAAACTGAATATATTCCCTCTGCAGTTATCAGATTCAGGGTATCACACCATCTGGACCAGCATGATTCTTTAGTACTTTGGGGCTCTCCAGGCAGGTACTGATAACTTCTGCTTACATAATTGTGCTTTCCACTACAGAAGACAAATCTTTCAGAAGGCTTGATTATGTCAGATCATGAATGGGGCAAAAATCCCTGCCAGGGTGCCCCAGATTTGCACTGAACTGGATCAGCTCTGAACAGCGTCAGCAGCTAAGACATATTTTGGTGGGCAAAGTATGTCAGTCTCAGTCAACCAGCCTCTCCTTCCACTCACATTACACTTTCTTCATTGACTGATATGTTTCCTGTCCATTCTGCCTATTTTCTGGATGGTCTGGAAATCCCTGAGGTGTTAGGGTATGGAAAAATGAGAGGGACATCCAACAGCAAGTGGCTAGAGAACAAACTGAGAGGTTACACTGTCCCAAATTCCTCTCTGCGAGCATCTCTGCAAGGGAGAGCTTGCACATTGCCAAGAGGGAAGCAGCATGCATGACTTCTAGCTGTCTGTCTGGAGTATGTGTTGGAGTCAGCAGTGGAAAGGGTAGGATTTGTCAGCCCTTGCGTAGGCATTTGGATTATGAGTCATCTCAACATAAAAGGGTCATCTAAAATAAACACAGGCTGTGCTCTAGAAAATGTTTGTTTCTAGAAGTAGCTCCAAAGGAGCCTGGATGACTTGTTTCTGCTTCGGATACCCAAAAGGTAAACACTTGCTTTTAGGCAGATCAATTCCATTACCAGTTTCTCTTTTGCAATCCCTGAGGCTGTGATACCCTTCTATACCCTGCACCAAGACCCACATCATTTCTTCCAAGATTCACAGGAGATCTGTCTGTTTTAGAAGAAAACTGCTTGTAAAAGAACATTGCCCTCTCAAAAGTTCATAGAAAAATACAAGGCATGAAAGATTTAGTACTATTAAGAATCACCATTGCTCATTTTACCCATCAACTGAGGAGCTTTTCCTCCTTTGCTAACCTACAAGTAGTGAACAAACAGGTATCTATGAAGAGTGCTCCAAGAGCACCTGTGCTATCCAATGAGCCAGCACCCAGACACAGTTTTCCAGTTTGAAAGCTGCTGACCTAGCCCTGCCCAGCGTAATTGTATGCTTCACTTTCAAATCTGCCTCATTCTTTCTTAAGTCACATGGGCAGCTTGCTATTCAGGGGCACCAAAGAAAAAATTCCACTTTTTTCCTTTTAAAAAGATACTGTTGACAGAACTCTCAATGACTTTGCCTTGGATCATGGGGACCAACACACATTAGAAATAGATCACAGTGATATCATGTACATCTTCCTATCTTCAGGAACCCAAATCACTCTAATTAGTAGATTTTACTGTGTGAAAGCTAGTTAAACCTTTCTTCTCAGCCAATCATGGGATTTTATTTTTTTCAGTTCTGCTGTGATTTTTTTATGAGATTGAGAAGATATTTAGAGTGGGATGTTAAAATCACTTTACATTGCCCGACTCATGAGAGATTCACCTTTGGCTCCAACAGCAGGAAAACAAGCACTGATTATTTTGGAAAACTAATCAGTTGGAAAACCTAATGGTTTTTTCAGAATGCTACTTAAAATGATCCTTTCAATAGAGGCTTATGATCCTCTGTATTGTTTTATTCTAAGGACAAAATAAAGCAAGCTTATGTAATTTTAATCGGTTGTTTTTCTGTATGATGACACTTTGCATTTCTAAAGAAATTTTCATCAAATTATCCAAAGAGTTTTAGCACAATCTTACAAGTACACTAGCACTTGCTCATCATTATTACCTCCATGTTATGACTGGCAATGCAGTAGAACTAAAGGATCTACTCAAGTCAGATGGGTGCTTAATAATAAAACACAGAATTATTTGTTCCCTTCTCCCTTTCTTCATTGTTGCTTTTGGAAAGCAATGTCATGAGCTATTAAACAGTCTTTAAAGTCAATTAAAAAAAAAAGAAAACATAATTAAAATAAGGACAGGTTTTTCTGCACAGTTTCTCCATCAGAGAATAACCAACACTCATCATTTATGTGAGAACTTTGCGTATATGTCCTCCTATAACAATGCATGGACTGAATTTTAATATACTGGGCTAAAAGTGAGATGTTTAAATCTCAAAGCTAGAATGCCCCCAGACCATCTTAAATTATATTCTGTATCACTTTCCTCGATTGTATATGTACATATGGATTTACCACCATGGCTGAGATTCTTCCATCAGCACCACCTGGTGGGAAATACACACTCCAGGTAACATAATGGAGTTGGCATTCCCTCCATCTACATGTGGACACATGCACATCCACACACAAACAACACGCACAGCTAGATTTGAGGAACAGAGAGCCTAGAGGAGAAAAAAAAGACTGGCAAACCTCATCCTGCTGTTCTTATGTTTTCAGTGAAAAAGCCAAAGGTGTGCTTGCTTCAACATGTTTTTACTTCTCTGTTGAAAGCCAACAAGGTTCATGGAAAGAAGAAAAACCCCACAAAACATTTTATTCAATAGTTCATCTGTAGCAGAAGTAGTTGGTTAACAACATTGTGTTTCTTCTTGTATTTCTAAGGAGTAAAGCAAGATCTTGCTAACTGCATTCACTCGAATGTTTTCTGAGTGTTTGCTTTAATTAGACATTTTGAAAAATGTATTTATTCCGGTGAGAACACTTTTAAAAGAGAAACTTCATGACTTTTTTAACTCAGAAATTTTTCTGATTTTAAGGGAATTTTGATTTGGGAAGGGGTTTTTATGCTATTTGTACAATATGTCATCTCAGAAAAATATTTCTTTTATAATGGAAAAAATAAGCAAAGAAACTCTCAAAACACACTGTTTAATCTATATTGAAATGCCTGCATTTCAAAACAAATGATTGCTTACTTATACATCCTTGTAAGTTTCATCCTAGCTTATACAAAGTTTTCTGAAGCAATTTATTTTTGGATGACATCTGAAAGCAACATGTTTTCATTTTAAGTCAAACTGAAGTGGATTTCCAAATACTGTTGTATCTAAAAAGATAAAAAATACTAATTTCAACCAGATCTTATTATCAACTAGCTCCTCCAGGAAGCATAACAGTCAGTCTTTACCCCAGCTGGCAAACAAAGGACAACCTCTGATCATACAAGTCCCAGCACAGCATTCAATTAATATGGGTTGAAGAATTCTGATTTGGAAACAGGAGACGCATTTTAAGCTCTTATGTTACAGATGAGACTCAAACAGATAAAAATTATGTTTTCATATACAATAAAGAGAAAGTCTCAGAAGTGAAGGAAGTGTGTAGTCCATATTGGTAGCCACAGACTGGCCTTCAGAGACCCTCATAATGGGTGCAGCAATAGGACAGCACAGAACAAAAGTCCCATTTTGGGAAAATAGATTAGCTCAGCTCACAACCATCTTACAAAAAAAAAAAAAAAAAAAAAGGTAGATTTTTCTATACATCTCAAATATCTCAATTATTTGTCCACCAAAAGGGAGAAAGATTTATTCTACTTGTCCAAGACACTCATATCACTCTAATCACTAATATGTTTTTAGGCCAGTATTTTGTAAAATAAATCCTATGCATTGAGTAAAATCAAAGAAAATTAAAATACACTAAATATAAACTAGCTGTCAGATCCTGAAAGGCAATAAACTATTATCATTTATATTTTCCCACAATTATAGCCATCATTGTTTTATTCTATTATTTACAATGGTCTTTATTCTAAGCATGAAAGGGGAGGGCTTTTTAGGTTTTGGAGGGGGTTTAAGTGTTTTAGATGTCCCTGGAAAATTGTAAATTGTCATGGTAAAATACATTGGAACTGGTTTCCCAATGAGAATGGTTTATTCAAAACCCTAAATATGAAAGAGGAGGCAAGGGGGGGGGGGCGGAATATCTCATCACCAGCTCACATGACTGCACTTCCCATAGGATTATCCTGTGATTTGCAGTACTGTTTCTTCAAAGAGAGAGTGAAATAAAGGACCTACAGTCACCCTTTTCAAATTTGTGTCATCTTGATATTGGTATAGAACTAGAGGAGAATCTCAGAAGTACAATGTTGTTTTTCATTATTTCCTTTAAGTCACTACAATTTTCTAAGCACTGTTGAATTTCCTGGCTATAGAGTAAGAAATATAACACTATAAAATAAAAGAAATGATGGGCCATGCTCTGTTCTCCAGGTAAATGGACAACTGAAGTAATTGTCTAGACACTAAAAACTGTGTCAAACATAACACTGCACAGAGACGTCTAGAGAAGGTTTTCCAATTTGGTTTTCCTCCTTTCAAATGAGATGAATTGGCATTTGAATTTGTCCTTCCCTCTTCACTGACAATAAAGGGAGCCCTGACAACCAGCCTCACCTAGATCCACAAACTTTAGGTGGCTAGGCTGCAATCAGGCAAGCCATGCATCTTCTGCCATTGAAGAAACTAAAACAAAAAGCTGAGAGGTAGAACTGAAGCACCCTGTTTCCAATTCTGCTCACAGCCTGCTAGGATAATCCTGTAAAAATAATTTTTACTCATTGATACTTTGAGTAACCCGCTGCAGATTCAGCAAGGAGTATGTCACAGGTTTATTATGACAATTCTTTGACAGTTACTTGATCTGTGGATGAAGGATGAAGTTTACAAACAAAACTCCAGTAGCCACACGGAGAAGTTTGCTTAGAAAGGTACATCACTTGCCTGACTAAAGTCTCTGCTATTAGTATTTGGACACTTACAATAACCCATGAGCCAAAGTTTTAACTCTATTTTAAAAAAACCCAAAACTACACTCACTATGTGAGACAGCATTTGAAATAAAGATGGATATTGTACTTGAGTTACCAGGATGCAAACAGCATGGCTTTATGGGTATTTTTACTGTTATTTGAATCAACCCACAGATAGATCTAAGAAGGAGTTCTGATGTTCCTGGTTGCACAGGTTAATGTATCCCACATATACCAGATTGCAGCATGTGCTGGCGGAAGAGCCACTCTGAGCAAGGGGAAAAAAGAGTAAGGAGAAAAGTATTATCAAACCTTTTAAAAGAAAACTTCTAAAGCACTTTTAAATTGTAACATCTTGAGCAAAGAAAAGCCTGACTTATGTAAAAGCGGGCAGGGAGCCAACATCTGGCAGTAATAAGATTGTTTTGTAAGCAAGCAGTTTTCCACACAGCACGCAGCTCTTGGTCCACATTAGAGCGAGTAGCGGATCTGTGAAGATGTGCATGGTCTCTGGCTGCCAGAAGGATACCCTAGGCTTTGAGTGAAATTTTTTGTGTCATTTGATCTCCTAAAACAGCCAGCTGAGATGAGTTATATTCCCCCTGCCAGGAACCTCGAAAAAATTGTTCAAACCATACGCTCATTCCTGATGAATTGGAAACAAATGCCATAGCTGCATTGTTGGACTTTGAAATTAAACTCTCCCCATTCTTCCCAGCATTCCTGTGAAGAAAGAAAACTCCTTCCTGTGTCTGCCACTTTTGTCTCTGTGGAGGGACCCCCTTCCTTTCACTCCCTGTACTTCTTCTCATCCTTTCTGTCCTCCTCCAGCAACTGCAATCTCTCATTCCAGAAAGCCACATCACAGGCCTTCCCCATGTGTTAGTGATCTTCTGTTTGCTGCCATTAGACTTCACCATCGCCTGTAGAAATGGAGTCACTTAATTAGGTCCAGAGAGCTGGAGAACAACAAGGCCCTTCAGGGTGGCACCCAGCCAGCAACTTCTTCCCTTTGCTCTTTGTTTTGTTGTGGTTTTCCTCTTTTCTTAGAAGGGAAATATCTCAAGCCCTTTCCTGCTTCTTCCCACCTATATAATCTACAGCACAGCCGAGGAGGTTAGAGCCTTCAACCAGACCCTGCACATAAAGCCAAACCTCAAAGAAACAACAGAAAGAAAAAAAATAAAATTAAGGGAAAACCACAACAACAACCAAACAAACAACAACAGAAAAACCCCAAACAAATAAAAAACAAAAAAAAATTTGACAAACAGGAGGACTCTAGGGTTCCTAAAGCTTACAGTGTGCTCCAAAAAGAGTAGGTAGTTAGGCAGCTAATGATAGTCACTCCCCAAGCCATGAAGGGCAGTGAAAGTCACAGCCACTCATCAGCACACTAGGGAAAGGGTTCTTGGAAGTCATCCTCTCAGTGCTCAGAGTGGCATCTGGGTATGGTTTGGATTTCATTTCAGTCTTCAAGAGAAGCACAGTTGCTTCCTGTCGGGCCAGCAATGGTTAAACTCCATCTTGGATATTTAACTCTCCTAGTATCGTTGACAACAAAGCATGCATGAGTGCTTCATTTCAAACTGCCTGGCTTCTCTCCTTCTGCCTCCTCACCTCCCCCATAGGGTATCTGAGCGCATTTACAGGCTTATCATTTTCAAAGATACTTTCTGCAAATTGAATGCTCACCTGATGAATAATTTAATCATTATATTAAAGAGATTTCCTCAACTTCCTCACTTGACTTCTGGTTTTCATTTCATAGAAAGATGACCCCAGGGATTTAAATTAAGCTGTAAATCACCACTGCTGCCTATCAGGCTAGATATTGTACAGATACCAGCTACTTGCTGGCATCACTTAGGCTTTCACATGTTTGCTCAGTAATGTGTATCAGTCTGACACAAAAACATAAAACGTGCTTCCTCTAGAAAAAACAAAACAAAACTTTTCTAGGTACTATTTTAATTATCAATTTGTTTTTCACAGCTCTAAAAAGATCTATATAACTTGGCTGAGACTCAGCCAGAGTTAATTGCAACATGTACTTCTGCCAACCCGGAAGAAGCAATATTATCAGAATCTCTTTGGAAATTTAGTGCAAAAAGTGAAGGAAAGCAAAGATCCAGTTCCTTCGCTGCTCATTCTTTTGATACCTGAAAGCTGGTCAGTTTCTTCTGAAATGACAGGATATATCACAGCCATTTGTGTTTCAAAGGCCTTACACATTGGCATAGGTAGCCTGGAAGCATTGCTAAGACTGGGTAAAAATTAGCAGGTTATGGGTACAAATGGAATACCACAACTCTTAACAGTTTCCTGTACAAAATATGTGAAGATTTTCCTTCTGGGCAACAAAAATGAGTCCAAAAGAACTATGTGGAAGCATGAAATACCCAAGCCTGGAGAATATTTTATCCTTTTATCTTGAGGTTTTATAAAAATATTCTACCTAGGTCTTAATCCTTCTCGCCAATATATGCCTGCAAAGCAGCGTATCTCAGTTTGCACAGTGCCAGCCCTCACAGCGTGAGCTTGATGCGTGCTCAGGAGCAGCACCTGGCTTTTGGGAAGGGTCTCCACAGGAAGCAACAGAAGAGGCCTTCCTCTGGCAATTCAAAACAAAGCTTCACCAAACAGAAAATTCCTGGAAGCTACATTCTTAAGTCCAAGGACAGATTTTTTCAAAGGAAGTTAAAGCAAAGGGAAGATCAAAGACCAGATAGGAAGAAGCAGGTTGTAGCAGTGGAGGATTCAATCATCAGGCAAATAAACAACAGGGTGCATGACCCTGGAGAGGACCACAGGGGAGCTTGTCG
Source organism: Hafferia zeledoni (assembly GCA_035583235.1). Classification (NCBI taxonomy): domain Eukaryota; kingdom Metazoa; phylum Chordata; class Aves; order Passeriformes; family Thamnophilidae; genus Hafferia; species Hafferia zeledoni. The sequence goes on from JAWWEV010000083.1 coordinate 99,163,788, forward strand.
TACGAGAAAAAAGGTGGATTTCACCGGAAACCTGGGCAGGATCTGAGGAAGCCTGAGGAAAGAGCGTGCAGTGGGGATTTGCCTGGGCATCACTGACACTGGCAACAGAGGAAGAATCTGGAGGTAACATGTATGTTCACAGAAGGGAAGTTGAGACCAACTTATGGTCTCTTAGCTAAGGATGACAGCAGAAGTGAAGTGACTGTAGGATAAGGAGGTCCTTGCAAGAATAAATTAATTAAAAGATGGAATGGAATATGAGTAGGTGGTCAGTTCTCACAACAGAGGGAGGTCATCAGTTCAGTTTTACTGGCACTGGTGCTGAGAAATGAGCAGTTTAATTTATGCAGACATCATTAGAAGAAGGGATGAGGCATGAGGTAAGGCCTGTCGATGACAGTAAGTTATGCAGAAGAACAGGAACCTGAGCAGACTGTGAAGATTTGCAAAAGAGTCTGATGAGACTGAATGGCTGAGCAGTAACACAGCAGATGAAATTTGTTGTGCATAACTGTAAAATGATGCATGTGAGGAAAGACAATCCTGGATCTGCATAGACAGCATTAGTTTCTGAAATAACAGCATTCTGGAGCAAGACCTTGGTGTTGTGATAGATGATTCCATAGAAGCAAAGTGAAAATGCCAGAAATAATCAGAAAAGGAAGAGAGAACAAAGCAAAATCACTTCAGTGCTGTTGTATCAATGCTTGGTTCACAACCTTCAAATTGCATGCAGGTCTTTTTGGAGAGAGAGGAATACTATTTAAATCACAGAAGGTTACGAGAGGTGCAGGAAGGCTGAGAAAAGGTGTGGAAGGGTTTCAAAAGGGAGAGAGGAGGTGATATTAAAGATAGTTTCCCAGTGTCTACTCTTCCCAATGAGCTTGCTTCTCATCACCAACAGCGACAGCATTGGACAAGATGGACCTTAGGTCCAGGCTGGCACTGCCATTCTTCATGGCGTTATGGAAGTGCCTCAGACTTGGGCAGATTGATTTCCCCTCTGAAACTCATTATTTCTCTTCTCCACCAGAAAACAAAGAGGCCAGGAAAGGAGTGTTACCAGAGAAAAATGTCAACAGTCATGTTACCCCACACACTATCACTCACCATTTGAAGTAAGTTAACACTTTCAGTAACAGATTTAAATATTAATCCAATTTGTTCCCCTCAGTGGCATTGCAATACTTTCTCAGCTCATTTGGAACATGTACTTTGAGTGAAACAACAGGAAAATGGAGTGCAACTAGAAAATTATACTCAGATTTTTAATAGCAATTTTTCATACCAATAGTTGAATTCATGGGTGAAATATGGATGATCACATGAAGAAAGTGTACTTTCAATTCACAGCAGAATAAATATGACTTGGTTTTCATATTTTACATATCTACCTAAAAACTATTCATGTATATTTTTCATTATTAACTTTAATGGCAAACACATTTTAAAGGAAAAAAAGTGTTGACAACATTCAGGGAAAAAAACTGGGGAGCAGAAGGATTAGAAATGCATTAAAATAATTCCTGCATACTGTTCACATATATTAACCTTTCTAATAGCTTTTTTAAAAATAAATATATATATATACACATTACTGATCACTAGAAGATCTCCATTCAATTTAGAAGGGTGTCTCTTAGGGTCTACTTGTGCTTGTAACTACCGACTCCAGGGGCCTGGCTGTCCATGACCTCAGTGACCTGCAGAAGCAATGTCACATCATGGCTCTGAGACTTAAAGATCTTATGTCAAAAGCCAAATTTATCACAAACAGAATTAAGGAGGGAACAGTATGTCAGACCAATGTTCAGAAGTAGCATATGCTATGACAATGTAAAACTTACATCTTGCATAGTGCTGAAACAGATAATATGGTCCTTTATGAAGGGAGATCAGAGGCTTTACAAAAAAAAAAAAAAGATTCAAGTATTCCTTTAAAAGTATATTTTGATAAATGGATTTTTTTAATAGGAAATCACTGGTGCTTATAATTTTAAAAACTCCTTTAACAGCTATAGTTGTTCCTGCCTGACCACCACTTTTAATATCTTCAAAATGAATTCTCCGTAGCTCAAAAATAACAGCTCTATTTTACAAGTACTGAAAGCATCTGACGCACACCCCCAAGAAAGCCCCATGCGAACAAACAGCATCTTTAAAATACGTTTGTTTCAAGTTTCTCTTACCCCTCTCAAAGCTCAGCTAATATCAAAGGCAAAATAGATCCGAGACACTGTAAAACCATCACATACACCTTAATTTTAATATCTTAATATTTCTCATAGAAACAGCTCAAATTCCAAAATAGCAGGAAATGTTACTCTAAAAACAGTGTAACCCCTTCTATGAGCTTATCGTTATCATTAGAAATGATGGACTTGCACAATTAGAGAAAGGTGAGAAGGAAAATCAAAGGACAAAAGAAAACCCGACTGCATTAAACATACTTTTTGCAAACACCATTTTTCTGAGTACATTCACACTTCCTCTAAGAGTGACAGATTTTGGAGTTAAAACACAAAATCTGGTTGTGTTCAATTAAGCTCGGTTAGAAATCATAGCTGAAGCTTGGTCTCAGGAATTCTGCCCACTCCTGAAACTACAGAAGCTGGCAGGGGTTGTTTGGTTGTTGGGTTTTTTTAACACTGAATATATATATATACACTCCCATATATAGTTTCTCACTTCTATATTTTCATGTAGGGAAGGCCCACATTCACAACAGATGGAGAAAACATCTATTTTAACTGAAGAAAGAGCAACTACATAACGTTGTCAAAGAACTACAATGCTGTAAACGGTCCAGAAGTACAAACAACAGTTCCTTACCCTAACTTTTCCAATTATATGAACTTAAGGGGTTATTTCTAACAGGCAAATTATTGTGCATTCACTGACTGAAATATCAATTCCAATTGATTTTGCCTGTTTAGGATAGGTGTTTTCCCATATGCAATCCCATGACACATTTATCTGACTACCAAAGAAAAGAGAAAAGGCACACATAAAACAGAATTAAATTTTTCATGCTCAAGAAAGATTTTGGTTCTTTATAATAATGTTTTTTGTATTTCGGCACTTTCAGCTAAGGGGTAGGCAATAGAGGAAAGATTATTACTACATCCATTGAGGTGAACACATATTAGTACTGACTGCACTGCTCTGGCAACTTAATAAAAACCTTCATGCCTTTACAAGTCTGGTTTATAACAATTTTTCAAACCCAATTAATATGCTTTGTAATGATGGGATTACCTTGTGAGACCACTGAACAACACATTCTCATTGTGAATACTCTGATTCTGCAGCTTGTGTAGGTACTGGGTCAGGAGGGAGGCTGCTCCAGGCAGATGGCTACACTTTCTCATGCAGAATAAAGAATAATAGCAAAAAAAAAAAACAAAACAACCCACTCTTTCTCTTTTTAGAACTGTGTAACAGATTCCCCTGTGATGGTCAAATTTTTATCTCCAGTATATCAGTGCACATGAAAATTGGGAAACAAGCAGTACTAGCACAGGGCCCCCAACCTTTTCCAGTTTGGGCTCTATTAATGTCATCACAATGATCCATAGCAGCATCAGCAGCTGCACACACACTCAGTTTGTAGCCTCCACTATACTGATTTCAGGTGCAGCACTTCTCCAAACATCCTAGAAGTCTTCCAAACCTCAAATGTACTTTCCAGGTTAGGAAACCAGGAGGCCAGGTTGTCAAGAAGTGACCCAGAAGTCCATCAGAACTTGATACACTGTTGGATCATGCTCATTTCACTGAATAAATACTTCATAAGGATAAAACGTGCAACCAAAAAAAAAAATTAAGAAGTTTTACTGAGTCAGAAACAATTGCCCCATTTGATCCTAGAATAAAAAAAATAAACAAAAACCCCACAAAATGAACATGCTTTTAGGAATAAGTTGTTGTTAGTGGTTTTCTTGGGTTGCTGTGACCTCTGAAGGTTGCAATCCCCCACTGAGGCAATCAGATTTTCTCACTCCCTAAACATGTAGAAAAACCAGTCACTCAATTCCCTTATTGTTTTAGGATATGGAATTAAAACCACATCAAACCATTAAGTAAGCAATTCTTTTCAAGACAGACCATTCCCAGTCTCATCTCTTCTTGTAATTTTTGCAGATCTCTTCTGCTCTCTGAGTCCTGGGAATTCACCTCTTCCTCGAAGGATAACTAGAAAACATTCTTCCCCTTTTCTTCCTTCCAAGCAATACCTCACTCCTTCCCTTCTCAAGCTGGTTGCAAATCCTCAGCTGGTTAACTAGGTCTCCCTAAGGTACGCAACTCCCACAATAATTCACAACCTCTAAAACATCCTTCTGCCAAAGCACACCTCAAAAAGGTATGGGATAAAAGCAAAGAAATCCAAGGAGGAAACCATGAAAAGCAGTCTAAGTGAATAAAGACTCTTAAACTTCATGTATGAAATTAGACAACCAGACCCGGACTAAAATCACTTCCAAATCATTTCCCAGTTTTGACAGAAGAAATAAAAATCAGTGAGATCAGAATGCAAATCACCCAGATGTGACCAATGCAGTTGCACTGATGGAAGCATGAAATATAGTAATTTTGGAATTGGCTAATAACCAAATGAAAAAGAGGATGTCTCAAGCCCAGGATTGCCCTGTATTAAAAGTTTCCCAGGATATTTTAATAGTCATGGTAGACTTTGGCTACTCTCATGCAAACCAGAAAAGTGATGCAGTGGGTTGTGAGGCAAAAAGCTAATTGATTTGTTTATTTGTGCATGGTATAAATGACTGGCTCATGGAGGAAACAGTCAGAGACCCACAAGAAGAAGGAGCATTTTTTTACCAATGTTCCAAGCAATCCACAGGATTCAGTTCAAAATTTGTTCCAAAGAATCTCCATGACTGCTAATGATCATAACTTGTCCAAATTTGAGATTCTTGTAGAAATAAGGAGGGAGAAAACCTACTTCATCATCACTTTAAAAACTGTAAAAGTGGGAGAGGTTAGTTAAAGGAAAACAAGTCAAGTCTAAATAAATAAATAAATAAATCCCCAACAAGTCAGCTAGGAGACTATCTAAAAATATCTTATTAAGGTTTCAGTGTAAACATGTAGCACCTCTTTAAATGTTTCAAACAGGACCAATCTAACATTGTTAATTGTCAGACTAAAGGAGGCTCTTAAAAGTAGAAAGATATCTTTCAGAAGTAGGGGTCATGTGCAAGAGAAGAAAGGAAAGAGGGTACAAAAGTTTATATGCTAAAAGCAAAAATGTAATAAAACACAAAAACCTTTTGAAGAACAACTTGCTACGGGCATCCAAATTAATCACAGAAGCCTTGCAAACACAGAGTTTGTGTGACTAATAAACAACAGAGGTGTAAAAGAAAAGTTCAAGACTGTATCAGAAAAGCTAATTGAATTATCTGAGTTGGTGTTTATAACGGAAAAGCTCAGACTGGTTTTATGTGTGAAGCAAGTCTGAAATCTCTAACTGAAGTATCAGTGGCAGGGGATTAGAGTAGGTCAATAAAACAGTAGCAAATCTCTAAGACCAGATGCCATTCACCCAGCAGTCCTAGAGGAACTAATATACAAAATCCCAAGTATGTGATTTATCACTTCAATGGCTTCAAAGGGCTCCCAGCCCAGAGAAAAAGGAAGGCTGCACAGATGACATGACTTACAAAACATGTCTCAGGAGCAAGGAAATACAGGATACTACAGACCATTAGTTAGGTTTCTATGTCAGGCAGATTGGTTGGAACTTTAATAGTAGATATACCCATAAATACCTCATGACAGAGAAGAAAAAAGTTGTTTTTATAGAGGGCTGTCATACTTCCTAGATGCACTGTGGTTCTTTTAAGACACCAATATATATGTGAATAAAATAACTCATTTAATTGATTATATTTGTATTCCCAAAAAGGCTTTAACAGATTGAGAGAAATGTAAAGAAACTAAGTTGGCATGAAAAAAGGAAAAACATGTTCTCTTTTTTAAGAAAGAAAATGCAAAATTTCTAAGCATCGTATAAATTAAAATGCAGTGCAGCAAGTTACAGAAAGATTGCTGCATGTCTAATCAATAAGACATCAGATAGTTGTTCACACCATTAAAGATAAAGTAATATGTATCAGTAAGAATAATTTGAGCTACACAGGCAGAATGACAGGGTAATTATTATTCAAAAAATATTCATGAAAGAAACTTGGAATATGTAACAAAAGTATAATTTTAAGAATACTAACTTACTAAGAAGCTATAAAAGATTTCTATCAATGTGTTCATAGTAATATAAACTTGTGATGGACTTGTGGTTTGATTGATAAGAACAGAGCTGGTCACTGAAAGGAGTTGTATTAGAATAGAAAAGGTACGAAAAATACCAGTAAGATAGGAGGAAGTACAGAATAATTTCTCAGCAAGGGAAAAAACTAACCAAGCCCGGAAAAAGAGACAGTAAGGGACAGATATGAAAGATGTGCAATTTCTGAAGAGCACAGAGAACTTGAATAGAAAAATGTCACATGATGTTAACAGAGTTAACCTGCTGAAGTTCTTTTTCACACAGCAGATGACAAAATTGGGGACTAAAAGCAAACGGGTCCCAAGAACAATCAGACCGACCTGCAGAGGAGAAGTCCATAAAAGGTGCTTAAATAGAACAAGAAAGGACCTTCAGCTCAAGAAGAACTTCAGACACAGGTTGACAGAAGCTATGGAGGTAAAATACAGCAAAGTGCTGCTGGTCAACTCTTACCAGTATATCCTTCCCTGGACACCTGATGCTGGCCATCATTAGGGATAGGACACTAGTCTCACTAACACCTTCCACTGACCCAATGCAACAGTATTTATGCTGAAGAACTGGTTTTCACTAACATTTGTGCGGCACAGGGTTTCTTCCCACTTATGTAGCTCCTCCATAGGACCCAGACTGGTTGCACACTTAGTCAGTGCAGGGACATGGCACATTTTTAGCTCTGTGCCTTATGATTCTGGTCAGGCACAAGTAAAAGTGCTTTTGCAAACTATCGCATAAACATGATTTCACAAAATACCCCTGAAGAAACTGCTGAAACAGGGGTATGAGAAAGACAGAGAAGAATCAAACAGCAACCATGCACTTTCAAACATACTTTTAACACACTATCTTTCCAATTCTCCCATTTGACTGGCAACATTTCCAAAGGCTTAGACCATGTTAAGCAGACACTGTGAAAATACTGAATTAGGCACAATAAAAAATTACAGATGCTCTTATTAATTGTATAGATATTAGTTCTCCAAATATTGCACAAATTGTTCCACTTTCAGGTAAGGCAGGACTACGATTAAACCAGTTTTCTTAAATACTTATATAGCTACTTTTTTTTTTTTCCCTTTTATCTTTAAAAAAAAAAAAAAAAAAAAAAAAAAACACAACCAAAAAAACACAAATAAACTAAAAAGAATCCACACAGCTGCTCCATTAATTATCAGTTAACTTGTTCTGCATCTCCTTTTTACAGCTTAACAAATGGAGTTTCCAAAAGTAGACCACAGTAGTTACGGTTTCTCATCAGAATATATTGCACTGCACACACTTTCCAACAACATGCTCACCAGAGCAATATGCTGCAGAAAATAGACCCTAGCCAATTCATTTTAACCTGCAACAATGACTGTTGGCTCACAGGTCACAGCACCGATAATTCTGCCAGCCCCCAAAAGGTTGCTATAGTGGTTTCTACAGTCCTAATGTGAATCCCTAATTTACATTTGTAACATCTTTCAGAGCCATTGGGAAGGCACAATCTAAATGCAAATTAATCTGATAGTGCAATTTCGACCATTCCAGACTCTCATCTGTGTGAACAATTGAATTTTTTATAGGGGTTTGCAGTTGCTTGTGAAGACCAAAATTTCAGAAAATGAACAGACCCCACCATGGACAAATTTTACTGAGGGAAAATTTGCAGCCGCCTTTTTGGAAACATTCCTGAGGGAGTATGTCATGCAGTAGGATATCCATTCTGGATAATGCTATAAAATTGCTCACCTTAATTCATATGCCAAATTCTTCTCTATTGAATAACAATTTATGATGTACTCCAGCATCTGCCAGAAACTTCGGAATGAAAGCCACAGCTGTGACTGTTATTGGACAGAAACTACAATGTTGCTGATGCATTTATTCCATGTATGAATGAATTCCATGTAACTCTTTCAGTAACTATTTGGGGGGAGCTGGTCCGCAAGGTCTATACCTGGGCACAGACACATTTTCCATTCAGACAACAAATGTGGGAACAAAATGAAGTGCTTGGCCAGAAGGGGTGTTTTTCTGAAACTGTGAAGGTACCACATGCTGGAGAACATCTCAAGAGCTAGTGTGTCACTAAAAGCCTCTTTGGCACCTCAACACATGGCTGAGCATGCCAGCTGGACTGTCCTCTGCTTTCCTGTGGAGCATTTTGTGTAAAGCAGCAGCAAACTAACCTGGAACTTATTGCTTTCATTCTCAATACTGTATGGCATAGAGTATGTTTACTATGGATGCTGTAGGTATAACCCAACAGCAGTATTTCACTGCTCTCACTTATTAAACTAAGCAGAACCTTTGTTATGGAGCAAGATTCCTTCTCTGTAAAAATTCCATTCTGAGAATCAGCAAAATGCCAAAAGAGAAATCAAAACCCTGAAAACTTTTCAGATGCATATCTGCCAGTAAAATGTCAGACAAATCTCAAATAATTCAGTTCAGTCTGGCAGTAAGAGACCACAGAAATTCAAATTACACCAAATATACAACATCTAAGAAATTTATCTTACTTTTCAGCTTATTCATTACCCTGTTTAAGCATCATGCTAAAAATTCAGCAATCACTTACACATTTGCTCGGCTACATAGGTCACATACAACCCAAGCTGCATAAACAGTAGACTGGACAATTAGAAGTAGCTTCAGTTAAGCTATTTTAAAGAAAAAGTCAAAAATAAAGTGTGATGTATTGAAGACACAAAGGGTTGATGTTGGCATTTGGATCTGAGAGCATTAAATTTTAGTTCTGAATAGAACAGGGATAGATAAAGTTACCCTGGCAATATTTTTTCTTGTTAGTCAAGAAAGACACTTACTTTTAAGCAAAAGCTGGGGCTGATGTGATCATAAGATCAGGAGTTCACAGCAATTGCCAGTATATGAATTCTGCTTTGATTAAAGAAGAAATCAAACACATCACCAACAATATTTCAAACAGCTTGCTATATATCCCTGACTAATCACTTTGAACATTTCTTTTGTTTGGGGAAGTAGAGAAGAGCTCCAAACAGAGTATGATACAAAGGTATGTTCAGTCTACCCTGAAGGGAAAGCAGAAGTGTGGTGGTGAGATGCCCCAGTACCTAGAACAGGTCTCTCTCTTCTGGTGCTGCCCCTTACCTGCAGCATCCCTCCTGTGGCAGCAGCAGTGGGTGGCTCAGACGTGTCTGCTCTCATCAATACCTTTCTCACCCCATGTTTGTCACAGCATTTGAAGAGGACATTTCCATACAACATCTCTCTCAAGAACAGTTTTCTCTCAAGTGTGCTGCACATAGTACAGGCCTGACCAGAAGAAAATAAGTAATAATAATAATAAGCATACTCATCCTAATACAGTAATGCCATTATGTACCACTTCACTCATTTAAAGGAGTTGTATCACTTAGAAGGATGGCCCGGGCTGGTGGATGGCCGAAAAGCTGCAGTTATGGTGCCTTCAAGACGCAAAAGCTACAGACTCCTTCCTCCCTTCACCTCATAAACCGGGAATCTGAACTATTCCCGGTTGTTTATGCTGTTTATCGCACTTGGAAGTTCTCTTAGGTGCACTCAAAGGAATTATGTCTGCTCAACAGGTGAAAATACTGCCATCCAAAATAAATTCCACTAGAATATGTGGGGTTGTAACAATCTCCATCCTTGGAGGGGGTTCAAGACCTATTACTGAGAGCAGCTTGGACTAATCTCAGAGCTGACCTGGCTTCAAGCAGGAGGTTGGACTTGAGACCAACTTAAATTATCAAATAACTGCAGAGCATTTCTATCATTGGTTTTACTGATTTATATTAAAAGAAAACTAAAAGAAGCCTTACAAGAACGTCCACCAGGCTACTTTCAGGTTTGTTTGCTTAATGAGGGAGATTTTCCAGAGCAAGGCTGCCAATTCAGCATTGTTCAGCTCTTTTTGAAGATAACTATTGCAGCTTAATACCTGAAATCGGAAGCAATTGTGTAGCATTACCCAGGCTTCTTTGGGGCAATGTTACCAGGATCAGTTAAAGGCTACACTGTGCTTCCAGTTTCCTAACAAAATATGGGAAGAGATTCCCTGTAGCCAGAGTGATTCTTTTGAAGGATTTTATTGAAACCAGGATTTCAATTGTCTTCTGAAGTGCTGCAGGATCATTTTGCAGGCTTTTGTTCCTTCTTCCCCTTCCCCACCCTCCAGCAGAGAAAAATTAGCGGAGAATTTCTAGTTTACATACTGAGCTTCTCATAAGCTTTCCATTATGTTTTCAGCTCAGACCTTGGAATTCAAAGCTCATTCTTTGGGGATGGAACTGGATATATACAAAGCCTACAGTGACTTGGAATTCTTTCAGCACAGAGCTAGTGAGAATCCCAGTTATCCCATAACCACATGTACATCTCCATCTCAACACTTACAGGTCTGAATCAAAATTCTCACATAGTTTTTCACAGAATATTAAGAAAGGTTAAAATATGTTTTGTTGTTTTGGGTTGGGGTTTTTTTTGTTTGTTTGGTTGGTTGGTTTTTTGGTTTGTTTTTTTTTTTGTTATTTTGTGATCTCTGTCAATGAGAACCCAATTTCATAATCTTTGGTCACAGAAAGATCAGAATAGCTGAGATTACAGAAACTGAAACAAAAAAGGATTGTTATGTAGGGAGAAAAAAAAGTGTGGCATAGATAAGCTGTGTACTTTTACAAATTCCCATCAAACACAACCATAAAGCCTTTAGGAGAATTGAGAGGAATATAGCAACAATTAACAGAAAATAAGTAGCAATTACTATTTTACAGTAGCTGTTGCTTGACACTACAAACTTAGTGAAATTCATTAAGATGATTTTTTTTAAATCAAAGAAAAATAGTGAATTCTAAATGTATTTCAGCTCAGGTTATTTCAGCTCAATACTCAGCTTTTTGGGGTGTGAACCCCCATTAGCTCTTACAGACTTGGGGGTTCTACCTACTCAAGACCAAATGATCATCTGCTGTTGACTACACTTTGCATGTAAGTTTTCTTTCAGAAGATGCCTCATCATCACTAGTAATCCACAGTGTGGGGATATCAAATCAAGTGAAAACAACTAGTTAAGGATGTTAATCATGGTTTCCCAGTGTTCTAAAATCTACATTGGCATCAATGAATAAGCTATCTGAAAAAAAAAGGTTAAGTGTCGATATGGAAGGACTGTAGAAGGGCTTACATAGAAGCAAGTGAAAAGAGACAACAAACTGCCAATCATTTCCTCCACACAGCTTTAGCAAAACAGAACTAGTTTCCAGACTCATATATAGTCAAGTTTCCTTCTGTTGGGGATCAGTGGGAGGATGAGTGACTTGGGTGATACTGATAAGGGCTGAGGTTTTGGCTGAAGAAAAATAAGGACTCGGGGTAAGTGTGCACCTGCACTCCAAGGTCTCACCAATACAACCAATAAAATAAGACATGAAATAAATGAAAGATCAACTGGTATTTTAATGAAGCTCATGAATTGGGCCATTTTCCCCTGTAATTGTAGAGTGAGCAGAACTGTTTTTGAGAGACTTTCCAGCTGTTTCAGACTGCCTAACCTGTTTGCGGCATTTATAATGATTTCTGCCGTTTCAAAATAAAACCGAAAAAACCACACAAAAATCTGACTTGCTGACATGAATCTCAAGGAACACTTCATAAAAGGAAATTCATCAGTTTTAGTAGTTTGTGGGTTTGTTATAAGTATGTTACTATGTTGCCGTTATCTCCGGTATTATTTCCTTCTGTTCACCACCAAAGCTGAGATGTGGCAAAGTAAAAAGAAAAAAAGAAACAGAAAATCAAAACCCTGATGACCTAAAATACTCCTGAATCCTTAAGTTTTCAAAGCCCAATTCTAAAATTTAAATTTGTTCTCTAAATATCTTCAAAGCTTTTTTGCAATCTTTTTGCTCTCCACAGATTGCATCTAAGCTTTCACTGACCTTTTCTTGTCTTTTACTGAAGTCTCTCAGGACTACAGCCTTTTCAAAGCACTCGCATGTCACGAGACCAAACCCCAGTTCTTGCTGCTCTTCCTTGTCCAAAACATGCTGTCTTATGGAGGAGTTTTGTTCAAACAGGGAGCAAAGAGGAACCTGCAAATGCAGCCCACTGAGCAGCCCCTCTGCCCTGAGTGGATAGACAGCACAGCTGTCAACTTTTCAAATCTGTGGTCTGAGATATGCAGCTCCCAGGCTACTTATCTCAACACTTCAGTCCATTTTCCTAGAAGAGATGGGAGAGTCTGAGAGATAACATCATTTGGAAAATGCCTAAAATTATTCCTCCACCCAGAGGATTTATTTGAACTGACAATGATATGTTTTCTTTCTACATAGTTGCAGTAATATGCTTCTGCAGTGCAGTAATCTCAGCTTTGGAGTGCTCTTGGAGCAACAGCAGCCCAGCTTCAAACCTGTAATTGTTTTCATGGCCAGACTTCATGAATGAAGATTTGGGAAGGGCTCTCCCCATGTGCCCTTCCAGCCTGCACAGTGGATTTTTTAGGCGAGGCACAGCATGCACAGAACTGGCCCCACCGTTTAACTCCTCAGGTTCATCTGCCACGGCTGAGTTGCTTGGACAGTGACAGTGGAGTCCTCAGGACTAGAACATACAGCCCCCGGTATTCCCAGGAGGTCTCCCATCCAAGTACTAACCAGGGCTGACCCTGCTGAGCTTCTTCGATCTGACGGGATTGGGTGTCAGGGTGGCATTTAACTGTAATTGTTATTGCCATCCCATTGTGTCAATTCATCTCCATTATCACATGCATCTTTACTTCAGTTTCCTTTACAAATCAAACTTGCTTTATTCCCAGTCAGAAGAAGGATTGTTTTAAATATTTCTCTGGTGCAGAGCACAGCTTGTAACTTTACCATGTCTCGAGCATGTCGTAAACATGGAATCTCTCTCAAACCATGGAGTGGAGCCGAGCCAAGATCAGAGCCGCGGCAGCAGCCAGTTCCATATGCTCCAATTAACAACTACTCAACATTGTCACTCTGGTAAGTCTCTAACTCACGAGCTTATGAAATGAAAAATTTGTAACAGCACAGACATTAATGGACCTTCCTTTAAATACTCTTGTAAGTATTGTAAAGAAGCTTAATTAACATAGTCTTTTTTTTTCAAATCACCCCTTCAATTTAAATTTTATGTCAGAGTATCTTCACTTTTATTGTGCTGCTTGTGAATCAGGGAAAGGTGCCTGATTTCATGGTAATGGGAGAGACAGTGACATTTTAATGTACCTTGTAATATGGTACCACTGTATATAAAGTCCCAAAAGATTTTCCATAGATAAAAAGGACTGTTTAAAAAAAATAATGTAAGCAAAGATTTTAATCAAACCTGAGTGATACTGAAATTCTGTTGAATAACCCTCTCTGTTTATGCTTTCAGCAGATGAAAACACTCAGAGAAAAAGTGCAAAGTGACAGCTGAGCCACATACTTTTTGTCCACTTATCAGTGAAGGAGATATATGTTTCTAATCAATGAACAAAATAAACACATTTGTGACACTTCATGAAAATTCATAATGTTGGAAACCATACTTATTGATTATTATACCTGCCTTTGCTAAGATCTAGCTGATTTGTTGGTACCTCTTCTGTCTACACTGCATCAGGACAGAGGTCAGGAGTGGGGGGAAATGGAAATTAAGCTTCTCCGCCTAATAGAGAGATCCTTCTCAAGAAAGCAAGATAAATAGCATGGGCTTATTTTAGACATTTTGAATCAACTTCTTGGACAATCTCATTTTCCACCAAGGACAGATGAAAACACAGATTGCTCACTGTGGGCTGAAGCTGTGTCTTGTGTAAGTATTCTGATGGGTACTTACAGAGATGACACCTAAGCAGTCCCGAGTCTGGGACCAACATTTCTGTTGAACTTAGCACTAAAATACTTCAACATTTTCCAACTACATAAGAGAAGAGAGTCTTATTTTAATATCCTACAAATCCAGGGAGATCTTGGCAGTGTCTTCAGTGCAAGGGAAAGGTACATATATCAGACAGTGACAATATAACTCAGGTTAGTGGGAAATCTCAAAGTAAACAGCATAGGGGCACAGGTATAATTAAGCTACTATACCTGTAGGATTTTATTAAGAAAACTTTAAAGAAAATGTATTCAATTCTACTACAATTTCCTTTTTATCCAACACTCATTTACAAACCTTTTAAAATATGTTATGTTCAATTAAATTCTTTACCATCTTGGTCCTTAAAATTAACTAGGATTGAATTTTCCCTGTGTTATGCCTGGCCCTACTTTTAATTATCTTCACTTAGAATATTAGACACCATGCTGATTCTGTCTAGAGGAAATGACCTAGGATCACTGGAAGCATATGAAGTTCATTTTAAGATGAAGCAATAACTTATAATAGAGGATGTAAAAGGTCTTAACCTCTAGTCCCTCAAAATACTGCAGCAAAAAGCTCCTCTCTTTTTTTTTTTAATTAAAAAAAAAAACACATCTGCAATGCATTTTTGCTCCAAATTCACTTAACAGCCTCTAAAACAACAGTCTCCCTGGCTACATGGCTGTGCCTGAGCATATATGTAAGAAGCATCACCCAGCTCAGCTGGCTGGCTTTGATGGTTGTTTGGGACATTAAGTTTCCTCTGAGTTACAGTCATTCAATATGCTGCTGCAGTACAATATTTGTCTCTGTTAGTATTTCATTTAAAAAAAAAAAAAGTTTTCAGTCTCACACAAACCTTCCCTAGAGTGAAGCCTTTTTTCCCAGAGCTTCAACTCACTTGAAATTCACTGCTAAAAATGTCTGACAGTTTACTGAAATACAGCTAGAGATTCGATTGGCAGCTGCTAGTTCATAGAAATATGGTACCTGGTCCTTAAAACACAGAAACAAATAGGTGCAGTTTTCATAGTAATTATTTAGCCCTTGTCAGAGATGTTTTGGTTAATTTCAGGGAAATGGCATAAGTTGGCTACTCAGAACAGGCATTTAAGAAGTGCTTCAGGAAATGAAGGCTGACTCACATATCAATCTTACCCAGTCATTATGGTCTAACTAAAAGCGGAGTTAATTAGGCTTTCCATTAAGTGCACTCCTTCAGGAATTTACAAAATGTTAACTGAGTAAGCTTGCAAAAGCTGCTCCTGACAGTGCTATAACCTTTCCTAAAATAACAAAATTAACTTTAAAGGCAGAGGCCATTGTATTTTGCCTTTGAATTATCAGGCCAGGATGTTATAGCACAGATAATTATTGTAGGCAGATTAGTCAGCCTAAAGCAGAAGGAATGAAACTTTACCTTGCAAACAATGTTGGCTTCCCCTGAAAATGCTTGCTACCAGCTCCGCAAAGAGGAAATATGAAGCAAGTTTTCATTGGAAGCACTGTTAAAAAACTGCAACAACACCAGATTTCCAACAACATAAACCTTAAGAGGTTAACATTTGCACCTTAATTTGGCCAAGCAAACATCTAAATAGACAGCAGAGGAACAAGTTATCACAAGGCCTACTGTAAAAAATACCTCATTATCACAGAAAAAAAAAAAATCAACTTGATTTAGACAGTTGCAAAATTTCCAGTACTTTCTGGTTTCACTTGGTCAGAAAACCAAAAATACACAGATATGCAACTTATATTGAACATTTACTGATTAAGACTTGTAGTTTGTCAACATGAAGGCATTTCCACCATCTCAAAAGCCAGAATTTCTGGCTCTATTTCCCCTATCTACTTAATATTCCTGGTCTGAATTACTGGCTTCAGACCTCTGTTCCTCCATTGCTCCCATCTACTTACCGCAGCCCCACACTCCCCAATCCAAGACTGGCGATCGCTAGTTCATAGGAATATGGTACCTGCATCTTAATAAAAAAAAGCCTAAGACCTCCTCTGCCCTCAAGATCCCAGCTCAGCAGATACTCCCAATGCAAAGCAAATTTCCTCCTGACTGCAAAGACATCTGGGGTTTCCAAAAAAGAAAGTTCTAGACATGCTTTTTTTTTCCTGCCACTCAGATTATGAAAAGAGATGGCCAAATATCCAGGACTGTTTCTACCTCTCAAGGGCTTCTTTGACTTCTGCTGGGCCCCTTTGTACATTGACCCAGGGCCCACAGATGCTGTTTGTGCCTCCTTGCTGTGCAGGTATGTAACTATATGCCAAGCATGGGACAATGCAAAGCTGAACAGGCCAGAAATGTTGCCTTACCCATTACGCATGATGGGCCAAAAAAAATTAAGAGTAGCTTGCAATTCAGTTATAGGCCAGCCATAAAACAGTATCTCAGGATGGCCATTTCCACCCATGGCAGAGGTAAAACATGATGGTTTAAATTTGAAGGAGCCCATGCTCAGTTCCTATGAATTAGTTGTGCATTCAAAGTTTTGAGGAGCCCAGCAGGTACCACTGACTTCTGTGAATGTTTTCTTGTAATTGCTAACCAAACTCATCTGACATTATTTCTACCAAATGCCACCTGTCATCTCCAAACTCTGTTCAGGCTATTCTCCAAACTTCTCCAGACTTGCAAATTTCTCTGTGTCTGATGTAAGTGCCAGCCTTTACCAAATTTCTGGCAGTCTTGGCCAAGAAATATTATGCAAACAAGGAAAAATTTCAAAAGAACAATTTAAGTCCAGTCTGTGGTTTGGGCAAAGTTTCAGGTCAGCTCTTTATTTTACCTCCACTGATTCCCACATTGCAGTTTACGATGGAAACTTGAACCAAGGAACACCTACAGCTGGTCTGGACACACAACGTTAAAAACTAGGCTCAGAGACTTGTTTATTCAAGAGCACTGACCAAGCACCTTTACCAGCGTTAAGTACAGGTTATTTGAAAGGTATTCGAAAGCTAAATTGGGCTTAGTATTACCTTTTATGTTTTATGGGTTGTGGAAATTTTCCCTGCTTAATTATCAAAGCATTTTATGGTCCTCTACAGCCCCCAAGAAAAGAAGGACAGAAGAGAAATGTGGGGGAGGCAGCCTGATCCATCAAGGCATCCACATGAAAGCCTGACCTTCAGAGCTCCCAGGGAATGGTAGAGTTTGTTAACCTCCCAAAGCAAGAGAGTGACTGCCCTTCCCCAGGGGGGCTAGAGGCTTTGAAATTGGAAGCGGAGACAAAACAGCTGTAGTCATTTGCATGGCATGAGCATGTTGTGCCTGAGACAATGCACCAAATGCAGCTCCTCAGTTCTTGGAGAGGGTAGTCAAGGCTTCCTGTGATCACAGCTTCTACTACAGGCAGCTCCTCTGGCTGGTGTTGGTCATGGAGGGCAGAAAAACAAGCATGGTGGCTGCAGATCACCACAGCCTGTTCACCTGGTGCAGACAAAGGAAACTGCCTTTTTTTATCAACCCAACTGAATTACTAAGCTCTGAAGAGGAAAAAGAAATTCACAGTCCTAGTTTTTTTTCCTTAAATAACCTTGGCAAACAATTCCAAAAGGCATCGTTTCTTCACCGTCCTGATGACCTGGCCTAAGGCTGCAGAGGGCTTTCAGAGCCTCTAGATGTACCAGTGGTCAATGTGATGGCAGTGGAGAAGTAAACCGGGCTCTACTGGAGCATCGGCAACTAGCTGGGAAGCTTGCTTCCTATTTTGTGCCCTCCTTCACCCATCCACTGCATCTCCTGGCTACTGCAAAGGCAAAGAAAGACTCTCTTGCATTTCCACAGTCCAGCAATAGAAGGCTAACAAACTCTGCTTACTAATACCACTGAATCAAATATCTGAAGAGTAAATTCTTACAAAACTAGTCCAGATCCCTCTTATCCCAGTGTACTCCTATGGGAATTTGATTTGAGCTTCCTGGAAATCCTGCTAGGACTTTAACTGGATGACATATCATTAAGCTCCTTAAAAAATCTTACGACCATACTAGACTGTCCTTTGAAGATTTTGGCAATCAATAGCAAGGACTATGAAAGATTTTACAGTGAGCCATAAAATAATATCCGAACTACAGGAATGAGGGAGCACCACATTTTTCAGACTGCTTCCTTCCTTGTTGAGTTAGATGAAGTTAAACACTGGGCACTGCAAATATCCTGGACCCACCTGCCAGCATCCAAGGCTGGCCCAGATTTTCAAAGGCTGTCACAAGCTATTCAATGAGCTTCCTACTGCTGTTAGATACCTGCCAACTCAGCAGTTTGCTTGATCATTCTTATTTCTTCCACAACATATCTGAGCAAACAACAACTCTGACACATGCATACAGTTCTTTCATGTATGACAACGATAAGGCAACTGTACCACAGCCAGTTCAATGTCCAATGTACACAAAATAAGAATTTTGCATTCATGGTGCAAGATTTTACACATGTAAGAAGAAGGCCACATAAAAGTGGCCTAGAGACAGTTGTAGATCATGAAGAAGAAAATCAAGAGCTTAATTATTACCCTCTTGCTCACATTTCTCCACGTATCATTTATATCAGTGATCTCTATTTTAAATCATCTTTAGATGGTTCAAAAGAAATGTGGCATATACACTGCACACTATCCTATCCTGGTCCAGAACTCCAAGCCAAGAAATCAAAGTAGTAGCAAGACATTTACATTTTTGCTTCACAACAAAGATAGCCCATCCCTTTGCAAGACCCAAATAAAATAAATAAATAAATAAATAAATAATTTTTAAAAGTATGGTCAAAGTGGCAAGAGTCATAAGATAATATGGCAGAGGTAGAAAAACAGCATGGGTAAACAATTGTAAAGATTAATCTGAATATGAGAAAGAGTACTTCTAATAAATTGTGCAGGTAACAACCAGGCAGAATTTTGTAGAAGAGATCTTCAAAACACAAGCTATTTATATTCTGAAGACTCATCCCTCCTGCGATGGGGTATCTAATTTTTTTTTTGCCTCTGCCTAGCTCCAGGCCTTCCCCATCACTTTCCTCTCACCTGTCTTCAACCAGCAATGAGGTTTACTTTCTGACACGGCAAGGAAATAAAAGGATGGTGGGAAAGGAAGAGGAAGAGTCAAATGTTTCAGGGTATTTACTCCAGCCACATAGATCAGAATTTAATGTACAGTCTATAGAATGCATGACATTTTATAAGGCAATGAAAAGGGATTAAACCCTCCGTCCAACATTCCATCAGCAGGACAGAAATCATCCCCTCAAAACTGAGATGTGATAGCAAAGGACCTTACACTCAATCTGGCTTATGAACACCTCACCTAGATTTAGGCAGCTCTAAATCAGATAACATTTAATTGAAAATACCAATAAAAAACTCGACCTGCTTATTACAGGTGCCTCATCCAGGAGCAGTAGCTCTTTCTTTCTACTGATAACCTATACAGCAAGGTCTGGCCCTGAAGAAAGAAGTCAGCCTGTACTGTGTGCCTTGCAGTGATGTCCCTTAGCAAGTTGGATTTACCAACTCCCACCCTTCTTCTGAGAAAAAAGATTGTGATTATATCTACCAAAAAGCAGGTTCAGAAAGTTTCCTGATTCCCTTCCTGAGGAAAAGCAAAACCTTGGCACCTAAAAATAAATAAAAATCTGGGGAATTGAGAAATCACAATCAAACAGAAAGAGTAGATAAATTTAGGTTTGTGAAGATCGAGAGAGGCATGCCAGGTACAGAGGTTACCTCAAAAAAAAAAGCAGCCCCTGGGAGATGGAGACTGAGTCTGGACAGGGGAACTCAACCCACAGCCCAGGTCTATGTAAGTAGATATTATGATGGCAAAGTCCCAAATCAGAATTTCTAGCTAATAAAGCAGAGCCATACACCAGCTTCAGGCCAAACATGAACAAGTATTTTCGCTAAATAGTGGCAAAAATGTTCTGGAATAAATTAAAAGACAAACAATCTTCAAGTCTGGCTACAAGTACATAGGAAAAAACACAAGTCGTTTTTCTTCTGCTCCTGAAAGTTTTACAGTCTTTTGATTTGTCTTTTGTGGAAGGAAGAGATTCTTTTAAGCTAAAAGTTAATAATGTTCTTATATTTAATGTGCTGCAGACTGCTTGCACTGAAATTTATGGCTAATCTTACCTTTGCAATCTTGGCAAAAGGTATATATCTGAAGTTTGGAGGTACACTGCTTCTAATAATTCCTGAAGTTGTTGGGTCATTTTATGCACAATCCAAAGAGCTGAATATTTGGTATCAAGGACAAACCATTATACTGTCCTTTGTCTTCAGTGTTTGTATTAGTTATTTATAACTTTGTGTACCATGAACAAATATTTGCTTTTGACTTAGTCTTTTGTTTGTTTGTTTCTTTCTTTAACAGAGATGCTTTTGTTTGTACGTTTCTTTCTTTAACAGAGATGCTTTTGTTTGTACACAGTCAGTTCCTGTTAGCCAAGACATTATAAACATCACATATTGACACTCCTGTCTTGAAAAACATTACCAGCAAGGCCACTGCTGTATAAATTATGTGCAGAGTAGAAGCCAAGGACCAAGGTGCCGCACTGCACTCCCACTGCACACAACTTTCAATCAAGGGCAAAGACAGATGCCCACTCAACTCCTGGGTGGAAGCTATTCACATGACCATGCTCATCCCCTGCTTCTACAGCTCAGATTTGGGAGTTTTGTACAGAGAAGCTAAGTGCTGGCAAAATCACGTACAGAAGTATTTAACTTAGTACTTAGGAATATCTAGCATCTGGCTTTCTAAAGTTGTATTTTCTCCTGTTGTGACCCTATTCAGTGAGGAAGTTCACTACTGCTGTCCAGCTAAGGGCAGAATAACTTATATTTCCCCCCTCTTTAAAATCACATTCAGATTCATAATATTGTTGTAAGAATGTTTTTAGCCCAGCTGAAACTCTACAACCACCTCCATATCTCTGACTACAGCCAGCCATTCGCACTCTATATTTTCATTCATGAGGGAAGGTCACAAAGTAATTTTTTTTTAATTTGCCTCCACATAGTTTACCTTGTTTTACACAGTTTACCTTGTTTTCAGTCTCGATGAGGCTCTTCACTAAGTGATTAGCAGGACTCACAGGATGATGAAATGATCAGCCATGACAGCCAGCCAGGCAGGTCACATAGCAATAACAACACTTGAGATACGCACCTTTTGCCAAGATAGCAAAGGTAAGATTAGCCATAAATTTCAGTGCAAGCAGTCTGTAGCATATTAAATATAAGAAAGTTGTTAACATTTAATTTAAAAGATTTTTTCCTTCAGCAGAAGACAAATCAAAACACTGCAAAACTTTCATGAGCAGAAGTGACTTGAGTTTTTCTCTACATACTTGTAGCCACACCAGTGAAGGGAAATAAAGTTTGCTGAGTGCAGTGGTCTTTCCTTAGTCCAGTTGAAGGACCCGGGTCACTTGCTTCTTTGCAAGTGTTCCAAGTTCAGTGTTCAAGGATGGACTACAGTAGACAACAGAGATATAAACCACAGCAAAAGGATGAAGGGAAAGAAAAGAGCACCCATGCAGTCTCCACAGTAGCAGGTATGCTATTGAAATTTCAATCAAATATCAGTAACCATCTACAAATGTAGAACATATGTGTGTATACACATAGAAATGCATACTTTGAGCTCCCATATATCTGCAAAAAGATGAATAAACAGCACCACTGGAAAGCTGTAAGATTGTCACCTAGATAGGTGCATAAAGGTAATATTTCAGATCGCTGAAAATAGACTTTGGCTGTTTGATTCAGCCATAAATCAGGATCCCCGTTAATCTGGTTTTAGAGTGGCTTTCCTGTGCAGTTTTGAGAGTCTCAAAGGAATATACTGTTCACTGATTTATGTACTAGTCTTGATGAAAAGCTGATTTACCATTGCTTTCTGCAAACAGTGAAGTGCAGCTAGCTGGTTTCTCTGCATATGTCAAGCCTGTACTGTATATAAAGGTGGGAGAGTCTGACAGTTTGCAGCTAAGTAAATCACACTGATCGCAGTGTTTGCCTTGAGATTTACAGTGCACACTATAATTTAGACCCCAATGTCAACCACGTGAAATACCACCAAATAGGAAAGCGTTTTGTCATCTTTTCATACATTGGAATTCTTTCATTTATTCATTATCTCAAAATCACTCTGCCTAACAAAATACACTTTGAAAAGCATTACCAATGACACCCAGAAATATTTTCAAAATTAATTTGACAACAATCTCAACTAGTATATTTTAGCTCTTTAAACAACCCTTGGGCTTCCAGAAGTTTCCTTTAGATCTCCAGCAATGCTTACTTATTTTAACATGAGCCCCTGCAGACATTCAATATTAGAAGAGCCCCAGCAGCTAGCACAAGTTCCAGAGGCTTTTTTCTTTGAAACCCAGAAGACGCAGGAGAAGAGCAGAACTCACGTTATTAATTGTTCAGTCAGTATTCTCCATACCCATTGATCCTGAGCAATTGACAAGAATACTGCAATATTTATTTATAGATTTGTGTTTGATCACATGCATATGATCAGTTACCACATTTTAACAGGTATTTCAGGACAATACTTCTTCTCAAAGTGATTTAGGCAACACATTCACCACATTCAATATTCATGAATCTAGATTTTTGCCTAGAGAGGTGACCCAGCTATCACCATACTGCAAATACCAAGACTGCCTGGGATATTTTTCTTTTTTCTGATGTTTAATTTAGCGAACTATAACTTGACACATTCTTTACAGTGACTTTTCCTGCTTCTGGCAAAATTTGTGCACCTCATTGGCCAGCTGAATAATGAGGAAAGATTATCTCCTTTGTAGAAAATTATGCTGCCACTGTCACAGTATGAAGACAGTCTAATTTATAACTACTTCTTTCCCTCCTCCTTTCAATTTGGCCCAGACACTGGGTCTTTTATATCAAATTTCAAGCCATTTTTCATTTTAGGAGCTAATCTGTTTGGTTACTGAAGTGGAATGACAGAACACACCTGTGATCAAAGGGGAAGGTAGATGGAAAAAACATTTCCCTAGTTCATGTACATCCATTACCCTGACCTTGTAACATAGTGCTTTGTATAGGATTGGTCAATTATTAGACATTTTACAGTTATTTTCAGCACAAAGAAACTATTGAGAAAGTTTGGAATTCACTTTGTTCTTTAATAATTTAAACTGTCTCAAGTAATGACTTGAGAGAGGTCAAATATCTCTTAATAAAAAAAAAAAGGAAAAAGAAAAAATTCCTCCTATATAAAGGAGCATATTCACAGAGGTAAAATCCAGAAATGGACATTCTTAAAGACAGAGTAAGACCACCCTCTGCTACCTAAATCAATGGAGTTATCAGGATCTTCTTCAATGAAGAAATCCCAGATTCAAGACCTGGCTTAAATTCATTAAGGATTTTCAAGACCCAGATTAGGCTAATTCAGGGGTTTCCCCCAGGAGCAGAGTTTTAAGTGTCTCCTTTGTTCCACTGGGTAACAAAGAAAATCAAACTTTGAGTGAAGTTTTTTTCACAAAGAAGGAACTTTTCTCATGCAGTCACTTTCAATTATCTTCACTTGCATCATGAGAGCATTGACACATGATGGGATTGTGAGGCTTATGAGACAAAGTTAAGGCCCACAATCCGAGCCCTGGGACTGCCTCAGCACTGCGAGTAGAGACAAGGCTGCTGCTATCACAGTTTAATGACTGTTTTGCTTATGGGTTTTTAAACTAATCTTAGAATTTAATTTTTCTTTTTCAAACTCAGTCCTCTGTCTTGCCCAGTGAGCACATTCAAACCAGGAAAGGGGAGGATATAAGAAGGAGGAATCGCTTCTGAGTAGACTGTCAAGAACTTGATTATCAGTTCACATCTAGTACATGTTGCTGATTCTGTCCTCTGTCTAATACCCAGGTCATGTTCCCCTTAATGTTTTTCTGAATCAGTAGAAAATAATACATGATGAAGAAAAAAAGCCAATCTGAGCTGCTAATTTGCTTTCTTCCTATATTCAGCTGGTAGTTGGAAATAGATGATCTTTAAAGTTTCTTCCAGCACAAACCTCCCTATGATTCATTTAAAATAATAAATTATTTGTTATATTATCTTCCATTGCTATGGTGGTAACTACAGTGGAGCAGAGGGTATAGTGAATTTAGTAAATGTCATATATTTGGTAAATTCTTTCAAGGGAGACAAATGAATGGCCTGCTTATGTGACCCACTACAACAACAACAATCACAGAAAGAAAAATGAGGTACTGCCTTTTGTCCATCTCTTTATCTGCCCCCATCAAAATATTTCCCATGGCTGAGTAATGTAAATAACATGTGGAAAATAGAGAATTCAGAAAACTGCCTCCAGATTTTATTTTTTTTTTAAAGTCAATATCACTTTTCCCTCAGCTTTAATGAATGACATTCAAAATACAAGGTACCTGTCCAGAAGAAGCAGAAAAATGCAAGTGCTATTTTGTAAATGTTGATTTTCTGGAAAGTATAACTTTGGAGTGTAACAAGACATATTTTCATTGCTTCATAGATAGAGGAACCATTTTCTCATCTCTTGTGATAAGCATTTCTCCCCACTGGTATGTGGGCCCACATCTCTCTTCCCCTGAAGGATGAACAATAAACTACATTCATCATTTTCTCCATAGCATTATCAAAAACAGGTGTTAGTAACTTCAGAGACATTCATTGCAAAATCTTTATACCATCTTTATGAGTAAAAACATGGTCTTTTAGATGCCATCCTATTCTAGTGGCATGAAACCCGGACTACCAGCACAAAAAATTAACAATATGCAAGCCAAATAAAATGGCACTGCTAGTAGCAAACAGCATGCATTTGCTCAAAGACAAACTTGTCTCATTCTGGAAAATAGCTCACTCTACAGCTAAGGACAAGGTAGGTTGGTTGCATTACCCTCCAATATGCCATGGGAATACTTCCTCCAAAATAGGATGGAGGGCACTAAAAAGAGGTATTGGACAGCTTCCAAAATTCTCAGTTCCCCTCTCTCACTCTTCTGGTGTACAAGGATGTTTGACTGCCATACAATTCAAATTGTATCTCCAGACTCAGGATTAGATTCTTCCCCAAGCAAAGCTATGGGATTCCATGACTTCACAGAGAAGTAGAAAACATGAATTTTTGTCTGCTTTTTTTGTGAACTAGAAAAAATTCTCTCAACATCCCCTTAGTAATAAAGTCAGTGCATTCTGTAGATTGTTTTTGCAAGTGAAGAGATGTCTGTAAACTGACAGCAGTTTATGTGTAATGAAAAATTTACACATCTTGATAACACATTAATAAAATCTCGGGGGAAAAAAAGAGAAATGAAACTAGAGCTTTTGATGTGAAACTGTTGTTAACCAATTTCTATTTTCACTTGCTCTTCTTCCATCTACTTCTAGCTAAAGCCTGAAAAAAACCCACCATAACTGGCTATTCTTTCAATACCTCCACGTCCTTCAAAGTTAGGAAGATTAGTCAAAACAGTTGAACAATTCTGAATGGGACAAAGGAACTGCTGAGCACTCATCTCAAATTTTGCTGTGAGAAAGATACTCAATTTGTAAAACTCCAATTTATCAGTAGGAGGGTAAACACCTATTTCAGCAGCAGCAAGTGTTTGAGTGGAAAATGAAAAGGGGAGAAGAGAACTCACTTACACTGATTCTTCAGCAGGCAGCATAACCCCTTACTCTCAAATGCCATGAACCAACTGACAGGAGACAATTACAAAGCCAAACGGCACAAAGAAGATCTACTGTGGAAGGTGGGATAACCTCCTCACAGCAGACCAGTGCTATCCATTGCTGAAGTTTTGCACCCAACTTCATTCATATTGGATTGAACCAGAAGCCAGAGAAGGACCATTATGCCAAAGGCACTTTATCTCTTACCAAATGGTGAGTTTGGTTTTAACAAATAGGCATTTTTCAGCAATATGTTTCCACATGGAAACAAGCTGCTCTTAGAAGAGAGCCAGTTTCCAGATCAGAGACCAAGATTAAATAATTTGAAGACATTTCCAAGAAACATCTGTTTCTTGCATATGAATTTCCAAGTCTTTCTTCAGCTACTCCTTGTTAATCTCCTACAGTTGTCTTGTTGTTTGTTTGCTTCCTTTTCTTTTTTTTTTTAATGAGCTAGAAAAATCCCTGTCTCCCCAACTAAAACAGGATTCCAAAGGGAAAGAATACTTAATGACACAAAGGATGACTTTCTGATAGTAACACAAAGATTGCAAAGACTAAAAAACACTCTGGGCTTGCTGATGGAGGGGCTGTAAATTGAAGGATACATAACTCACCTTGTGGCTTGAACAGAAAGTAGAAACATTCAAATTTCTAACTCTGGCACTATTCATAAGCATTAAAACCCTACAGCACTACCTGCAGAGAGACTTGAGCTTGTTCTGCTTGTAGTCTCAAGCTGACAAGAAATCTACAGCTGTGGTTAACAGGGCACCAAGCCCAAGCTAATAAAGCTCAGCTGAGAAGCAGGGTGTATTAGTTTAGGCCTGGTGCCATACTAGTTTTTTATGTGGCTTCTAGTCAGTTCAGAGCAAAGACAGAGCATGCCCACGTCTTCTTGAGAAAGATCATGTAGTCAGTGCTTTAGACAAATACAGAGACATAACATAGGAGCTCGAAGCTTTTAGTTTTGTGGACAGACAGTAGTTTGAAATGTCTTTGCCCTTGCAAGCAAATGTGCTCTGCCCACTGGTGGGTTACACTCATTGCTGGTTCACCCTTGGGACCCAACAGGTGCTTTTCCCCATGGAAATATGTCCTATTAGAAAACTACAAATGCTGCAGTCAGACAAGGATGTAGAGCTAAGAAAAATCTAAACCATTTCAGACATGTATTTTACATAAGTGATCTACTATTTCAGGTTGCTGAAAAAAATCCATAGAAACAAGAGAAACTAGCAAGGTAAAGCCACTAGTGGGTCTCATGAGATCCTTGTATGGTACACTGAGATGTGCTTATGCTCTGAAATGTTACATATAATCATGTAATATGGTGTTAGGATACGTTCATGACATGTTTACAGCTGACTTCTCTAATTTGGTGTTTTAGAGGAGAGATGGCTGCAGTGGAGATGAGGAATGAGAACTGAGAAAACACCTGTCACCATTCACCCTTTGGAGGTTAATACCACTGGTTTGAAGTACTCAACTCTAGTTTAAAAGAATGATTAATATCCTGCCATGTTATTCATAGAAGTAAGAGCTGACTCCAGAGCTGTCATGATACTACTCCACAATTTAAATAACTATTGCTTTTCTGAAATCTTGTTAGGTTTCAGAAACTTTCTCAGACAGAAGCTCGCAAAACATGACAGATAAAAATTGATATCAATATTTAAATTATTATTATTATTATTGTCTGCTACTTTCTGATAACTTTCTTCCTGGAAATCTGTCATATGAACTCTAGGAAACATGAGATCTTTCATAATTTTCTTCCAAAATAAAATTAACAGCAAGGGATTATTATGTTTGTTAATTAACATTACTGCGCACAAAGAATGAGGCTGTTTCATTCCTTACTGTCAGATCTGTATGGTGGCATCTCTCACACTTCTCCTCTGTGGAAGAACAGCAAAGTAAAACTGCTAAGACTCACTGAATCTCCAAGGCAGCTGTCGAGTAAGCAGGTGTGCAAGTCTCTTAGTTGATGCACATCTAGCTGTCTGTTGACAGCTATATGGCACTCAGAGTCACGAAGACACATCCATCAAACAAGGTCCAGGCAAAAGATATTCCTTTCTTGCTGCTTTTACCTTGCATAACTACAACATTCAAATTTTCAGACTGATTTCCTATGTAGTCACAAGGCATGGAAAATATCTATAGGGAAGCACACAAGATGTGTGACTACACCACCAAATTGGGATGCAGGAACTGGGCTCAGCTTCCTGTTCTGCCTCAGATTCCTGTGCAAGAGTGAATTCACTGAGCCCTCAATAACATGCAGAGCATAACCACGCAAGTGTTCCCCAAACTTGCAGTGTTAGCAGGAAAAAAATATTGTGCGTACAAAACAGGTGTTAAATATATATGTAGTGATTTATTATCACAGCATGTGAACACAGCACAGGATTTAGGAACAATCTCAGAATGAATTCCCAAAGCCATTAACTGTCAAACTCTTCACACCTGCCAAGTCCAGACCCACAACTAATTCATAAGCATTCAGCAACTTCCCTCTTCCCCTGGGGACTTACTGTTATTTTAGCATTGATTTCACTGCCTGCATGAGTATGATTGAGATCAATCTGTCCGATTCCCACAAAAACTTAGTAAAGAAGGGACACAGACCTCTTACCTGGCATCAATCAAATGTCAAGAATGAGATTTCTGTGACATTTACACAGTGCCATAGACTTAGAGATATTCGTGGGATTTGAAAAGCAAAGGCTTTGTTGATATTTTTCTAAATTTACTAAGGTAAAAATGTGTTTGCTCCACCCAGAGCTGGAGTGACAGCCTTGTGCTGGACTTTGTTTGCATGCATTCTTCCCATGCCATATACCTGTCTAATAAAAACAGTTAAGCCTTAGCTCTGGTCTCATATGCATATTTGTTCTACATGGACTTATATTTGTCCTGAACTAAAGTCTTATTTATTGTAGAATGAATATCTTTGGGTTTTTTTAAAAAAAGATTATGCACAAACATACATATTTTAGTAAAAGAGACAAATTTTTAATTTTGTATGCAATTTGGAAGAAAAAAACTAAATGTGGAGACCCTTACTCCTTTGTAAAACTGTTTAATAATCCTTAATATCCATCTACTTCCTTCTACTAATTATGATACAGACAATTGAATTTTACAGTCATCTTTCTTTTCTGATATTTACAAGGAGCTAGAGGACTGATTTTATATACTGCAGATTCGAAAATTACTCTTGGACTTCACACAGTCATTTAAATGCCAAGTTTTCTAAAGGCCTCACAAATGTCTTGGATTTGTAGTTCGTGAAAAGTTTCATTCTTTGAAAGACTGTCTGAACAGTCTTGCCAGGGAAATGGTGGTAAAATGGTTTTTAGCACTTCTGTGAAAACTGTAGCACAGATGATTAGAGATTATAACACACAGAAGGCCTTGGAGAGTACATTAGATACTAACAACACTTGAAAGCTTAACTAGAAGCTGGTAAGTGAAAACCAAACACAAACTGCTTTCTCCTTTTCTTTTCCCACTACAGTTCAGTCTTTTCACACACACAAAACATAAATAAAATAAGAATAAAAATACTTTGTTCCAGAGTGGCTGTTATGTTGCCTCAAAGATTAAGTAGTCTGGTTAACATCCCCCATATGGCAGAATAATGACTTAAGTTTACAGAACTTGAACCATCATGAGGCCCTACCATGGCGTATCCCAGACTTTTAAATCATTAAATGGATTAGAATAGGGGTTCAGTATTTCCTAGGGAAACACAAAACTTCATGCAGCATTGTTTTTTAATTATAGATTGAATTTTTGTCAGCCTTTTTTTAGCTTTTTTTTTTTTTTGCTTGTTTTTCTACATGTTTTTCAGCTGACTGCTGAGCAAGTCTACAACTCCAAGAGTTGGAGTTCCAGCCTTTCTGAAGACAACACTTCATATCAGTGGTCATACTGGTGGGCCTAAGAGGTTAAGCTCAAATCTCTTTTCAAGGCACTGTATTTATGTGGAGAAAGGTGGAGAATTGCTGCTAGATCAGAAATAGGATACAAAATAAAGGATAGGATTAAGTAATGAATTGTCTATGCTGCAATCATCAGCCAGTCCTTTGAAATGGTGCACTGCTTAATAAATATGTGATATTTGTAAAAAGGCAGGGAAGGAACAAGTCAGCACTGACAGATGATTTGGTTATTTAGGGCTTGGCCCAGGCTAAAGCAGACTAATCATAGAATCCTTAAGGATGGAAAACATCTCTGTGGTCATTGAGTCCAGCTATCAACCCAGCAGCACTGTGTTGGCCACTAAACCTTGTCCCCAAGTGCCATATCCACACGCCGTCTGAACATTTTCAGAGATGGAGAACACATTATTTCCCTGGGCAGCCTATTCCAACGCCTGACCACTCCTTTACTGAAGAATATTTTCCTAATATCCAACCTAAGCCTCCCCTAACTCAACCTGAGACCCTTTCCTCTGGTCCTGCCACTTGTTACCTGGGAAAAGAGACTGACCCCCACCCTGCTACAACATCCCTTCAGGCAGCTGTAGAGAGTGATAAGGTCTCCCCTGAGCCTCCTTTTCTCCAGGCTAAACAACCCCAGCTCCCTCAGCCTCTCCCCATAGGACTTGTGCTCCAGAATCCACCAGTTCTGTTGCACTTCTCTGGACATGTTTCAGCACCTCAATGTCTTTCTTGTAGTGAGAGGCCCAAAACTGAACATGGGATTTGAGGTGCAGCCTTAACAGTGCCAAGTCCAGGGGATGATTCTGTCCTAGTTCTGCTGGCCACATTATTTCTGATACCAGAAAGGATGTAATTTCTTGACTAAGAGATCAAGAAAACCAGAAACACAACGGTAAACTCAAATGTAAAACAGAAAAAACACCCTTTCAAAAAGCAAAAAGTTAAATATAACTTGGTCTTGTATGTGACAGCGTCTTGACAACGGTTTCAGTCCAAAGACAGAGACATGGCAGGGACCTTGGAGAAAGTCTTCTGTCCAATGGCAGCCAAGAGCAAATGAAATGTTGGGCTTCCTAAGGAAGTGGAGGACTAAATGCCTCATTAAGGGCATTGCAACATGGAGGCAGGTTTAGCCAAGAGGCAGAGTTTTTCCTGTAGAGCAAGTTTGTAAAGCCTAGAACTATTAACAATAGGAAGATGATAGGTAGTCTGGGATTTGATGGAAATACATAGAACATGGGATGTATGGAGAAGACTGGATGGGGTTTTTCTTCATTCCATCCTGGACTCTGCAGTCAGTGCAATAAAACACAGGTAAATATCCAGATCATCAATATGCAGTGCTTCTCCATAAAGCACTGTATTAAAATGAAGGGTACAGTGCCTCAGAAGATGGAAATGCTGAAGCATAATCAGGATTCAAATACTGTGATATGGAAAATACAGAATTATCAATAACAGCAATACTTTTGGAAGAGATGGTATATTCTACTCTTTCACATGCAAACCAATTGAAAGATACTGCAATTAAAACTATGCACAGGCAAGATCAGGCTAGCTGCTTGCTGCAAAGTTCATGAACCTTCTTCAGAATCCAGCTGGTGAATTTGCAAATGCAAAGCCCACAGAAGGAAAGTGTGCTGAAGCTATTTTATCATTGCAGCAAGAGATATAGGAAGATTCTGTGAAATAAAATATATTTGAAAAAGAAAGTAACTCAAACTCCCACAGTTCTGTGGTTATGTTTTTCTGATCTTTTAATCAGCCTCCCTTTTTAATTTTGCCCAGTGCTCTGAGATGCATGATTTAATATTTCAAATTCATTGCCTTTTTGATCTAAGTTTATCAGGCACTTTGAAGTCAGACATAGTGACACCTTTTGAAAATGACTTAGACAAAAACAAGTGCCTGCATTTTTTGCTATGCATACAAAAAATTATAAGAACAAATCATTCCCTGTCCTTTAAAAAGTGACCTAGAAATACATCTGGCAAAAAAACATTTCTATGTGTCTGAGAAGTAAACTCAGAGAGAAAATCACTTCTTTTAAGAAATCATCTTTAGACAATTTAGCAAAAGCTATTTTGTGTGCCCAAATTCTTTAGAAACCATTTATCTAAGCAATAGTTGAAAATAATTATCCAACCGCATGCTTACAAAGGAAGGCAAGATTTGTATCGGAGATAATACCTTTCAAGTCTGTATAGCTGGAGAAAGCAGACAAGCTTTCAGGCATACAAGCCTTTCCCCAGCTCATTTTTAATCTGAACTGTATAAGTTGGCATAATAAAAGGAACCATTTACATCCCAAAACTATCACAGCTACAACACTGATACTGATACTCACAAAGCTGAAGACTGAACAGGCACACTGCATATGGGTGTAAGATGTCAGCTGAAAACTCTTATAGCATAGTGGCAAACAAAAAACCCCCAAAGATTTACCATCAAATATTTCTACAAAAGTGTGTACTGAAGTTCTGCCTTAAAGGTCTTCCTGGTGAGAATGAAAACCTGACAGGATTTTTTAGTTTTATTTCATTTTTTGACTGTTGATGTTAATAGGAATGTCCTGTTCAAAGAACTTCAATGCCAAGAAAAAAGAAAGACAGACACAGGGGTGACGGGATGCTGTGGATTCCTCACAGTTATAAACGAAATACCGGAAAACACATCTGGGAGCCACATTGCTGCAGACTGAACAAAATGAAGCTAATGATCTGAGAGCCAAAACAGCACTAGGACTGAAGGCAAATAGAGCCCTGAATATGCAGTAGACCAGAAATGTGAAGCATCATGTCTATGTCCAACATCTGCAATTGAGATTCCAAATTTGCCAGAACTGTTTTCAATATAAATGCATCCAATCTTGTTTACTTCTACCAGACATGCAGTGAGGGGAGACAGCAAAATTCTAGAGAAAATTGTAGCTTTTCTTCTTAGTGTTCTCCCATGCCTTTTCTGACTTAATGCTGAAATAACAGTGCTACTTGGGTGCCCACCTTGCCCTTCCTATTGGAGGAAATTATTACAGGTAACAGGACCTCCTCACTAGCAGCCTTCAAATTCTTGGAAAAGTATGTTATACATTGAGAGGTTTAAAAAGTGTGTTACACATTCCTACATTTGAGGGATCACAGATCCTTTATTTAGTTATGTATGAAGAACAAAACCTAACTGACTGCTTGGAAGTGTCACCCAAGAGTTTTCTTTCTCCAGTGGCCTTGTGGACTGCAGAAGGGCTGCTGCTCATTGTGATGCTTATCCACATATGTGTAATAGATGTCACTGATGGAAGAAATCATCCCTCATCTGTTCTTGGAAAGCATCTTACATAGGTAAGAGTTTTCTGCCACATGGAATACTTATTCATACCTCCTTTTAAGACCGTGTAAGATTGATTGTTGCTTTCATCTATGGCCTGCTCTTCCTCAAATCTCCATGTTACCTTTTTCACATGTGAACAGAGCCTCGAGAGGAAGACACTGAAGTCAAGCCTGTGTGGCTTCAGCTTGACTGCACCCTTGGCACAGACAACCTTCACTGCCCTTAGTTAGAGTGACCCAGCTGTGCCTGCTTGCAGCATTTCCAAGGTCACACAAAGAACTGCAGGCCCACTGCCTGCTTCAGCTCAGCAGACCACCAAGGCAACAACTCAGCTGCCCTCAGTGCCACAGGATGGACATCAGCTGGTTAGGGAAGTAGCTCTTGTTGATATTGCCGTCTCAAAAGGGCAGCTGCCATCACCCATCGCCCTCTGCAAGAAGAGGAGTCCTCACAATGCTCCGGTTCTCATTGGGACAAGGTGGCTGCTCTTCCCATGGTTGCACCTTGACACATCTTCCTTGTGCTTTCCAAGGAAATCTCTAGGCATAAGACCAGAGCTTGCTTTGTACTGCTACATGCATCTCAATCTGGAAATGATCTGTCTGCCCCAGCATGTGCAGCACCACAAGGACAGCAGCATCCGTGGGCAACTGACTTTGACAAGAAGCTGCCAGCTACTGTAAAGCTTGAACTGAGTGAAGGCTCCTAACACAAAACCACATCCAAACTGTGGAGTGAAGTCTAAGTATATCTACAACAACGAAATAATTAATGGGAAAATCATTTAGAAAAGATTGTGGAAGGGATGATAAAAACAACCGAGAAGAGAGAGAAGTATTGCACTGTTTTGTTTCTTTTGAAGTTCCTCACAGAAGCAATAGCTCCGTAGAGTATGGACTTTCATTTTGTTTTGCAATCTTCCAGAACACTGAGGCCCCACAAACTACATCACTGAAAATAATAAATAGCTTTAATTAAACAAAAGATTGTTGGGGTTTGGGGGTTTTGTTTTGGTTAAAAAAAAAAAAAAGGTTGCCACTCTCAAGATACTTTCGTGAGCACTCCAGAAATGTAGACAAGTTAGAAGCCATGAGAAACAAAATAAAATGTTAAGTAGCTGAAAAGGGGGTTCAGCTGGAGAAAAAAGTGGAAAGGAGTAACTGTTGTGTGTGCAGTTTAGCTGGGCAATGACTGAGGGGACTTATGTTAACTGGCTACAAGCATCTGTTGGAAATAAACAGCCAGCAGAGGAATAACAAGTTTGGATAGTAAAACAGCAACAGCTAGAAATAATGACAACCCTAAGAAAGGCAAAATTTAGACTAAACATCAAATGCTGTTAACCATAACTGGTCCTAGGAAGTAGAATATTCCCAGGGACCTGAGTAAAAATACTTTTGCATAGTACATACAGTTTTATCCCCTCTCAGTATACAGTCAAGTCTTTATGGAGAACAAAATCTTGCACTGTTAATCTCAGAAACTAGAGGGAGAGTATCTCTCTGTAAGCATCATCTTCCACATAAGGGGCATGTTGGTTGCAGGGAATGTTATTCATTGGAGAAATCACTTCAAAATATTATCTATTGCATATGTAAGATAAAACCAAAAACAAGCAAGTGGGAAAAAAGTGGCCTGGTTATCAGACTGGTTATCAGGAAGTGGCCTGGTTATCAGACTGCTAAAGCAGAACTAATTTTGCACAATTTTTTTCCTCTTTTGTTTTGGTTTTTTTCTACCAAAATTAAAACTACTGCCCATTGTACCCCAAATCTCAGAATATTTTAGCAGCACCACTGACCTGTCTGAAAATTTTCCAGTGTCTCAGGACTCTTTAGCTGGTATCAATTCTGCAATTGGTTAAGTAGAAACCAGGTGTGTATTCTCTAGGGTCATCTCAGTGGATATATATTTAGGAATGACAATTTCTGGATGATATTCAAACATTCCTCTGGATCCATGTCATCTTGGCAAACAGCTAGAGATGCACATAATGACCTGTATCTCTTCATCTGCTCCATGTTTTGCTCAGCCCTGTAACCACAGCCAGTATATGGATTTCATCATACAGAGGTGCCAAGCCTCTGCAGAATTATAAAAGAGGAAAAGTGTGTGACTTATACTGAAGAACACCAGATGTAATGTTCCCATTACCTGTTACAGTGAACACATTACCATTTCAAAATTGTCTTGATTTTTAGGGGTTGAACCGGCAGCTCCATAGCTTGTCATTATCATTTGGAAAAAGTGCTCCCAAAATTTTCTCCTATGGTGGATACATGGGAAATCAGCCTCAGCAGGTTTCAGCTGAGCCCACATTATAAATTTACTCTTCAACATCTGCATTACAGTAAGATTCCCCAAAGGGAATCTTCATGACTTTGTGAAGCTTAACCAAAATGCTGTAAAATAAACCCAATTTCTAAGTATCAAACAGTTCTAGAATGTATTACTCAGCTCCCCACAGTAAACAGAAACACAGAGAAGTAAACCAAGCTTCTCTCCATAGGTTACATCTCTGTTCAGCTTAGACTTAGGCCAAGGAAAAAGGTTGACTGTTCAAGCTGACTACTACTGTGGTTTATACATCTCCCTGTCTTTATAAAAATCTTTCTTCCTTGCTCTGCACCCATCCAGAAGTTTTCCATACTGCCTCTGATGTGTCCAATTTGCTATAATTTAGTGATGACAAAACTTAGGAATGTTTAAACGATCCCTTCCATGACACCATCCTTTATGTAAGCTTGGCTTGAAAATATAACATAGGATCCCAACCTTCAGTAGTTGCAGACAAACCATCTGCTCCCCAAAAACACAGCAGCTGAATGCTTCAGTCATATAAGAACTGCTTGTAGTTTATATACAGTTTCCTTCAAAATAAATACCCACAAGGACAAAGAAAAAAAGATAAATGTGTCTATCCAGTTACATGCATGCATTTGATACATGATCTAATATCCCACAAAGCTGACTTCAGTGACTTACACAAGGGAAAACAAATGAAAAGGAAGGCCTCCAACAAGTAGCGCAGAAACCCTTTAATCTGTAAGAAATGAAGCTGGCAATGCATTCAAAGCCTTCCATCAGTATTTACAGAGTTACTATCTAATCAGTTTCACAGATTGAAATCACAAAGTCAAGGTACATGAGCTGGTAAGCATTATATATTATTTTGCCTCAAATACTGTTTCCCTTGGTACCACTACATATTTGCAATAAACCAAAGATACCAATTTTCTATGAGTTTGTGGGTACCCTTGCAAGTGACTTTGTTTGGCACATGGCAAATCTCCACTTTGCTTATATTCATGTTTAACCACTGCTGAGTCCACGGCCACCAGCTTATCCCTAGGCTGAGATCATAGAAATATTGGAGCTCACATCAAAGCTGACCAGAAGCCTGAGACAATCAACACAATGACCTCATGTAAGAGAGTGTATGAGTTCAACAAGCTTCATCTGATGCTTTTACATAGAAAGCCAGGCCATCTGAACAGGGATTACAGCATCCCATCTCACCGCTGCTTACCACAGCATGACGCAACAAAAAAAAAAAAAAAAAAAATCTTTTTCACCTATAGTATCTTCTAAAGAAATCAGACAAAACTAGAATCAAAGAATCATAGAATAATTTAGGTTGGAAAAGACCTTTCAGATCACTGATTCTGAAGTCATACAGTTTACACCCTGTGGTTTCCCAAAGTGGCACAAAAAAACTTTCTAAGCTTTAAACCACAGATACTACCTGGAGGAAAAACGTGTTTGGAGAATGTGTAAACCAGAGATAAGAAAAAACACATGCGTTTTACTTAGCCATTTTATTTTGTGGCTATTTATAATATGTGATTATCATGGAACATACTGTTGCTGCCTCATTTGGGGGCTGAAAGCTACTGGATAGTGTCTGAGAGGGATGCAAACCCATCAAACTTACATTACCAGCAGAGACTGGAACAGCAGAGCTGATAGGAGGAGAGCAGGAGAGCATGGAGAGCAGGAATTGCCAGGTCAGTCCCTGTTGCTAGTGAGGAAAAATTGTTTATGTGTGAAGGCTGTCCCCAGGGATATATTTGGAGAACAAATTAGTATTCTGTTGTGACTCAGGACAACAGGAGTTTCTGTTCTGAAACCTCTGGTATGTTCTGGTTGAGGAATCTCAAGTCCACCACAACAATATTTCAGCATTTCTTCCACTCTAATAGAAAGGGAGACAAAAATAAGAGAAGACAACAGTGCAGATGCACACTTTAATGAAGTATAATTTTAAAAGAAAATAATGCTGGAACCTTTTCAAAGTTTGGAATACATTATCATAAACATGTAGTTATGTAAAAATTATTGTTCAAAGATGTTCTGAAATAATGGTTAAGGCAGTCATCCATGTACTCCCTAAAAGCAGCATAGTGGCACTACTTAATATGATGCCTCAAACTCCCCTTTATTAATACCCTCATTTTCAAAACACATTTTCCAAATGTTGTTCATCCAAGAAAACTTTTCCCATGACAGATAATTGATTTCAGATTCAAAAGCTAACAGAAACCCCAATGGCAACTAACATATCCACTGAAAAATCAGCTGCTGTTAAGCTCCAGTGATCTCTGTTAGACTTGCAGATATCTGCAGTACCATCCTCATGTCCTGGAATAAGGATGTGAAACTTTAAATGCAAAAGATTTGAAATAACCCGCACCATTCTTTCCTGGTATTTAGTACATTCATGAAAAACTGCTTAAACTTAGCCAACCATCCACTCTGGGAAAGGAATGCCTGGGGGCAAAGGAAATCCACAAGGGTCTCCTAGTTGTCACCTGGGCACCCCACAAGATTTCGCAGGTATAGATCACAATTTTTTTAAATGAGAAAGGAAACTAAATGAACAAACCCAGCAAACCCATCTGAATCCTCCTGAAGTACATACAAAAAAAGCCTACTGTTCCAGGACATTTGTTCAGCCAGAGGACATGAATTCAAGCCCTCAAAAGAAAGAACATGGCACGATCAAGGCTGCAGAGCTCAGAGACCAGGAAGGACTTATGCTGCAGGCTTGTCCAAAGATTGGAGTTTTGCCCCTTGGACTTGATTGCATTTGCTTGGAAATGGGGATACACCAACAAAGAGTCCAGTGCTGAAGGCAAGTTATTTAAAGCAAACTGTGAAAACCTTAATTTCAAGAGTACCTAAGCCCTCACAGATGCTGACTTATGCTCCCTGACATCCAAGCAAACCTTGAAGTACATTTGAAAATCATGTCTGAATGGGAACCATATTGCTTTTGTATGAATAATGTGGTGACCAACTTATTAAGGAAAACAACTTTTAAGTGCTTTCATTCAACTGGACAAAACCAGTAATAAAATAAATGAAAGGCCTAATTTGGCTGAAAAAAATCATTAAGATTTGCTTTTCTAGTTGGTATATTGGAGGTCATTTTTCTGAATAAATAAAATGTCTCTTAGGCACGTTCTGTAAGTTTTCAGTCAAGCTTCCATTTCCATCCAATGGCTGGCACACATCTCCTTACAGAGAGTAGTAGTAAAGATCCAAAACTAAAAAAAAAAAAAAAAACCCAAACTATTATTTATATCTAGATTTCAAGGTTCCCAAGAAACTTAAATAAAATAACTTCCTATCTTTTCTTTTGTTCATTTGTTTGTTAAACTATTAGCTATTTGCAAACCCTAATACCATTTCCCTATGGTAACAGAACAAGTGAAAAGAGAATATTGTCTAAAGAAGCATTTCTATGCTAATGTCTTTCCAGAAACACTGGCAGAAAAAATTTGAACATCCACCAAGCATTATAAACCTTCCCAATCCAGTTGAAACTACCTATGATTCTAAAACATTTTGTTATTGGTAGTTAGGCCACAAAACATATTTTCTTTTGCACCTACACAAGAAAAATATCAAATCTCATTTTGTAGACCCAAAGGGAGAAAAAAAGATGCATTTGCTCTTCCTTTACAGAAAGCTGAATATGAGTCAGCAGTGCCCTGGCAGCCAGGAGGGCCAACTGTGTCCTGGGGGGCATCAGGCAATGAATCACCAATCGGTTGAGGGAGGGGATTGTCCAGCTCTGCTCTGCACTGGGGCGGCCTCACCTTGAATATTGTGTGCAGTTTTGGGTGCCACAATATAAGCAAGATACTAAGCTACTGGAGAATGTCCAAAGGAGGGCAACGAAGATGGTGAAGGGCCTTGAGTGAAGGCTATACGAGGAGCAGCTGAGGTCATTTGGTCTGTTCAGCCTGGAGAAGAGGAGACTGAGGGAAGACCTCATTGCAGTTACAACTTCATTGTGAGGGGAAGAGGAGCATCAGGCACTGATCTGTTCTGTGTAGTGCCCAGTGACAGGACCCAAGGGAATGGCCTGAAGTTGTGTCAGTGGAGGTTTAGGTTGGATATTAGAAAAAGGTTCTTCACCTAGAAGGTGGCTGGGCACTGGAACAGGCTCCCCAGGGAAGTGGTCACAGCACCAAGCCTGACAGAGTTCAGGAAGTGTTTGGAAGATGTTCTCAGGGATGTGGTGTGACTTTTGGACTCCCTTCCAACTCAGCCTACTATGTGATTCTGTGTGATTTTAATAGCCTCTAATACACTAGAGCTATCCGTAACTATCCTGGAGATTAGGAGTAACAGAATCTTTGGAGGAGGTGGTGATTTCCCCAAACAACATTTGCATTAGCCAAGAGTATCCACGATTACCTGACTACATTATCTTAACGTCTGAGCCAAACCCACTGATAGCCACTCTATTCTCTTCAGCAGGCTTTGGAAAAGTTGCTAAATGAACAGCCAATTCATTCAAGTTAAATTCTTACATGTGTTCTTTTCTTATTCACCTTGCTAATAATACA
Organism: Hafferia zeledoni; assembly: GCA_035583235.1. Classification (NCBI taxonomy): domain Eukaryota; kingdom Metazoa; phylum Chordata; class Aves; order Passeriformes; family Thamnophilidae; genus Hafferia; species Hafferia zeledoni. The sequence goes on from JAWWEV010000083.1 coordinate 99,203,821, forward strand.
AATTGTTACCTATAGCTAATTAACCAGAAGTGAAGAAATTGACCTCTGGAAAGCTCTCAGTCCTATTTTTAAAGCCACAAGATTAAATGTTCCTCTGACAGATTGCTGCATGGAGGAGTTCTGTGCTCCTGGCTTCACCAACATGTATTTACTCCTCATTTATGTGGCTGTCACCAGCTGTCACTACAGACCTCCAAACTGAGATCGCTTACACAAGAGTGGTCCTTCGGTAGCCCCTATTTGAAATCACAACAAATTATGACTCTAAGAGTTATAATTTTACATAAATCTGATTTTGCCTCATCAGATGTCTATATGTGCAAGTAAGTTGATAGTGTAGGCTCTTTTCTCCGGTGGCAGGGCTTTGAGCTGACAGCCCTACCGCAGATTTCCTGCCATTGTAACACTTCTTGTTACTATGTAAAGAAGCCAAGACTGCTAATGAAAACTATTCTTTTTATTTGTTTGTTTGTCTTGGGGGGGGTTGTACTACTTTCAATTATCAGAAGATTTGTGAAGGGGTTTTGAAGATGTTGTACTGATTCCTTGCCTCCATACTACCTCCCACATTCATCTTTTTATTTCGTTTTTCATCCCCACATCCCATCATGCCACACTGCACTGGTTAAATAAACCCCTAAATCTAGCTTTTGTCCAGTGCTAATCCTTTTATTTCCTAAATCTCATTTAATCTGAAGGGCTTCCTTTCATCTGTTTAACTGTCAGTTGGGTCACTACTGTTTTCTATCAACAGCTCCTGAAAATCCTGTATGGAGTTAAAAAGCTTTCAAGTGTTTCTATGATTCTCATTAGATTCTGCTCTGCCCAACACCTGCTAAAGACCATATTGATGCAGCTCATGCCCTTCTGCCTCCCCTCTCCCTGACATGCCTCACACTCACACAAACAGTAATTACTTTAGAAAGGGTTTCCCCACTTTTTCTGGAAAACTCCCTCCCTAGTTCCAGCTCAAACATTATCAAGACTTGGTTAAATATGCATTGCTTTATATAGTGCAGACCAAAAAAGGAAAAATTTTTAAGTAGAAGAAATCAGGGAGAAGGTCATGAGACAAGCTTTCCCTGGAGCCACAGGGAAGGGATTCTCAGTTTTTTCACTGTCCATAGGAAAAGCTGTTTGCATTTCTGCCTTGAGCTCCTGCTCCTCTTTTTGACCCCTCAATAGACAGTAGCACAAAACTAGATCATCTCCAGGGGCAAGAAACTTTCAAAAGTCATTCCCTGCAATGAGCACCCATTTGCTCACACCCAGCAGGTGACTGGAGCAAGGACCTGCCTTCCCACAACAGGATATTTTTGAGTGAGTCCTTTTGCCAGGTGAGATGCTAAGAAGTTACAGTGAGAGGACTACTCAGTTCTCACACTGCCCACTTACAGGCCATGCATATACCAGTGCTCTTCTCCCAGCTTTCAGTGGCCCAGAGCAGCTCCTCACACTGCACCCTGTCCTGCAGCTCTCAGAGAAACCATACAAATGTCTTGCACAAGTTGTGCTCCTTGCACCCTCCCATGGCACATGTGGCAGCAGTAAAAACCAAAGCCCAGAGAAACCAAAGTCCTGAGGTAGCAAGGTCACAAATACCATTTTCTCAAAAGGGACACAGAGCTGTTATTGCTAGACCATGGTGGGAGAGCAGTGCTTATCATTCCACCCACCCTTCCTTCCAGGCACCCTTTCATCTCCTTCCAACAGCTCTCACTGATTTTAAAGATTCCAGAAACGACCTGTCACTTTTTCATCCTAATGGACAAATAGTCCAGAACATCAGATGTCATTTAGCAGCTCAGATTTAATACCTAATGTGTGAGATTTATTTCCACTTCTTTCGCCTGCAAGCAGTGGCAAGCGTGAACATGAACACTTGAATGACACCAGGATTAGTGTACTTACCAAGTCACGTGCACCATAGTTTCTTATTGACAGTCACCATGTACAGGGAAAAGACCATTCTGAGCCACCACTCAGCAACATTCTGTGTCATAGATGTCAGGCACAGAAGAGCAGGCACCTGTAGCCCTCCATTAGTGTTGGACTTTGTGAAATGGACAAAAGATGGATAGATGAAGATGCCAAGGTCGAGGAGCCTGGCCCCGGGAATGTTAATGTTTTGCACCAACTTTAATATTTCCCCTGTTTAATAAATGTAATGTCACCAGGTCTACCCATTATATTTTCCCTGTAGTAGTCCCTATCCAAGTTCTTCTTCCCATAAACCCCTAGGATTTTCCCGCCAACCCTACCCTAATTGGCCCCAGCTTGGTGCATTGCAGTAGTTCTCCTTATATGGTTATGTTCAGATCCCTGTTTCCCATTGGTCCTTTCCTTGTTCCTCCCCTCTGCTGAGGCTTGGACCAATGGGATGCTTCTCTCCTCCCCTTTCTCCTCTCATGTTCTGGAAACCTCCCTCGACCCCTTTATAAGCTGGGCACCCCAATAAACTTTGCTTCTTCTGTTGTCACCTGGCTCTGAGTGTGGTCTTTCCTGGGGAGCTGGGCTGGGCTGGGTGCAGGAGGGACCATTCCTCAGCTTTGAGAGGCAGCCTAAAAGAGCTGATATTGCTTCAAGCCTGCGGCCACTGTGCCTCTCGGAGCAGAAGACCCACACTCCTATTTTAGGAGCATTCACCACCCACTGATATCTGGTACCAACGTCGGTGAGTTCACCGACACATTAGCAACCCTAAATGACTGTCTCGGGACAAGGTAAGTCTAGTGTCAGAGTGAAACTCCCCACTTTCTTATCCTGAAGTACAGAGAGAAGCCAATGTTGGTAGCCGAGCCCCTCTGTCCCTCCTCAGAAAGGTTGGCACCTGCACCTCCATTCTGCAGCCCTGGCAGCTGAAGCCCACTGATGCCAGGGGCCTTGCTCCTGCAAAGCCCTAGTGTGCAGGATGACTCCCTCATCCTCTGCTGGGGTGAAGCAGCCAGGTCAGTCACTTGAAACCTGACACAAACAGCTTTCTCAAACTCCAGTGTTAAACTGTGCTCAAAAGCTGAACGCTGCTCTCACTCTCCATCTCTTTTCTGGTTTGCCTGGTGTGCTTCCAGATTTGCTCCTGGATCCTACCTCATTTTCCTCCCGGCTCTCAAACACTACCTCCTGAAGCCTACTAAGTTCAGACATGGGATTTCATGTGGACCCGCTGTACGTAACCAGTTAAACTGGCTGGATGGCTGATGCAGTCCACAGCTGCTCTAGTTTACATTCAGAAACAAGTTTTTATTTGCTTCCTTTTGCACAACACAAGCCTTATCTCTCTGAAGACATGCAGTAGCATGTCTGCACTCTTTGCACTACCATATTCATGTCTTAGACAGGGTGGGCCCAAGCAAGTTTAGTCAAACTCTAAAGGCCTTTTTATGCTGAAATGTTATCTAAGAAGGCAATAGCAGGATGAGTGGGACTGTGAAACTAGCACAGGAAGACAGTAACTGCAAATTTATCCTCACTCATCTCTTTCATATAATGTTTATTCATAACCTTCTACTGATTTAATTATATTTTGTCCACTGTGAGCTTTGTATTTTGCTCACATAATACTACTCTAACAAAGTTAACTAAGAGCTACAGAATTTGGAGCTAGATTTTTTAATAAATCTTTTAAAAGCACACATCTTGTACTGATGGTTGAAAAATCCACCTCAGGATCCAGAATCCAATCTTTACTCCAACCTGAGTACCAAGTACTCCTACCCAGAAGGTCATTCATTCACCACCCTTGCAATACATTTCTCCAGGGTGAGTTTGATAACATAACCCAACCCTACCAACCCTCTCAGAGGCAATTTTCCGGCATGGTTCTGAAAAACACAGTGAGGCCAGCATGGCCACAAGAACCAAGAGGGATAGGACCATCCTGCTGTTGTGGGAGAAGAGATGAGCTGCGTAGATATGAACTGTGCTGTGTCAGTTCTTTTCCATGCCAAGCACCTGGGTGGGTGACCAGGGCCTGACTGTCTCATTTACTTAGTACTGACAGAAGCAGAAAAGCAGAGCTGGGTGTTTCAGATTGCACTGGTCACTTATAATCCCATTTCATCATCATCATCCACCAAAGGATATGTAATCGCAGCTATGAAATATAACAATTTCTTAATGAAATGGGAGTTCTTTCAGAAAAACTAATTTTTTCCTGTGATTTTTTGGAAGACAACAGCCAGTGGAAGAAGTAGCCAATGCAGCCAAAATCTCAAATCAACACCACTGGTTTAAAATCATACTGCCACTTTACAGGGATGCGATGTAGAGGATGCAGGGTGAGTGTACTTTGAGTGTGACAGTTTAAAGCTGGAGAACAAACAGCCTTCCTGCCCTTTGGGCCTGACAGGAGGTCTGAAGAAATACTGCCATGGAAGGAAGGCCACAACTGATCCATGGGGTTATGGAGGCACATGTTGTTACAAGACAGTCTTGGACTAAAAATCAGTAGCACCTGCACATACTTTGCAGCTGACAGAATGGTGGCAAACCATAGATAAAGGAAATTAAAATTCATAACTACTTTATCATTTCTGAGCTTGTCACTTCAACCTGAAGTTACATGAAAGAATAGAACTATGTTCATATTGGGAATGCAGAAATACTCCTACTTTCTAGTAACCCAGCACTCACAGTAACAAGAGGGACAGCAGCACAGTCCTTCGGTCCTTCAAAGCTACCTGGAAATCAGTTTTAAGTCAAGACATCTGCCATGGTACATATCTCATAGTCTGCATTCAGCAACCTCCATGTCACATGCACACAAAAATTTCTGATGTACCAACGAAGTTCCTCACACAAAAGCAGTGGGGCATTTTCCCCTACATAACAAAATGCAAAGTAAGCAGAAGTGCTCAATAGGTGGTGTAACTGTGAAACTGTGGGAAAACACTGTGAAATGGATCCCAGAGAAAGACAGCGCTGAAAGGCACCCTGAATTCTACACACCGCATGCATGAGAGACGTGCTGTTGTAGTTTAAAGTTAATGCATTTTCTCTGTACAGTTTTGAGTTCAGAAAAGTTCTGTACCTACCCCCTGCCCTCCCCCTGCAGTTTCCACACTCCACGTTTATTCCCCTCCCATATGTTCCCCCTATGGCTTGTCTCTGGTGAGTCCCTGCACCGTGGAGGCACCGGGGCAATTTCCCAACCCAGGCCAGCCCCACCGAGGCACAGCCCCTTCCCCACGCTGCCAACGTAGCCGCTGCTGCGGGTGTCGCTGCCATGCGGCAGCATCCAGCCCCTCCTGAGCAGTCCATCCCTGCACCGCTACCAGCACAGCACTGAAAATGCATCTGCCCCTTCTGCCCATCCTGCCCCAGTCCCTGAGACCCTATTGGTCACTTCTCCCTTCATTTGACAAGTGTTTTCCCATTGGCTATTCGGATTGTCAGTTATCCATTCTGCTCCTCCCCTCATCCAATCGTGCCCAAGTTCTAAAGCCCTCCCCCCCCTAAGACTCCCTTCATCACTCCAGGACTCTTTACTTATTGGATGCTTAATGGTTGCCGACACACTGCTCACCTAATCCCCTTTAAGTTTCCACTTGTTCTGAGTACCTCCCCTATCCGACCCTTTACAGGTTGGCTCTTCCATTAATAAAGTGCTTTTTTGTCTCACACCCACACTGAGTGTGGAGTGTTCACTGGGGAGCCGTTTTCCTTTGGTCGGCAACCGTTAGCAAACCATTATTTGTCACCTTGGTATTTTTATTCAGGGCTGTGGTAATATTTTAAAAAAGACAGAGGAAGCAAACACTGGACATAAGGCTCGAAATCTGCCTAAAAATTTCTAATGTGTCATGTAGTTGCTTAAATGCTTAAGCAAGGTTTCTCTTGCAGGTTTGCTATTTCTCTCATGGCTTTGGTCCCGAAAACACACAAGTACAAGCAGCACCTAGGCATATTCCACAAACACTGGCAGGTTGGAGAGAAATATAAAAAAATATCCCCCAGATCCTCATTTTTCATCTGGCTTCACTTTAGAGTCTTTCATATCCTAAGATCATCCTTCTTCAGGAATTACAGATTTGCCCTTTACCAAAGAAGTTCACAAATAGTAAATGTGTTTCACAACAGAAAGCTGGAAGGGAAGCAAAATATTCACAGTTGGGCCTTGAATTTCTTTTTCATTTTTGATGAAAAATTCAAAATTATTTTTTAAGTTCTTTTTTTTCTGAATTTTGAAGAAAAACACTAGAGAGCAAACTTGAAGCTACTCAAGCAGCTAGTTACCAGTGTCCCTTGAGAGTCTGCTTTTGAGGGTTTATGGGTCTGTGAGTGATGATCACTTTTGAAGAACCATCTTTTAAAAACACAGGAGCAGGCAATCCCATTGTGTCCTAAGTCAAGCAAGCAAGGCAGAAGACCAGCTTGGCTGAACAGGAAACTCCACTTGGAAGGAAAGAGGAATTTTATGTTTGCTGGAAGTGAGGTCAGGCTTCACAGGAAGTTCACAAGTGGTCAATACTCCAAGCCTGTCAGTGTTTGAGAAGCATTTGAACAATGCCCTTAATACCATGCTTTAATTTTCAGTGAGCTCTGACGTGGCCAGGCAGTTGGACTTGATGAATATTGTAGGTTCCTTTCAGATTAACTGTTCTTTCTCTTCCCTCTTCCCCTCCCTGCCTCCTCCTTCCCTTTCCTTCTTCTTCCACCCCTTTTTCTTCCCTTTTCTTTTTTCTACCTGCTCCTTTCCCTACAAGTGCAGGCTGAGGAAATCTCAGATGATATTTGTTCCCAGCCCTGCACTAGCAGAAGGCATTAAATACCCATAACCATGTCCCAGCCTCGGTATTTGTTCTGTCACATTATGGGAAGGAGGCATGTACCTTGTGGTGGGGGTGGGAGCTGTGACTCATCTCGAGATAATTGGATCACCTGCACAAATTTGCCAAAAGCAAGTGTAAAGTGTAGTTTTCGAAAGTCTTCTGTGTTCAGTCAGTTTAATTGGGTTTCCACAGGATGGCAAACCCCATTACTCTGACACTAGCAAGGCTCAAAGATCAAGCCTTCAATCTGATCCAGGACATGCTCTTCAATGGTTGCAAATCTTTTGGACATGAGCAATGTATGTTTGTTACAATTGTCCTTTTTGTTTTATTTCGGAGTTGATTTTTTTTCTGTTTGTAGTCATTTTTAGAAATTTCTGAGCTGTTTCTGGTGGAAAAACAAAAGAGCCTGAGAACAACAGCAGCCCCTTAGAGACAAGGTCTATCTGTCCCAACACTCTGCCTCCAAATTGGCCAACCAATAGTCTAAAGGAGAGCATGAGCAGGGCAAGTCTACTATAAGCTGTGGTGTTTTGTGGTAAATATAGCTTTTACTAAAAAATGGGTTGGGAAAGCTTTCCATAGCAAATGCAACTTCACTTGTAGAGTTCATAATTACTACTGATTTCATATTCATAATGAAATTAGATGTATTATTCAGCCAAGGAACTGTTGAGCAAAGTTGTCAACTTGCTGTAGTTACAAATGAAGAAAAGCAGGAAGGGTAAATATTATCACAGAAATTATTCAGAAATCAAACTTGTCCCAAAGAAAATTAAATTCCACCACTCACACCGCCAAGCAAACTTTTGTATTTATCTCTTTCCATCCTTTGTGCCATCCTAGATGCAGGGGATGATCACATCATTGTTGAGGCAAAGCAGCTTGATGGAGCGCTGCTATGCTTTCTGGGGAGTACAGGACCATTTCACAGCTCCCCGAAAACAGACTGAATCACAGCACTGTCTGCTTTGATCAGCCATCTCTCCCAAAGCATCTGGATGGAGCCTCAAACAGGAGATGCTCAGAGAAGGAGTTGGCTACTTGCCCTGCTGCAGATGAGGAATTTGAGTGGGGCAGAGGGCACAGGGGGAAGGGAGTGCATTATTTCCTGTGCAGGGAGAGATGCAGCTGAAATGTGTCCCAAATTTGAGGGAGATTTATCAATATACAGTGTCAACACATTTACTTGCAAAGAGACGTAGAAATGTCTGGGATAAATTGACTGGGTTTTAAAAGGTCATCTCCAAATCTAGTGGCTTAGTCTGGCCAAATTGAGACATTCTTCTCTTTTGGTGCAATAATTCACAAAATTTAGGGTAAGAGAGTCAGTCCCAATTCTCTACCAGGGTTATTCACACTGTGTATTCACAGCAGGGACAGAGTGTGCACAGATGCCATGCACAGGGCTCTTCTGATGTGCTTGTCAGCCTTTTAAATCCAGTTTGCACATGTGTAAGCAACACAAGGTAAAAACCAGCTATGAACTGTTTCCAGTGTCATTGGATTCTGATGTTATAATAAAACCTGGGGACACAGAAAGCAGCTGTTAGACTGACCAAGGGGTTTCTACATGAGAGATCAAGCACCAGTTTGTCTGGAAGATAGAGGTAGGTGGTCAATGTTGTAGAGAGGCAGTAACCCATGTATTAGCATCCACTGCTCTCTTCCACATCATGTAACTAGAGGTACAGTCCTGTGCAATTGCAATTGCATTTAGTGTGTGCTGAGGGTGGACACTGCCCTGGCCAGGATAGATGGGAATCCCTACACTGCCTTGGTCAGACCTCATAGTCATGAAGGGTATCTATTCTTCACCACATATAGAGAAACAGAAATCTCTTCAGTCAAATATTTTCCTTTCTCAGGGAAGTAGTGGGCTGTAGCAACATGTCTCAGCTCTGAGTTAGGTCATGTGGAGAAGCAGAATAACATATTCAGCTGCTCTCCCACCTCCTCTTTACAAAAGACAGCAAATTGCCTATTGTTCTTAATTTTCTTGCACATTATTTTGAATAAGCCTTATGATCACTCATTTGGGTGTTTGACAAAATTAAACATCCCTAACATTCAGAAATGGTACTGGAATAATTAGGGATAGACAAGTCTCTTTGCACAGAGGGTGAAAGGAGCTGAAATACTCGCATAAACATAGCCATTACACATACCAAATGTTCTTCCAAGCTCTGAGAAAGCCTGGAACACGCTGCTTCAGTACTAGTTCATTGGTCAAGACCACCCAAACCTGGGGTAGCCAAGAGAGCTAGCCCAGGACAGTTCATGCCCTTGGTCTCTTTCACTAGCAGTTTCTTGTGTTTGCTGATGAACACTGATAATCACCCCACTGCAAACGATTGAGCCTTTGAGGCCACAGGAGTAAAATAATCAAGGCACTGGCTTTTTGTAACTACTCCAGTGCTGTGGGAAAGAACCAGAAACTCCTGGAAAATTAACTACTTGCAAGTATAAAGTAAAATAAACTGAACCTTTGTGCTTTACAGAGCATGAGATGCAACTCATGTGACCATCCTCACCAAAGGGCAAGAGTGAAATCATGTGCAGTCTCTCTGTCACACAGTCACAGCTTTAATCAGAGACTCCAACCATGTTCAATCACGTGAACTGCCCGGCCCTGCCCGACCCGCCACCAGGAGCCAATATCCACAGCATCACTGGCTGTGAGCACCTGTGAGCCATTTTTTTCTGCCTAGCAAAGCCTGGAATGGTGAGCCCAGCAGTGGATGTGTGGGAAGTGTGTTATGCAGCAAACTGCTTATGAAGAAGGGAGCTTTTATTCCCCCTTGAAATTGATTTTTGTTTAGCTGGCAAAAAGGGCTAGACATAAGGGGCTCAGATGTTCCCCTTTGTTGCGCTCACACACTAAGTCAGAGATAAATGAGCACAACCCTGCCAGTACCTCAGCCAGCGGCAGGAGCACCAGCACTCCAGGTGCCCTCTCCTCTCCACTGTGCACGTACTGGAGGTAGGAAAATTGTTCTTGGCAGAAATTCAGTGGGCATCTGTGCCTGCAAAGGTCTTCATTGCAGAGGAGGTGAGAGAGCTCCTGGGAGTCACTCAGGATTCTAGTAAACAGCAAATTTTTGCAACACGAGATTTAGCAACACCTCAGAGAACTTAAAGCAACTCTATTTCTAAATATTCACTCCACCAAATTCAGTTGAGCTCCTACAGTATTTTCTTTCACAGAGAACAGGGCTGAAGTGGACCCAAGCCAGGCTGACACAATCCCACACGTGTCTCGATCCAGCTGTGATTTTTGCTGGTGCCACTTCAGTTGCAGACAGCAATGGAATAATTCCTGTCAGGGCATTCTATTGACACAGATGTCTTACATATTTTTGTCTCCACTGCAGGAGACAGCACTGGGTTAGGCTCTGCAACTACACATTAACTACATCTAGTCAGCACAGAAGAGAAAACCCTACCTGTTAGAAAAAGTTTTTGCAAGTCCTGAAGTCAGCACATGGTGCTTAAGCAGTCTTTGTAAACCTCCAAAACTCAGTGTTTCTTCATGAAGCCTTTAGCCGAGAATCACAAAAGGCAGCACAAAGGAGAAAGATAGTCCAGTACTGTTACAGGAAAACAAACGTAAGACCAAAGACCAGATTTCCAAGACAGCAAAATCTATAAGACAACCTCAGGTAGATAAATATGTAAAATATGCCTCAGTAGTTCAGTTTGACACTCTCAGTTTGACCCACAATTTTCTCCATCTCCTGGTGCTCCCCCTTCCCCTTGTACCAGCACTTGGCCCCTCTGGCTGTGGGCTGCCCTGGCTCAGCAGAGCAGTCACCACACTTTTTGGGGAGATAGCTGGAGAGAGAGTCCGTTTTGCAGTCGTTTTACTCCCTGATGTAGTTCAGGAGGAGAGGAGTCAAAACCATTGTGGGGGGAAGAGATGCAATCAGCCATCAGGGACAGAGCCATGGCAGCAAACCTCAGCTTTAGAAACCAGAGAGAAAATGTTTCGCATTTGTGTCACTGCATTTTAATATCACCAGTTCCTGGGTTTTATTCCTCAGGATTGCTCCTTATTCTCCCCAATAGCCATGTCACAAACTCTGATAGGCTTTTAACAGGGCTGGACTGCACGGGACCCTCTCCAGACCTGCAGTCAATGCTTCCTCCTGGCCTTGCTGTACAGACTAAACAGCTTTGGCAGGATGCTGTCCTACCCCATTGCCCTTCACTCCAACACCAGTTTCCTTCTCAGGAGCAGGCTGTGTTCTAAATTCAAGGAGTAGACGCAGAGAAGGGTTTAACTATACAAAGCATGGTAGACTGCATGGGGATCTAAATGTTTTCCAAAGAACATGTCAGAGAGTAAGGGAGTGCTCTTGTATTCAGTATCTGAGTAGTGCATGGACATACCCCTCCATCCCTCCTTAGGTCTCTTAAGCTGAATGAAATTCACAAGTGTAGAATTCATGTAAATAGCATTAAAAAAACAGATACTGAACTGAATTCTAGCCAACAAAACCAAGTCTCTGGGGCTTTTTGAGGGGGGAAGCCATAGAAAAGAAAATACAGGTGGGAGATTTTTCAGAAAAGGTTCTCCCAGAAGGTTTATCACAATTTCAGTTGGAAAGTCACAGCTACAAAAAGGACCTCTATGACACAATCTCAGCATCTGTTTTCAAAGTAAAGTAGGCAAATATTTTCCCTCCCCAGCATAAATGAACAACATATACATCCTGCAAGAAGAGGGTGCGTTCAAGAAGAACAGCATTTTTTTTCATTTATAATCAAGCAGTGGAATATTTTCTAATCCCATGAAAAAGTCTGTTCTAGGTGGGCTCAAGTATTGGACAAAGATTAAGATACATCTTTGCTAAAACCAAGACTGCAATTGAGGATTTAAGTTCTGTGTGGTTTGGTGCCATAATCCACTTCCACTTCCATCCTTTCCCTCTGCATTACCATTTCCTGCCTTCCAGCTGTACAGTATCCCATTCTCCACAAGGTGCTTAGGGGCCTCCACAGAGCAGCCAGCAGTTCCTTAATGCCCAGCAGCTCACTAGGGTTCCACCACACCTCTACCCAAAGAGGAATGGCTGAAGGCACTGGCTGCATAGTGAGGGTTCATGAGCACTTTTTCTGGCCCAAGCCTCTTGCCTGAGAAGGCACTGATGCAAGCATGTTTGTGGGACACTCCTCATTTGGAACCTGTCCAGGAGACTTGCCTATGCTACATGAAAGCCTCAGCCCTCCCAGAAGTGAAGTGGGTCAGAGCATGAGCTGTGACAATGCATAAGCCACTGACTGCAGCACTTCTGCTGGTAAAAGTGTGTTCACCCTGTACCCACATCTGCATCAGGATTTTCCTTTCAGCAAACAGTTCAGTCCCCATGGCTCACTAGAACTCAACAACTTGGCAGAGCTAGCAGGGATGCTGTGGTTATGGACTATCTTCCACCCATCTTTACTCTTTCCCCTTGACAGAGAAACTTACTTGACCAAGAGTCTCCCAAAACTTGTAGATTTGTACAACTCTGATGCACCTCTCCCCTTCCAGGACATTCAGAGAAAGACTTCAGCAGATATACATGTACACCTCCAACATTCATGTGCACACATTAACCACCTCTATGTCTTTACTGGTTTGGACACGTTGTACATGAAATATTTGATGTCGACTCCATCAATGCAGCAAAACTTCCTGATTTTCACACCATGGAAGACTAGGACACTCAAGAAGAAGACTCTGGGTACAGTTCCTGATCTGGAGCCCAGTGAATCCAACAGACAGACATGTCCCTCTGTGTAGCCCTGTGAAAGGATAAGACTTTGAAGCTCACTGGGAAGGTTATAAACTCAGTGGGGGAGATGACAAACAACCAGAAGACTTCCTGTCTGTGGAAAGTGCACTCGATTGGTCATCTCTGACAGTTCTCACAGCAGCAACATCAGAGAGGGGAAAAAGGTAATCCCCCTGGTAATTAGGTCTCAGGCCACTCACATGTCCAAGCCAAAACCTTAAATTTCATTTCATGCACTGATAAGGCACACCAAAACCTCAGCAACTGATGTTATGTAAAAATCCAAACAAACAGACTAAAGCCACAGTTGCTGCTGAAGATAGACATGTGCTCAGCTTTAAGATCAGATTCATTTGGGGGCACCAGGACATATGGGAACAGCCAAAATTAATCAACATTTAAGGTGCCTGATACTTCAAAACAGTATTATTTATAACAATGTGTCTCTTTTTTTTATTTTAAGAAAAAGTGCTTTTCCTTAGCAAACTGCTTCTTGGTGAGCTTTTACAACAGGAGTGGAAGAAAAACCACTGGACCACATCCCACCACCACACTCTGGGATAGTGCAGAATGAACAAGTATTTTGACTCAAGGTTCAGGGTAAGGGAAGGCTTCACAGTCTCTTCCTCTCATTGTAGCTCTTCAGAGAGCCCCTTACCAACTGCTGCTGATTCTGCATACTGCAAGAGCTCTTAGTGCAGCTGAGCACTGTTGACTGCTGGATCCCTTGCCAGAAATCTCTTCCTCTAGAAAAACAAGTTCTTCAGATTAAAGAGAAATATTTAAAGAAACAGCAGGACCCAAGAGATAGAAAGCTGGCCTAGCTAAGAGCAGGCTAGAGGTCCTATTCATAAATGTATCAGTCAGTCAAACTGGCAAGAACAAAGACTAGCACAGAAAGTCAAAGCTCTCTTGCTGAGCTTGGATAACTTAACCTAAATTTTAATTTAATTTATGTCTGGGTACATAAGTTTTAAAAGCAGATAGATATCCTTGCTTTCCTTTCACATATCACAGCAAACTACTCCATTGTCATAAAACTGTAAAGAAAAAGATGTTACCACGAGTCAGTATATGAAGTTTTCTAAGATGACATAAAAATATCAAAGCAGCAAAATAAAAGCATTTCTAACATTTTGTTGAACTCAAATCAACTTCAGCAGTTGACAGTGGAATGTCATTGCTCTGTCATGTTAGGATGCAGAGTGTCATTCTCTATATTCATTTCCTCACAGACCCAATCCAACAGCAAGATTTTCATACATATAAATGCAGCCTCTACGAGCCCTTCCACCCAGCTCTAAGCCCCAGGATTATTTCCTGCTATGTTTCAGGCAAACCAACAGCAAATACCGAATACCTGTTTGTTCAGGTTGTATTTAGTGCCCAATAGCTCACAGTTGGAAGCAAGTTGGAAGACCGATACAGCAGTCCCCAAAAGACCTACCAGAACTGTCAACAAGTGAGGGGCGCACTGAAGAGTCAAGGAGTAAAACTAATAATGAAGTTAATTTTTGCAATATTTTCAGAGCATAGAGAAGATGTCTGGACCTGTGACAGAATGGAAGAGAAATAATCAGAAGGTCAGTGCAAGGAAAAATGAGCTTCACTGTGAAATGTCATCTTAGCCTAGATAAACTGATTTTCTTTTATACATATAAGGTATAAGGTAAAATAGCCATCCCAATACCTTAATGGAAAAAGCAGTGACCTTGTTTACTGAATCACTGAAGAAATTAAAGCACCCTGGCATTTTGCAATTAAAAAATAATAATACTTCTGGGGGAAAAAATTAAATTAACCAAAAGCATGGTTTAATTTGTCAGCAATTTTAGCCCAACAATTTTACAAAAATGCATTTTGGCAAGGAGAACAAACAAACCTCTTAAGGCAAGTTGTTTCTCAATATGTATATCTGTGCATTAAGAATACAGTAACATTACAGCAAGGAGCCAAAAGCCAAATTTCATTAATTTAATGAATTTGTGAAGGAGTTGGTGTCTCTAGAACCACTCATTTCTCTTTTGTGCTATTATCCCTTACTACTTATTTACTACACTTTTTCATTACTTACTGATGGAGTGCATAAAAAAACCTCAAGCCAAACAGATCTCACACCCATGAACAAAGGAAGAATTTTCAGAAGATATTAACTCCCCCTCTGCCCCTATCCTGCGGAAATATTATTTCAAGAAACACAGAGGTGGGACTGGTGGAAAGCCTCCAGTCTTGAGTAGCTTCATGGTGGGGCTCAGAGATGTCATTTTCACGGCTCAGGTCAGGAGTGTCTTGGTTTGAGGGGAAAAAAAAAAAACAAGATGTTTACTCACAAGAGAAGGAGGGGGTTTCCTCCTCAATAATCACGCCACTCTTTATCAAATTTAAGAAAAGGAACTTTAATACAAGAAGGATA